>OZ004705.1:128877378-129545889 GCA_963924515.1 Vespertilio murinus | reverse complement strand
GCTCTGGTGATTCCCTAAGACCCCGCCCCACCCAATTTACAACCTCACCCAAGCTATGTGCAGAGGTTTTTGCATACAAATGGCCTGGCGCTTTGCAATCTGAAACTTAACATACTGTAGCTGGGTCAGAGAGCCCCAGAGCCTCCAAAAGAAGATCCAAGGCTCAACAGCAGCTTGCATTGCTTCACAGCTGGGCCTCATCTGGGTACCTCCAAACCCCAAAGAGAAGAAATCTGCAGATCTCTCTCACTGCATTAGGCAGTGGCTGACTTTGCACCTCCTTGGAGATCCAAGAGCCAGTGTACCCAGTGGTCAGAGTGAGACACCATCCAGATTACGGCTCTTCAGATTCATACGAGACACATTCAGAGGGCAGATTCAGTGACCACCAGAGCCCCACTAAAGCAAGTCTTACCCATAAGAGTGTTCTCCCATCATAGACACACTGATCCTCAGAGCCAGTTGGCCTGGATGTCAATTCCTCCCAGTGATAACAATAGCAATCAAGGCTTAACTACAATAAGACTGTGCACATAGCCCTAGCTGCCTTGGCTCATTGGATAGAGCTTTAGCCTGCAGACTGAAGGGTCCCAGGCCAAGGGCACATGCCGGGGTTATGGGCTCAATCCCCAGTAGGGGGCATGCAGGAGGCAGCTGATCAATAATTCTCTCTCATCATTGATGTTTCTATCTCCTTCTTCCTTCCTCTTTGAAATCAATAAAGGAATGTATTTTATTTTTTATTTTTAAAGACTGTGCACACAGCCCATAAAGGGGTGCACCAAGTGTGTCCACCACAGGCAATTAGGAAGGCTGAGCCACTGGGCTCTATAGGACACCTAGCACATAAAGCCACTCTATCAACACAGGGAAGCAGCCAAAATATGGAGACAAAGAAACAGGTCACAAATTAAAGAAACAGAGGAAAGCAAACTACTGGATATAGAGTTCAAAACCATGGTTATAAGATTACTCAAGAATCTTCTAGAAACCTTTGGGAAATATAGTGAGACCCTCAAGGATATAAAAAAGGACCAATTAGAAATTAAGTATACACTGACTGAAATAAAGAATAATATACAGCCGAAACCGGTTTGGCTCAGTGGTAGAGCGACCGAAGGGTCCCAGGTTCAATTCCGGTCAAGGGCATGTACATTGGTTGCAGGCACATCCCCGGTAGTGGGTGTGCAAGAGGCAGCTGGTCGATGTTTCTCTCTCATCGATGTTTCTAGCTCTCTATCTCTCTCTCCCTTCCTCTCTGTAAAATATCAATAAAATATATATTTTTTTAAAAAAGAATAATATACAGATATCTAACACCAGACTAGAGGATCCCAAGAATCAAGTCGAAGATTTGAAATAGGAAGAAGCAAAAACTCCCAACCCGAAAAGAAAAAAGAAAAAAAAATCCAAAACTATGAAGATAATGCAAGCCTTGACTAGTTTGGCTCAGAGGGTAGAGCATTGGCCTGTACTCTGGGAGGTACTAGGTTTGATTCTGGTCAGGGGCATGTGCCTTGGTTGCGGGCATATCCCTAGTGGGAGGTGTGCAGGAGGTGGCTGATTTGTGTTTCTCTCTCATTGATGTTTCTGGCTATTCCTCTCTTTCTCTCTGTGGAAAATCAATAAAATATATATTTTTTTAAAAAGATAATGCAAGGAGCCTCTGCAACAACTTCAAGCGTACCAACATCCGAATTATGGGAGTGCCAGAAGAGAGAGAACAAGATATTGAAAACCTATTTGAAGAAATAATGACAGAAAAGTTCCCCCACCTGGTGAAAGAAATAGACTTGCAAGTCCAGGAAGTGCAGAGAACCCCAAACAAAAGGAATCCAAAGAGGACCACACCAAGATACATCATGATTAAAATGCCAAGGGCAAAGACAAAGAGAGAATATTAAAAGTATTGCAGAAGACCAAAGAAATACCAAACACACTTCCTAGAGAAAGGGAGGGACCTCATTTATTAACACTAGTGTACTCCAGGAATAATTTCCAAATCAGAATGAAGAAACATGCAGAGGGCTTCACTTTTTATAAGCTTCTGAGGTCTTTGTCTTGCAGATATGGCTCCACCCCCTTTCATGGGCTTACAGGAAGGCCCCCAGGTATTGGGGGTCCTCAGGCCATATCCAATGATCCGTCCTGGGGCCGGCAACAATGACCCCTTCCCCCACCAGGGCAGTGCATTGTTCACAGTTTTTATGGTCTGACATGCCTTGCAAGACCAGCTTCCTCCTCAAATGGAATACTACTCAGCTATAAAAAAGAAGAAAATCTTAACTTTTATTATTAGGGGAAGGAATGGAATATTGGGGACTAGCTATAGCTGTAAGAAATATTAATCATGCTCTGTTAACCGTGATTGCCTGGATATGACTAAAGAAAGGCCATTTTAACCCGGCGGGGAGCCAACCTGGGACCTGGGAGTCAACCTTGGAATGTGGCCCATTATCAGAAAGATTAACAACCTTGTTGCCCAAACAATGGAGTCCTGCTGCATCACCTATAACCATTATGCCTATTCTTATTCTTATTCCTTTTGCCTACTTCCCCATGTAATCTTTGTCCTATCCAACGTAAGCAATTAGATTATGGGGTGATGCAGAGCAGATTTTCATGGATGACCTGCTACTTCCCCATACTGTTAGCATTATTGGAATAAACACTCATCCATGACTCAGCCACTTCTCTGCTTGGCTGGCTCTGGTAGCGACAGGCAGCCTGAACCCATTGGTTGTCCAGTTTCATTAGGAAAGCATGGATGGGCCTGGAGAATATTATGCTAAGTGAAATAAGCCAGTCAGAGAAATCTAAGTTTTATTTACATGTGGACTCTATTAAACAAAATAAACTACAAACAAAATGAAAATAGACTCGTTAGATACAGAGAACAGACTGACCCGAGATTGGGGTCTGAGTAAAAAAAGATTAAGCGATTTAAGCAAATAAAAACAACAACTCATACGCACAGACAATAGAATGGTGATTATCAGAGGGAAAGGGGATAGGGAAGGTAGAGGAGGATAAAGGGGAGATAAAAGGTGAAGGGAGGAGAGACTTGAGTTAGGGTGGTGGACACAACAATATACAGATGATGTATTCTAGAACTGTTAACACATGAAACATATATATATATAATTTATTATTTTTGTTAATCCTCACCCAAGGATATTTTTCCATTACTTTATAGGGAGAGTGGAAGATAGAGGGCAAGACAAAGCGAAACTTCTATATGAGAGACACACATTGATTGGTTTTCTTCTGCAAAAGCCCCGACCAGGGACTAGACGGGAAGAAGCCTCCAACCTAGGTGCATGCCCTTAACCGGAATCAAACTTGGGACTGTTTGGTCTGCAGGCTGACGCTCTATCCACTGAGCCAAACCGGTAAAACCTATATAATTTTATTAACCAATATCACATAAATAAATTCAAAAAAATTTTGAAGAATTAGGAGCAGATTGTCCTCCTACACCCCCACCCCCCATCCCCACCCCCACTCTTTTTTTTTTTTTTTTTGTAAATCCCCAACCAAGGATATTTTCCCATTGATTCTTAGAGAGCATGGAAGGAAGGGGGAGACACAAAGAGAGAAACATCAATGTGAGAGCAACACATTGATTGGTTGCCTCCCACTCAGGCTGGGGACTGAGCCTTAGCTGAGGTGTGTGTCCTTGACTGGAATCAAACCCAGGACCCTTTAGTCTGAGCACCAATGCTCTATCCACTGAGTCAAACCAGTTAGGGCACACTGCCCCTTTTTTAAAAAATCTAAATGGTGATATATCACACATAGAAGTCTGCATCTTGCTTTTTTTTCATTTAACACATTGGAGATCGTTATGTCACTATTTTTAAAGAGCTTCCTTCCTTGTTTAAGTATACACACACACACACACACACACATATATATATATATATATATATATAATGAAGCATGCTTCTTTTTAAAAATATATATATATAATGAAGCATGCTTCTTTTAAAAATATTTATATATATAATGAAGCATGCTTCTTTTTAAAAAAATAAATTTTTATTGATTTTTAGACAGGAAGGGAGAGTGATAGAAACATTGATGAGAGGAACATCATTGATAAGCTGCTTCCTGCGCACCCCCTCCTAGGGATTGAACCCACAACCCCAGCATGTACCCGGGAATCAAACTGGTGACCTCCTGGTTCCTGAGTAGACACTCAACCACTGAACCACACCAGCTAAATCCCATTTTATTTTTTGAAAGCTGAATAGTATTCTATAAGATGGAGAAGTCGTAACTTATTTTACCAGCCTCTTTATGGGCAATTAGGTTTATCCCAATCATTTGCTCTTATTCATTCATGTCTCCAATGAAGATATTAAGACTTGACATAAATTGTTTCCTTTGAAAGTCATAAATGGAAATTGAAATACATTGGTAAATTTTTCCTATTGTCCATCTCCTAGAAAAATATAAAATATAAGAGTACAGAATGTGATAAAAAAATTTTTTTTGAGGTATATGGTTTTTGGCCAATATTGGCCATTGGGGCAATTACAGTAGTTAATGTGAAAATTAGTTAACATATGTACAGAGCTTAGAGTCAATAACGTTATTCCACCTGCATCAGTCTCACCAATGAGGTCAGGATTATTATCATTTCCACTTTACAGATGAAATGCAAAAAGATTACCTGCCTTGTCCACGAATTATCGGTAGTAAGTGGGATACCAGAATGTGAATTCTAGTTGAGAGCCTGATTTAATGTTTAGCATTAAGGCAGCTGAGCGGCTATGTTTTTAGCTATAAAACCCATTAGCGCTCACTCCACCCTGCAAGCTCCAGGCTATCACCTTTTAGATTAATTGCTCAAAACTAAAGCCAGGCTTTCCAGTGGCAATGACCTAATTTGCTAAGTTGAATCCTGACTCAGGAAGGTTATACTTTAGATTTAACTCTTTTCCTAACTTGAGTTAGGTTAGCACACTTTGAATGAAATGTTTTACAAAAATATTCTACTCATCTACTGTGGATTGATGTAAAGATATTTGCTAAGGATCTGATTCAATTAATATCTTCCACATCAGGTATAGAGTGGGCCAGAACCTAGGTCTTAGATTACTACTCATTTATTTCACTAATGAAAACTTAATTATACTCAGTGCACAAGTTACTTACGGTGTTCACTAAGTGCAGAAGGAGGAGCTGTGGCTCTAGCCTTTAATAACTTACATTAAAAAAAAAAACAAAAAAAAAAAACAGACCGGACACTCCAGGATCATAGTTCCTGGGGCTTTGGTGGCACTACTCCTTGGCTGAAGGAGTTGCACAGGCATCTATCTCTTCCACAGCTGACTCCTGGACAGGGAGGAGTTTTGAGGTAGGCATTGTTAGTAAGAGTCCCGGGCTCATTTTCCTGGCTAGGGCAACTGGAGAATCAACCTGGGACCTACACTGGAAAGTGCTTCATTTCTTTTTCAGAATTTCTGTATTTAACAATTCGAAGGAGCCCTTTATATGCAATTATCTTGGGCAGGAAGGGCGGGCAGTTCAGTCTAAGTGGCCGTGGGCCCGCACCCTCCTATCACATTGGGTTACGTGATGATTCTTGTTCTGTCCAAAACAGCTGGTGAGGAATTTGCAGGCCCCAAAAAGTTTTCTGTCTTTTCCATATTGCACTGTTAATGTTAATGAAATGACAGTGCTTACCTAGTTAACTGCAGCGTATGATTTCTAAAATTTATAAAAATGCATAATACTTAAAAAAAAAAAAGGAACCATGTTGGTTACATTTGTTGTTTGTTGTAAAAAAAGAAAGGTGAAAAAATACTAATATGGCAAGATTGGTGCTGCTTTTTAAAAATATATTTTTATTTATTTCAGAGAGAAAGGGAGAGGGAAAGAAAGAGAGAAACATCAATGATGAGAGGAAATCATTGACTGGCTGCCTTCTGATATCTCCCTCTGGGGATTGAGCCAGCAACCCAGGCCTATGCCCTTGGCTGGAATTGAACTTGGATCTTTCAGTCCACAGGCCATAGTCCACAATGCTCTATCCATTGAGCAAAACCTACTAGAGGTATGCTTCATTTTTTGTTTTTTTAAATCCCCACCCAAGGACATTTTTCCATTGATTTTTAGGGAGAGTGAAAAAGACTAGGAAAGACAGAGTTATTGATGTGACAGATACATATTAACTGGCTGCCTCCTGTATGCGCCTAACTAGACCAGAGGAGCCTGCAACTGAGGTACATGCTCTTGAACATAATTGAACCTGGAATCCTTCAGACTGCAGAGCCAACACTCTATCCACTGAGCAATACTAGCCAGATTGATGCTTCTTTTTTTCATTTATTTTTATTTTTTAAAAATACATATTTTATTGATATTTTACAGAGAGGAAGGGAGAGAGATAGAGAGCTAGAAACATCGATGGGAGAAACATCAACCAGCTGCCTCTTGCACACCCCCTACCGGGGATGTGCCCACAACCAATGTACATGCCCTTGACTGGAATCGAACTTGGGACCTTTCAGTCCGCAGACCGATGCTCTATCACTGAGCCAAACCGGTTCCGGCAGATTGATGCTTCTTGTGTTCAATTATTAATTTTTTACAGAGAGAAAGGGAGAGGGATAGAAAGTCAGAAACATCGATGAGAGATAAACATCAATCAGCTGCCTCCTGCACACCCCCCACTGGGGATGTGCCTGCAACCGAGGTACATGCCCTTGACCAGAATCGAACCTAGAACACAGGCCAATGCTCTATCCACTGAGCCAAACCGGTTTTGGCAAAATTATGCAGTTTTCATGTTGATTTTAAATGAGAATTAATGGTGACATAAAATTGTCCCTCTCCCCTTTCCCTACAAATCTTAGGGCCAACGCCAGCCATCGCCACAACTGGAGGCATGCCTGTACCTTTTACGCATTTTGGTTTCCGATTTCCCAGGTTCCCAGGTGTCCCTTCTCCAAAGCTTCTGATGCAAATGAGAGGACCTCTCATCTGTGGAAGTAGGAGGAGCTTGAGTTTTGGATTGAAAAACCCAGAAATAAGAGGCAGCACCTTTTTACCCTCTGGTTTTGTCCTGGTTGTCTCTTGTAGATTAAAGATACGGGTTTGGAGATAGTGCTTGCTTCTCCTGAAGACAAAAGATAAAGAAAGGTTCTCTGGTCATCAGCCTCTAGTGACCTAAGGAGTGTCATCTGTCTCAAAAATGCTCTTTAGGTAGCATTTTCTCTCTTATTTTTTTCCATTTTCCTTTTTTTCTTCTTCTCACCTGAGGATGTTTTTATTGGCATTTATTCATTCATTCATTCATTCATTCATTCATTCATTTGTTTGTTTTAGATCAAGTGAGAATCATTGATGTGAGAGAAACCTCAATTGACTGCCTACTCCAGGCGCCCGACAGAGAATCTATCTAACCTACCACCTGGCCATGTGCCCTAACCAGGAGTCAAGCCCAAGACCTTTTGGTGTTCAGGATGACGCTCCAACCAACTGAGCCACTCAACAGGGTTCCTCCACTTTTTTTTTTTTTTTTAGTTCTGCATTGCTTCCGGGTCCCCAAAATCTCTAATCAGCTCTCACCAAGTTCATCGTGATTCTATTCAACCACTACTGCATCGAGGAAATCATTAAACCTGATCAAAGTAAGTGCTTTGTTCCATGTTTTTACTTCACGTATTTTAAAAAGATTTCTAGCCATTTAAATGTTTTTCGATTTGTTTTCGATATGTGTTTTTTAATATTTTAAAAAAGATTGTTGAAAAAATTACATAGGTCCTCCTTTGAGATTTATGTTATTTTAGAAACAAATGGAAACCCTTGACTTTTCTTTGCTGTTATTTTGGGAAGTTTGATGTACTGGTGGGTGACAAAGGTGCGTCTTTGGCGCCAGTGAATTTGGCAGCACAGGAACACGGAGGCAGCCAAGCAGAAGGCTGAAAAAAACACTATTTCTGGGTTGAAAAAAAGACCAAGATCCTTAATTTCACTGTTCAACTTAATGTATGATTTGTGCAGGTTGCTTAAATTTGCTCACGGTTGGTGTACTTGTAGGTTTTTAAAAGATGAAAATGACAGGAACTAAAAACATGAAGAATTTATTTGAGCAAAAATCAAATTGAATCAGGATGTGTAAGTGGTGGGTGAGGAGCTGCCTGCTGCCGGGAGCCAGGTGAAAGACGCCCGGGGAGAAGGTGCTCAGCACAGAGAGTCAATTATTTGGCTACAGCTTCAAGCCTAATTGGATATTTGTGATTGGTTACCTTTAGGTTTTAGTATCTTTAAAAAAAAAAAAAAATATATATATATATATATATATATATACCTTTGTTGATTTCACAAAGGAAGGGGGTGGTTGAGATAGAAACATCAATGACCAGAGAGTATCATTGATCTGCTGCCCTCCACCTCGGCTGCCCCCAAGCCTGCAACCTGGACATGTGCCCTGACCAGGAATCGAACCATGACCTCCTGATTCATAGGTCCACACTCAACCCTGAGCCATGCTGGCTGGGCTAAGTTTTGGTGTGTGTTTTTTTTTTTGGGGGGGTGGGGGGGGGCTGGTTTCTTAACCTTAAGGCACACAGTGCTGGGGTGCACTGGTGTACCCCGGCGGCACACTGGTACCCCAGTGGTGTGCTGTGGAGCACCGGTGTACCCGGGCGCACGGGTGTACCCCAGCGGCGGCAGTGGTAGCGCACTGGTGTATCCTGGCGGCATGCTGAAGCCAAAGCACTTGGGTGTGCCACAAAAATTTTAAAACATGTGATACCTGACTATTAGGGGCACTGACCTCTTTTTCCTTAGATTGTCAAATAAAAAAAGAATGACAACAGCCAACACAGCAATAGCTGTTTGGTGTGAATGAATCAAAAATACACCTATTTTTTTTGTCAGGTCGACAAGCAATATGTATTTTTTGCCACTCTTTTCTTTCATGTTCCATTGGGTCTTGCTCTGAAAGCATAGCAGTGAGCCGTGTCACAGGGGTTAGGGGAGACGACAGGAGATGGATTAAAAGGTGAGGGGTAAGCCGAAACCGGTTGGGCTCAGTGGTAGAGCTTCGGTCTGTGGACTCAGGTCCCAGGTTCGATTCCAGTCAAAGGCATGTACCTTGGTTTCGGGCATATCCCCGGTAGGGGATGTGCAGGAGGCAGCTGGTCGATGTTTCTCTCTCATTGACGTTTCTAGCTCTCTATCTCTCTCCCTTTCTCTCTGTAAAATAAAAAAATAAATAAAAATTAAAAAGGTGAGGGGTAAGGAGGCAGCAAACCAGATCAAGGAGAGTCTACTTAGGCTTTTTTTAAAATTTAATTTACAGTATTTTATTGATTTTTTTACGAGAGGAAGGGAGAGGGATAGAGTTAGAAACATAGATGAGAGAGAAACATCAATCAGCTGCCTCCTGCACACCCACTACTGCGGATGTGCCTGCAACCAAGGCCCATGCCTTTGACCGGAATGGAACCTGGGACCCTTCATTCCGCAGGCCGACGCTCTATCTACTGAGCCAAACCGGTTAGGGCAAGGACTTTGGCTTTTGCTCTGACTTCCTTTGAAAAGGATTTCTCTGGCTTCTGGGTGGAGAAACTATAAGGTAAGGGAGGAATCAGGGAGAACTGCTGGGAGGGGGTTTCCGTAATCTGGGCGAGAGAAGATGAGGTGAAGTAAGGTCCGGTGAGTAATGGTTAGTTGCAGTGTAAATAGTGAACAAGGAGCCAATAGAGACTTTCCAGCCAGACCCAGTGGAACATGAATGAAAAGAGAGTGGCCAAGAATGGTCACAAAGATGTAGGTCTGAAAAGGAAGGCTACGATTGCCAGGAGTGGAGGGAGGGAAGAGAGGTTGGGTGCGGAGAGGAGCCGGAGGTTAGCTCAGACTGCTGTTTGGACTGGAAGGTTGAGTTTGTAATGTCTGTTAGGTGCTCACATGTGAGGCCAGGTAGGTGGTTGGATAAAATGCAGCGGGGGCCCCAGGAGAGAGGTCTGAGCTGGGGTGTAGATGTGGGAGTCATGAGCGTGAGAGGTGGCCTTCCCGCTGCAGGACTGCAGGAGAGAGCGGGAGTAGGAGAGCAGGTCCTGGGGCCCTCTTGCGATAAGAGGAGCAAAAGAGGAACCAGGAGCAAAGGCCTAGGTCAGGAGGAAGCATCCAGTCAGTAGGAGGCCAATTAAGGGGTGTGGTATCTCGGAAGCCAAGCGAAATCAGAGCTTTGAGACCGAGTGATCCACTGAGTCACATGCTGCCCATGGATCAGGTAAGATGAGAAGGAGCATTGGCCGACCAGTGTAGCTTCACAGAGACCATTGGTAACTGGTGCCAGCAGTCTGTCTATAGACTAGAGTGATGGGGGTGGTTAAGAGGAATTTGGGGAAGAATTGTGGCCCTCGAGTGCATGTTACTCTTGGGCGATTTTTTTTTTTTTTTTTTTTTTTTTTTGCTGCAAATGAGAGCAGTAACTGGTAGAGACAGATGGAAGACAACAAGGAAGAAATGTTTGCTTGTTTGTTTAAGACTGGAGAAATAGCAGCATTTGGGCACACTAATAGGAGTACTTTAGTAGTAGGTGGGGAAAAGCTGATGGTGCAGAATTGGATAGAGAGTGGGATAACATTCTTGAGTAGGGGAGAAGGAATAGATTCAGTGACTTTGGACTAGAGCGCAGATAGACGAAGGGTCAGCAAACTTTTCTGTAAAGGACCGATGGCAAATATGCTTTTGGCACAACTATTGTGCTGAGGCTCTGAAAGCACCATGGATAATACCCGAATGAAGGGGCAATGCATCTTCATTTAGGCTCACTAAAATTTTTATTTTATATAATTTTCGTAGTGGGATAGATTTGGACCATGGCCCTAATTTGCCCCCCCTACCCCACCCCTCAATATATGTAATAGACAAGAAGTTAACATCGATGGGTACAAATAAATTGAATATAAGTAATGAGAGGACTCGGGGTCTTCTCCTGAGTACTTAGATTTTCTCAGGGAAGTAGAACCCTGAGAGAAAAGTATAAAAGATTTTAGGAGAGAAACAAAGGCATAAAATACAAAGGCATGTATTGACTAGGAGTGTGTGTGTGTGTGTGTGTGTGTGTGTGTGTGTTCGGTGGGGTTGTGTTTTTCTCCAGCACAATCAGCTGCACAGATGGGGATGCAGAATTGTCAGAATATTGGACTTTTTAAAAATATGTTTTTATTGATTTCAGGGAGAAGGAGAGAGATGGAAACATTAATGATAAGAGAGAATCATTGATTGGCTGTTTCATGCATGCCCCCTCTGTGGGGATTGAGCCCACAACCCAGGCACGTGCTCTGACTGGGAATCAAACGATGACCTCCTGGTTCATGGGTTGATGCTCAACCACTGAGCTGGGCAAAAAGCTGGGCTTTCACACGCTGTGGTGTTGTCAGGAAGTTGCAAGTAGGAGGAGACCAAAGGAGTTGAGAGTTTATATTAGAGTGGTTAAAGATGCTTTAAGATACCAAGAACTTACATGCATATGTGCAAAACACATGGACACTGACAATAGTGCCATGAAGGCCTGGAGGGGAAGTAGTGGGGTGGAAGGGGTCAATGGTGGTGGGGGGCAGGAATAGAGACATCGATAATACCTTTAACAATAAAGATAAATTAAAAAAAAAACACAGGAGGCCTAGTTAAATCTGAACTTAAGATAAACAACATCTGATTTTTTAGTATAAGAATATTCCATGATTTGTAGGAAATGAAAACATAACACAGTCCAGGGAGCTTTTCAAATTGGGAGCACCAACAGATCAGAGGTTTTATGGGGGTGGGGGGGTGGGGATGAACATGTTGGAGAGAGCTACCAGAAAGGGTGAATCCTTGACATCGAGATTATGAGCAGTTGCAGCCAACAAGGTTGAGGGTTGAGGGTTCCATCACCGAGATAAATCAGTGGCATTGAGTGGAAGACAGTGGTCTTTCCAGAGTCATTGGAAGAAAGGAATTGACTGTTGAAGGGTATTATACACATCAACAGCATATTTACATGCCGTAAGATGACTGAAGTAATTGCATGCTTGCCCCATATCCATGCACCCAGCACTGTGTAGGGAATGAAATAAAGGTGCATCAGAGTGTTCCAGTGTAGAGTGATATGGAAAGTCCATCTAGAACTAGGTCAAAGAGGCTTTTGAATGTCACATTAAGATATTTAGGAACACTAGTTTAATATCCCTCTCTTCCCCTGTGAAGTAAAGTAGCAAAATCAATGAAATCAGTAAACCTAGTCCTATTTGCCATACCTGAATATGAAAGCATTTTAAATACTTAAAACTCATTATGTTATATCACATAAGTTGGGTAAATTGCAGGTTTTTCTCTCTTTGTTGTTGTTGTTGTTGTTATTTTAAGCTTTCCTAATCTTCTGGGTACTTTTTAAATGAAAGTAATTTAGAAAATAACTTTCAGGTTGCCTGGAACAAGTGAGTAAAACCAAACTAAATAAAGAGGAAGGTGGAGCCCTTAAAATATGCATGGGATGGCTGTGGCTAG
The DNA here is from genome assembly GCA_963924515.1 of Vespertilio murinus. NCBI lineage: Eukaryota > Metazoa > Chordata > Mammalia > Chiroptera > Vespertilionidae > Vespertilio > Vespertilio murinus. The sequence continues at coordinate 129,533,373 of OZ004705.1, read as the reverse complement.
CACTGAGAGGTTGGAGGCTGACCCTGGGTCACAGCTGTGGCAAGCTCTGGCCCGAGGGCCGGATCCGGTCCCTGAACCGAAAGAGCGGAGGGTTCTCTTGCTCTCCCCTCCGCTCCTTCACCAGCAGCCCAAGATGAGAGTGCCAGCATGGTCAGGTTGCTTTTGTTCCGGCCCTCCGGTCCAGTTTAAGAACCCATTGTGGCCCTCGAGTCAAAAAGTTTGCCCACCCCTGCCCTAGATCGTGTAACTGGGATTTGGGGACAAACTGGAAGGCAAAGGAGGCATAAAGGGGGCTTTAGAGTTGTTTGGTTTTCAAACTACAGCCCACCCTGCAAGGTGCTGGCTACCATCTGTGGCCACTTGAGAAAGAGTAAGCTCTGCCTCATTATCCAATCAGAGCTGGAACGTGACCAGGTGATTTGCATAACTAGGATGTAACAAGTGCTGGAAAACCTGCAGAGTCTACAGAGAAGCAACAAACCAGCATCCACAGAGATCCTTACTGGGGCCTGAAGGGCAAAGATTTAGTGAACAGGGGTGGTAGGTGATGGTGACAAACCTTCTAACAGAACCCCAGGGACCAAGTTCACAGAGAGCAGAGTGGGGGATTGTGTGCAGCTGTGCGGTCATTCCTCGCAGAGCTCCACAGGATGGAGAGAGCCATCAATGTTGAATGAAGGGATGCCTATGGAACTGTTGTAGGAAACACTTGGAACCCCCTAGGGCCTAGGCTACCTTTGACCATTTAATTAGATATGTGGCCTGGGGCGAGTTCATTAGCATCTCTGAGCCTCAGTTTCCTCATGGAATAATAAGACTAATTTTGGCCAACACCTCCACACCATCTGCAGTGGTGACCAGATAGTGTTTAACCTTGAAGAAGAGTTTTACTGGCAGGATAAGAGATCTAGGGGGCAATCACTGAGGGGTAGGAACAGATTTTTTAGGAACAGAACCCAAATCTCAGCAATACGGTAGTTATTTCTAGATTTGGGGCCATCGTTAGACTTCTCAAGACAGTCCAATTCATTGTATACAGTGCAGATTATTCACAGGTTCTTCCCCCAAAATTGAAATTGTTCTCTATCAATCCCTCCAGGCCTGAAGGACATGTTCTTATGATGATCATGGCATTACTGCTCCCCATAGCCGTCCGCACAGTGGACACTCAGAAGAAATGCTTGTGGCATTGAGCCTAGCCTTGCCTTGTCTTTCAATGTTTGCCAACAGATGAAATAGCTCTCATTGCAATCCCTCCAAGTTCGCCACTGCTGTTGTATCCGTGAGACTCTGGCTGCAAGCCCTGACCCGAACACCCTCATGGGAAGATAGATTGAGGTTCTCATTAATTCATTCTGTCAAGAAGCATTTATTGAGTGACCACTCTGTGCCAGACAGTGTTGTAAATGCTGGGAACACACCATGGACCAAAATAGGCACCTCCCTTGTGGAGCTTATGGTCTCATGGGAGAAAATAGAGAATACATGATGAGTGTATGAATTTTTATTTTTAAAAATATGTTTTTATTGATTTCAGAGAGGGAGAGAGAGAGAGAATCATGGGTTGGCTGCTTCCTGCATGCCCCCTAGCCCCCTACTGGGGATTGAGCCTGCAACCCAGGCTCTTGACCAGAATTGAACCTGGGATCCTTTAGTCTACAGGCTGAAGCTCTAGCCACTGAGCCAAACCGACCCAGAGCAATGACCTTTTAGAAGGTTGTAAACTTACAGCAGGTAAAAGGAATTGGGAGTGTCGGAATAGGAAGTGTGCTGGTTTCAATTTAAATAGGATGGCCAAGTATCAGGATGATAACCTCAGGGTGGGGGGGAGGGCAGAGGGAACAGGCTGTGCAAAGATCCTGAGGTGCAAGGCCCGCCGGGTGGCCTGGACCTGTGAGCAAGGCAGAGGGAGCAGGAGGCCCATCAGATAGATGTGGGCTCGAACTGCACAGTGCACCTCTAGCCACACATGATGTTGAGCTATCGACATGTGACTAGTCCACGTGGAATGTACTGTGTGACTAACTGACACATTTCGAAGACTTGGAACGAAAACAAGAATGTAAAATTTCTCAATTCTCATATGGATTCTACATTGAAATTATAGTATTTTAGAGATACTATGTTAAATAAAATAAACAACCAAAATTTATTTTCCTTTATGGCTACCAAGAAATTGAAAATGTCACAAATGGCTCCTGCTATATTTCTTTTGGACAGTGAGGTTTAGAGTCATGCATACCATTCTAAGGACTTTGGATTTTTTTTTTTTCTAATTGAAATGGAGCCTTAGAGAGTTTAGAGCTGGAATTACATGATCTGGCTTTTTGAAAAGGGATTACTCTGGCCTGGCTGGTGTGGCACAGCGCTTAAGCATTGACCTATGAACCAGGAAGTCATGGTTCAATTCCTGGCCCTAGTTGCCAGCTTCATCCTCACTAGAGGGTGTGCAGGAGGCAGCCAATCAATGATTCTCTCTCTCATCCTTGGTGTTTCTTGGTGTCTTCCTTCCTATTTTAAGTCAGAAAAATAAAATAAAATAATAAATACAATGGATTACTCTAGTTGCTGTGTTGATATTAAATTGTGGGAGCTCACGCTGGAAGCAGACCTCCTGGGGAGAGATGATGGTGGCTTGGCATAGGGTTGTAGTATGCAGATGGTGAGATGTGGTTGGACTCCAGATATACTTTGAATGTAGAGTCCACAAGATGTCCTGCAGAATTAGACATGGGATGTGCGAGAAAGGAAGGGATCAAATATGCCTGCAATGATTTTTGCCTAAGAAACTGGAGGAGTAGAATTGCCATTAAGAAGACGGTGGAGCCGAGACCTGTTTGGCTCGGTGGATAGAGCGTTGGTCTGCGGACTGAAGGGTCCTAGGTTCCATTCCAGTCAGGGGCATGTACATGGGTCGTGGACACATCCCTAGTAGGGGGTGTGCGGGAGACAGCTGGTCGATGTTTCTCTTTCATTGATGTTTCTAGCTCTCTAGCCCTCTCTCTTCCCTCTGTAAAAAAAATCAATAAAATATATGTTAAAAAAAAAAAAGAAGAAGAAGAAGACTTGTGGACAGAGCAGTGGAATATCAGGATATCATTTGGGGTGTCCACTCAGTGGTGATGGCAGATGGTGAGTACAGAACTTAGAGGAGAAGTCTGAGCTACAGGTATATGCTTGAGGATTGTAAAATCTAAGTGGTATAAAGTCATGAGACTGGAGGAGCTCATCAAGGGAGGGAGATTTGTTTAGGAAAAAAATTGAAGGACTGAGTTTAGGAATAAGAGATTGGTGAGAAAAGGTAGAATCAGCAAAGAACTAAGGGAGGAGATGAAGCCAGATTGGGCCTACCTGGGAGCTCATGAATATGTTTCTAAGAGCAGCAATAAATGTACTAGTGTCTAGTGCTTTCTATAGATAAAAGTTAAGATGAGGACAAAGAATTGACCCTTGTATGTAGGTAATGGTGGAGGCCAGGAGGAGTTTCATGGCCTGAGCAAAAAGCCTGATACCAGTGGGTTTAACCAAGAATGACAGGAAGGGCTGGAGACAGCACGTATCAGCCAGAAAAGGAAGGAGAGAGACGAGGCCACAGATGATGGGTAATTGAGGCCAAGGAGGGGTTGTAAATAAGGATGGGATAGATAATAGCAAGTTTATGTGTTAATTAGAGTAACAGAGCAGAGAGGGGAAAATGAATGATGTGGGAGGAAAAGGTGGAAGATTGCCGGGGCCCTGTTCCCATGGCGATGAGCAGGGATTCACTGAGGGCACTGGCAGGGCTGCCCTTCAGAGCCAGGGAGCTTCATTTCCGATGACAACCAGCAAGGCCAACTCAGGTGTAAGGGTGTGGATGTCGGTGCGCGCATCAAGGCAGTTCTCTTCCAGCTGCTTCACTTTCCCCGCGAAGTGGGATGCGAGCCCATTAGCACAGTGAGGGGTTGGAGCTCTGCATAGTGAGCTACACGTGTGAAAAGGTTATTGAGGAAGGGGAGTGAGAGTGAATGCCCTGGGAAAATACAGGGTGAATAAGGGCCCAGGTGTGATACTTATGCACACGGGTTCACAGTGACAGCAATCAGCATGGCGTTTGCTCTGGCCCTTTTGCTGCTAGGGGCCAGGAGTAGGGTAAGCTGAGAGGGGAATGACCCCGGGCTGTGGTACCTGCCAAGGTGCTGGTATTTTCACGGGAGGGATCTTAATGATTGGCCATAGAGTTGACTTGTTCAAACAACTGTCTGCTGCCTGCTCACTGTAATCACAGCGGCAGTGTAATAAAAATGCTTTTTGTGGTTCAGAGTTGTCAAGCCTCTGAGCTGGCCCTGCTTGCTCTACATTGCACACCCCTTCTCCTCCGTGGCTCAGGCAGGAAGCAGGCACCAGATAAGACAAGCCTGCCACCTCCTGGCCAATGGCTGCTACTGCAAACATGCCAGGCCCACATCTGCAGCCGGTTTATCTCACTGTCCCTCTGAGTTAGTGGTAGAAACAGTGACCTACCTGATCAAAGGCTGATTCTCTGGGGCCACCGCCTCTGGCCCCCCCCCCACCCCCCCTTAGTTTTCCATTCTCATTCTCAGTCGTGAGCAAAGTAAGAAACACTCCTTCCATGGAAAGGTTTCCTTCTTAGTAGACAACTTCAAATATCAAAAAGCTCTCAAGAGCCAAGGAAATGGAAGTCATTGAATGCCAAGCACCTGTGGAAAACCAATGCAGGAAATATTTTAGACGCGAGGGTCTGCACTGTGTCCCCCACTTCTTGCCCCACCCCCATACTTTCACAGCTATCCTCTGAGCAATCCTGAGCATGGGTTTTGTGCTTCGTCTCACAATTCATGTTAGATGTGTACTGAGACCCCATAATGCCCTGGGCCTCACATCATGTACTCATCACCCAGTGGTTGATTTGACAAACCTTGAATGTTCCCCGTACTGCACCCATATTCCCTGTCTTCATTAAAATGTTTACAAGCAGTGCTTTTAGTACAGGCGTGGGGAATGTCCCTCTCATGGGCTGTATCCACAGAATCATTTTGTCTGGCCCTACCGAGGCAACTCAAAATTTAATAAATTTAAGGGCTTTTTTCATAGCAACACAGATTTACATTAAGTGAATTAAGTTATAAATATCCAAATGACCCTTGGCAGAGAAAAGGTTCTCAATCCCTATTCTAGCATAATAGTATTGAAGCTCTTTTTAATTGTTGGTAGTAGAGCCCTAATCGGTTTGGCTCAGTGGATAGAACATCTGCCTGGGGACTGAAGGGTCTTGGGTTCGATTCCGATCAAGGGCATGTACCCTAGTTGCAGGCACATCCCCAGTGGGGGGTGAACAGGGGGTTGATGGTCGATGTTTCTCTCTCATCAATGTTTCTGGCTCTCTATCCCTTTCCTTTCCTCTCTGTAAAAAAAAAAAAAGAATATATATATATATATATATATATATATATATATATTTATATATATATAATTTAAACTGCTGACAATATACCTTAGGCTTTATTTTATTAGTATGTCAGATTAGTTATCTAGCAGCTGGTCCCCAGATAGAGATGCAAGTGGGCAAATATTTTCCAGTTAATTTTAATATTATCAAAGTAATAACTGAATGTAAATTCAAATAATAAAAAAGGCTGATAGCAAAACTGCAAATAGTTTATCTGTCTTTTCTTTCTCCTACCCCTATACCCAAGGGAAATTACCCTGGTTATATATATATATATATATATATATATATATATTTTTTTTTTTTAATTGATTTCAGATACAGGAAGAGAGAGGGAGAGAATCATTGATCAGCTGCCTCTTGCGTGCTCCCCCGTTGGGAATGAGTATGCAACCAGGGTATGTGCCCTGACCTCCTGATTCATGGGGTGACACTCAACCACTAAGCAACACCAGCTGGGTGTAACCCTGGTATTTCTGGAGTTTCTCTCAACATTTATCTTTGTTTCTGAATGATATGTTTATATTATATTTTTCATTTATTGGTTTTAGATATTGCTAATTCATTTCCCTCTCCCAGATAATTATATAAATATTTTGGTTAGTCATTGGTAGGCATTTGTATTACTTTGACAAATATTGCTCATTGCTGAGGTATATTCCTTTATTTTGCCTGGAGTTTATAATTGCCTCATATTTTTCATTTGGTTTTCTATGTACCCATAATTAGTGTATTTTACTGAATCTGCCACACACTGGTCAATAGTACTTTCCATACTTGCCAAAGCATTGCTTCTCCTTTTTTCCTGTAGAACTCTGTATTTGCTAGCATTCTCCTGAGAAACAGAACTAATGAGATGTGTATATTTACACACACAGAGAGGTTTTGTTTTAAGGAATTGGATCACGTGATTGTGGAGACTGGCAAATCCAAAATTTGCAGGGTAGGCTGGCAGACTGGCACCCAGGAGCTGGCTATTGCAGCTCAAATCTGAAGGCAGTCTGGATGTAGAGCTCCCTGCCCCTCAGGGGGCATCAGTAAACTTTCTCTGAAGGCCTTCACCTGATTGGGTAAGGCCCACCTGTGTTACGGAGGATAGTCCACGTTCCTCAAATGTTAATCTCACCTAAAAAATAATGGCACAGCAACATCTAGACTGGAGTTTGCCCAAATATCTAAGAACCTTGGCCTAGCCAAGTTGATACATGTACACACACAAAAATTAACCATCATGATCTTTCTCCCAGAATTCTCTGTTTATAAATATGGCCTTCTTACCTGCCCTGCTGGAACTTTCTTACATCATCCCAGACTTTTCTTTATTGCCTTCTGGAGCCCTTTCTTCTCATTCTGTTACCCTTATTTTGGAGAACATATCCTTCTGAGGTTTCCAGTGCACAGGAAGAAAAAAATGTAAAGCCCTTACATGTTTTTAAATATTTCTGTTCTTCTCTCACATTTGACTAATGTGGCTCACCTAGAATTCTGGGTTGGAGATGCTTTTCTCTTGGAATTTTGGAAGCATTAGTCCATCTTCTGGTTTTTCTGGAGTTGGGGCCTTGGAACAATCCAGAAAATTTCAGATTTCCAGTCTTTTGCTTGTAACCAGTTATTGGTTTGTTTGTTTGTCCTTAAGCGTTCAACAATATGTCAAGGGCAGGTCTTTTTTTACCCTGTGGGCTCAAACCAGTGACTTATGTTGAGCTCTCCGTAGAACTCTCAATCTATAGGTTCATGTCTTTCAATTTTGGGAAAATTTCTTGTATCACTTTTTTCCTTCTCTTTTCTTCTTCAAATATTTCTTCTTCTGGCACCTTTTAATTTTAATTGGGTGAACTTTCTAGACTGATCCTCTAAGTTTATTTCCTGTGTTTGTTCTCTTTGACTTTTGGTTTAACTTTCTGGTTGGTAGGTTTCTCCAATTTAAGTTTCCTACTTTTTATAAATTTCTCATTCTGACTATTATAATTTCTCAGAGCCCTTTTTTTCTTTTTTTTCTTCTGTAGCATCTTGGTTTATCTCTCTCCTTTCCTCTCTATAAAAAAAATCAATAAAATATATATATATATTTTAAAAAGAATATGTCTCTATTAATTTTTAGAAAGAGATAAAAATATCTCTTTACATTAATGATTCCCTCCTACACGCCAGTAACTTCATGGACAGTGCTCAACCATTGAGCCACACCAGCAACGCTAAATCTCTTTTTCATCTTGGAGGCTTTTCCCAAATGTGTAGCCTTCTTTGACTATTTTTTTTTCATATTTAAGTGTGAGATCACTTTTTTTTAAAGCTGATTTGAGCCTAGTTGGTGTGGCTCATTTGGTTGAGCATCAGCCCAGGTACAAGTAGGTCACCAGTTGAATTCCTGGTCAGGGTACATGCCAGGGTTGCAGGCTCAATCCTCAGAAACTGATAGATGTTTCTATTGCTTTCTCTCTCCCTCTTCCTTCCTCTCACTAAAAGTCAATAAAAACATATTTATTTATTTTTTTAAAAAAAGCTGATTTGAAGCTCTGTGTGTGTAGATTAAGCTTGTTGACTGGTGGGTTCTACTTAAGGGAATTGATAATTGATAATTGAGTTGTACATTTTACTATGGAATCCCAAACTATTCGCACCTTTTTTCCTAAGGCTTTTCATTTCTTCAGAAAAGAAGGGTCACCCATTTCTTTTTTCTTTTTTTAAAAAATATATTTTATTGATTTTTTTACGGAGAGGAAGAGAGAGGGATAGATAGCTAGAAACATCAATGAGAGAGAATCATCGACCAGCTGCCTCTTGCACACCCCCTACTGGGGATGTGCTGGCAACCAAGGTCCATGCCCTTGACCGGAATCGAACCCCTGGACCCTTCAGTCCGCAGTCCCACGCTCTATCCACTGAGCCAAACCGGTTCTGGCAGGTCACCCATTTCTTACAGTCAGAAGGAAAGGAAGTTAAAGAATAGGCCCATTGCTGATCTGCAGGCAGGATGGAGAAAGGGCTGAGGTCTCCGCAGTTAATTTGTAGAGTTTTGTTTAATCATCTTAATTGCAGCCTGGTGTCCATCCCAACCTTTTCTTATTCTGTATGTCTCCAGATTTCAAATTTCTTCAAATCTTTTGGGTTATTCCATTTCCCAAGAGAACAAATGTCAGCTGTCCTGTTGGTTGGGAAGGATTATTGTCTGTTGAGTGGATGGAGAGAATGACCCAATGGCCCCATCATTCACTAATGCCAGTGCTCACAGTGTGGCAGTTCCTGGTCCCTGGGGCCTCTAGCACCAAGCCTTGAGCCAGCTGGCTCTTCTTCCTTCAGTATCCACCTCCACATTCTCCCCTTCATGAGTTGGTTCCTCTGATGTTTACTCTTTCCCCCCCAAAAAAATCATCGAAATCTATATTCTCCTTGCTCTGTTTCTCTTTAAAAAATTCTCCCCCCTCCCAACAGCATTTTAAATACCTTTACAATTACTCTAATGATTTTGGAAAAAAGCAGGGGGGGGGGCGATAAATGTCTATGGGCACTCTGCCTTTTTACCAGAAGTTTTAAATGGGAAAGTTTTGGGAAACTGAGGCAAAATAGGCAAAGAATGGGCATTATCTGAAAAGGGGGCTTAGATGGAACAGGGTAGGGCTGGACATACAGTACAGTTTGAGGGCCAAGCGAGCTGAGAAAGGTACAACCAGAAGGCACTAAGAGAGGACACCCAAACCGGCCGGAGCACTCATGGGCAGTTAATCTGACCATTTCATAGCTTTGCTCTAGGCTAACCATCATCCATTTGATCAACTTCATATCTACTTCTTCTAAACTGAGCATGAGGGTCAAGGAGCAAGCTCTTCCCACCCAAACAGCACAACTCTACCTTCCCCAGGCACTTTTCGCCGATTTCCTCTCATTATAGAACTTGGGATGATTTCACTATTACCTAAATATGTATATTTATTGGCCTAATTTCATATAGATAGACACATGTCATCTGCCATTAGCTCTATTTTGCTTTTTCTTTGCCTCTGTAGTTCCTCTAATCTTTAAGCAAAGGCTTGAACAGCTTAAATTCAGTGAAAACAACCCAGATGTTCATCAGCAGATAAACGAATGAACAAAACATGGTATAAACATAGGACGGAATATTATTCAGCCTTAACAGGAAACGAAATTCTGACACTTGCTACAACAAGGATGAACCTTGGGGATATTATGCTAACTGGAATAAGCCAGTCACAAAGGACCATTGCCATATGATTCCACTGATATGAGGTAGTGAGAGTAGTCAAATACATAGACACACACAACATAGAGTGGTGGTCGCCAGGGCCTGGAAGAAAAAGGGAGTTTTTAATGGGTACAAAGTCTCAGTTTTACAAGATGAAAAGAACTTTCGTGGTGTATGATGGTGACAGTTGCACAACAAGGTGAATGTACGTAATGCCACTGAACTATACACGTAAAGGTGGCTAAAATGGTAAATGTTGTGTTTTGTATATTTTACCACAATTTTAAAAAATGGGCAAAATAAAGCAGCTTCAGTACATCATAAGTGAATAAATCCAGGCGCATACCCAGAAATAAAATCAGGTGTGCATGATTCTTTAAAGTTTTAGACACCTGCCACTCAACAGTGGACATCCTGTACATTTGTGGGGCTTGTTGAATTGCGTTGGATTTCTGCATGTCGACTTTTCAAGTGACCTCACTGAATTGTTCTCAAGGTTCAGCTTCCTGGACAAAGTGTGAAGGAGATCTAAGGAAGATGATGGAAATAGCTTTCAATAAACACTAAATTCCAAATATTATGTTAGAGGGAAAAGGGGAGAATTATAGGAGCTATATTTTCAAAAGGCAAGTCCACTTCAGCTGAATTCTGTTCTCAGGCTTCTACATGACTGAGATTTCTTGTAAATGACAGTCTTTCCACTAGCAGGGAGCTTGGGCAATCATCTGGTCCAGCCCATACCTCCAGGCAGGTGAGATATCATTCCATTTTTGAGGCATTCCTGGTGCCCATGGAGGTAAGAAAATGGTCTCAGGTCACACACTCGGTAGAGAAGAGGCTTCCAGGACGCAGGACTCCCAAGACCTGTGCTTATTTCTGCTATGCCGTGCTCTGTTTTATGGAACTTCTCCGTGTCTCCATTTCCCTACCGAATTCTAGAGTCAAAATACTAACCATTGTAATTACTGTGTAAAAATTCTTTGGGTGACCCAGGCCGTTGCTTATCTGGGAAAATGTAGATAGTTCAAAAGCTTTTGCAGAGTTGATGTGGTAGTTATCTGGAATCCAGCGCTGGCTTCTGAGTATGAAAGCAGGAATCTGCACATGTGATCTTCGATGCATTGGTTAACCTCTCTGAATGTCAGATTTCTCATCTGTTTGAAAACATGCCCGATTCACAGCGCTTTTGTGAGAGTCAAGGGAGATTTGTTTGTGACTGTTGTGTCTTGTAGGAGGTAAAGAAAATGATTTTCAAAGTGTGGTCCAGAGAGTTTTTGGGGGGAGGGTCCCCCAGACCTTTTTAGGAGGTTTATCAGATCAAAAACAATTTTCATAATATGAAGATATTTTTAAAATATATTTTATTGAATTTTTACAGAGAGGAAGGGAAAGGGGTAGAGAGCCAGAAACATGGATGAGAGAGAAGCATCCATCAGCTGCCTCCTGCACACCCCTCATTGGGGATATGCCCGTAACCAGGGTACATGCCCTTGACCGGAATCGAACCTGGGAGCTCTCAGTCCGCAGGCCGATGCTCTATCCACTGAGCCAAACTGGTGAGAGCAATATGAAGATATTATTGGCCTTCCTTCACTGTGAATCTCAGTGAAGTGGCATTCCCAGAGCTTACATAATAAGCTCAAGTATAACAGATCAAATGCAGAAGCATGAATAAGATTTCCAACTGTCTTCTATTAGGTTAGATATTTAAGAGATTTGCAAAAATGATAAACAATTAGACTTTTCTCATTAATTTCTGTTTTGATACAGTTATTTTTCATAAACTATTATTTAAGTTAAAATGTAATGGATGCTTCATAATGTTGGTAGTTTAAAATTTTCAGTTCTAATTTTTAATATGGTAAATATTGACAACCCACGTAAACAAAATCTCTTTGAGATTCTCATTATTTCCTAAGAGTGTAAAAACTCATCCTGAGACTCAACAGTTCGAGAACTGCTGCTATAGAGTATGTACAAACAGTCTTTATATCACTGACCTTTAAAAAAAAGCATCACATGATAAACAGGATGCATGCTTCTTATGAAAAATTTAGGAAATTATAGATAAATATAAAGAAGGAAATAAACATTATCAATGATCCCATGATATAAAGAACAACTGTTGCCATTTTTTCTCAGTATTCTTGAATTTACAATTTAAACTTTAATATTGACTATATTTTTAATTTTGTAACAATAGTTTCATTTTGGTTTTGCCCTGCTTCAGAGTTTAAATTGGAGTGGCTTGAGGCATTTTAGGTTGTTACTGGCTGGTGCGTGGACCCACCTTCAGGATCTCAGTCCAGGCCCAGTTATCAATGGCTATGTCTTCTGCAGGGATGTCTCGCGTGTGCTCATCATCCCTGAGCCTTCTCGGTCCCCACAGGTGTCACTTCCTCCCCTGCCCTGCCCTCTTTGTTGATTGGCAGCTGCTAAGGTCTCCACAGCCTCCTGCAGAGGATGCCTCAGTTGCCCTGGTCACCCATTTCCAAATGGGCTCTGCGAGATGCCTCCACCTTGCTGGTGGCCTCCACTATCGCTGAGCCAGGTAGGCCTGTCAGGCTGCCCAAGTGGTGGGTGCTGGGCCAGCAGGAATCAGTCCTGGGTGCTGAAAAGCCTTGTTGTGGGCAGGGCTTCCCTCCTCAAACGGGTTCTTGTCCTTTGGGCTTGGTGATGAGCAGTTTTACGGACAGGATCTCTCTCTTTCCTCCTCATCTTCCCCCACCTGATTCCTGCCATCTTTCTAGTCCTGAGCCATGAGCCCCTGAAACGGGAAAACGGGCAGCTTCCACACTGAGAGCTAGATATTATCAGGAACAGTCTCCCCATGACCACCCATGGCCAGCGCTTCAGACTTGGTGCTCATAAAAATAATCATAAATATTTTTTATGAAAAAAAAAATGGTTCCTCACTCTCTGGAAATGGTGGGGTCATATACCCGCTTTCTATGACCTGCAATTCTTCCATTTTAAAAAGTTGGCGCTGGTTTACTAATTTCCAACATTAAACAAAACAGTCTTCCCAATTCTGACTTTACTCACATTGTTATCAACCCGCAGAACATCCCATTTTTTGGCTTTCAGCACAAAAAGAAGAGCAACATTTTTGTAAGAAATGGGAAGCAACCCACCACTCTGAATTGCGAGAGTCTATGTTTTCCTCTCTTAGGAGATTGACATGTGGGTTGATGGTTGTGAGTTTGGTATTGTGGATACATATGTTAGTCAGAGTTTCCATTGCTGAGACAGATTTCAAGCCTCAGAGTTAAATATTGGGGTTTTTTTGTGTTTTTTTTAAAATATATATATATATATAATTGATATTTTACATAGAGGAAGGAAGAGAGATAGAGAGCTAGAAATGTCGATGAGAGAGAGAGAAACATCGACCAGCTGCCTCTTGCACACCCCCTACAGGGGAATGTGCCCGCAACCAATGTACATGCCCTTGGCCGGAATCGAACCCTGGACCTTTCAGTCCGCAGACCGACGCTCTACCACTGAGCCAAACCAGTTTTGGCAGAGTTAAATATTGTTAAAGCACACCCAGTATTTCTTAAAGAGCCCCACCATGTCCCAGGGCTCTCCCGCCCGAACCACCAGCCAACCAGGGGCCTCGGTGCCACAGCTCTGCCCGGGGCCCTCGCCACGCATTTGGAAGAGGGGGTTTGAGGCCATGGCTGACTTTGTGACTGGGCTGTGTTGCTGGCATTTAGGGCCTGGGAACGCAGTGCTTTGGACAGTCCTGCACCAAGAAGACATGTTCTTCCTCCTGAAATGCCTAAAGCAGCACCGCTGATGAAAGAAACCAGATCGATCTCAGCAGGCAGGCCCCAGAGTGGCAGGGAACGTAAGAGCAGAGAGATTGAGAAATCCAAGCCTCCGTGGTTGAGGTCAGACACTGGCTGTGGGCAGAATTCCTGTGTTCGGGGAGGAGGCAGGGCCTGGAAGAAGTGACAAGGGGCTCGGAGTTCACAGGACCAGAGAAAAGGGCTCCAGGTACAGCAGCGGACAGTTCCCGCAGGACCGAGGCCGACGGGCTCCCTTCTGGGTCCTGCCCCCGCTCTGCCGCCTGCGTGCTGCGCAGTGTCATTTCTCCGAGCCTCGATGTCCCCCTCTTTAAGGGGCATTGTTAACCTCACAGGGATGCTGTAAGGACCCGTGTTTGTCAGGGCAGCTGACACATTGTAAGTGTCCCGTTGAGGAAGGCTGCTGTGGTCGTTGTTGTTATTAACAATCAGAGGGATCTAACTTGAAGAAAATGGGTGGGACTGTAGCCTTAAGAAAGCAGCGGTGCTGCTATCAGTTGGAATATCTGCTCCGTCTTGTCACAGCGCAGGGTGCGGCCAGAGACCTCGGTTCCCTCCTGCGGCCGAGGAGGGCTAGGTCTTGGGGCCAGGGTGGGTCGGATGTTGCAGCTGGGACCCCAGCAGGTCCTTCTGTGAGGAGAAGGGACGTGGAGGATAACAAACATTGCCGGGAGGACCAGCAGCTTAGCTGGGCACCCAGGCCTAACACTAGTCTGGCCAGTTAAAAGCAGTCGCATATACAGTCTTATTACAGTTATGCAAAGTAATACCTATGCTTGGTGGTATATTAGGGGAGAACACAAATCTGAAAGGACATAACCAAAATGTTAATGTGGAAATCTCTGGGAGATGAGGCCATGACTTTTTTTTTTAATTAGAATAAAAAAAGTTAGTTCTAACTGCTATAAGGCAGCTTCTATATCAAAGTGAAGAGCGCTGGGACCTCACAGATGGGAGACATCCTGCTATAGAATCACGAGGGTAGGCCTCAGAGGAGCTGGCATTGGGGGAGTTCCTGAAGGATGGGTAGGGCCTAGAACAGCCGTGGGCAAACTACGGCCCTCGGGCTGGATCCAGCCGGTTCGGCTGTTCTATCCGGCCTGCGGAGCCGAAAGAGCAGAGGGTTCTCTTGCTCTCCCCTCCGCTCCTTCACCAGCAGCCCAAGATGACAGTGCCAGCGTGGTCAGGTTGCTTTTGTTCCGGCCCTCGGGTCCAGTTTAAGAACCCATTGTGGCCCTCGAGTCAAAAAGTTTGCCCACCCCTGGCCTAGAATCAGTGGTTCTCAACCTTCCTAATGCTGTGACCCTTTAATACAGTTCCTCATGTTGTGGTGATCCCCGACCATAAAATTACTTTTGTTGCTACTTCATAACTGTAATTTTGCTACTGTTATGGTAATATAAATATCTGTATTTTCCGATGGTCTTAGGCAATCCCTGTGAAAGGGTTATGCCGACCCTTTTGGGGGTCGAACGACCCACAGGTTGAGAACCGCTGGCCTAGATGCGTGGAGGGAAGAAGACATTCCAAGGAGAAATCCCAAACACGTGGGCAGTCATGACACGTGGCTCTCACATGCACTCTTTGCCCTGCTTTGTGATTCTGGAGCTGGACACAGTCAACATTCCTCCCGTGCCAGCGGGCGCAACTTTAGGCCTTGTCCCGCGCAGATATGTTCTGGGGATGGAGAAAGTACCTCCTGGTCAAGGGAGGGACTGCAAAGAGCAGACCCAGATTAGCCAGCGAAAGCCTTAGGCTCCCGGGAAACATGCCTCACTGCATATTCTACAAACAAGCACATCTCACCTGCAAGATGGCGTGTTTTCCCTCAGCAGAACACTTAGAATCCACTTCTCCCTTCATTGGTAAATCTCCTTTACCCAATGATACTTAGAAACCAGAAGAAATGCAGTTTGCAAAAACATGTTGGACGATCTATTGTTTACATACGACCCTGTAATCAAAGTAAAAGTGAGGCGCAGAACTGTTGGACACTGAAATTGGGACGCAAACGTTTTTTGTTATTATATGTTTATTTCTAGTCTGCAGTTGCAAGATTTTTCAAAGAAAATAAACGGGGGAAAATAGTTATAGAGATAAAGAACCATTGAACAGACTGTCAAACTATAGCGGGAAGGCAAGGGAGGTTGGGGGCTGGGGGGCTGTAAGAAATCAACCGAAGGACTTGTATGCATGCTTATAAACATAGCCAATGGATACAAGACGGGGGGAGGCGGGGAATAAGGGAGGCTGCGGGGAGGTCAAGGGGGGCGGAGAGAAAGAGACATATGTACTATTTGTAATCCTTCAAACAATAAAAAAAAAAGGTAAAGTGAGACAGAACTTTCTGTGGGGGACAGGAGAGAGGGAGACGGCTCACGGTGGAGCTCATTTACGGACGGAGCGATGGGTGGGAAAGCAGCTCGGCGTGGCCAAAGGTCGCTCAGGGACTGCCCGACACAACCTGCGAAGCCTCCCAAGTATTTTGCCTTCTGGCCTGCTCATTCCTTCCTTCCTCTGACGGCGTGCCCCTTCCTGGCAGGCCCTGACTTCTCGTGATGCTGTGCACGCCACGCTCTTCATACCTCCCCGCCTTTTCCCACGGCATCGCCACAGCCCGGAGCGGCCTTTTCCATTTCTCAATGCCTCGACGAAGATGTTTGTCTTTGAAAGGGCTGATCAGGCGTCATCTTTGTTAAACAAGTTCCCCCCTATTCTCTTCTCTCCCAGTGAATAATTTCTCCTTCTATGTGCCTTCTAGGCTGCCCCTATTCTGTGCATCAAGTTACCTTGGGCTCATTTCGTGTCTTTTTTCATCTTTTCCCTAGACTGAACTTTTTTATAAAAATTTTTTTTCAATTATAGTTTGCATCCAATATCACATGATTATCCCAGCTGTCCAGCACGGGGTGAGACAGCCACGCCTCACAAAGCATTCCCCTGACCCTTCCAGGACCCACCGGGTAGACTGAGCTTCTTAGCAGCTGTAACGCTCCCTGTGTCTCCAGCCCAGCAGACTGCCTGGAACACAGCAGATGAACTCAACTGATTTTGGGCTGCTGCCCAGACTGCTGAGGACATGTCTAGAAGGGAGAATTATGTTATTTTGGGAGATTGGGACACTCAGAATTATTGGGGCGTCTAGTTAGTGGTTCAGTTAGCATTTTGGTGTTTCGTGTTTAGGAGCTGTTGGCTACCCAAATCTACATTCCAATAAATTCCCTCAGTGCAATGTCTGCTTGTTCTCTCTCTCTCTCTCTCTCTCTCTCTCTCTCTCTCTCTCTCTTTCACACACACACACACACACACACACGCACGCACGCACGCACACACACATGCACATGCACAGGCACACTCACACACACACACAGATAGGGGTCAATGGTGGGAGAATTAGAATTTACTGTCAAGTCTGCCGGGGGCCCAACCCATGACATTACTAGAGGAAACCATCTGTGCCTCCTCTAGAGGTTCTCATCATATCCATTTTTGTTACAGGGCCCTCGTACTATAAAGGAGGGGAAAGTTCAGAGGCACATCATAAAATATTCATCACATTGCTGGCATTCTGCAGAGAATTGAGCTAGTTAAGTGGCTCCCTGCTCGCTCTTACCTACCCTGAGCTGGGAGCATCTAGATTTTGATTGGACTATTGCCAGAGCTCATTAGCATAGTGTACCTTGACCTGGGTTAGGGAACGGCAGCTTCTGCCTAGAAAATGACCAGAGCCTGCTGGGACCTGAACCAGGGATGAGATTTTTATAACACAGTGTTGTCTGCATCTCCATACGAAGTCAAAAGGTAAGGAAGCCAGAACTCCCAAGAAAATGCACACGTAAGGGATGGGGTAAAGGCCACCCCATTATTACAGGGTTCCATTTTTCTAGTTGGTTTTTCGTAGAAATGATGAAAATTGAATACGCTTTGGCCTGAGTTGCTTTAAAAAGAGAAAGTCTTGACAAATTTAGACTCTTTAATCCTGGAGAAAAGCTCAGTTTGTTTATGTCTTAAGGGCTGCAAACAGTCTTTTCTTCTTTTCTATGATTCCCTCTTATCCTTCAGTGAAATATTAAATTAATGTTCATTTATTTGGCAAAAAATTTATATCAGAAAAAATTTTTAAAACAATCTAGTTATTCTGTAGCAAGGTATTTGATTTTCCTCTCCTTCATTTAAAACAAAAGAATTATGTCTATAATAACTAGGCTTATAGCAATGTTTTTCATTTGGGGAAATGTGAATCTTGTTATTCATTTGTTTTGTCTTTTAGAAAAAAAAATCAATCTATCCCAATTAGCAATAACAAATTTTAGACCGTTTGAATCACTGTTTTAACATTCAAAGAGGTAAGTACATAAATCTGTCACTATCATTTTCACTTGATATTTGTGTCTAATACACTTGTTACTAAAGTCTTCTAAATTAAAGTCAATCTGTGGCATCATTTCTTTAGAATTTGATTTGAAACTCCCAGGGATTTCATTTTGCATGCCAGTGTTTGAAATGGAAAGTGGGAACTTCATGCTCTTTGAGTCTGTGAACACTAAGTGATGGGCAAGTGTGGGCAGACAGGGTCGGGAGGACTCTTCGATTCCGTGTAGCTTGTTATCTAATGTGCAGACTTCATTTATACGTCCAGGTCAGCAGTCTTCTATATCCATACACTTGGATACTTGTCCGTGAGTGACGAGGGTTAGGGTGATAGAAAGTCACATAGTTAAGGAACAAAGCTCACGGGACCATTAATGAGCTTGTGGTTTGAGTTTGCGATTGAAGAGCTCTACATAACGCCATCACGTCCCTTGTTTTTACAAGAACACCAGCAAGTGATGATATGGATCTCCGGTTGGGGCTTTGTGCACGCAGAGGGCTGGCGTAAGTTGCACTCAGATTTTCCAACTACGCGCCGTGTTGGCACCCCTAACCTCTGCATTGTTCAAGGGTCAGCTGTCCATGCAAACATGTTTCCCTTCCTATTCGACTGACAAGCCCATTTCCCCTGCAAAGTGATTCGTTTTTCCTCAGTAGAACACTTCGAACTAACTTTTTCCCCCCTTAATTTGTAAATCTCCTTTAACGGATTATAATTAGAAATTAGAGCACCATTCTTCAGGGGGAATAAATGCAGTTTGCACACAAAAAATTGCCTACATAAAACAGTCACAGCAAGGTGAGACAGAATTTTCTTGGGGGCGACAGGAAAGAGTGAGATGGCTGAAGATGAAGTCACAAAGTCCTGAAGACTGCTCCAAGTGAGATGATAAGAAACACGATGTTAGAGCAGTTCTCATACCACACCCCCAGGGGACATTAGGCAATGTCTCTAGACATTTTTTTGTTGTCACCGCAAAGAAGGGTGGTTTGCGACTAGCACCTACTGGGCAGAGACCGAGGATGCTGCCAAACAGCCTACAGTGCACGAGATAAGCCCGCACAACAAAGAGTTATGAGGTCTCACATGTCAGCGACATCAAGGTTTTGCAGGAATCTCATAAAGAGCATGTCATTTGATCTTATTTGAAGATGTAAAGTGCACTCTGGGTTTATCGAGGAGACCAACAATAAACTCTGTAGCAATTTAGCTTTAAAAAACACTAGAGAGATACGGCTGGTCGTGATGTTCCCCTCCTGGAATTTCATCCATTCATGAGCTAATTTATGAAGGCACTTTCATGGAAACAACTCCAAGCCAGCCCTCCCCCTCAAACACAGGCATACATTAGGAGGAAAAGACCCTAACCATTGGCTACAGGTGACTGCTATTCCTGCTATAGCTTTTGCGAGCTGGGACTAGCAAAGACCCAGGGGTTAGTGCACGATCACCACCCTTCTGATTCCCGTAGGCCAAGCTTTATTTCAGCAAGCTCTCTTAACGGCTTCTACATTTTATTTCTATTTGTACATTAGTGATTGCAGACATGTCAATAAAACAGGCTTTTCAGTTAGACAAGCACTGATTTGTATCTCTTTAATGGTCAGTATTATTATGTATGTATGTATTTATTTATTTATTTATTTTTAGCATCAGAAAATAGTCTCTTGGTCTAAACTGCTTGAGTGGACTGATCCAAACATATTCCAAGCAAAAATCCTGAAGCACTGCTGAGGGGAGTTGAAGTCACAGAAATTGGTGGCTGACCTGTCTTTACCATGGAACCTGAGGATTTTGAGTCCGAGGACAAAGGGATATTAAGCTGGGATATCAATGATGTAAAACTGCCACAGGTATGTACTGGCTGTAAGAACCTGCCTTCAGTACAGGGTGGGGTGGGGCAAAAGTAGGATTACAGTTGCTTGGGTGGAAAATTATGCAGTAATTAATAAGTAGTAAATACAAGAATAAAGTCTGTGTTTCATGTACGCACAACTGTAAACCTACTTTTGCCCCACTCTGCATTTGGCTATGTGGCCTTGACTATTAGCTTGCTACGCCTTGGAAGGAAATCGGTGGATCCAACTGGGTCAACTCCTCTCCTCCGGAGCTTCAGCTAGACATCTGAGTCAGGAATTTTAAAAGGAGATGCTAAAACCTATGATTTGAATGGGTCTTTACTTACCAATCCCCCAACCCACATCTTCTCCCTCACAACCTCTTATAGACTGAGGCAAAGAAAATGCTACTTCCCTTCTCATTCAGTAGTGGCCCAGGTTGTACCCACCCTGGCTAGCTGGAGGAATAAAATCCATGGCAATGTATTTGCCCACAGGTAGGCTCTCCATAATGCGCATGCCCCCACATAGCCTCATTTGCTATACTGATGGTTTGATATAAAATCTGTAACTGGAATGTCCAAATCCGTGTGGGATACAGCATGCTCTTCTAGGACTTTTGTAAATAAGACACACGCAGGGGCCGCTTTCCAGCTATAGAATGACTTTGACTATGTGTTTCCTTGGCCTTCATTTTTACTCTTAATTTGGTGGAAAGCATCGATTAAAACGGGCTCCCCGACCTCCCTCTCTGCTAGTTGAAGGGTGCTTCACCACGAGTCATTTGGAAAGGTGACTAGGAAAGCTAAGACGGAGACCAGCACCGCCAAGTACTGACAAGGTCGAGCTGGTCTACCTGATTCTGGGGAACAAGAAATTTGAATTATTCAAGCATCAGATAATAAGAAAGGGAGATTCCACAGTCCTGATTTATAACCGTTCCAGATTTTCATTCTAGTGAAGACTTCCAGACCTTTCCAAATTTTACACTAATTTCCTTTTGTTTCTCTTTATGTTTAAATATTTTTTTAAAAATTAATTTTGTTTCTCTTTAAATTCCTCCCTACATTCTCTCTTGGTAGGTCTTGGAAAAGTGGAGGATACTAACTGCCCTATTTTTCATTCATTTAAGAATGATTAAATAAACCACAGCTAAGTCATAACATCTACGTTAGGGACTTGTCTTTTAATAGTCGTCATTGGTTTACGATTACTGCAGCCGTATTAGGGGAAACTTTAAGATACATTTTATTTGTTTTTTTAAAAAATATGTTTTATTGAATTTTTAACAGAGAGGAAGGGAGAGAGATAGAGAGCTAGAAATGTCGATGAGAGAGAGAAACATCGACCAGCCGCCTCTTGCACACCCCCTACCGGAGATGTGCCCGCAACCAATGTACATGCCCTTGACCGGAATCGAACCCAGGACCTTTCAGTCCACAGACCGACGCTCTACCACTGAGCCAAACCTGTTTCGGCTAAGATACATTTTAATTACTCCTGGCTCAAGGACCTATATTTCTGCCTATTCCTAATTTCCTGATTGCAACTCCCAAATATAAGCCAGGCATCCTCAAAATAAAGAGCTGAAGTGTGCGGGACCATAGATGGTTCTGCAATGTCACATCCCAGAGCAGGTGTTTTCAGGGGTCTGAGAATCCCTGAAAGGACAGGCAGCACTGTGTACGAACACCCATTGTTTTCTGGAAGAGGATCCCTATCACCCATCAGATCTGTAGACAAAAGAAAGAACTGCCTCCCCGGAGGGAGTCTCAGGGCTCATTACAGTACATGTCCCAACGCGAATTCTCCACATAAAAGCATTCTCAGCTACCCAAGACATTGAACTGAAAAATTTACCGCAAAGATACACATTCAATTTTGGAAATGTGCCATTTGCAGTTCATAGAAAAAGTCTGATTTCTCATGGAAATAACTATTCCATTTGCTAAACACGCCACAGAAAGCATTAAGAGTATAAAGGTCCCTTAACGTTTTCTAAGCAGAGACAAATGCATCCTCAGCTGGGTTTTTGCTGGCTGTATCAAGAACCAGTTGAGATGAAAATAAGAGGTCTTGGAAGGATTTCCAAGCATACCGGGTTTTATGTTTTGTGAGCAAATCTGGAGGCTGAATGGTGAACTGTGAGAAGCAGGGGACAAAGCCCCGGCATTGGACTCCAGTTCTGCTCTTTTTATTTGTAGAGCCTCGGGAATTGTTTACCTTTTCCCAGACTCCCTTTCTTCTGAAAATGAGGTGGTTGCACTAAATGGTCCTTTATGTACCTTTTTAGTTCTAATAGTCTAGAAGGCATGACCTGGGACTTGGGAGGTGGCCTGTATTCTAGACCTGCCGGCCCACCTACCACGATGCCTGGTACATATTAAACAACAAGCGACAAACATGGAATTTATCAACGGACGACTTCATTGTTTATAATCTGTGTGACTCTAAACAAGTCAATTTCCTGAAGTCTTAGTTACCTCCTGGGTAAAATGAAAACAGCAATTCCTATATACCCTGCCTCTAAAGCTCTAAGCTGTTCAAAGCAGTGTTTCCCAAAATGTGTTCAATAGAGTATAAGTTACAAGGGATTTGTTGTTGTTGTTAATCCCCACCCAAGGGGATGTTTTTCCATTGATTTTTAGAGAATAGAAAGGAGGGGTGGGGGAAAGAGAAAGAGAGAGAAAGAAACATTAGAGTGAGATGCATCAATTAGTTGCTTTCCCGCACTTCTGACGGAGGCACATGCCCTTGACCGGAATTGAACCTAGGACCCTTCAGTCCACAGGCCAATGCTCTATCCACTGAGCAAAATCAGCCAGGACAAGTTGCAAGGAATTTTAATGGGTGCTGTGAAGAAAGAAAAAGAGAAATTCTAGGTTCAGCAAAGTTAAAGATTTCTTTATAGCTGACTGGGAGCCTTTCTAACCGCCTGTGCATGGGTGGCTCTCCCAGGAGGAAGCCCTGTTAGGCAGTGCTGCCTTCACCTATTTTTTTGAAATATATTTTTATTGATTATTTCAGGGAGCAAAGGAGAGGGAGAGAGAGAGAGAGAGAGAGAGAAACATCAATGATGAGAGGGAATCATTGGCTGCCTTTTGCACGCCCCCTTCTGGGGATGGGACCCGCAACCCGAGCATGTGCTCTTGACCAGAATCAAACCCGGGACCCTTCAGTCCACAGGCTGATCTCTATCCACTGAGCCAAACTGGTTAGGGCTATTTTAAAAAATATATATTTTATTGGTTTTTCACAGAGAGGAAGGGAGAAGGATAGAGAGCTAGAAACATCGACCAGCTGCCTCCTGCACACCCCTCACCGGGGATGTGCCCACAACCAATGTACATGCCCTTGACCGGAATCAAACCTGGGACCTTTCAGTCTACAGACTGATGCTCTATCCACTGATCCAAACCGGTTTCAGCTGGTTAGGGCTATTTTTTTATTTTTATTTTTTACCAGAGAGCCTCTTTTTCATGGAGTTTCTCAGGTGGTTACTCTTCCTCAGACGACCTGTTCGGAAGTTTAAAATAAAAAATGTTATTTAAAGGATCAAATGTAATGGTTTATTATTATTATAAATTTCCCCACTTTCATTCTCTATACCTCCCATACAAAGAATTTCTACATTATTTTTCATGATTTTATATTCTTACCAGACTTAGTACTTCTGCAACCCATGGGCAAGTTCCTGTAACTTGTAAAACAAATTCCTTTCCTGTTAATCCATTCACATGCTTCAACTTTCACGGTGGTCACCTGAGTGAATCCTGACTGTATCAGGTCCTGGAAGCTCAGTATCCCTTTACATATCTCAGCTATATCGAGATTTATGGGTTCACTTTTGACAACAGCTACCAAGACAGCAGACATTTTTGAGTGACTATACTGTGCCAGACACTATAGCAGGCGCAGGGCCACAGGGGTCATTGAGTTGTGATCTGAACTAAGGGAACAAGACTAGTGCCCAAGTAGAGAAAGCCATGTCGAAAAATGCTTGAGGTGCTTGGAGGAGAAAGTGTTAATTCAGCAGGACTTGGGCATGGACAGCAAGGCAGGGCACCTGGCAAAGGGCTTCCTCCAGGGAAGGGCATTGTAAAACGTGGGTGGATTAGGGTAAGTGAAGAAAGCAATCGAGACAAGAAAGGCATGGCTGCATAGAAGAGACTGACACATCTCAGAGAGGAAGGTGTGATAGAGACAGGGAGAGACTAACCAAGTCTGCATTTGGGGGAGCTTATGCATGGTGCCCAGCAAGGAGATTTGGGGGGGCTGGGCACTAGAGAGGTGGTTTGGAGCAGGCTATGGAAGAGGACTGGGTTATTTTACAGGCAGTGGGGAGCATCACCAACAGATTTGGACTTAGAAAGACTACTTGCCCTCAATATAACATCCTTCCCCAGTTTGTTTCTCCCTTCTTTCAACTGTATATGTATCTTTTTTTTAAAAAATGTATGTATTTTATTTACTTCTTTACAGAGAGGAAGGGAGAGGGGTAGAAAATTAGAAACACCGATCAGCTGCCTCCTGCACACTCCCTACTGGGGATGTGTCTGCAACCAAGGTACCTGCCCTTGGCCAGAATCGAACCTGGGACCCTTGAGTCCACAGGCCAACGCTCTATCCACTGCGCCAAACTGGTTAGGGCTGTATATGTGTCTTAACAAACCTTCATTTACTCTTGTATATGGTCACTCCTCTAACTTGTGATTATTATTATTATTATTTTTTAGCTTGTGATTATTTTGATACAATCTCTCTTTAACCTAGGGAGCCAGCCCAGAAGGGCAGGCACTTAAATTACACAAAACCATCATTGGTAAAAGTCTGTTTTTCCAGGCCAATCTAATACACCCACCAATTTTGCATTTTAAAGGTTCAAAAAAGAATTGCTGTAGGCTTTTCTTGGTGCAAGTAGCAAATGTTCGGTATTGGTTTAGTTTTACTTTGTTAAAAATGTTCATCACATTGCCAAAACCGGTTTGACTCAGTGGATAGAGCATCAGCCTGTGGACTGAAAGGTCCCAGGTTCGATTCCGGTCAAGTGCATCTACCTTGGTTGCAGAGCAAATACCCAGTAGGAGGTGTGCAAGAGGCAGCTGATCGATGATTCTCTCTCATCGATGTTTCTAACTCTCTCTTCCTCTCTGTAAAAAAACACAATAAAATATATTAAAAATATATATAATATTTTTAAAAAATGTTCATCACATGGTCCCTGAGAGTATCACACACTCATTAGTACTGATTGTAATACTTGAGAGCCTTGAATCCCCAAGAAATCCCCCCTCACTTTTTTTTTTGGGGGGGGGAGGTGAAAATTGAGAAGATAATCAGTTCCCTTTTCTCCTAAATAGCACTCACTTCCGTAGGAAGATGAGAGTAGCCACTTCGTTTTTAACACCAGCCAGTTTCTCTCAGCAAAAGTACAGGGTGTTCTAGCAATACCAAGGCAGACAAATACCTGGAATCATTTTGTTCCTAAGCATGAGCAGTTTTCAAATTAAACCCATGGCCAAAACCACACGGAGTCATTAACTCACAAAATCCCAAGACCAAAGTACATATTTTATAGACAGAAAAAAAAAATGAACACATACATAGGTTAAGTAGAACTGCAGACCAACCTAAAACCTGGTGAACCAACTACAAAGAGGCCTCCAATTAGTTAATTCCTGGATCATGATTTTAGCCAGCAAAGTTTCCTCGGCCTTTGTAGGGGATGAGTGAAAACTCATTAGCAAAGGTGAATGTCGGAGCTCTTTCTGTGAATTCATGTGACTAAATGTGGTCAGAAGGAGCCAGCTGTAGCAATCTGTGTTTGTGTCTTGGTGCTGGGGAGGTAACAGGTCCCAGACTCTGGGTTTCTGGTCAATTATTATCTGGCTGCATGATCAGGTCACATTGACGCAGATACCCATGACTTTGTTCTCTTTGTCCAGTTTTCTTGGTATCCGTAAACTTCCTGGGGCAGCGCAACCTATATGGGCTTTCATGGTCATCGGGTCCCCTGTGATTGGTGCCAGAATTCTGCTACCCTGTGTTTCTGGGGTGATGGGCTTGGGCCCATTACTGCACCAGTGGTAGCAGAGCTCTCTCTGAGCACCTGTCAGGGGATCCCTTGCTTAGTACGTGGAGTGGGGAAGGGAAGGGAGAAAAGAGAGGCAGGTGACAGAGTTTGGAAGCTGGGCCACGCTGGATCACCTTAGTGTGGTCTGAGTAAGTTAGGTGCTTTTTGTCTGAGTCTTGACCCCTTAACAAAGGAAGGAAATGGCAGGGTTAGCCTAAGCAGGAATTCTCCTCGCAAATGCATTTTGTTGAATAGAATTTATCTTTTTTTATAACCCTTGGAATTTGTCTTCATTTGGCTCAGAAGAGATAAATTCTTGAAAAGTTGTGTGTAAATCAAAATGTTGGTAGAATTGTTTTTCCATTAAGTAACATCTAATTTTCCTCTCTATCTTATTTGCTTTAAGATGTATCTGTTTGCTATCCCTGTTTTACTTAGAAACATTTATTTATAAAGAATTAATAAGTTGTTATACTGAAATAAAACCTGGTAGTTAATTGTTTTATCTGATACTAGACTATATTCAAAATGAAAATTAGTTTTAATATAATAACCTAATAAGGTAGATATTGTTGATGCCTCATTTCAGAAGGTTGATTTTAATTTGTTTTATACAATAGCATATTAATTCTTAAGGTACTCTGGTAAAACTTCAGTAGTTAAATAAATTAGAATGAGGAGATGATGAAGGGTGATCTGTGATTATATAGAGTTTCAAAGATTTTGAGAATAGAGGATTAAGTCTTTTAATGAAAAATTGCAGAGATGCCATAAAAACATTCAGGAAGCCAATATATTACCAATATATTACTCAATATATTACCAATGAGATTATAAAATATAAGTTAGTTATATTTGCATGTTGAAAACCTTAAGAATATTCTCCTTGAGTTATAAACTTCTTAACCAAGAAGAAAAACAAAGAGTTACTCATAAAAAGTTAGAAATTAAAATAAACAAAAGATCTAAAAAAAAAAAGAAGAAGAAGAAAATACTTTGTAGGAGCTTGCTAAACACAATTAAGAAATGATTATTCTTTCTTTTTACATTTTATCTCTCCTGTGCCTTACATTTAAAAGGCTTTCAAAAATCACTATCATTTGACACCTGGGTTCCTTTGCATTATTGTGATCTGGGTTTTCCTTAATTTCATTGTCAAAAGAAATAAAAGACTCCACAAAGCACCCAGGTTAAAAAAAATGGACATAAATAGACAAGAGAATAACTTGAGTCCTTTTATTCCTAGTTATGTCCTCAAGTCCATACATTGTCAAAATCGTTGCATTATTAGTGGTATTGGAAACCTAGGATGCCAGTGGAGGAGCTGTGGGGGAGAAAAGCTGAAAAGACAGTAGAATGTAGATCATATGGTGATCCCTAACACAAATCTCAAATATATATATATATATATATATATATATATATATATATATATGCCTAAGCAACCATTACAACAGAACGATTGGAACGACTGGTCGCTATGACACGCACTGACTACCAGGGGGCAGATGCTCAATGCAAAGGTGGTCAGTACACTCCCACAGGGGGAGTGCTGATCAGCCAGAAGCCAGGCTCACAGCTGGCGAGGGCATCTGTGGTGGTGCCCTCCCAACTCCGTGACAGCACTACCGAGCAGTGGCAGCAGGCACAGCGGGCGGGATGAGCATGAGCAGCGCATCACCTGGCCCAGTTTGGGCTCCTCCCTGGCCACCTGGCACCTGACGCACTGCTGCATCCCTTGGGGGATGTCTGACTGCTGGGTTAGGCCTGATCCCCACAGGCCAGGCTGGGATCGTGCCTAAACGGGCAGTCGAACATCCCCCAAGGGGTCTTGGATTATGAGAGGGTGCAGGCCAGGCTGAGGGACACCCCCATCCCCAGTGCATAAATTTCATGCACTGGGACTCTAGTTAAAACTAAAAAAACAAAACAAAACAAAAAACACAGATTATATTCTCCAATTATAATAGAATCAAACTAGAAAATAGCAAAAGACAACAGGAAAATCTTTCTACACATGGAAACTAAACTATATATTTCTAAATAACCCATGGGTCAAAGAGGAAGCCTGAGGGGAGATCAAAATATACACTAAACTGAGAGGAAATGGGAAAGAGAGAGACAGACAGGGTGGAGATCATTTTCTTTCCTCTGAGAACAGGGAGTTTTCTTTAACCAGAACATCTGAGCCGCTCTCATAAATACCTTCCCTTCCTCCTGGCTCATGGGATTTATGCCAGTGACCAGCCTAAAGGGCCACTCACCTTTAAAACACGAAGATCTCAGCTTCTCTAATCCCCCTCTCCCTGTCTCTGCTACCCTGACAACTGTGCTTTGTATTTGAGTAATTGGGATCCACAGTAGATTTGTACAGTCCGAATTATTAGTCAAAGGTACACATTTTAACCTGCATTTTGATTATTTTATAAGGTAAAACGCTATGCTTTCTGTAGCACTTCTGTGACAGGAAATAAGAGAGCCTTATTTGGAGCTTAGGCTAGAAGGGAGAAGAGAGCGGTAGGGGGAGAAAGCAGGAGATGATGAGGCTGCCTGAGCTATTTCTCTCACTCTGGGACACTGAATTCCATCCCGTTCAGAAGTATCCTTTACCCTTCTCTTCAGGAACAGCCTCCCCTTCCCAAACCACAGGAGTTCCTCAAAGGGCCCGCTGTGATGACCACAGAGGGAAGGTGGTGGGACCAAGAAGGAAGGTGGTGGGACCAGAGTTGCAACAATTTTTTTTTAAAGGTTCAAATTTTTTTATGCCTTTAAAAACTTTATATATATATATATATATATATATATATATATATATATATATATATATATAACAGACAGAAAGGGAGAAGCATAGAGAGTTAGAAACATCAATCATCTGCCTCCTGCACGCCCCCCACTGGGGATGTGCCCGCAACCAAGGTACATGTCCTTGACCGGAATCGAATTGGGGACCCTTCAGTCTGCAGGCCGATGCTCTATCCACTGAGTCAAACTGGTTAGGGCTAAAAAAATTTTAAACTTTTATTGATTTCAGAGAGGAAGGGAGAGGGAAAGAGAGAAACATCAATGATAAGAATCATCAATTGGCTGCCTTCTGCACGCCCTTTTCTGGGGATCAAGCCCACAACCCAGGCATGTGCTCTTGACTGGAGTCAAACCCTGGACATTTCAGTCTGCAGGCAGACTATCTATTGAGCAAAAGCAGCTGATCAGAGTTGCAACAATTAAGCGTTGTTGTATAGGCGCTTGGACTTGCATTAGGCTTGGCAAGGTTTAAGGAATGAAGTGGCCTCTTCCTGGGCCCTTCCTTTCTCCCCTGAAAGCTGGGGGCTCCGGTTCCTACAGTCACAATGGCTGGCCCGTGTGGCCCCAGGTCTAGCAGATAACAGCCAACTCGATGTGGAACTTGCTGTGGCCAGTTATAAACGTTTTGCGTAAGTCTGACGATTTGATCCTCAGAGCATCCTGGTGAGATAAGTGCTCTTGTTATGGAGCAGGAAACAGGCACTGAGAGGGGGAGGAGCTCATTAAGACTTCACACGCTTCCATTGGCCGTGCTCTTAGCCAGGAATTGTCTAACTTCCTGTAAAGGGCCACCTGGTATACATCTAGGTTTTCCCCCCCATCCAGTCTCTGCTAGAACTGTTTAACTTTGCCGTGGTGGCATGAAAGTATTCATGGACAACAGTCAAGGGCATGGAACACGGTTGTGTTCCAATAAAACTTTATATACAAAAGCAGAGAGTGGGTTGGATTTGGCCCAGGTGTCTGAGTTTGCAGGCCCAAGCACTTAACCACTAATCTCTCAAGTACATAGAACCTCTCGTATTTCCTCAGACCTACCTCACCTCCACTGACATTCCATTTAAACAACTCTCATTGCATAAAGCTTACAGATCGGCTCATTACAGTGCTGTTTGAAGGGTGCTTTGATCAATGTTCCCATTTCAGAGAAGAGCAAAGTGAGGCTTCGGAGACAAAAACCACTTGCTCAGAGCCTCACGTTACACAGTTCTTTGTCATGTTCTAAACTTGAAATCTAACTCAATGAACACCAGTACCCTGATCACGCCTTCTGGATCTTTTGGAATCTTCTAGTCTGATCTTCCAGACTCTTCTTATACCATGGCCGGTGTCTGGGAGCTGTGTGGATGGACACAGCCCGAGTTTGACTCCTGAGACTTTTTAATAATTCTCACACTAGGAACTGGCTGGGACTGTCCAGTGGAGCGTCTGTGGACTACGGCGGGGCCTGAGCAATGTGGCTTACATTTATTAAGTATTCCATGCTGTGCTAAGTATTTTTACATATTACCGTATTTAATTATCAGAACTACTTTTTGAGGTAGTCACGACTTGTTATCCCTGTTACACAGACGAGGAAACATACACAGAAAGCCAAATAACTTATGCCGTAACGACGGAGTGTCTTTGTTTAGTTAGAGGTTCAGCACAGGGAATAGTGCCAATCCTGAGCAAGAAGATAGAAGCTTCCAGTCAAAGCAATCTCTTCCTTACTCCTCCCCTTGTTTGAGGCACATGAATATGAGAGTAGAAGGGGAAAAAAGACCTCCACAGGGGCGAACCCATCTCTCAGAATCCTCCTGCACCGGGCTCTCCAGTCCTCTCACCGCTGATGATTTTGCATTAGCTTTACCATGCATGTTTAATATGTTAGCTGCACGATGGTATGAGGTATGACCTCACTATCCTGCCACAAGGATTTTTTTTTTCCTGCATTAATTGTGTCAACACAATAATGTTACTTCATCCTCCAAAATTCTCAGTGAGAAGTGGTCATAACTCTCATCACCAAGGGCCAGAGAAGGCGCCATTGGGTAGAACTCAGAGGGCTGAGTCACGGCTCCTTTCGGTCCAGGGAGCAAAGGTTCGGGAGACACAGCTGCTGCTGCAGAAATCCCCGTCCCAGAGGGAGCCAGGCTGGTCTCTGCCAAGGTCCCTGGCCTAGCCCTTGAGCACCAGAACAATCTTCCCGCCTACGGGCTCCACGGTGAAGGACAGCCGTGCCTCCTAGCCTAAAATATAACGGTATTCTTTGTGTTTCTGTAAGGATGTGAAAAAGATTGACTGGTTCCAGGAATGGCCGGATTCCTACGAGAAGTACATCTACAGCTCGGAGGACAGGAGCGCGCAGAGGCACCTGAGCAGCTGGGCCATGCGCAACACCAACAACCACAACTCGCGCATCCTCAAGAAGTCCTGCCTGGGCGTGGTGGTGTGCAGCCGCGACTGCTCTGCCAAGGAGGGCCGCAAGATCTACCTGAGGCCCGCCATCTGTGACAAAGCCCGGCAGAAGCAGCAGAGTGAGTGGGGGTGGCTGGCGCTGGAGAGGAAGCTTGGTGTCCATTCAAACGCTCCCGCTCCGATGGGCCTCTGCATCCCAGCACATAGCAAGATGTGCTCAGCCTTCACGCCGGAGGAGACCAAGGCTGTTCCTATGCAGAACATAATAATAAGGAGAACCCACCCACCCCCCGCTGCCCCTTAGGGTGTGCCGGGACCAGAGCACCCACCATTAAAACTGCTCCGTTGAGTTAAGGCATCTAACACTCAAGGCCTCTGTTAAAAGGCAGATGCCAATTATACCTCAATGAAGCTGAAAATTTTAAAAAATGTAAAGAAATGTGGGTTTTTTTAAAATGTCTAATATGTACTGATGTTTTGTGTAAAAAAAAAAAAAGGTGATGCCTCACTTATGGGACTGACATTAATTCATCAGTGAGCCCATATAAAGTTTAGGAGAAGGTTGTCGATTAGATTTGCCTCCTGACTTCATGGGGGAAAGATCCCATATGATCTCAAGAAGTGCTTTGGTCTGGAGTGGGAGCGCTGGGCTAAATCTGAGATCGGACTCAATCCCGTGACGTTTGGGTTCATGCCGTAATCACATGCAGAAAAATGTGCTCTTTTTGCTTTTTTATCATATTCATCAGATTGTGAAATACATTCAGCATTCCCTGTGCCTGGTCCATTTCAGACCGCAAGTAACCTCCTGCTGTTTCCTTGTGACTTGTCTTCAAGACTTGCTCTCAAGGCAAGATCTAACATCAGTCACTCACATTTGAGTAAAAATTTAGCAGCTGCGTTCTCTCTCCCGTGTGGCTTTGCTCCTTGACCCTTAGTTCTAATCGTGAAGTCAAATAATTTTTTCTTCTTTTCTACAAAGAATTTTTTTTAAAAAAATATTTATTTATTTCAGAGAGGAAAGGAAAGGGACAGAGAGATAGAAACATCAATGATGAGAGAGAACCATTGATTGGCTGCTTCCTGCACACCCCCCACTGGGACTTGAGCCCATAACCCAGGCATGTGCCCCTGGCTGGAATCGAACCTGGGACCCTTCAGTCCGCAGACTGACGCTCTATCCACTGAGCCAAGCCAGCCAGGGCTCTACAAAGAATTTTAACTTATCAATAAATACTTAGGGAGGGGTATTCTGCTCAGGATAACCCTCCCCTCACCTGTGAAATACCCCGTTCTATAGGCCGCTTCCTCCAGCCTCGTGTGAGACTGATCTGGGCGGGATGGTGGCTTCCGAGGGCCGGGGGTTGAGCCCAGTGGATGGGAGTGTATAAAACTGGCCTAGGCTTATTCTTGGCCATCCTGGCTAACACCGCCAGGGCTGCCCGGCTCAGGGGTCAGTGGGCACGGCTCCGTGGCACGGGCTCACCTTCTGCTGCTCTCTTGCAGGGAAATGCTGTCCCAACTGCGACGGGCCCCTGAAGCTCATTCCCTGCCGGGGCCACGGGGGCTTCCCGGTCACCAACTTCTGGAGGCACGAAGGACGCTTCATATTTTTCCAGGTTGGACACTTGGGTTATAGGGATGAGATGCCATTTCTCTTTAGTTCACTAACTGTTCACAGGGTGTGCGGAGGGGGTTCACACAGGAGACGTGCAGGTGAATGAGAGCCGACACCAACCCAAGGCACACTCTGGGTGAGCAAGTGCCTGCACCCCACCCCTCCGTGGCGTGCCCGGCTGCCTCTGCCTCCGACGGGCTCCATAGGGGTTAGTCATGTGATCGCACTTGGGCCAGCAGCCCCGCCTCATGCACAGCCTCCAACTCCAGGCTGAAGACCAGCTCTGGCTTCTGAGTTGCTCTGTAAACCCAAACACGGTCCTCCCTAAGCCCCAGTGTTCTGCAAAACCTGGATGTTGGGAAGTAAAAGCAGGGGCGGTGATATGCACAGTGGAGAGGAGCGCCCTGTGCCGGTGTCTGCCAGGATTCGCAGTGGTGATGTGCTGGTAACCCTGACCCCCCACCCCACCCCCTAAAAAAAGTGTTCTGATTTGCAGGGTTTGCCCATTCCTGTGCTGTAAATCTTCCCGTCCTGGCTGATTTATTTATTTTATTTTAAAAAATATACATTTTATTGGTATTTTATAGAGAGGAAGAGAGAGGGACAGAGAGTTAGAAACATTGATGCGAGAGAATCATTGATCAGCTGCCTCTTGCACACCCCCTACTGGGGATGTGCCCGCAACCCAGGTACATGCCCTTGACCGGAATCGAACCTGGGACTTTTCAGTCCACAGGCCGACGCTCTATCCATTGTGCCAAACCAGTTTCGGCCCGTCCTGGCTGATTTAAAGCCACCGGCTGTTTCTAACATCCAGCTCATAGAATTCCCGAATCTTTAACCATTAGCTCCCAGCTCACCCACCTACCAGGCACGTGACCCAGGCACGGCAATCTCTCCACGCCTCAACTTCCCCTTCCGCTCACTGGGAAAGATCACGATAGCATGTGCCTCACAGGGCTGTGCTGGAGGTTAAATGAGATCGTGTGCCATAGGCATTACTTGCTGTCCCGATGAGTAGGGCTTCGCCATGTGGGTGAGAGACACCACGGAAAGCGGGAGCATCGTGAACAAAAACAGGCAGGCAAGGCAGTGCACGGTGGACTTGGGAGGGACTTAAAGGGGTAGCAGTGGCCAATCCTGTTACAATGCTCGTCTGTAGCAACACAGTCATGTGACCGGGTAAAACTTCACACACCAGGAAGCACCATCTGGCCCTTTATTTTACATCCTTGTCTCCTTTTCAGTCAAAGGGAGAGCACGATCATCCGAAGCCAGAAACCAAATTGGAAGCCGAGGCAAGAAGAACAATAAAGAAAGTGCAGGTGGCATCTTCCTCCTTAAAGCTGAACAGGGGCCCGGAGGCAAAGGTAAGCCTTCCCCCGTGTGTGTTCAGGACCTTGCGGCAACTCTCCGCCCCTGTGGTGGGGCAGCAGGTTTCGCAGCCCCTCACCTACAGGGGAAAGCGGAAGTCATATCCCGCCAGGCTCACCTGTAAGCCAGCACCTGCCACACAAACGGAGCCTGGGGGATTCCTCTTCATTTCTACCGTCTTTGTCGCATGCTCTCAACATAAATTCTATATCATGTTAGAACCATCTTCCTACCGCAATGAAAAAGAGAGTGGAATTAGTGCTTAGCTTATATTTTGGCACTCTGTAATTTGGTTCTTAGAGAATTAACTGAAATGATCTCCACAAATATCAGCATGATGCTTTCTGCCCACATTGTCATTCTTCCCTAAAACGGATTACCGTTAACCCTTCAACAATGCAAGGGTTAGGGGCACTGACAGCCCCCCCAGCAGTAATAAATCTGTACATAATTTTTGACCACCCCCCCAAAACTGAAGTTGTACCTCAGGATCCACAGGGGATTGGTTGCAGGACACCCTATGGATCCCAAACATCACAGATGCTCAAATCCCCTGCAGAGAATGGTAGCGACCAATGCAGACAGACAGCCCCCTGCATCCACAGACTCCCAACTTTGGATCCAAATAGTATAGGTATTTATTGAAAAAGATCTGCATAAAAGTGGACCGGTGCAGTTCAAACTCATGTTGTTCAAGGGTCAACTGTGTTCCCTTAGCACATTGACCAAGATGAAATAACCAGGCAGTTTCTGCAACAATGGTCATCAGGGTGGGCTGGCGGGAGGTGATGTGAAGTCCATGCCTTTTATGGGGGTTATGTCTGCTTAATAGTAATAGTAAATCCTATACTTGTTCTTTTATTTTATTTTATTTTATTTTATTTTATTTTATTTTATTTTTACTGTTCAATGCTCCACATTTCTTAAGTGTTGTTTCTTGTTAATCCTCATCTGAGGATATTTTTTTTCTATTGATTTTTAAAGAGAGTGGAGGGGAGGTAGGGAGGGGAAGAGAGAGAGAAACATTGATGTGTCATAGATTGGTTGCCTTCCACACATATCCCAACCAGGGCTGGGGACTGAAATCCCCAACCCAGGTATGTGCCCTTGACTGGGAATTGAACCCACTTCCCTTTGGTGTGCACGCCAAGGCTCCAACCACTAAGCAACACTGGCCAGGGATGCTTCAAGGTTTTTTTCAGGACAGAAGTGGAGTCAGTCCATCCCTGGAAGCTCTAAATGTACTTTAACATTATATACACACACACACACACACACACACACACACACACACACACCCCTTGTGTCTCTTGTCAGGAAATGTAAGCCCCTAGTCCAAATAACTGGCCCTCATCCCTTCTCCCAGCCATGGGACAAGTTGAAGTGCATTTCTTCCCACTCTCTCTAAACTGGTGACAGTCTCTCCATCCCATCCTCTTATTAGTCAATAGTTTTGCATAGGCAAGAGAATTATTTAATCCTCAACCAGATTATTTTCCCAGGATTCACTAGAGAAAAATATACTTTCTCTTTACAAAAATTTACTGCACGACCGGGGTGGTTCAGTGGTTGAGGTTGACCTATGAACCAGGAGGTCACGGGTTTTTTTAATATGTATTTTTTATTGATATTTTACAGAGAGAAAGGGAGAGAGATAGAGAGCTAGAAACGTCGATGAGAGAGAAACATCGACCAGCTGCCTCTTGCACACCCCCTACTGGGGATGTGCCCGCAACCAATGTACATGCCCTTGACCGAAATCGAACCCGGGACCTTATAGTCCGCAGACCGACGCTCTACCACTGAGCCAAATCGGTTTCGGCGAGGTCATGGTTTGATTACCGATCTGGGCACATGCCTGGGTTGTGAGCTTAATTCCCAGCATGGGATGTGCAGGAGGTTGCCAATCAATGCTTCTCTCTCATCATTGATGTTTCTATCTCTCTCTCTCCCTCTTCTTTCCTCTCCAAAATCAATAAAAATACATTAAATAATAATAATAAATTTACCACTTTATAGTCTAGAAGTCCTATTTATGATTCAACAAAATAAGTTCAGAGAAAAATCTCTTGAGGAAAAAAAATACAACAACCCTAGTCTCTCGGACATCACACAGCACCAAAAAATAGAAAAGTCAAGGAGAGAAGCAAGGAAGAGATAAGACCCCCCTGAGAGGTGGACTGAGTATAAGCCAAATCTGTGATGCTGTAATTTGATTTTTCTTTTTAAAAAAATATATTTTATTGTTTTTTTTTTTACAGAGAGGAAGGGAGAGAGATGGAGAGCTAGAAATGTCAATGAGAGAGAAACATAGGCCAGCTGCCTCTTGCACACCCCCTACTGGGGATGTGCCCTGAACCAATGTACATGCCCTTGACCGGAATCGAACCCTGGACCTTTCAGTCTGCAGACCGATGCTCTACCACTGAGCCAAACCGGTTTTGGCATGTAATTTGATTTTTCTTAAGGAGCCCTTATTAGTTTGTCACAAAGGCATTTAGGACATCAGATTGGCATCTGAGGGGAAATGTCTAAACACCCATGTCAGAGTGAAGGGAAATTTGGCGCTTGCTGGTTAGTAAGATCTGAAATGGAGATGCAATCAACGTCTCCTCTGTCAGATCTTGAGCGGTTGTGGTGAAGCCGCTCTGCCCTCCGAGCATGCCAGGAATGAGGAAACTCGGACAGAGCGCCTATCTGCACAGAGTAACTCGTGGGTGCCGGGTGGCTGCATCCATCTGCTTCACTTACTTACCCGAGCTCTTCGCCTTCCAGTCTGTTCCAGGTGAAGCACCAAGCTGGGGGAATTTAAATTGGTCTTTCCAGGAAAGCATCCACCTGCCTGGCGGAGACGGCGGGCATTTGGCGGCTGGCATCCCCCAGCAGAAGTCACCCAACGATTGCTTATTTAAGAGCTACGGATTCGGGGGAGCCCCGGACCTGGCGGACCCCGCTTCCGCCGTGGGCCCCACTGAGCTCTATGAGAAATGCAAAGTGTCCAGCGCTCGGCTCTACGGCGGCGGCGGGGACCTGCTTCAGCCTCCTGTCCCCGGGGTCTTCTCTGATTACAGCGATCTGCAGACTTGGAATAAAAACGCCGCTTTGGGGAGAAACCCTCTGACCGACAACGGGTGTCCCAGCTACGCCTTTCCTCAGGCCGGCTGGCCTTATGACTTTTCCCCTCCCCCGAGCGCGTTAGATCCCCTTTCCCAGCAGATCCCGGTGGAACCACCGTCAGCCAAAGCTGGCTGTCTCCCGTTGTGGCCAGCCCCGGGCGCGGATCTTTACGAAGAGAAGGTGCACATGGATTTTAACAGCTACTACCCTCCGGCCACGTGCCACTCGCCTCAGGAAGACCCCTTTCTCTTCGCCTACACCTCTTACCCTCACCACCAGTACGCACTGCCAGGCAAGAGCGGCAAGTGGAATTTTGATGAAGAAATGAGGTACATGGGTTTGGATCACTACAACAATGAAATGCTTCTCAACCTCTGTCCCTTAAGATGAGCCCCATCCTGAACCCTGGTGCTCGGTTCGTAGGGATGTAGCTTGGTGCAGTCACTATGGAGAAACAGTGTGAAGGTTCCTAATAAGATTAAGAGCTACCGCACGGTCCAGCAGTCCACGTCTGGATATTAGGTACATCCCAGGGAAACGGGATCACTGTCTTGAAGGGACATCAGGCGCCCCATATTCATCGCACCGTTCCTTACAACGGCCAACACGTGGAAACTACCTAAGGCCCACCGATGGATGGACGGATAAAGAAGTTGTGGTCCACGCATAAACAATGGAACACTATTTAGCCATAGAATAGAAGGGAATCCTGCCATTTGCTACACTGTAGATGGACTGTAAGGGCATTATGCTACATGAAATAAGTCAGATAAGAGAAAGACAAATACTATATAATTTCACTATATGTGGAAACTAAAAAAAAGAAAACAGAAAACCAAATTCTAGAAACAGAGGCCAGATTTGTGGTTTCCGGAGGCAGAAGGTAGGGGGAGGAGTTGGATAATGGGGTAAATGTAAATTTATCTTCTGGATAAAAAAAAAAAAAGTCTATAATCAGATCATGTTTTGAAAATCTTGCTTCCCAGTTATTATGCTCTATCTAATCCATGGCCACAGAGATTTTCTCCTGTGTTTTCTTCTAGCAGCTTTGTATTTTCAGCCATTACATTTAGGTGAGTGTTCCATGTCTAGTTGATTTTTGTGTATGGTATAAGGTAACCAGGGTTGAATTTCATTTTAGTTTTTTTTTTTAATATATATTTTATTGATATTTTACAGAGAGGAAGGGAGAGAGATAGAGAGCTAGAAACGTCGATAAGAGAGAAACATCGACCAGTTGCCTTCTGCACTCCCCTCACCAGGGATGTGCCCGCAACCAAGGTACATGCCCTTGACCGGAATCGAACTTGGGACCTTTCAGTCCGCAGGCCGACGCTCTACCACTGAGCCAAACTGGATCGGCTCATTTTAGTTTTGCACGTGGAAATGAAATTGTCTCAGCACCATTTGTTGAAGCACAAGTTTTTATCACAATCTCTGGTTAAATGACTATCCAGAATTGTTCTTTTTATGCCTGCTCACAGGTAGGCTATTTGGTATACTATAATTCCAATTCCTTTTTAGACAACAGTTTCTCCTGGAGTTGATAATTATCTCATCTCATTGCTTAATTTCCTTTATAACTAACAATAGTTTATCTTCAAATACCATCCAACCATAAGAGTCCTTTTCTTTATAGAAATTCATATTTTCCTTAAAGTCCTTCTAGAACTTCCCGTTTCTCCTCAAATGTGGACAGATTGCTCTCTAATCCTGCTGCCCTGCTGTCATGCTGTTTCTCTTCACCATCATCGCTGGACCTTCTTTCTTCTCCTTTCTCTGGGATTCTATATCTTTTTTCCTTCTTGGTACATTCCCTAGGTTTTTTTTTTTTTTGGTTTTTAAAAATGAGACAGAAGAAGGGAGAGGAAGAGAAACACTGATGAGAGAGAAAAACTTTGATAAGGTGCCTCCTGCAGACCCGGGAATTGAACCCGCAACCTGATGATGCTCAACCAACTGAGCCACACTTGGGCAGGGCTACATTCCCTAGTTTGGTAGAGCACATGCCACACTAGTTCCCTACGAAAGACGGATGGAAGATACAATTTTGGGACCCATGCAAATTTGAAAATGTCTTAATTCTATTCTCATAGTTAAATGATAGTTCAGCTGAGAATAGAAGACTACATTGAAAATAATTTTTGTTCAAAAATTTGAAGTTACTGCCCCATTGTCTTCTAGCCTCCAGCATTACTAGCGAGAAGCTGGAGGCCATTTTGATTTCTGGTCCTATGAGCATGACCTACTCTTTCTTTTTTGGATATTTTAGGATATTTTTATTATATTTGGTTAACTGAAATTTCATGATAATGAGTGTTGGTCTTTTTATTTTATATTTGTTGCACAAGGTCCTTCTTGACACTTTTAACCTGATCATTCAGATCTTTCAGTTCTGAGATATGCTTTTGTATTTTTTTTTTTAATAATTGCTACTGTGAACATGGCCAGGGCCCTGGAGCCTGAGGGGGGTGCTATGGGGTCACTGGGCACTGGCCCCAACCTACTCTCCATGCATAAGTTCACAGAGAAACATAAATGGGTATGTTTTGGAAATGGTATTGGAACAGTGAGTGGGATCATCAATTTTGCACAGGAAGCTTTGGGAGATATAGTCTCCTGAAATTAGGACAAAATTGAACAAATAAGGTGAGTTTGGTACTTTGGGAAGTTTGAAAGCTGATATGAAACAACCTGATGTAGCATAGTTGTCTTAAATTAGTGGTGGACAAAAGATTTAAAAGAGCAACTTTCAGTCATACCAATGAAAAAAGGAACTACTTACAACAATGCTACATCTTTTTACAATATGTATTTTTTTTTTACATCTCTAATTTTTAGTCTAGGCTACATTTATTCAGAATTCCTGAAATTGTCTGTGGTAACATGTACTAATAAAAGTTATGTAATTCAAAGTTAACATTATCATAAAACTTATATAATGTAACTCGCTTACATCCATAGATTTGGCTCAAAATACTCCATGATCTTTCCATTGGAAATAACTGGCAGTGAAGACAAGTGTTTATTAGTTGTACAGTGTTGGATAATGAACAGTACTACCTTAATTTTGCAATATGCTGCTTTTGCTGGTGCTATTTTTATACAGTGGAGCCATTGTCTTGCAGAAAATAAGAAACAGTCTAATAATAAAACATTCAACTTCATTAAAAAAATGATGATAACTGCCTTTTCTTTCTTTTTCTGGTTCTTTTTGGAAACTCTTCTAGTTTGGTATTATACTCGACCAGTTTTCCTTGAGCTAATACACTCACCCTGATCACTGCTCAAGTATCAACTATGCTTACTGAGCAGCCACTGGTTTTAAGAACCACATTTGGGCAAAGACAAAGTTACAAGACACAATACCCAACTGAAGGGATCCAGATCTATTTAGGTCAAGATAAAATGCAAATATAAGAAGCAACTAAAGCCCAGCCAGTGTTGCTCAGTGGTTGAGCTTTAACCCATGAACCAGGAGGTCAGGGTCCAACTCCTGGTCGGGCCACATGCCCAGATCACTGGCTCAGTCCCCAGTGGGGGTGTGTGGGAGGCAGCCAATTGATTCTCATCACTGATGTTTCTTTTTTTTTTTTTAAATATATTTTTATTGATTTTTTACAGAGAGGAAGGGAGAGAGATAGAGAGCTAGAAATGTTAATGAGAGAGAAACATCGACCAGCTGCCTCTTGCACACCCCCCACTGGGGATGTGCCCGCAACCAATGTACATGCCCTTGACCGGAATCGAACTCGGGACCCCTCAGTCCGCAGATCGATGCTCTACCACTGAGCCAAACCGGTTTCGGCATCACTGATGTTTCTATGTCCCCCTCCTTTCCTCTCTGAAATCAATAAAAAAAAAACAAAAATAAATAGAAGGCAACTAAAATGGGACCATGGTTATTATTAATTACTATAATATGAAAGTTTATTTTTTTTATATTATCATGATCCATATGAGTCATCCATATATATCCTATTTAGCACTTGGCTCAATGCAAGGCTCCTGGAAATGCTGTGTGTATGTAATTAACACAGAATGGGTCCAATGTAAAGGCATATCAAAGGGTAATCAAAATCAACAGTGGCAAAAAAAAAAAAAACACAAAAAACAGTGGCGAGGATCATTCTGACTTTGAACATGTAAGAATAACGTGTCCAATGTAGGAACAGAATTAGTTCTACTGCCTCTGTTTTGTATAAAAACATTAAAGTCATTTATCATTTAGTTCAAGGTGGCAGACTATACTGACACTTGTCCCCTCTTCTGAGAGCTTATTAAGTAATAAAGTGCAGGAATGTAGTTAACTCGTGAGCCAAGAGAACATAAGGGGGGTAAATGCACCAGAAATGGCAGCACATTTCTGGGCAACGGAATGCCGGTGGAGCGAATATTGACCTATACTGAGGCTCAGAGGTGAGGTGGAGGAGGCAGAACTCGGGAGAGGCTGTGAGCTTGATGTTACTGAGCTGAAGGGAAGGAATGAGGCCAGGAGGCACTGAAAACAGTGCCAACCATGGAAGGTCCTTCCGAAGATCAGCTGCTCCCAGCGGGCCCTCTCCCAACAGGCATCCACCCAAACACGGACCCTAGGGAATAAAAAAAATAAACATAAAGCCCAAGAATTATCTCAGAAGACATGGAATGAACTATTCTAGGAGGAATGACTTCTACTAGGGGGACTTGTTCCCCAGAATAAAGCTCTTCTCATGCTTGCTTCAGGGGACCAAGCTTGAAAGCAAAGATTGGTTGGCATCTGATCTCGATGCTGGAAATGCAAACCCACAGATGAGGAAAAATAAACAGGACGTAACAGCCATGAAGGTGTAATAAGAGTGAAAGTTGAACAGGACCTGGATGCCAGGGTTTGGTTGAAAGGTGGACAATAGTGCTGTGTATGTGTCCCAGTACCTTTAAATATATATATATATATATATATATATATATATATATATATATATATATATATATTAGTGAAAATTTGTGCTTGAAGTGGAAATCGAAGAGGCATTTAGTGCAAGCACTTGTGTTCAGGGCTAGCTCAGAATAAACTTGTGAATCACAGAAGTTTATCTTTGATTTCTTCCACATCCTATTTCAGGGTCCCCTTCTTTTTAGGAAGTTCACCCTTATTCAAGATAAAAAGAAATGCAAGGTAAAATCACACAAAGGCACATTTACAGCTACCAGATTAGCAACCATCCAAAATTCTGACCCCATAAGCCAGGCACTCTGACACCATGATGGTGGGAACATGCATTGGGATACTCTCAGGGCAGGAAATGTGGCAATATCTAAGAAAATTCAAAATGAATCTACCTTTTTTCCCTTAACAATTCTACTTATGTGTGAGATGATGAGTATGAAGTGTATTTGTGGCAGCACTCTGAATAGCAAAAGATGAAAAACAACCCACTATCCATAGTGATTGGCTAAGTACATTATGATATATCCATTTGATGAAATAGTATGCAGCTTGGGAAAGAAATAGCACTCTCTTGCTGCACCCTTATAGAAATATCTTCAAAGCATATTATTAAGGAAAATAAGCAAGGTGAAAAATAGTACATACTATATGCAGTTATGTGTACAAAATGACCAAGAATTTACATTACATTCTCACTTGCTTGACTAAGTGTGAATGCATAAAGAGACTGGATGGATACGTATGGAAATAGGAAACCAGTTGCTCTGTGTGTGTGTGTGTGTGAGAGAGAGAGAGAGAGAGAGAGAGAGAGAGAGAGAGAGAGAGAGAGAGAAATAGAGACTTTGGGGAGAATTGGGCAGATGAGGTACCATGGTTACATGAGCAAAAAGCAGGTAGCGTTTTTCCGTGCTGGATGAGGGGTACAGCAGCATGATTTTCTCCGAGAGACTGGTTAGTGAAGAGAGCGATCCTGTTGAGTCACTTGGGAGGTAAAAGCTGGTCCTGAGGCTGCCACGGCTTTACTTGTCTGGTTTTGCT
This sequence comes from Vespertilio murinus, assembly GCA_963924515.1. Classification (NCBI taxonomy): domain Eukaryota; kingdom Metazoa; phylum Chordata; class Mammalia; order Chiroptera; family Vespertilionidae; genus Vespertilio; species Vespertilio murinus. The sequence goes on along the minus strand of OZ004705.1, from coordinate 129,490,349 downwards.
GCTTTTCTGGGCCTGGGGCTGAAAGACAACCTGGGGGGTAAGATTCTTGGGGAGGTAAAAGTGGGGCTCCTTGGTGTAGCCCGGATTCCAGTCAGGACCATGGGCAGAAGGTCCGGCTAGGAGCTGTGAATTTCTAGAAAAAGATCTGGCACTGAGTTCAGAACCAAACACCAGAATCTTTGAGACCCAGGGGTAGAAACCCCTAAGAGACGAAGTCCCCTCATAGCTGGAAGCAGCTACGGAAGACTGACCTTCATCCACTGACCTTACCCGGACTCTCAATTTTTTTTAAAAATATTACCAGAAGCCTGGAATGATAGATCCTTCCTTCCCCCAGTTGATGGACAGATGTGAACCCCACCTGTGGCCAAACATTCCTGAGCTCTGAACCACCAATCAGCACCTGCCAAATACCCTAAGCCCCCTATTCCTAAGACCCTAGGCCCCTAATCATCAATCAGTGTGTGCTGAGTACCCTAAGCCCCGCCCCCTATCCTCCCCTTAAAAGCAGACCCCCAGGGGGTGTCTTACGGCCTCTTCCTCTCTTTCTGTCTGGAAGCAGCCGGCGGGGGACACTATCTCCAATAAAAGCCTGTGTCCTGGCATCCCAGTCTCACCTACCTTCTTTAATTAATCTATCATTTACCATGTTTATATGACAGTCATCTCAATTCTACGAAAAAGTGTGTTTGTCATTTCCTTATTTCTTTTTTTAAAATTGATTCATTTTCTTATATTTCTGAAATAAGATTGCATCTCCTTACTTATATATCTATTTAATGTAGTAATGTTTCTCCTTTTTAAACCCCCCTAAAAACTGTCATTAAATCGATTTTGCAAGGATACCACTTAGGTATTGAGTGACATTCTGGGCTGAGGGGAAGAATTCAGGGAGTGGAAGTCAGACTTGTTTTGGAAGAGCAGCAGTCACAAGGCTGACTTGAAACGATAACGTCCTTGAGAAATGTCTGGGCTCTCAATTGTCAACAGCCCAAACGGGTTCTCGCAGCAAGTGCAATCCTGGGGCCATTCCTTTCCCCCTGAGAGTCCCCAAGCACTGTGACAGGCAGGGCAGTAGCCCGGAAGCCTCTGGCACACCTGTGAGGTGTCACTTCAGCAGTTCTTCCTGAAGTCTGCTCCCCCTGCTTTGTGGCCTGTTCCCATTTATCTGACCCCCTCGTGGGTCGGAGGGGGCAGCCCACAGACCATCACCCTTGGAGCTCCTGGCACTCCCTCAGCTACTGCTCTGCTCTCTGCTCTCCTGCTCCCTCACGGTGACCTGCTTCTCCCAGTCTGTTCCAGGCTCTTTGTCCTCATCCCAGCCATCCTTCCGGCCTGTGAGTGCCCACAGCAGCATGGGGAGGGAGCCTGCCACCCGCCTCTGACCTGGTTAGGGTGTGGCAGGAGCACCCATGGGTCTTGGTGCCCCCACACCACCTGCTCCAGCCCTCAGCTCACAGAGAGGGCCAGCCTCCCTGTCCCCCACCCCAGCCGGCTTCTCACACACACTGTTCCCAGGGGCGTCCCGTCGCAGAGATTCACTCTGGGCTGGAAGTGCGGGTGGATGGCAGGGTGGTGGTGTGCTGGCCTCGACAACAGCTTCTTCCAGGAGCTGGGACTCGGTGCTGAGCTGGCCTTCCACCGTCCCCCTTAGCAGTTACATGACCTGTCAACGAGGATCCTCACTGGGATCCTAGCACCTCACTTCAACCACCTCCCCCCCCCCCCCCTTCTCCGGCCTCTCAGCCACGTCTGACCATGCCCGGATCCCAGCCGTGGAAGTGTTCACATTTTTTTTTTTTTACAAATAGGTTTTATTTATTTATTATATTTTATTGAGTTTTTACAGAGAGGAAGAGAGAGGGATAGAAAGCTAGAACATCGATGAGAGAGAAACATCGATCAGCTGCCTCTTGCACACCCCTTACTGGGGATGTGCCCGCAACCTAGGCACATACCCTTGACCGGAATCGAACCTGGGACCTTTCAGTCCGCAGGCCGATGCTCTATCCACTGAGCCAAACCGGTTTCGGTGTGTTCACATTTTTCTAGTTCACTTTCACGGGGCTCCCAGCCCACCTCCAGGGCTCCCCAGTTGAAGAAACAGAAGGAAGAGGGACTGACCCATAGCAGACTTCGGAACAAACTGCCAAAGTGAGCAGCCACGTCAGACCCCTGAGCAGGTGAGCCTATGGCTCGGTGCTGAGGGGCTGTGCCTGTCACGGGGCTGCGGGACTCGGGGGCTGTAGCCAGATGCTCATGACAGACACCCTGTGACATATTTCAGGGTTCCACTCTGAGGACCTGGCAAAGCCCCTCTGCAGAATCCCATGGTGACTCTGAAGTTCTAACAACACACACACACACACACACACACACACACACACACACACACGAGGCCCGCAGTGTGCTTGCGTATGAGTTGTCATTTTGTCTCCATCTGCCTGCCTTATCAGAGCAGTTGCGGTTTCTCCTGCTGGATTTTATTGGTTCTGTGATAACAAAGCCGCCAGAGCTCAATCATAGGGTAGAGACATGACATTCTGGGCTGAGGGGAAGAATTCAGGGCCTGGATGTCAGACTTGTTTTGGAAGAGCAGCAGTCACAAGGCTGACTTGAAACGATAACGTCCTTGAGAAATGCTTGGCATTTCTCAGAAACCATCCACGCCTGGCATGGTTTGCATGACTAGGTAATTGGACTGTGAGCGAAACCTCTTTGAAGCTCGTGTCTCTCTTTGGGGTCTGGTTTCCTTTGGCAGGGCCACATCATTACAGCACGGATGACGTGCGCCACGCAGCCTGTTTTGGGCTACCGGAGGCTGATGCTGAGAAACCCCCAAAACGCTGGCCATCAAAATCGGGGAGGCCTCCAGCCCGGCCTCACAAAATAAAGCACGTTTCAGGGAAGCAGCAGGGTGGTGACGAGGTCAGGTGTGGGTAAAAGGAGCTGATAGGGATTGCGGACTGAGCCACCGACCCGGGAAATCTCACTCACACTGACTTGGGAGGGGGGCACCCCTCAGGGACAGGCAGAGAGGGCTCCAGACTCAGAGTCACAAGACTGAGTAGGAAAGGGAGATTTTTTTCCTCTATGCGCTCGGGTCCTATGACTGAGCCTGGAATTCAGCTGCCAAAGCAGATGAACAGGATAAAAAGGTTTATTCCATAGGCCAGTGGCCGGCAAACCGCAGCTCGCGAGCCACATGCGGCTCTTTGGCCCCTTGAGTGTGGCTCTTCCACAAAATACCAGGGCCTGGGTGAGTCTATTTTGAAGAAGTGGCAGTAGAAGAAGTTTAAGTTTAAAAAATGTGGCTCTCAAAAGAAACTTCCATCGTTGTACTGTTGATATTTGGCTCTGTTGACTAATGAGTTTGCCGACCACTGCCATAGACCTATGGAGGGTCTCCCAGAAATGAACTGAAACCCGCACAGACATGGCCAGACCCACCACCGGATTACACAAAAGAGCATGCGTTTATGGGGAAGTGACCAGGTGCAGGGAAAGGGTTCTGAGGTTCTGGGGGTGCTAAGTTGTGGGCCAGAGCCTCTGCTGAGCCCCCGAGGGCCGGAGCCAAGGCGGAGCAGACTTGCTCGTGGAGCGTGACAGAGGACGGAGAGGTTGTGCCCAGAGCACTTTGTGGCCTGGGACTCTAAACACCTAAACCCGGGGGGACTGAAAGCCTGAACGTGTGAAATCAGAGCTGCTGAGGTTGCTAGGGTGGAGTCCGCCAGAGCCTCCCCATTCTTCCCCGTCATCCTCCTGCTCGCCTGCAGCTCGGACACGGGGGGATCCAGGATAGGAGGGCATCAATCGATGGTCCCAGAGGGGCCGTGTGGCTCGGGGGGCCCTGTGCCCCAGGGGAGCCCCTATGTTCATAGCAGTACAATTTACAATAGCTAGGATTTGGAAACAGGCTAGGTGCCCTTCAGCAGATGATTGGATCAGAAAACTATGGTACATCTACACAATGGAATACTATGCTGCCATAAAAAAGAAGGAATTCTCATTATTTGCAGCAACCTGGATGGAATTGAAGAACATCATGCTGAGTGAAATAAGCCAATGAAAGAGAAACACCACATGTCCTCACTCATTTATGGATAATAAAGAACATTATAAACTAATGAACAGAAAGATAGATATAGTGACAATAAAGCAACAAGCAGACTGTCAAATGACAGCGGGGAGGGGAGGGTGATCTGGGGGATATAAGAGATCAACCGAAGAACTAGTATGCATACATGTAAGTACAACCAATGGACATAAAACTCTGGGGAGGGAGGGCATAAAAGGTGGGGGGGGGGCAATGGTAAGCTATGTACACATATAATACCTTAATTTTAAAAAATGGTGGGGAAAAAAAGAAAAATGTGGCCCCATGCTAACTCACCTGTGTTCTTATCAGAACATTTCAAATGCAAGTGGAAAATCTCTGGCTTAGCGCAGTGGTTGGCAAACTCATTAGTCAACAGAGCCGAATATCAATAGTACAACGATGGAAATTTCTTTTGAGAGCCAATTTTTAAAAATCTTATCTTCTTCTAATGCCACTTCTTCAAAATAGACCCTTCCAGGCCGTGGTATTTTGTGGAAGAGCCACACTCAAGGGGCCAAAGATCACAAGTGGCTCCCGAGCCACAGTTTGCCAACCATGGGCTTGGTGGGAAAAACGTTTTCAAAGTTGGAGTGACATGTCCTGGATCCTACAGGGCACCCCCGGCCGGGTGCTTGGGCAAGCCACACTTCTCTGGGCCTCAGCTTCCTCCTTTGCTCTTGCTGTTCCCGAGGCCCCACTGGGACCTCACACGTTAACACGGTGGTAACGTCAGTGCTCATTCTCCACATCCCAGAGCCGCTCCCTCAGGGCAGCGCTTCCTGTATCCCAGGTGATACTGGCATCTCCTCACCCACCAGCAGGGCCAGCACCTGGATCCACTCCTCACCAGGGGCCAGGGGGAGGAGGCTTTGTTCACTGGGCTCCCCTGGTCTGGGACTCCCAGTGACCAAGGATGCAATGGTAAGAGTGGAGCCCTCGCCCCGGGTGAGCCGTGTGTCCCAGGGGGCCATGTGCCCCTGGTGAGCCGTGTGTCCCAGGGGGCCGTGTGCCCTGGAGGAGACATGTGCCCCCGGAGAGCCGTGTGCCCCGAGGAAGCAGTGGGACCTGGGGAGAGGGGTGATGAACCAGAGAAGGATCGGACTCTATTCATGTGGTCCTGAGATGGTCACCATAAAACAAGCAGACTGCCTAATGAGGAGCGGATTCTATTCATGTGATCCTGAGATAGTCACCATAAAACAAGCAGACTGTCAAATGACAGCGGGAAGGGGAAGGAGACCTGGGGGGAGATAAGAGATCAACTGAAGGACTGGTATGCATGAATATAAGTACAACCAACGAACACAGAACTCTGGGGAGGGAGGGCATGAATGGAAGGTGGGAGGGGGGCAATGGTAAGCTATGTACACATATAATACCTTAATAAATAAAAAAATAAAATAAATAAAATAAAATAAAAGAGTGGAGCTCTCTGGAAGGGCTGCAGATAGAGGGTGGAGTTTTGCTCTGCTTGTAGCAAACACCAGGATTCCGTTTAAACCCGTGAGTCAACAGCCGTGGTCTACTGGATCTGAGTTTAGCTGGGGTCAACTCCGCTAAGTCCCACACATCCAAGCTTTGGAGAGGCCTTGGTATTCATTGAGCACCCACAAGGCAGATCCTGGGGCTTAGGGAGGTAGTGAGAGGGAGGCACTGGGGACTCTGCACACGAGTTGCTTATAACTCAGTAGCACAGCTTTCCTCTGAAGCCTTCTGATGCGTGTGCACGGCCCGATACGGTAGAAAATACAACAGAGGCGAAATCACAGGTGTGTCCTGTGAAAACCTTCCAGCGTGCACTAGAGGCCCAGGGGAAGTCGATTGTATGTGATTATTTAATTATTCATTGGCTGGGGGTAAATCAGGGAAGGCCTCCAGGAGAAGAAAATAGCTTCTGGGAGCAGGGGGGCTGGGAGGACGGCACCCGGATCAGGGCGCTTGGGGGGACGCCTCGTGGCCAGCCGGGGCCCGAGCAGGAGGAGGACCGGGCTCTGAGAAAGGGAGGTCACTGTCGAATCGTTCCTGTCCTGGCATGCAAGCTCTGATTTTGACTTAGCCTGTACACCAAAGGTCAACACTGGCCATTCCATTCATCCTGCACATGGTTGTTTGACCTGCAGAATGTGTATATGTGTGTTTCTTTTTAACTGGAGACAACTTTAAACAATATGGACATTTTCACATACAACCCAAGCATCCAGCTTCTCTTTAGACGGGGGAAGATCTAGCCCCAAGAGACAATGGGCCGGCATTAGCAGGTAAGGGTCCAATTTCTTTTCAGATATCCCTCACAGGGCCCGGGTAGCCACGTCTCCCCATTTGGTTTCCTGCAGACCCCGCCACAGAGAGCGAGGCCCCAGGAGGTGGTAACCTGGGGATCCCAGCAGGCATGACTCAGTAAGACTAACCAGGGGTGCTGAAACCGGTTTGGCTCAGTGGTAGAGCGTCGGTCTGCAGACTGAAAGGTCCCGGGTTCGATTCCGGTCAAGGGCATGTACCTTGGTTGCGGGCACATCCCCAATAGGTGGTGTGCAGGATGTCGATGTTTCTCTCTCATCGACGTTTCTAGCTCTCTATCCCTCTCTCTTCCTCTCTGTGGAAAATAAAATATTAAAAAAAAAAAAAAAAAAAAGACTAACCAGGGGTAGCGTTTACACGGGCCCAGGCAGGAATCCCGGCACGGGCAGGAATCCTGGCACGGTGCCTGATAGACAACCGCTGGGTAGGTTCAAGCACGAGGTGTCCCGGTCCTGAGCCAGGCAGTGGCCACGAGTGAGAAGCCTGATCCTGAAGGATGGGTGTTGCCTAGAGGTGCCCGTGAGGGCCAGCAAGGCCCCTCTCCTCATCTCGTTCTCCACAAGCATGAGGCCCACACCCCTATCTCCTCTGATCCTCACCACGTCCTGTGACTCTGGTATTGTCCCTGTCACCCATTCTGTGGATGAGGACTTGGAAGCTCATTGTTTGCCTAAAGCCACTTGGCCGGTCCAGTGCAGAAGCGGAACAAGCCTTCGGAGTTGGGCTCCAATCTGAACGCACTCCTCTCTGTGCTCCTGAAAGGGGCGAGCTCAGCTCCGGAGGAGAAAGCACATGACTTCCAGTTAGTGTGGGAGTCTCCTGTGGGAGAGCCAGCGTGGAAATCCCACTGGCATTCACTCACTGGGCAAGTTACTAGACAGCTCTGTGCCTCACTTTCCCCACCTGCGAGGAAGGATGGTAGTATCTGCTCCATCGGTCATTGTGAGGACCCTGTGAGTTAATAGGTGTGTTTGCTCATCGTTGTCCACAGTTTCCATGAGCCACTCTATGGCCCTGGGTGTCGCGTAGTGAGTGGAGACGGGGTGCAGTGTTGGGGAGACACAGGTGTGGCAGGTGGGCTGGCACACCCCTCTCCACGTGGTGCTGGCCAACAGGAGACACCGCTGGTCCAGAGCCACCTGGGCTGTTCTGGGTGGGTGGTGGAGAGAGGAAGGATAAGGTGGAGTTGACCTTGCTCTAGACCAGCCGTGGGCAAACTACGGCCCGCGGGCCGGATCCAACCCGTTCGGCTGTTCTATCCAGCCTGCGGAGCCAAAAGCGTGGAGGGTTCTCTTGCTCTCCCCTCCGCTCCTTCACCAGCAGCCCAAGATGAGAGTGCCAGCATGGTCAGGTTGCTTTTGTTCCGGCCCTCCTGTCCAGTTTAAGAACCCATTGTGGCCCTCGAGTCAAAAAAGTTTGCCCACCCCTGCTCTAGACCCTCCTCCTAGGGAGTCAGGCCTGCAGTTCCATATTTCTGGGCCCTAGAGGAGAGGGACTGGGGGCTGGTGGAAGTGGCCCATTACATCTTTAGGCGACGGAGGGAAGATGGACTAAATGCGTGACGCTGGGTGGTGTAATCGTTGTGCTGAGGCTGATACCCACCTAATGACGCTGCCTTCTGAAAACAGCGAGCTAGCCGCCCATACTCAGACCGGGAGGAGTGGAGGCATGGAGTCTGAGGCTGGTTTAGCCCAGACAGTGTCCACAGCTGTGATAGGAAGGATGGACCTCCACCCCAAAGAAGTCCATGTCCTAATCGCTAGGACTGTGACAAAGCCTTCTGTGGCCAAAGGACCTTTGCAGATGTGGTTAAGCTAAAGACTTGAAAATGGGGAGGCTGCCTGGATTACCCAGGTGGGCCCAACCTAATCACATTGGTTCTTAAAGAACTTTCCCACCTATGGTCAGAGAGGGGGAGGGAAGCAGGACCAGGAAGAGTGAGGAAGAGTGGTCAGCGAGGTGATTGCTGTCAGCTTTGAAAAACAAGGAGGGAGCCAGACCCAGGGAGTGTGGGCAGCCTCTACAGCCTGGAAAAGACAAGGGAGGGATTCTCGCCTAGACCCTCCAGAGGATGCTGCCCTGCCAGCACCTCCACTTTAGGCCAGCGAGACCCATCAAACTGCTGAATCCAGAACTGTAAGTTAATATATTTGTGTTCTTTTAAGTCTCTAAGTTTTTAGTAATTCGTTGCAGCAGTAAAAAACAAAAACAAAAACAAAAAAACAACTAACACAACAGCTGAGAATGAAATTGACCGGGAGACAAAGCACAGCCATCCGTGGGGATGGTGTTGAGTGGAGAAGGTTGAAGCGAGGGGGCCCGGGAAGGGGCTGGAGCTCATCTGTAACATTTCAGTGACTCCGTAGAGCAGGTGCACGCGGGCTAGCCCCGGTCTACAGACGCCAGACTACGGGGCGGAAAGCTCTCCCAGAGCCAGGAAGACAGGAGAGCATCACACCAGTCTTTGCAGAGTGTTTGGGTGAGATCCAGGGTGAAGGAACTCGTCATCGGAGCCTCAGATAATACATTTTATCAGACATGAGCCACGTTTTAGCTGAGCCTGGATGGTGAGTGAATTTGACCCCCAAAGGAAGGCTGTCCCTGAAACAATCTCTCCAACTGCCGGCAAACTTGCTCAAGCCTTCTGGTTAGTTCTCCTTCCTTCAGGGTGACTCTGGAGTTCTCAACAGGCCACAGGTGAGGGTTATATTTAACGTAAAGAACGTTTCAGTTGTCACAGCTGGCAGGGAGGTTGCTTTTGGCATCTAGTGGGAACAGGCCAAACATCCTGCAGTGGACAGAAAAGCTCGCCCTCCCACCCCAACAAAGAACCGTCCAGCCCAAAGTGCCAACAGAACTGAGGTTGAGAAACCCAGAGATAGAGGAACTGGGAGAAGTGGGTTCAAATCCACGTGGCCGGTGAGTGAGGAACAGCCCTGCTTCTCTGTCTCCTCGTTGAGAGGCACCTGCTCCTCTGAGTCCCCTAAGTCCTAACGGTCTTCTGGTTGGTTCCTTTCCTCACACATAGGACCCCCCTCAACGCAGGCTTCTGTGAAAGGCAGTGCCTGGGGCCACCGAAAGGAGCTGGTTTCAGGCCGAGGAGGCGCTCATGGCAAAGGGGTAGTCTTTCTGGACAGCACTGCCTCGTCTCCTGGTCAGTATACCCACTGTCTTCTCACGGCACCTGTGACACTCTGACGATGAGTCCCCTGGAGCACGTCTTCCCCGGACTGACTGCGCAGAGATTCCCAGGAATAGCTCAGTGGAGTCAGCTCATCTTAGCTGATTCCCCCCTCCCACTAAATCAGGTGGTCAGTATATGTTTACTGTTTTCTCAAGGTGCCTACAACATCCTGACAATTCATCCCCTTGACTACATCTTCTCATGTTTGAGGTTTAATGGCACTGTCTTGATGTGCTGCAATGCCTTAGTAGAATCGTTTCATCTCTACTTTGCAGGGAACTTGACACATGTATCTGGGGCCAGAATAGTCTCCCCACTGTACCGATGAGGAAACGAGGCTTTGAAAAACAGTTTCTCTCAAACGGTGAAACAGTGGCTATAGTTGGTGAGAGACCTAGCTACCTGCAAGGACCCATTGTAGAAGTCTAATCTTCACCAGATCATTCTCCAGTCCAACAATGAGTGTTACCACATCAACAATCATAGTGCGTTCAAGTTACACCTGGCTCACAAACGTCCACTTTCCATCACCCCATTTCTCACCCTTGTGGCCACTCACTCTTACCTCCCCATCCCAAACCCTGCCAGTACTGCTCCTGGTAAAAACTGGCAAGGATTCATTCCCCGGCATCTCCAAACAGCCATTGTCTCTTGCCGAAACCGGTTTGGCTCAGTGGATAGAGCGTCGGTCTGAGGACTGAAAGGTCCCGGGTTTGATTCTGGTCAAGGGCATGTACATTGGTTGCAGGCACATCCCCAGTAGGGGGTGTGCAGGAGGCAGTTGATGTCTCTCTCTCATCGATGTTTCTAGCTCTCTACCCCTCTCCCTTCCTCTCTGTAAAAAAATCAATAAAATATATATATTTTTAAAACTGGCAAGGAAACACCTAGAATGCCTCTCTGAACTTCCCAAAATGGGTATATTAATACTATAATTGGGGGGGGGGTTGAAATGTATATTTTCTGAAAAGAAGAATACAAGAAAGATGGAGTCTTGAACCTGTATGTTTTCAGATTGAGCCAGGCTCTGTAAACTTTACTTTTCAGTAATTTTTTTTTTAAGTTTGGAAAATTCATAGATTCTGCTTGTGTCAATGGAAAATGGAGGAAGATAAGGAAAATGAATACTCCTGTCCCAGAAGGATTAGGGAGAGAGCTGTCCCATACTCCCTCCAGGATGGTTGTCTCTGAAGGGTACAAGACTGTCCTCACACTCACAGAAACCCGCTTCCGGACAGTCTTGGTAGGAGAGGAAGAAAAGCCTGTTCCAAAACTTGTTTCTACTTAAGACGAAATTTGTTGACCTTTATATTTCCCCGGACTCTTCAGGTTCTTTAAATTATTTTTCCAAACCCAGGCCTGCTCTGAGACTATTATTTCTGCTTCAGATACTTCTCTTTCTTGAGTTGGAGGAGGTGGGTGGAGAGGGCTAGGAACAGGGATGTTCTATTTATAGTCTCCATGGCCCTTAGAAAGGTCATCTTTCTTACTCTTTCGTTAAGAGCCAGCCTGCCTTTTATCTTACTCAATTCTTCTCAAGATTAGAGAAGAATCTAATTCAGCAATTAGGGAAAGGCCATTTGGGGTTCTGGGAGGAACACAGAATTTGGGGACATTCAAAGCTGCCTTGCTCTTGGCCGTTTTGGCTCCAGGGTTATATATGTGTGCTTCTAAAAGGACAAGGTTGGGCATTTACTTTTTTAAAAAAATATTTTATTGATATTTTACAGAGAATAAGGGAGAGAGATAGAGAGCCAGAAACGTCGATGAGAGAGAAACACCGACCAGTTGCATCCTGCATACCCCCTACCAGGGATGTGCCCGAAACTAATGTACATGCCCTTGGCCGGAATAGAACCCAGGACCTTTCAGTCTGCAGAACGACGCTATACCACTGAGCCAAACCGGTTTCGGCTGGGCATTTACTTTAATTTTACCTTGCTTCCTTTCATGCTGCCACTCTCCTCCTGCTCTTTAACTTGGCTCTGTGTGCTTCTTAATAGTCCCAGTTTCCTCTGGACTCTTCCAGGTAATTTTTTCAGGCCCTTCTGGGAAGACGGAAAGCCATTCCTGTATAGAATTAGGAAACCCTGAAATTTGCCCAACATGCTATCGAGGATTTCCCATGAACTCCCACACATTTCCTCTGTTTATTTCCCAGAAGCTACCCAAAGCCTGATGCTGCTCTAGACTTCCCGAGTATTGTCTGTATCCATTGGTCGGTGAGGAGCAGAGAGAGGGTAATTATGTGCCCCCAATTCTGTGCCCAGAGCAGGCATCAGAAATCCATGTCATGGCACGCTTCCCTACTGAGTTCAGACTCCACAACAGAATCTCAACATCCACCAGTCGATCATGCCCAGTCTTCAATTTGCCCTGGTGGAAGGGGATTTTTTTTTTTTTGAGGGGTGTGTGTGTGTGTGTGTGTGTGTGTGTGTGTGTGTTTCTTGAAAAAGCTACCCAGTTGAGACAGGTCACACGTATAGTCTTAGTGGTTTTGTTTGTTTTTTCCCTCAAGGTTTTTGATTATAGAATCTTCCTTCTGGTGGCTCTCAGTAATAGAACTGTCTTCCCCATTCCCCTGAGTGTTACTGTTCTCTTAGATACTCCTGCCTAATAATAGTTTCCATAGAGAGAGGACCAGTTTGTGCCAGGGAACTGTTTTGTTGTCATTATCCCTAGTTTATAAACAAGGCTTCAGGTGTTAGTGCTTTGACTTAAGACAATGAGTGCTGGTAAGGGTGGAAGTTCGAACCCAGGGCTCTCCGACTCCCAAGCCCAGGGTCTTTCTACTGTTTTGTGCTACTTCCTCACTTCTCCCTTCAAACTGTGCTGGTCTGATCAGAAGTTGGCTCGCATTTATTGAGCATCTACTGCATGTCAGGCTCTGTGCTGGGCCCTCCGAGCTCATGTCCTTCGATCCAATTTGTGGTTTTTGCACCACACAACGCAGCTGGTTCCTTACATCTCAGAGCTCCCAATAAACCCACTCTACTAGGTGGTCACACAGGGGAGTGCCTCGCAGATGGGAATGGAGGAGGGATGAGGCAGGATGGGAAGCTCTGCTTCTCGCCACCTGCCTCAGGGAAATGGGAGTTACAAGGCAAGGGGAAGATAGCTCTTAGCAACTGTCCACATTATCCTGGTTCTATAGGTCCAGGCCTGGGAACAAACGGAGCGATCAGACTGAAGTCAAGAACAGATTTGAGGAAAGTAGAAAACAAACACGGATGCAGTGCTTTTTCATGCTGTGGATTCCTGGCACCACAGTCTCTGTTAGCCGACGCAGAGGCTGAGTATTCGGAGGGAAATCGGCCGTGTCCAAGGGCAGTTGTCTTCATGCCCTGGGAAACACCAAGGGCATTTTCTTCTTTTCTGGCAGGAGGCAGAACAAGCAATGCTCATCCCAAGTAAAAGCGGATGAATGGCTGATGCAGGGCCCTGGAAATGCCTTGTGTATAGAGTGACCGTGCATCCCAGTTTTCCCAGGACTGCCAGGTTCTGCTCATTGTCAGTGTAATTGCAAAACACACTCCTCCTCCTCCTAGAGAGTGTCCTGATTTTGGCAGTAAGTGGACTATATGGTCACCTTGCTTATAACCTGGTTTCAACTTGCTGCTCACAATAAATATTCCAGTGTTTTTAGGAAAAGTTAATCTGCACAGAAATCCATTTTGTCAGAAAGAAGCCTATGCTACTAATGAAATTCCCTCTCTCTCTCTCTCTCTCTCTCTCTCTCTCTCTCTCTCTCTCTCTCACACACACACACACACACACACACACACACACATACACACACACTTGGTATTCTTAGAACAATTTTGCATGCTTTGGGGAATTTGTATTCCATGGGAAAATGTCCATCAGAGTCATAAGAAGAAAATTCAGATATGCAAGCTTTAGGTGGGTTTAATAATGATGTATGAAATCTCTGTCCTGGGCAGAAGACTATGGGAAACAGAGCCTGGGGACCTTTCAAGTATAAAAAAAAGTCACAAATCGGACCATTTGCTTCTCAAATGGGAACGCTGGCCTCTCTTCTGCCCCTTCCCATCTTCCCTAGCTCCCTGCCAACCCCTAGAAGATTTATCCTAGGATCCATTTCCTATTCATCGAAAATAAGACACTGTATTCAATGTCCTCCCTCAGCCAAGGTTAACTAGAGAAGAAAATCTTGCCAAGCAAACTGGGTTCCTTGGTTAGTTATTGAGCTCAGCATGGCAGGGGTCAGCGCTCTGTCACCAACATGGCATTTCATTTTGGATACACTCCTTAATTCTTAGACCCCGTCATTTTTATCTTTGAAGGCCACTCATAAGGATTTGGGCCCTCCTGTTTTCTTGTGAATGTGAAAACCAGCTTTCCTCAGCCCTGACAAGGAAGAATGGACGCAAAAACAAAGGCGTGGGACAAGAGTGCCACCACGCGGCAAAAGCATGCTTTCACTCATTTATTTCAATAAAGCTAGCATGGGGCAGACTCCTGGAATGGGTCCGGTGCTCCTGAGGGATTTTTTTGACTTAATGTTCACAACACGCGGGTGCGTTGAAATCAGGAATTTAAAAATAATGTTCTCTGTCCTCAAAGAACCCAGAGTTTGGTGGAGGGACACTGGCATGTAAAAGATTACGAGTGGAATGGAGTAACTGCTGGGGTAGAGGTAAGGTGGGTATTTTGGAAACAAAGGACACTTTCTGGTGGAGTCAGGGAACAGGTTAAGAAGTGTAGAGACTTAGATTATGTGGGAATTAATTGATTCCATGCTTGGCTTACCCTGTGGCCAACTGCACAAGTTGAGAAACTGCAAGGGCTGAGTTTGGTGCAAATCATCTTGCTCACACTTTCTTGTGCATGATGTGCCTGTCCCTTATGGTAGCCACTGGCTATATATATATATATATATATATATATATATATATATATATAAAATCAGGTACTTAAAATATAGCCAACCCGAATTGAGATGTGCTGTAAATGTAGGTTACACTCCATATTTTCAAAGATACAGAATCTAAAGAGTCTTGAAAATTTACTAACAATTTTTATATTGATTACATGTTGAAATGGTATTATTTTGGATACACTTGGATCAAAGTATATTACTAAAATTAATTTCAACTGTTTCATCTTATTTTTTGGTAAGATGGCTCTAGAAATCTCAAAATTATGTTTGAACTGGGCAGTGCTGGTCTAAGGCATTGGTTCAGCTACAGTGGGAATCATGGTTGAGTTATTGTTTTTTGTGTTTTTTAAAAAATATATATTTTATTGATTTTCTACAGAGAGGAAGGGAGAGGGATAGAGAGCCAGAAGCATCGATGAGAGAGAATCATCGATCAGCTGCCTCTTGCACATCCCCTACTGGGGATGTGCCTGCAACCAATGCACATGCCCTTGACCGGAATCGAACCCAGGACCTTCCAGTCCACAGGCCGATGCTCTATCCACTGAGCTAAACCAGTCTCTGCGAGTTATTGTTTTTTAATGGATTTTTTTACAAAGTAAGAGAGAGGGATAGAGAGTTAGAAACATCAATGAGAGAGAAACATCGATCAGCTGCCTCCTGCACACCCTGTACTGGGGTTGTGACCGCAACCAAGGTCCATGCCCTTGACTGAAATCAAACCTGGAACCCTTCAGTCCACAGGTCAACGCTCTATCTACTGAGCCAAATCAGTTAGGGCTCATGGTTGAGTTTTTAATGCGATTCCTTTAGAACTGGATGCCTGGTTCTGGCTACAAGCAAGGGGCCTAGGGTCAGCCTTTCTCTACCACTCAGTAATGGCTGAGCTTGAGCAAATTTATTTAAACTCTTATGTCAATTTTTTTATTTATAAAATGGGACAGTAATACCTATGTGTTGTGAATAAAATTCAGTAATGATTATAAACTTAAAGCCTTTTACTCTACACTTAACACATATAAACTCTTAAAAATATCAAACAGCTTTATTAGTTATTTACAAAGTAGAGGCCCAGTGCTTGAATTTGTGCACTGGTGGGATCCTGCTGGCTGGCCCCAATCGGGGCAGATTGGGGCTGGGCTGGCTGTGGGGAGGGGCTGCAGGCGATTGGCTGGTGGGCCCCACCCCCAATTGGGAGTGGGGTCAGCTGTGGGGAGGGGCGGTGGGTGGGGGACCAGCTGGCTCCACCCCCAATCAGGTGGTGGGAGCTGATTGGAGGAGAGGCCACAGGAGGTTGGCCACTGGCCCTGCCCCTGATTGGAGTGGGGGTGATGATCTGGGGTGGACCCAGGTGGGGGGAAAGGCTGCAGGAGGTTGACTGGCCAGCCCCACCCCCCTATGGGGTGGAGGTTTTGATCAGGGGCAGGGCTGGCTGGAGGGAGGGGCTGTTGGGTTGATGGGGGTGGGGTGAGCTGATTGAGGGTAGGGAAGGGCCATGGGAGGGGGGGAGCAGGAACTGGCATTGGCTGGCCACCCTGCCCGCCATCAAGTGGGAGAGTCTATAATCAGGGGCAGGGCTGTGGGGAAGGGCAGGGCCATGCAAAGTTGACAGGCTGGCCTCCCCCATCCCAATTGGGCTGGTTTGCTGGCCGCAGTGGGCGTCATGGGCATCCTAGTGATTGGTCGTTCTGGCATTCTGGAAGCTGGCTTTTTATATATATGGGTAAACTCTTCATGAACATTAAGACTAAAATTCACTGAGTGCTGTCTCCTACTGTGTAGGAGCCTTCTTAATTTGTCAGGGCCAGTTTGAGCACCTTGGGAAAACCAGCACACCTTTTCCATTCCCATTTCCTCACCTCCACACTGGGATGGGTGGTCAATAGATGATTTCTATGGTAACTTCCAGCTTTGACATTGGTCAGAAAAAGTTTTTAAATTTACTATTATATTTGTAATATGCAAAAGATCCGCCAATGGATTTTCTTTTTATAGTCTCTTGTTCTTGTTCCATGGATGTATTTCTCCTTTCATCTCTCTGAAGATATGTAATTTTGGTTTGTTTTACAATTTTTTCCTACTGCCTATACTTTCCTGTTTCCTTTGTGTTCCTTTTCTGTGTCATATGTTTGATTCCCAGGGGCTTTCTCTTCCTGTGCCAGGTGTTCCTTGCTTGTCCACTGATAGTTAAGAATGAGGCCCTGAATGCTGACTGGAGTGGGGGTGTGGGTGGGAGCGGCTTGCTGACTGATGGGACCTGTCCTGTGGAGGCGCTTCTGTCGGTGTCTGTAGGTCTCTGAGCAGAGAGGCTGTTTTCTCTCTCCTACCTCTCTCCCTCCTCTCTCCTACCTCCTGGGTTTATGCCTGGCGTTCCTGAGTCCCAGGGCTGATGGGGATCCTTCCTGCTGTGTCTGACCGTGACAGTGCGCTGCTTTCCTCCCAGTTGGAGGTCAGTTGAGTTGATTTGCTCTTTTGAGTGTTAGGACTATTTTATTTTTTTAATCATTGCATATTCTGATATTCTCACAATACATGCATATTGCTTTTGTATTAAAAATTTAAATACACCAAAAAAATGTCAGCTACAAAAATTTATTTTCAGCTCTCTACGTGAAATAAGTGTGTTGCTTTAGTGGACATGAGGGAACCTTTAAACTTGGTATCCCCTGTCAGCCCCAGGTCATTAATCTCGGACAGGTGGCAAATCAACAGAATCTTCAAATTCCACTTTCCTTAGGAATATTTTTCTAGCTATACTTGACTATGTCCTTATCAGATATTTTATTAACGTGTGTATCAAAACTAATAGTTATGTCATGAAGAGCTGCCTTATCTTAGGCATGTCTCGTCTTCCTCCCTCTTTTCTAATTCGAGGAACATGTCACATCAGATTGCTGCAGAGAGCCAACCTCAGTGGAACTCTTCTTTCTGATTACACCCAAACTAAACATGCGTTAACTTTCATCTTCAACATAACATGTATTGGCTATGTATTTATTTAAAATGTTCTTGTTAATTTGTGAGAAGGAGGGAGGGATAGAAACATCAGCGATGAGAATCATTGATAGGCTGCCTTCTGCACGCCCCCTACTGGAGATTGAGTCCAAAACCCAGGCACGTGGCCTGACAGGGAATAAGAACTGTGACCACAACTACTGAGCAACACTGGCTGGGCATGTATTGGCTTTTAAAAAGGCCTACCCCATACTGCATTGTAAGGATGTATGAAGTGCCTTTTAACATTGATATGAAAGCAACTGTGGCTGCATATATTGATTTCTGAAAATACGTGATTACTGACTCTAGCTGTATTTGAATCACAAAAAGAAATCTGAATCTGGTAGGACTGCCAGACACGAACTCTGAAATTTTACTAGTGTTGTTACTAGGGAGGTAATGTAGCTTACTTGTTAGCTCTTTCTCAACCTTAGTTCTGGAAAAGGAGTTAGCCTGCATTTATATGATCCTCTACTGTTCTTTTAAGAATGAAGATGACTGTTTGATCTTGTTGAAGTCTTCCAGTGCTGAGAGATTCATTCTTTCTCACTTAATGGATGAGGTCAGAGTGCAGAGAGCTCTAGCCTGCATATAAAAACCAATGATGAAATGAGGCAGTGATTCTTAAGCCTTTGCTGGCTACCCTGGGACTGTTTATTATTCTAATGTTTAAAAGAGGCCATCCAAATCCATCTTCTTAAAAGAAACATTTATTTATAATCTCTATTGGTCAAAATGTTTCAAACAAATCCAGAACAGGTTTTCACTTGTTGAGCCTTTAGTGTACAGACAGTATGCCATGCGTGAAAGAAATGCTTATCCAGTAAAGCTCTCCCCTGACCACTTGAATACTGGAATCAGGCAGCAGACTAATGTGGCAGAAATCTGCTTGAAAAGGGGCATGATTTAAAGCTCATAGTAAGGTTTTTCACAACAAAAATGTGTTTAAACAACATCTAATATAAACTTAATTTTACATCTAATATAAACTTAATTTTACATCTAATATAAACTTAATTTTAAAACAAAACACCTAGAATCAACTATCCCTTTAAATTAAAAAATAATAATCAATTTATACTCTCTTAACAGAACTCCAACAATGTAAATAAGTTCCAATTCCAGATATATATATATATAATATGTACATTTATAACTTAGGTGCTCTTTTGCACTATATGCTTTCATTCATGCAACACTGACAGAGGACTGGGTGCGAGGCTCTACAGAGGCCTCTCTGAGAAAGCAGTGTAGCTCCTCACTCGGCCAAAGAACAAGGGGGTGTACATCTTGTCAATCTCAAAAGCAGTGACTGCAGTCTCACCGGTTGACCTGAAAATAATGCACAAAATTAAGTTACCAGGAAATTTCAACTCATTTAAAATCCTTGCATATTTCTAGAGGGGGGTTATTTTATATTTTAGCCTTGAAACTTTTTAAAAAATATATATTTTATTGATATTTTACAGAGAGGAAGGGAGAGAGATAGAGAGCTAGAAACGTCGATGAGAAACATCGGCCAGCTGCCTCTTGCACACCTCCTACTGGGGATGTGCCCGCAACCAATGTACATGCCCTTGACCGGAATCGAACCCGGGACCCTTCAGTCCGAAGACCGACGCTCTACCGTTGAGCCAAACCGGTTTCGGCTAGCCTTGAAACTTATATATATACCATATTTGCCAGCGTATAAGACGACTTTTTGGCCCTGAAAAATATGCCTCCAAGTGGGGGGTAGTCTTATACGGCGAGTATATAACAAACTGTATTTTTAGTGGAAATGTTAGGGGGTCTTCTTATATGCCCAGTCGTCTTATATGCCGGCAAATACGTATTTTTCAGGGCCAAAAAATCGTCTTATACGCCGGCAAATACGGGGTGTGTGTGTGTGTATATATATATATATATATTTTTTTTAAATATATTTTATTGATTTTTTTACAGAGAGGAAGGGAGAGGGATAGAGAGCTAGAAACACTGATGAGAGAGAAACATCGACCAGCTGTCTCCTGCACGCCCTCTACTGGGGATGTGCCCGCAACCAATGTACATGCCCTTGACCGGAATCGAACCTGGGACCTTTCAGTCTGCAGACCGACGCTCTATCCACTGAGCCAAACTGGTTTCGGCTAGCCTTAAAATTTTTAAATATATCTCAGTAAGTTTTAAATAAAGTCTCATTGTTGAAAATTTTAAATATTTAACAAAGTACCAAAAACAAGTCACTCATAATTCTAGCACTCAGATACAGCAATACAAAACATCTTTTTCCAGTATTTCTTCTAAACACATCAACCTATTAAGTTTTCCTATTGAGGCCACACTCTATTATTGATCCTGTTTTTTTCATTTAACATCATGACACATGTATTTCCTAACATCATTAAATATTCTTCAGAAGTCATTTTTAGTGGCTGCATAATATTTCTCTGTCTGCTTGTACCACAGTTTACTTAATAATTCCCCTTTTGTTGGAGATATAGGTTTTCAGTACTAGGCAATTAAAATGTGTTATTTTTCATTATGTCCTTTGGACATATTCCAAAGAATAGAATTTCTAAGTCAAAAGCAATAGACATTTTAAGGCTATTGTTAAAATGTAATTTAGAAAGAATTATCTAGGATTTATTTGTATGAGCAACAACATAATTACAGATGGGAGGGAAAGAAAACAAATGACAAATTACACTACTACTACAGTCCTTTATATTTTTCTCCCCAAAAGGAGAAATAGACAAAAGAAAGTTCAAGTGCCTTTATAAATATTACTAGAGGCCCGATGCATGAATTTCGTGCAAGAGAGGCCTCCTTCCCCCAGCTGCCAGCACAGCTTCCCCCTGGCACCTGGGACCCGGGCTTCCCTCCAGCCACTGGCAGGCACCCAGGACTTGGGCTTCCCTCGCAGCCCAGGCTTCATCCAGAAGGACAACCTGTCTAATTAGCATATTACTCTTTTATTATTATAGATAAGGAAATCAACGTGAACCTTACCAGCTACAACAATGTCTCTTATATTTTTCTCCTTCCTAAAACAAGATTAAAAAATTAAACTTGCAATTTGCAACAACATGGAGAGTATTATGCTTTTCATTTCTTTGATTCTACTTGAGTTTGATTTCTTTCTTTGAAAAGAAAAATTCCACAGGTTAGTGAGATAAACAGGAGATAAGTGAGAAAAAAGAAAACTAGGACTTTCCAAAAATGAAAACTTCTAGGACTTTCCAAAAATGAGTACAAAAATTTATTTGTAAGATATAAATGTGGCCACAAAGTTTTCAATAAGGTGGTCAAGGTTATGAAGTAGGTTAATTGAAGGTGATCTCAAAATGTTTGGATTCAACTAGAATGGAAAGGCTTCAGTCACACATCAACATTCTTTCAATTCCAACAGCATTTAACTTCAATAGCCACATGAACTGATATTTTATTCATTTTTAAAATTTGACTTATTTTGTATTGCTCCTTTTTCACACATATTCTCTGCTCATTAATGACTTCTTACAGGTAAATCCTAACTCAAGGATCCAAGATGGCAGCACAGGAGGATGCTGAGCCTTCCTCCCAAGAACATAATCAACTGAATACTTATAATTGGAGCGATTCTCCTGAGAGACAACTGAGGGCCAACTGAATAGCTTCTGTACAACAAACAAGAGACAGAAACTGCAGAGAGAAGGTTGGGGAACCATGAGTGCACTACCGGAGCTGAGGAAACCATCGAGCCATAGTGTGGCACAGGGGGCCCCTTTGAAGGTCAGAAGGGAGTGGTAGACATACTCAAAGTATGAAAAGCAAGGACCTACAACCAAGATTACTCTACCCACTAAGGCTGTCATTTAGAATCAAAAGAGATAAATAGCTTCCTAGACAAGAAAAAGCTAAAGGAGTTCATCACCACCAAACCAGCATAACAAATTTTAAAGCTTCTTCTTTAAGAACAAATATGAATAATAAAATGGCAATAACTACATAACTATAACTATCAATAATTACTTTAAATGTAAATGGATTAAACACTCCACTCAAAAAACATAGGGTGACTGAATGGATAAGAAAACAACGCTGTCTATAAGACAAAGTAAAGGGATGGAAAAATATTTCATGCAAATAGAAACAACAACAAGCTGAGGTAGCAATACTTATATAAGACAAAACAGACTTTAAAACAAAGGCTGTAACAAGAGACAAAGACTCAGCAATTCCACTTCTGAGTATTTGTCTGAAGAGAAACACCAATTCAAAGAGAAATATCTATTCCTATGCTCACTACAGCATTATTTACAACTGCCAAGATATGAAAGCAACCTGAGTATCCATAGATAGACAAACGTATAAAGATATGGTATAGCCAAAACTGGTTTGGTTCAGTGGATAGAGTGTCGGCCTGCGGACTGAAAGGTCCCGGGTTCGATTCCAGTCAAGGGCATGTACCTTGGTTGCGGGCACATCCCCAGTAGGAGGTGTGCAGGAGGCAGCTGATCGGTGATTCTCTCTCATCGATGTTTCTAACTCTCTCTCCCTCTCTGTAAAAAAAACAATAACATTTATTTTTTTAAAAAAGATATGGTACATATATATAATGGAATATTACTCAGCCATAAAAAAAGGGTGTTATGCTAAGTGAAGTCAGACAGAGAAAGATAAATACCAAATGATTTCACTTACATGTGGAATCTAAAGAACAAAATAAACTAATGAGCAAAAAGACAAACTCATAGATAGACAACTTTTGGATGGCTGCCAGATAGGAAGGGATTGGGAGGATGGGTTAAAAAAGGGGGAGTAAGATATATAAAGTGCCAGTTCTAAAAACAGTCATGGGGGTATAAGGTACTCAAAGTATAGTCAATAATATTGTAATACCTATGGTGCAGACTTATCAGGGTGATCACTTCATAAATTATATAAATCTATAATCACTTTGTATATCTGAAATAAAATGCCAACTGTGGGCCGAAACTGGTTTGGCTCAGTGGATAAAGCATCAGTCTGTGAACTGAAAGGTCCCAGGTTCGATTCCGGTCAGGGGCATGTACCTTGGTTGCGGGCACATCCTCAGTGGGGGGTTTGCAAGAGGCAGCTGATCGATGATTCTCTCTCATCGATGTTTCTAGCTCTCTATCCCTCTCTCTTCCTCTCTGTGAAAAATCAATAAAATATATTTTTTTTAAAAATGTCAACTGTAGTTAAAAAAATTATTAATTTGCAACAACATGGAGAGTATTATGCTAAGTAAAATAAGTCAGAGAAAGACAAATACCACATGGTTTAACTTATATGTAGAATATAAATGAATAAACAAAATAGTAACAGACTCATAGATACAGAGAGCAGACTGATAGTTGCCAGAGGGAAGGAGGGTATTGGGGAAATGGGTGAACACATGAAGGGATTGTAGTCAGTATTACTGTGATAAGTTTACATGGTGACAGATGGTTACTAGAATTAGTGTAGTGATCACATTGTAAGGTATATAGTAAATGTCAAATTATATTGTACATCTGAAACTGATACTGTGTACAAAACAGGTACAGCAGACTTCACTGTAAAATTCAACTATTCTATATGTTTAAAAGTTTTCATAATAAAATGTTTGAACATAAGGAATAAAATATACCTGTAATGGTGGAAATATACCTGTAATAATTGAAAATAATGTTTTTGAAGAACATTTAAAGATATTACGTATGATTATCTATATAAAAGTCTAAGTGACCGAAGGACCTAACAACGGGTTGGCAGGTCCCTATGATATGCACTGACCACTAGTGGGCAGATGCTCAATGCAGCAGCTGCCTGCTGGTCAGTGCACTCCCACAGTCAACCTCTCATGGCTGACCAACCTCCCGCGGTTCCTCCCCCCTGGCTGGGTGGGTGGTCAGTGCACTTCCACAGCTAACCTCCCACAGCTGGCCAATCTCCTGCAGTCCCTTCCCTCAGCCAGCCAGCCCTGATCGGGACTGGGCGAGACAGCCCAATGGGCACTAATTGCCTGCCAGGCCACGGGACACCACCCATGCATGAATTTGTGCACCAGGCCTCTAGTATAAAACAAAATGTTAAAAATCCTAACTCATAGAACAAAGAACTATACAGGAATTATCTAACAGATTTGGCTGTGGAATATAAGAGGTCTTCTTAGCAGACTTATTTAAAATCAACGTATAATCCCTGAGAATAAACCAAATGGAAAAAAAGTAAAAAATGGTAAGACAAACATGGGGAGAAGAAAAAAATATGTTTTAAAATTGCCCTGAATAAGTTGACACATGAATAGCTTAGAATGACTATCATTCTACTCATGGAATGCCGCTTTCATTTCCAAAGCAGTGGTGCCCAGCCACGTTCCCACTGACACGGTGAGCTATGGATGCCTGGCCCACTTTCAGTTTTTTTCTTTTTGGTCACTTTCTGGGTTTGCAAAGTAATATTATACTCTGCTTCTGTAATGTTAATTCAGGTTAACATCATGTGAGAATTCCCTAAGCCTGACATGAAGTACACATTTTTTTCTGTAACCTTGGTATTTTTATTACATTCACCTACTTGTACGTAACATGACAAGAATGATGTATCCAAAGGAGTTTGTTGAACCTCTGGTGGCCACTGGAACACAGCTGTAGTCCTACATGAAAACTTTGATCTGCTTCTTGGACAGAGACACGGCGAAAATATCTGTATTTATAGTCAAGTGGTTTCTGTAAAAGAAAAGGTGCATGAACTGTAATGAAACCTCACTTCACTGAGATTTCATTATTAGAAGAATATATTTTTTTATATATATTGATTTTTTACAGAGAGGAAGAGAGAAGGATAGAGTTAGAAACATCCATGAGAGAGAAGCATCGATCAGCTGCCTCTTGCACACCCCCCCACTGGGGATGTGCCCGCAACCAATGTACATGCCCTTGACCGGAATTGAACCTGGGACCTTCCAGTCCGCAGGCCGACGCTCTATCCACTGAGCCAAACCGGTTTCAGCAGAAGAATATTTATTGGAATACACTGGGTAGGGCAAAAGGAGGCTTACAGTTGTATGTGAAACACAGTTTATTCTTGTATTATTATTATCCTTGTATTATATATTTCTCCATATGAACTGTAAACTTATTTTTGCCTACACCTATATTATGCAAAAATAACATAACATCTGTAAAGTTTTTTTGGATATTGCATACAAATGTGTATGAGTGTCTTGAAAAACATAAGTTTTTCCCCCCCTAATCATCATAATAACCTCATGTACTAAATATGATTGTATTATTGCTATTTGTCAATATATATTGTACAATATATATAATATATTAGATAAAGGAATGAAGGAATAAAGGAATGAAGACCCAGGCAGCTGAGTTACACAGCAGTTTCAGAATGTAATTAAGACTTCTACCTCCTATCTCAAAGACTAATATTTCCTTCTACTCAAAAACACTTGGGAATTTTTAAAGAGAGAAAATGATAAGTTGGTGAAGCCTGCAGAAAAAGCATTGAGTATAACTTATTTTTTTTTGCAATAACAGTAAAATCATCAATGGATAAATGTGACAAGCTTCATTAGAATCACACTTCTGCAAATACTGCTGCTAAAAACACAAAAGTATCAACACTACGTATGGTTTCATTGTTTTATTCCGAAGAGAAAATGGGCATTCTATTTAGGAACATGGGAGTTCCTAAATTCTTATTAGATAAAACTTAAACAACTAGGGGCTCACAAATTCCCCATTTCTGACCTCAGGAAACTCATGGCCAAGGTCACTGTCACAGCAACTATCTCTGCTCCGCAGGAGCTGCCTCAGATTTCAGGAGCCAGGACAGTTTGCCACAGGGTGATAGGACTAGAACTCACAGAGAACCCTACCCTAACTATCTCGACACAATGCTAGAGAAGAAAGGGAGATTCAGGCCGAAACCAGTTTGGCTCAGTGGTAGAGCGTTGGTCTGCGGACTGAAGGGTCCCGGGTTCAATTCCGGTCAAGGGCATGTACATTGGTTGCGGGCACATCCCCGGTGGGGGGTGTGCAAGAGGCAGCTGGTTGATGTTTCTCTCTCATCGATGTTTCTAGCTCTCTATCTCTCTCTCTCTTCCTCTCTGTAAAATATCAATAAAATATATTTTAAAAAAAAAATAAAGGGAGATTCAGAACAAGGGAAACTTTTTCAAATCCTTTACTTTCTCAACTTACAAAAGTAATAGGCTAGCCGAAACCGATTTGGCTCAGTGGATAGAGCATCAGCCTGCGGACTGGAAGGTCCCAGGTTCGATTCCGATCAAGGGCATGTACCTTGGTTGCGGACACATCCCTGGTGGGGGGTGTGCGGGAGGCAGCTGGTCGATGTTTCTCTCTCATCGATGTTTCTAGCTCCCTATCCCTTTCCCTTCCTCTCTGTAAAAAATCAGTAAAATATATATTTTTAAAAAAAGTAATAGGCTAGTAATTATTATAACTTTCTCACAACTGAATTATGATTTTTAACCAGGACTAAGAAATTGCACATGGAGAAAGTTTGTAAAAATGAAAACTAGGTCCTTGATTTGTTAAGAGTTTAAAGCCCTCTAGAGGGTAATAATCCAGCGATCATATTTGCCTGGCATTTTTATTCTTTTGCAAAAATGGGAAGAAGGAATTATCTTACATTAGCTTATATCCATTAGAAACTGAAATTCTCTATATGAATATCCTTATGAAAAAATAACTCATTTGAGCTAATTTAGGAAGAAAATCCCCTATGATTCAAAATGAGAAAAGCCAAAAAAATCATATTCAGGTATCACTTCACTAGTTACTTTACAGGATATTTTGGCTTTCCATTTCCACATGTGAAAAACCTAGACCAGGAAAAAACCATTTGGGGAAAAACAAATAAGCTGAGCCAATTAAAAATAATCACATTTTAGAAAACCCTCCAGTTCTCTTTAGAGAGATGCTATAAGTCAACATACATTTTGTATAATAGTAAAATAATGAAACAGCATATTTGACCCTTTCTAATCAAGAATCCTGGAATGAAAAGGTACTCAAAAGTAGCCCTAGCTGGTTTGGCTAGAGCACTGACCTGCAGACCGAGAGGTCCCAGGTTTGATTCCAGTCAAGGGCATGTATCTCGGTTACAGGCTTCTTCCTGGCCCAGGCCCTTTCCTAGTCCAGGCGCTGGTCACGGCGCGTACAAGAGGCAACCAATTGATGTGTTTCTCTCATATCGATATTTCTGTCTTTCCCTCTCTCTTCCATAATCTCTACAAATCAATGGAAAAATATCCTCAGATGAGGATTAAAAAAAAAAAGTAAACTATTTCAACCATGTATACTCACTTCTTCTTTTTTCTTAGTTATCACAGCAAATACTTTGGTCTGATTGTCTGTATCTTGTGACAAGCGATAATGGCCCAGTAGAACTGCATCAGTTCTAAAAATAAAAAATATACTTTAAATCTAAGTCTATTAATCAGTTATTACATGTATTTAATCTAGGAAGTAATGGATTATAATAGTGTTTAAGCAACTTGCTCGAGAAGAAATCAGCTAGGATGTGAACGAACCTAGTTTCCAAGGCCCCAGAGACCTACTGAAGTACACTCTCCAGGGGAAAGGTGCAGAATTGATCTTTTTCACAAATGCCCACCCAGTGACTGTTTGTTAAATCACCCAGTAGTAAGTTAAGGAAACATAACCTCTACATTCATGTAAAATGTGACCTGGACAAAAACTATAGGAAAACACTACCTGGTATTCCGAGTCCTTAAACGAGGAACGATGGACTGAGGCTCCTCGGGGGTTGTCAACATCATCACATGGCCATCAGGAAAGAACCTTATGTACCTGTGTAAACAGGTACAGAACACCAAAAAACACCACGCACAAAGTATAAAACTTGTCCTTCTCCACTGGTACCTCAACCTAGCCATAGCTGTGAAACCCAGACGGAAATACCATGGGCCAAAGGACTGGCAAACATCATTAAAACATGACTAACAACCTGTGAGGCCAGCAATGAAGAACGAAATGCATTTTATTATTTTCCTTATAGGGAAATGTAGAACTTTTAGTTTCACTCACTGAATAAAAAAGTTAGATAAATAATACTCTATTAAAAGTTCTGTATGTTTTTTCCTAAAACACTAATGTCAAACAAAAATGGAATCTCACAATACATAGTTCACATATCTACTTATTTCTCACTGACAGTATTAGCTGATGAACAAAAAGGCTGAATAAGAGCACAAGCTATTGGAAAAGGCAAATGAGTACACCAAGGGCAAAAGACAAGAAAGAACTCTAAAATGTAAAATATTCTTAAATTTAGAGGCTAGGAGGAATTAAATTTGTAGTAACCCATTGGTTCTGTTGAGTATAATTCTTATTATAATAGTGGATAAAAATATTGAGGGCCATTTGTGGATAAATGCTAAAGCTACAGAGAAGAGATGTCTAATAACTAATTAATAAATACTTGGAGAGAGAGAATTTTTCACTCACTCAGTTTACTACAGTTGTACCTGTAATATTCCACTTGGTGCCAGGCTCTATAGAAACCATCAAGAGACTGTTCCCCTTGACGAATATATGTGGTTTTACTGATATACACTCCTACAAAACAAAACAAAACATACACACACACACACATTTTTTTAAAGAAATAAGAATATAATAAATTTAAACATTTTAAAATTAAAATCATATGGAACATTTCTAGTCTCATTTTTATTGTAGTTTCCTTTAAATATGCTCATAATACTTAGGTCTGTTAGAGAAAACTAAGAATGGGTATTTATCAAAATCATGATAAATCTCTATTTCTCTTGAGTTCTAAAGGGTTCAACTTACCATCAAACCGAACACGGGGCCTTTCTAGAAACATCTCTCTCCAGGATGTGTATGGAACAAGTTTAATACAGCTTCTGCCCCAAACTTTCAAGCAGGCCAAACGCCATATTTCAGGGTCTCTAAGTAATAAAAGTACAACATCAATATATGTAAAAGGCTAAGTCCCTATGTGCAGAAATGGTCCTGCTCCCAGCCATCTTCTATTCAGCAAGTATTTGTTGAGTGCCTGCTAAGCATGGTCCTGGGTCTAGAGATAGATTGGTGGACAAAGGCCCTGCTCTTTTACTGTTGGGATAGCAAGAAAACAGAAAGTTTCAGGTAATGAGCTCAGTGCAAAAACATACAAAAGCAGAGTAAATAGACAAAGAAGCAGTGGTGGGAAAATAAAGACTATTTTAGATACAGTGGCCAAGAGAGACCTCCCTGGGAGGTGAAGAAGAAGAATATCCTGGGCAGAAACTGTAGCAAGTGTAAGACCCTCAGGTGAGCGTATGGCTGGTATGCTCTAACAGGTGAGCGTATGGCTGGTATGCTCTACATGGTTGCAGCAAAGTGAGCAAGGTGAAGTATAGACGACATAATTTCAGGGGTAGTCAGGGGCAGGTGAGATCCTACTTATAGGTAGGAGTGGCTATTAAGTAAGATAGAGGTCATCTGCCCACTTTCACCACTCCTGGTTGACATAGTTCTGGAAGTGCTAACCATAGGAATTAGACAAGAAGAAGAAATAAAAGGCATCCAGATTGGAAAAGAAATGTAAACTGTCATTATTCACAGATGACATGATACTGTACATAGAAAACCCTCAAGACTCCATCAAAAAATTATAGACTTAATAAATGAATTTGACGATAAGCAGGATATAAAATTAATGCCAATAGCCGAAACTGGTTTGGCTCAGTGGATAGAGCATTGGCCTGGGACCTAAAAGGTCCCAGGTTCGATTCCAGTCAAGGGCATGTACTTTGGTTGCAGACACATCCCCAGTAGGGTGTGTGCAGGAGGAAGCTGATCAATGTTTCCCTCTCATCGATGTTTCTAGCTTTCTATCCCTCTCTCTTCCTCTCTGTAAAAACTCAATAACATATATTTTTTAACAATAATAATTTTAAAAATTTTAAATTAATGCCAATAAATATATGGCATTTTACACACCAACAGTGAACTTACAGAAAGAGAGATTAAAAAACACAATCCCATTTACCATCGCACCAAAAAAATTAAGATAACTAGGAATAAATTTAACTAAGGAAGTAAAAGACCTGTACTAGAAAACTTCAGGATACTGAAAAAAGACATAGAGGAAAACATAAACAGATGAAGAACATACCATGTTCTTGGATTGGTAGAATATACATCATTAAAATGTCCAAAACAATCTATAGATTCAATGCACCCCCCCATTAAAATATCAACGGCATATTTCACAGACCTAGAACAAACTCTCCAAAAATTCATCTGGAATTAAAAAAAGACCCCAAATAGCTGCACCAATCCTGAGAAAGAAGAACAAAGTAGGAGGGATCTCAATACCAGATATCAAGCTGTATTACAAAGCCACTGTTCTCAAAACTGCCTGGTACTGGCACAAGAACAGACATATAGACCAATGGAATAGAACAGAGAACCCAGAAATCGACCCAAACCACTATGACCCATTAATATTTGACAAAGGAGGCAAAAACATACACTGGAGTCAAGACAGTCTCTTCAATAAATGGTGTTGGAGGGAAATGGACAGATACATGCCAAAAAAAAAATTAAAACGGGTTTGGCTCAGTAGATAGAGCGTCAGCCTGTGGACTGAAGGGTCCTGGGTTCGATTCTAGTCAAGGGCATGTACCTTGGTTGCGGGCACATCCCCAGTGGGGGATGTGCAGGAGGCAGCTGGTCGATGTTTCTCCCTCATCAATATTTCTAGCTCTCTGTCCCTCTCCCTTCCTCTCTGTAAAAAAATCAATTATTTATATATATATATATATATATATATATATATATATATATATATATAACCATAAAAATCTTAGAGGTATCCACAAGCAGCAAAATCAAAATATCAAGATATATACTTAAGTAATATCTTCACTATTCAGCTCGTAGGACAATGGAAACCAAAGAGAAAATAAACAAATGGGACTATATCAAAATAAAAAGCTTCTGTACAGCAAAAGAAACCATCAACAAAACAAGAAAGCCCACTGCATGGGAGAACATATTTGTCAATGTTATCACTGATAAGAGTTTAATCTCCAACATTTACAGGGAACACCACAACTTAACAAAAGGAAGATAAACAACCCAATCAAAAAATGGGCAATGAGGTGCGAGAGTGAGTGCGTGGAGAGAGGTCTGACTGCAGAGGTTGCTGCAACCTCTCCATAGTGGAAGGAGTCGGAAGCTCCTGACTGCACTGAATCCCAGTTCTGACTGCACTGGGATTAAAAATACTATACAGAGACCCGACCCAGTTCCGGGCCAGCCCCTGGGGCACCCAAGCTCTCGCAGGAGAAATCTGGACTGTCAAGCAGAAACTCAGGGTATCTGTGGAAGACAGAGGTCTGGGGCGCGAGCACAAGAGCAGGCTGACAGGAAGCCAAGACTGTCTGCTCAGTCCTCAGACTCTGCACCATCCAAGCTGAGCAAAGAGGCTTTTGCAATTTTGCAAGTCTGGTCCTATAAGACTGTCTCCAATACAGAGGGTATCCTGGCCTAGAAACAGCTGATATATCCAATTAACCTGGAGGTCAATTCCTCCCAGTGATACCAACAACCATCAAGACTTAACTACAACAAGGCTGTACTTGCAGTCCATAAAGGGGAGCACCAAGAGTGTCCACCTCAGGTAACTCGGAAGGCTGACCCACTGACCCATATAGGACACCAAGCACATAGAGCCACCCTACCAACTCAGGGAAGAAGTGAAAATGAGGAGACAAGGAAACAGATCTCAAAGGAAAGAAATGGAGAACAAATGACTGGATTTAGAGTTAAAAGAATTTTCTAGAAAAAGCCAATAAATTTAAAAATATATATATTTTATTGATATTTTACAGAGAGGAAGGGAGAGAGATAGAGCTAGAAACGTCGATGAGAGAGAAACATCGACCAGCTGCCTCTTGCACACCCCCTACCGGGGATGTGCCCGCAACCAATGTACATGCCCTTGGCCGGAATCGAACCCGGGACCTTTCAGTCCGCAGACCGACGCTCTACCACTGAGCCAAACCGGTTTCGGCGAAAAAGCCAATAAATTTAACGAGACCCTTGAGGATATGAAAAACGACCAACTAAAAATTAAACATACACTGACTGAAATAAAAAATATTATACAGAGACCTAACAACAGACTACAGGAACACAGGAATCAAGTCAAAGATTTGGAATACAAAGAGGCAAAGGACATTCCTCTGGAGAAGCAAGAAGAGAAGAGAATCCAGAAAGTTGAAGATAGTTTAAGGAGCCTCTGGGACAACTTCAAGCGTACCAACATCAGAATTATGGGGGTGCCAGAAGAAGAGAGAGAGAGAGAGCAAGATACTGAAAACCTATTTGAAGAAATAATGACTGAAAACTTCCCCCACCTGGTGAAAAAAATAAACTTACAAGTCCAGGAAGTGCAAAGAACCCCAAACAAAAGGAATCCAAAGAGGACCACACCAAGACACATCATAATTAAAATGCCAAGGGCAAAAGACAAAGAGAGAATCTTACAAGCAGCAAGAGAAAAACAGTTGGTTACCTATAAGGGAGCACCCATACAACTATCAGCTGATTTCTCAACAGAAACTATGTAGGCCAGATGAGAGTGACAAGAAATATTCAGTGATGAATAGCAAGAACCTACAACCAAGACTACTCTACCCAGAAAAATTATCATTAAGAATTGAAGGTCAGCCGAAACCGGTTTGGCTCAGTGGATAGAGCGACGGTCTGCGGACTAAAGGGTCCCGGGTTCGATTCCGGTCAAGGGCATGTACATTGGTTGTGGGCACATCCCTGGTGGGGGGTGTGCAGGAGGCAGCTGGTCGATGTTTCTCTCTCATCGACGTTTCTAGCTCTATATCTCCCCTTCCTCTCTGTAAAATAATAATAAAATGTGAGCCGAGTGTCCCAGGGGGCCGAGCGCCCCGGGTGAGCCGAGTGTCCCAGGGGGCCATGTGCCCCGGGTGAGCCGAGTGTCCCAGGGGGCCGTGTGCCCCGGGTGTCCCAGGGGGCCGAGTGCCCCGGGCGAGCCGTGTCTCCCAGGGGAAGCAGTGGGACCCAGGGGAAGGGGCGGTGAAAACAAGAGGAGGAGCGGACTCTATTCATATAGTCCTGAGATAGTCACCATAAAACAAGCAGACTGCCAAATGAGGAGCGGATTCTATTCATGGGGTCCTGAGATGGTCACCATAAAACAAGCAGACTGTCAAATGACAGCGGGGAGGGGAAGGAGACCTGGGGGGAGATAGGAGAACAACCGAGGGACTGGTATGCATGAACATAAGTACAACCAATGAACACAGAACTCTGGGGAGGGAGGGCATAAATGGGAGGTGGGGGGGGGGGGCAATGGTAAGCTATGTACACAGATAATACCTTAATAAAATAAATAAATAAATAAAATAAAATAAAATAAATAAAAGAATTGAAGGTCAGATAAAGAGCTTCACAGATAAGAAAAAGCTAAAGAAGTTCATCACCACCAAACCAGTATTATATGAAATATTGAAAGATATTCTTTAAGAAGAGCAAGAAGAAGAAAAAAGTAAAGATAAAAATTATGATCAACAAATACATATATATCAACAAGTGAATCTAAAAATCAAGTGAGCCAAAACCGGTTTTGCTCAGTGGTAGAGCGTCGGTCTGCGGACTGAAAGGTCCTGGGTTCGAGTCCAGTCAGGGGCATGTACATTGGTTGCGGGCACATCCCCAGGAAGGGGTGTGCAAGAGGCAGCTGGTCAATGTTTCTCTCTCATCGACGTTTCTAGCTCTCTATCTCTCTCCCTTCCTCTCTGTAAAAAAATCAATAAATATATATTTAAATAAATAAATAATAAAAAGAGGTCAACATTAAAAAAAAAAATCAAGTGAATTAGGAACCAAGATGGTGGCCTAGGTAGTCTCCTAAGCTGCTGCCTCATCAACAATTAAAAAAAAACACAACTAAAATCGAAAAGGATTTCATCAAAACCACAGGAAAGCTGGCGGAATAGGATATCTACAACTAGAAAGGAGAAGCGCCGCTGCCGCCATGTGGAGTTTAAAGCCGCAGCGGCAGAGCCACCGCCACTGGTGAGGGAGGCCCATTGAGAGTGAAGCCTGCCCCGACCTGCCCTGGGCCCAGGGAGTGGGCCGTTTCCCGCAGCCTTCCCGGCCCGCCCGCCGTGCTAGCGAGGGAGCCAGCGACGGACAGGGGCCTCACCTTCCACTTGAGGCCTGAGCCAGCCCATTACCCCTCCCTCCCCCCCCCCCCCCCCAAGCCCCTGAAAGCCAGCGCCAAGGCGGAGCAGACTTACTCATGGAGTGTGACGGAGAACCGAGAGGATCTACCCGGAACACTCTTTGTGGCCTGGGACTCTAAACACCTAAACTTGGGGGACCCTGAACGCCTGAACGTGTGAAATGAGAGCGGTGGAGGTTACTATAGTGCAGTCGGCCGGAGCCTCCCCATTCTTCCCCCTCGATGTCCTCCTGTTCGCCCGCAGCAGCGGGCCCGGGCCTCAGGGGATCCCGGGTAAGGAAACATCGATCAACAGGCCCAGAGGAGCCACGTGACCCAGAGGATCGTGTGACCTGGGGGAGCGGTGTGACCCAGGTTTGATTCCAGCCAAGGGCACATGCCTGGGTTGTGGGCTTGATCCCCAGTGGGGGCGTGCAGGAGGCAGCCAGTCTATTGTTCTCTCATCTTAGTTCTATCCACTAAGCCAAGCCGGCCAGGGCTGGTGAGCGCCATTGTTTAAGTCCCCTCCACTTCAACAGGGAGAGCAGGGGCTTTACTTGGGTGCTTGGGCTTACCTGCAAGATCACCACAGTGAGTTCCCAGCTACATTACCCAGGGCCGCTTGCCTCCAAATAAAGGAAGCTAACAGGCACCTTCTGGCTTCTCTGCGGGGAGCCCTCCAACCTCTCATGCCAATACTCCCAGCGCTGCATGCATCTGATCCACTCCAACCAGCTTCTTAAAACTACCTGGCAATAAAGCCTACACCAATATCATTCTACACCAAACAACATGAGAGACGGTACAAAGAAGGCTGAGGAGCCAGAGGACTCCTCTGGGTCGGAGGTGCCAGTAAGCGACATTGTTTATGTCCCCCTTCTATAGGGTGGGCAGGCTCTATCCAGGCGCTTTGGTATTATCTGCAAGGAATCACTGCAGCACATTCCCAGACACATCACCCAAGCCCATTTTGCCCCTGAATGAGGAACAAGCAGGATCAACAAGGCATCAATACCTGCATTTGACCTCCCCACCCAGAGCATCTCCAACTTGGTAGACCAGTGACCTGGAAACCTTAGCACCTACTCAGCACCCAAAACCACCCAAGCACACAGATCCTATACAAGGGCCATTTCTACATAAAGCCACTTTTTCAAGACTGGAAGAAATAGCTATTGGGTCTAATTCATATAAACAAACATGGAAAGTCAAAATTACAAACAATCTCTCTCGAAGGAAAAAGAAAATTCCCCAGGAAAAAAAGCTCTAAGAAAATGAAGACAAGTAATTTGCCTTATAAAGAATTTTTTTTAAATGGTCATAAGGATGCTCACCAAACTTGAGTGTGGAATAAAGGAACTGAGGGGGAACTTTTACAAAGAGAGGGTATGATAAAGAGGCAGACCTGAAGAATACAACTGGCATAAAAAAAAAAAAAAAACATGAAGGAACCAACAGCAGATTACATGATACAGAAAAAAGATCAATGACCTGGAAGACAACATAGTGGAAATCTATAAATCAGAACAGCAAAAATAAAAAATTATAAAACACAAGGATAGTATAAGGGACCTCTGGGATAATTTCCAGTGCTCAACAACTCTCATTATAAGGATCGTAGGGGGAGAAAAAGAGGAAAGGAACAGAAACATTATTTATAGAAATAATGGCTCAAAACTCTTCTAACCTGGAGGTGGGGTGGGGGAGGGGAGGAACAGACCTCCAGGTCAAGGAATCACATAGGGTTCCAAGCAAGATGACCCAAATAGACCCACATTGAGTCATATTGTTATTAAATGATAAAAGTTAAAGACAATGAGACAAATGAGTTACAAATAAAGGAAACCCCATATGGCTATCAGTTGATTTCTCAGCAGCAACTTTACAGGTTGGAAGGGAGTGGAAGGACATCTTTAAAATGTTGCAAAAGCCGAAACCGGTTTGGCTCAGTGGTAGAGCTTCGGTCTGTGGTAGAGCTTCGGTCTGCGGACTGAAAGGTCCCGGGTTCGATTCCAGTCAAGGGTATGTACCTTGGTTGCGGGCACATTCCCCAGTAGGGGGTGTGCAAGAGGCAGCTGGTCGATGTTTCTCTCTCATCGATGTTTCTAGCTCTCTATTTCTCTCCCTTCCTCTCTGTAAAATATCAATAAAATTATATTTTAAAAAAATAAAAATAAAAAATAAAATGTTGCAAAAAAGGAATTGATAGTCTAGATTAAGTTAACCAGTAAAGCTATCATTCAGATTTAAAGGAGAGGTAGAGTTTCCCAGACAAGCAAAAACTAAAGGAGTTCATCATCATTAAACCAGTTTTACAATAAATATTGAAGGGTCTTCTTTAAGCAGAAAAGGCTATAAGCAGAAATAAAAAAAGTATGAGAAAATGAATCTACCAGGTAAAGCCAAATATTTAATATAGCCAATCTAACATTTAAAAAGCTACTATGAAGATCAAAAGAAAAAAGTAATGGTGGCTGAACTAGAATGTACTTTGGAGAAATAGTAAAATGGTCAGACTGGAGATATATTTTACAAGTAGTGCCAATGAGTTTTTGTTATGGGATTAGTACAAAAAGTGATGTTAAAAGATGTACTGAATAGTCACATGATTCTTAACACAACTCAAAAAAATATTTAACTTCATTTATAACTTAAAATATTCAGTTTTAAAGGTATAAAACTACTTACTTATATTGGAACCAGATTTAAAAAAGAGACCCCTCCCCTCCAAATTTATGTTGCTATGCATATTTTTTTTAATTACTTTTCTTTTATAACATATGAGGTTTAATCCCTGAAATGTTGTTTTCTTAATAAACTCACTCTTTATGTTTTCTCATGTATAATCAAAAGAAAAGTTAATGGAGGAACAGTGCAAAAGACCCAAATTTCAAAAGGTTGGTGGTAATTCACTAGATTTAAATAGGTACTTTTTAAATAGAATAGTATACAAAATCAACAAAAACCAAAGACTTCAAGCATTTCAAATATATTACCCAAAATACAGGACTCCAAATGAACTTGGGTTATTTTTAAATAGTGCATTTATTTTAAAATATATTTTATTGATTTTTTACAGAGAGGAAGGAAGAGAGATAGAGAGCTAGAAATGTCAATGAGAGAGAAACATCGACCAGCTGCCTCTTGCACACCCCTTAATGGGGATGTGCCCACAACCAATGTACATGCCCTTGACCGGAATCGAACCTGGGACCTTTCAGTCCGCAGACCAATGCTCTACCACTGAGCCAAACCGGTTTCGGCTAGTGCATTTAAATTTTAAGAATTAAAGTTACAAAAGAAGTTCTAAATGCTAAGGACTAAGTATGTATCTATACTAATAAAAGATGCAAATTGACAGTACCTTCATAACACCCACCAGCCAATCAGGAGTGAGTATGCAATTAACTTAACATGGTGGGTTAATTTGCATACACAGACGCCAAGTGGCCAGGGGCAGGGTGGAATGTATGCGTCATCACCATGGTGACAACATAGGCGTTCTGCACTGCACAGCCACTCTGGACCTCTGGGCAGTGTGGGAAGGTGGAAAGGCAACTCCGGCTGGAGCGAAGGCGGTGCTGGCAGCCAGGGGAAGGAAGGCCCATTCTTGCATGAATCTTTGTGCATCGGGCCTCTAATTTTTACATAAGATGCCTATGAAAGACTACAGGCCCAAATGATGTTATATTATGATTATTCTTCACACAGTATGATTCAAAAGTATAGGGTAATTTTTAATGGGCTAAAAGAAAATTCTAGTGCAATCCAAATTTAAATCATTACCACTTTAATGGGTTTAAGAGTTACTGTGAAAATGGCTTGAGTATTTTTTATTTTTTTATTTTTTGGCATGATTTCTTTTCCCAATCAGCTAAACTAGCATGCAAACTACTCTATGGAAGTGTGTGACTATATCTGCTCCACATATTATTCTATACCAGTGGTCAACAAACTCCTTAGGTCAACAGAGCCGCAGTCTGTCGACCACTGTTTTATATCATGGAAACCCAGTGCATTCCAGCCTTTAAATGCTAAGTAGTTTGCGAAAATCACATATGTAAAGCTCAGCAAAACTGTTCTAAAATAGCTTTTATCCAGACTATCAATCAAGTTCTTTTATTAAAATTGGCAAATGACTATAATCCCTTCTTTTGTCACTGCCTGAGCTGTTTAAAAAAAAAAAGTAAGTACCTGGCACAGATATAGAATCCTCTGCACACCTGTGACAACTGCTCTAAGGATCTGAGATCCAAATCACTAGACACCACCCATCGGAAGATGTACATCAGGACCTCCATTGGCAGCACTGCAAAAGAAAATCACCCTTTCAATGACTCTCCTGACAGCCTACTTTCACGTTCTCAGGGCAGGTACCTTTATGTATTCCTACAAATTTATCAATCACACCTTCAGTATTGCTCAGGCATAAAGCAAGAGTGTATTTAACTACCCAAAAGTAATAATGGTTACTACCATGAAGACACAAATATCTTTGTGTTGTTTTTCCCCCCAGTATAGAATAGATCTGAAGCCGAAACCGGTTTGGCTCAGTGGATAGAGCGTCGGCCTGCGGACTGAAAGGTCTCGGGTTCGATTCCGGTCAAGGGCATGTACCTTGGTTGCGGGCACATCCACAGTTGGGGGGTGTGCAGGAGGCAGCTGATTGATGTTTCTCTCATCTATGTTTCTGACTCTCTATCCCTCTCTCTTTCTCTCTGTGAAAAATCAATAAAATATATTTTTTTTTAAAGAATAGATCTGAAGCTACTTTTATAAAGCACCCTTATCCCTTGGAAGATATTTTGCAACCAAGATATATTAAAATAAGTGTGCTAGCCTAGCCAGCTTAGCTCAGTGGCTAGAGTGTCAGCCTGTGGACTGAAAGGTCCCAGCTTCGATTCCAGCCAAGGGCACATGCCTGGGTTGTGGGCTCGATACTCAGTAGGGAGCGTGTTGGAGGCAGCCGATCAATGATTCTCATCATTGATGTTTCTATCTCTCCTTCTCCCTTCCTCCCTGAAATCAATAAAGAAATATATTTTTTAAATGAATAAATAAAACAAGTGGACTAGAAAAATAATCTACTATATATGTGTGTGTGATTGCATTTAGCAGTAAAAGTTGTTTTCATCTTCTTGAAAATTTCTAATTGTCCCCCATAACAAATGAAACACTTACCATATGAAAAGAAAAACACCCAAACACATTCATTTTTAAACATTCAGCTTATCTCAGGACTACTGTCCAACTTGGCTGAAACATTTGATGATAATCCTCCAATTTTCTTAGAACACCCCCCAACAACTCAAGACACTCACACTCTTAGATCTTCAGTGAAGAAAGTATGGCAGCCTCGAACAATGGGACTACAAACTCTGATCCACTTTGGACTTTGAAAAGCTTATTAGTATACACAAACCATAATTATAACTAGATCTCCAATCTTATCTGACCCTGGAAGTCTGGAAATTTAAAATCTAAGGTTAAAGTATTTCTCATGGACTGATAACAAGCCTAAGTTCTCACCTGATATGTGAGTCTGACTGCTCTCAAGTTCGGGCTGACACAGTTTGAGCACAGACTCCTGAAACGTGAGCTGCTGCTGGAAGTAGGACAGCAGATCTGCCATCTTGCTATCATCATCATTATCTTCAATGCTGCAAAAGGAGGGAGGTGAATACACTAAGGGCCTCAGTCTACAAACATAAAGCTTAGTGACCGATTTTCCATAATATTTTCCAATCTTCTTTATAAAAATGCAAACTACTGCTTTTTTCTTTAATGTGATAAAAGTATGCCCTGCCTTGCAGAAGAGTACCATAACAAAGCTTCAGTAAATTTAATTCCCACCCAGAATCAGAATTAGAATTTAGGAATACAAATGTTGAGATTTATTAGTTTCATTGTAGAGATTTCATGTGTTAATGAAAAAGATAATTTCACATGATTTTTTAAAAATCTTATATAAACATATTCTTTTAAAAGTGACTGTAATCCATCTAATTGGATAAATCAATATATATTGTACAGATGTCACCTGAGGTACTTACCAAGGGTTTTCTAACAGATGTGCCTTATCAGCCTACATTTAGAGGAAAATGTGTAATTTAAAAAAAAAAATCTTAGCAGGGTCCACAAATCATCTACCAATATAAACAAATGTGTAGAGTTCCATTTTTGCTGAGAGTAACCTTAAAAATGATTAGATGTCCCAAATGGCTTACCTGAGGATTAAGTTAGGAAACCAGGAAAAGTTTATTATAATACAACAAAGGGTGAGTGTGGTTGAGTCTAAATGGATTCAAGAGCTACTTTATCAACATTTTGCAAAAGGCAAAAAAAAACCCCACAAAAAACAGAGACTATTAGGGCTTGCATATTATATATGCTAAAAAACACACAAATGGCTGAAACTGGTTTGGCTCAATGGATAGAGCATCAGCCTGCGGACTGAAAGGTCCCGGGTTTGATTCTGGTCAAGGCATGTACCTTGGTTGCGGGCACAACCCCAGTGGGGGGTGTGCAAGAGGCAGCTGGTTGATGTTTCTCTCTCATCGACGTTTCTAACTCTCTAGCCCTCTCAATTCCTCTCTGTGTAAAATCAATAAAATATATATATATAAAAAATGCTTCTTTAATGTTTTAATACAAACTTTCTTAACAACACTTGGAGTCTATTTCTACAACTGGCTAAGAACTGGGTCCAAATGATTCTATCCAAATTTTAAAGAGGCTTAGCAAAAACCCAAATGATACCTTTTAAAGTATGAACTACCTTACACTATTAAGTCTAATCTGCCAAACAATATTATTGGCCAAAAAGTTCAAATAGGCAATTAATAATGACTTCATGCCAAGGCTGGTTTGGCTCAGTGGTAGAGCGTCAGTCTGCGGACTGAAGGGTCCCGGGTTCGATTCTGGTCAAGGACATGTATATTGGTTGCGGGCACATCCCCGGTGGGGGGTGTGCAGGAGGCAGCTGGTCAATGTTTCTCTCTCATTGACGTTTCTAGCTCTCTGTCTCTCTCCCTTCCTCTCTGTAAAATATCAATAAAATATATTTAAAAAAAATAATGACTTCATTGGGATGTTTTTAATGTGGCTTATTCAAAGCTTAAATGCTAATACTATAAGCAGTTATCAAACACTGATAATAAATGTTATTGATTAAAAAATCTTAATTATTTCATGGCAGAAGTAATATATTAGATAATATAATCTTATTACCCAAACTCTATTTTTCTAGATGTTCATCTTTATATATATATATATATTTCAGAGAGGAAGGGAGGGATAAAAACATCAATGATGAATCATTGATTGGCTGCCTCCTGCACGCCCCCAACTGGCAATTGAGCCCACAACTTGGGCATGTGCTTTAATAGAAAATCAAGCCGCAACCTCCTGGTTCAAAGGTGGATGCTAAACTGCTGAGCCATATCAGACAGATGGTGTTGTTCATTTTAAACCTGACATTGTCTCATGGGTTCAGGCTCCTTTCCCTTCTATAATCAGCAAATTGGGGTTCTGGGAATTAAGGGGTTCAGCCAAAATAATTTTATAATTGTTTTACAAATAGCTTCAAAAGTACTGATTTCAAAATTTAGTCTCTTGATCTTTATCATATAAAACCATCATGGCTGACTCAAGAGCTGGATCTATCCAATGAAACGTGGTTTATTTGGTGAGTGCTTATATCCTGCACCTGTGCTTTTAAACCAACATTACAGTTAACAATATTTCACCTACATAACTTAAGGCAGTGTTTCCCAAACTTCTCTCATGATGAGAATCACCTGGTGGAGTTGTTAAAATACAGATTCCTGAATCCCAACTAAGAAGTGCTAAACTAGAATTTTTGGGAACATATAGGTAAAATTGCTAGAGCACTAGTTAAGTATGCAATTTTACCTATATGGAAAACCAAGATGGCGGCATAGGTAAACGCC
This sequence comes from Vespertilio murinus, assembly GCA_963924515.1. Lineage (NCBI taxonomy): Eukaryota > Metazoa > Chordata > Mammalia > Chiroptera > Vespertilionidae > Vespertilio > Vespertilio murinus. Next base: position 129,448,665 of record OZ004705.1, on the reverse strand, counting down.
GAACTGCAGCCTCACTCAACAATTTCAAAAATACAACTAAAATATAAAGTGGACATTATCCAGAACTGCAGGAAAGTTGGCTGACTGGAAATTCTACAACCAAAAGGAAAGAGAAAACCTGAAGGAAAATCAGAGGAGCTGTAAAAGCCTAAGGTACGGAGAGACACAGTGTGCGCGCGGGGAGAGGACGGAGCCGGAGAGGAGGGGCGGCGGAGTGCCTGGCTGGAGTTCCCTAATGGGAAGGAGAAAAAAGCTCCAGACTGTGCTGAACCCCAACTCCGACTGCACTGAACCCCAGTTCTGGGTGAGACCCTGGGGTCCCAGGCTCATGCAGAAGGAATCTGGGCTGTAAGGCGGAGGCTCAGGGAAGCAGTGAAAGGCAGATCCCCCGAATCGCGCACATTTCGTGCAGAGGACAGACTGCTGATTGGGCCGCTGGATTGCCCTAGCAGGAAGGAGACTTAAGCTCCAGACTGTTCTTAACCCCACTTCCAGCTGCTCTGAACCCCAGTTGCAGGCTCGTTGGGGGAGACTAGACTGTCTGGTACCAGGCGAAACTCTAGGGCGCCTTTCTCTCAGAGGTGCTTGCAGCAAATACCAAAGGACACTGAGGTACACTGAGACTCAGGAACCTCAGAGGGCGGGGCTAACTGGAAGCCAAGGCTGTAGGTTCCACCCTGAAACTCTGCCCCATACAAGCTGAACTCAGAGAGGCTTTTACAGGTTTCCAAGTCTAGTGGAATAAGGCTGTCTCCTGGCATAGACACAGCTGATCCTCCCAACCTACCAACTCAGGGAAGCAGCGAAAATGCCGAAACGAGGAAACAGATCACAAATGAAAGAAATGGAGGACAAAAAGCGACTGGATATAGAGTTCAAAACCACGCTTATAAGGCTGTTCAAGAATCTCCTAGAAAAGGCCGATAAAATAAATAAGACCTATGAGTATATGAAAAGGGATCAACTAGAAATAATAATAAAGGATCAACATGAAATAAAGAATACATTCTCTGAAATAAAAAATATTATACAGAGTCCTAAAAACAGAATGGAAGATTGCAAGAATCAAGTCAAAGATTTGGAACACAAAGAGCCAGAGGACAATTCTCTGCAGAAGCAATAAGACAAGAGAATCCAGAAAGTTGAAAATAGGGTAAGAAACCTCTGGGACAACTTCAAGTGAACCAATATCAGAATTATGGGGGTCCCAGAAGATGACAGAGAGCAAGATACTGAAAACACATTGAAAGAAATAGTAACAGAAAACTTCCCCCACCTGGTGAAAGAAATAGACTTACAAGTTCAGGAAGCACACAGAACCCCAAACAAAAGGAATCCAAAGAGGACCACACCAAGACACATCATAATTAAAATTCCAAGAACAAAAGACAAAGAGAAAATATTAAAAGCAGCAAGATAAAAGCAGGTAGTTACCTATAAAGGAGCACCCATACGACTGTCAGCTGATTTCTCAACAGAAACCATGCAGGCCAGACGGGTATGGCAAGAAATATTCAAGATGATGAATAACAAGAACCTACAGCCAAAAATACTCTACCCAGCAAAGCTATCACTCAGAATCGAAGGCCAGATAAAGAGCTTCACAAATAAATTTAAGCTAAAGGAGTTCATCACTGCCAAACCAGAATTATATGAATTGCTGAAAGGGGTTCTTTAGGAAGAGGAAGAAAATAAAGATAAAAATTATGAACAACAAATATGTAACTATCAACAAGTGAATCTAAAAACCAAGGGAAGTAAAAATCATGAGGAACAATGTTAACTGGTGAATATAAAAGAATCAGAGGTATGGGAGGGGAGTGAACTGATGATTCTCGGGGAAATGGGGAGGTGGGGGCGGGAAGAGACTGAACATAAACTGTGCACCTATGGATGAGGACAATGGGGGATGGGGAAAGGGCAGAGGGTGGGATGGAAACTTGGTGGAGGGGAGCCATGGAGGGGGGAAAAAATGAGGAACATTTGTAACAATATGAACAATAAAGATTTATTTAAAAAATATTTTTTACCTATATGTTCCCAAAAATTCTAGTTTAGCACTTCTTAGTTGGGATTCAGGAATCTGTATTTTAACAATTCCACCAGGTGATTCTCATCATGAGAGAAGTTTGGGAAACACTGACTTAAGGAATAATAAACTAAGTTTTGTTACAATTCAGCACTTTCCTAATAAAATGAAAAGCCCCATTGTAAGTAAAAATTTATAGTTTCAAACATATACAAAAGAAGAAAAACTAATATAATAAAATCCTATTTCAATAGTTATTAACACTTTTCAATTCTGGCTTAATTATTTTTTAATAGTCTTGACTTTAAATAGGTTTCAATAAGTTGAAATATGCCCCGTAACTTACTCCTTTCAATAATCACTGCTTTTATAAAACAATTCTTTCATCACCTTATTTCTGTTGTGTCTATTTAAAATGTGCATTTCTATATTTTAATATTAAATGTCCCTAATTAAAAATTTCTATAACTTTATCAACAAGTCTTTATACTAAACACTATATGACTTAAGAGAAAAGTACCATCTTCTTATAATGTTAAGAGTCAACAGGCCAAAGATGCTTAATTTTAACAAACTCTATGTATTACTATCTAGCAAATTATATACGCACTAGCTGTTTCCAACGCCATCACCATCTGGAGACCGGGTATAAGTAATCTTGAACTCTATATCAGGTACAAGTTGCATAGCCCTACGATAAAACTTGATGGCTAAAAGAAGAAATAAAGCTAAATTAGCTATGACCATACATTTTTGTCATTTCCTTTGATTACCCTTAACTGTGGTTTAGTTTGGTAACTTTCTTTACAAACAGCCAAATTCCCTTTATCTACATGCCGCAGTAGTTCAGTGAACAAATTTATTTCTAAACCTTACTACTCAGAAATAATCCTTCTTTTCCCTAAAGCTAACATGTTACAGAAACTTAAGGTGTTGCATTTTACTGTTCTTTTTGCCCTTCCCATCTTTTTCCTCGGCCTTTTATGTATTATCAGAAGTGATCTTATGTAGATGTCTTTCTTTAAACTTTGAAAATGCAATTGCTATAGCCCCAACAAAAAAACTTTTAAGCAAATTTTTCTTTCTAAAACACAGAATTAAGGAAAATCAAATGCTCCCTAGTGGGTGGAATAAAGAGAATAAATTTTTTTCCAATTTATTCTTTAAATCCAACTTTAGTCCAACTGCCTCTTATTTAGCTAAATAACCTTGAAAATCTCTTTTTGCTTGTTTTAAATAAATCTCCTGGTCTGGGGTTTGGAGTTATATCTGATAATATCTTACACAGTGGTATACCAATAGAACATGGGGCTGTAGAGGCCAACTAGATGGCATCTACTTAATTCAGTATACTCTGCCATGTTTTTTTTTTACTCTGGGTGAATCACTATACATTAAGTGAAGGTGGCAATTTTTCAAACTAATTAAGTCTATAGAGAGATATTAATTGGATCCTTTTAATATCTCAAGGTGACAAATATCACTAGAAGAAATTTGTCAATAAAGCAATAATTCTGATAATGTCATTTTAGGGGCATATTCAAAAGCTCCAAGCAAAAGAATATTTCCTATGCCCCAATTATTAGCTTTACTATGACAAAATGAAAACCCAAATACAAACATAATATGGTAAATAGCCTTATCACTGTGTTTACTTATGTATTTCTATTAGCCTACTAATAGAAACAAAGTTAAAGGGTATTACTTCACAGATAATATAAGTTAGAACTTAGGAAATATGTACCTCAATAGATCCTTAATATTTCCCACCTGAAGTAATTTCACTTATAAAAGAAGCAATCTATTTTTAAATAAGTAGTAATATTTTTAAGTATTTAATAATGAAGAATATTAAAACCTAAATTTTAAAAAAGTCATTTTACTCATCCTATCAATATTAGGTTTCCCAGCAATATTTTCTTTTTGAAAAGAGTAAGGTTATATAGATATAAAATTTTTTTTTGATAGTTTAAGAACCAATTTCAAATATATGGAGATTGATGTTCTATACCAAATATATTCTAGTAAAAAAATTTCTCAGTAACAGAGTCATTATTCAGAAATGTCATGACAGTATGACCCTGAGTTTTTACCTTCATAGAGAGCTCCATTTTGTTCTTCTTCTACTGCTTTTAGGAAGAGTTCTCGAGCCTATGAAAATAAACAGTAGAAAATATTTTGAAAATCAGTATTAAAAATGAGTATTAATAGCAGAGAATAGTCCTCTCAACAAATGGTTCTAGAACAACTGGACATCCATAGGCAAAATAACAAACTTCGACCTAAACCTCACATCTTACATAAAAAGTAACTTGAATGTGATCATGTACTTAAATTAAAATTTTTTAAACTTTCAGAAAAAAAAAAGATAAAGAAAATCTTGGATACCTAGCAGTAAGCAAAATTCTTATACTTCACACCAAAAACACAAGCCATAAAAGTTGATAAATTGAACCTCATCAAAGTTAAAAATGTGTTCTGCTAAATATTCTGTTAAAGAAGATGGAGCCCTAGCTGGTTGGGCTCGGTGAATAGAGCGTCGGCCTGTGGACTGAAGGGTCCCAGGTTCAATTCCAATCAATGGCACATGCCTGGGTTGCAGGCTCAATCCCCCATGTGGGGCATGCAGAAGGCAGCCCCCCCTCTCTCTCTCCCTTCCTCTCTGAAATCAATAAAAATATATTTTTTAAAAAAGAAAAAAAGATGGAAAAACAAACTATAACCTGAAAGAAAGCATTTAGAAAACAAAATGAACTCTTCAAAGTCAACACTGAAAACATAAGCAATCTAATTAGAAATATAAACCAACATTTCACAGAGAGGATATAAAAGCTGGAAATAGCACATGAAAACAGCACTATTAGACATTAGGGAAATACAAATTAAAATTAAAATGATGTGACCCAGCCAGTGTTGCTCAATGGTTGAGCATGGACTCATGAACTAGGAGGTCATGGTTTGATTCTGGTCCGGGCAGATGTCTGGGTTGTGGGCTCGATTCCCTGTAAAGGGCAGGCAAGAGGCAGCCAATCAATGATTCTCTTTCATCATTAATGTTTCTGTCTCTCCCTCTCCCTTCCTCTCTGAAATAAAAATGTAGTTTTAAAAAGTACAAGTACTATATACCTATCAGAATGGCTAAAATTAAAAAGTAATGACACACCAAATGCTGACAAGGATGCAGAGACACTGGATCACTTGTACATGGCTTAGGGAACATAAAATGGTACAAACATTCTGTAAAACAGTTTGGCAGATTCATATATATATGAATATATATAAAATTGCACAGAACTATTTATTGACATACACACACAAAAGTGCTTCTAAGTCTAGGAAATCTGAATAAGCCCTAAGCATTGTACCAATGTGTATTTCCTAGCATTATAGCTACTATGTGAAACGTCACCATTGAGGGAGAATGGGGAAAGAGTCCAAAAGACTTCCCTGTACATGTGAACCTGTAATTATTTTAAAATTAAAACAAGGGTCCTAATATATGGTGATGGGAAAATATTTGACTTTGGGTGGTGGGCACATGGTGCAATATACAGATCTTGTAACACAGAAACCCACTCTTGAAACTTATATGATCATGTTGACCTATATCACCCCAATTTAATAAAAATATAAAAATTAAAACAAAATGAACATGGAAGTTTTTTGTTATCATGGTAATGTCAATTATTTAATGGCAAATTACTTGTAAATAAAAACTTGGATTTGATGGTATAAAGATGACAGCTTCTATGGTAGAGGAGAATAATGAAAAGATCGGATGCTGTGCTCACTTCATGTGAATAAGTAATAGAAAAGAAGTAAACAATCAGACAACATCCAAAATCTTTCCAGTGGAGCACTTTGAAAATTTTCCAAAATAAGGATGTGATTAATGCATCATTATAAATTTGTTCAATTCAAAATATAACAAAAAACTGCATTAAGACCTTTGAAAAGGTGTTAACATTTCAGTAATTTTTTCCCTTCTATAATAAATGTAGAGGCATCAACCTCTAAGAGACCAAGTGAATCTCAGGGATCTATAAACTATCAAAGGCAGGTCCATGAATATAGTGTACCCGGAGGAAAGAAGCCCATAAGGAGTGGTGATATTACCCAAAGAACCTAGAAGTGAGGCATGGATAAACTGGTATACTTGTCAACGTTTTTTTCAAGTATGTTGTCCATAATACTTAACTTTTCTTCTTTTGCCAGTTCTTGCTTTCCTTTGGTGTCTGCTGCTTTCAGAAAAGAGCCTCTTGCTGCTCTGCCAGATCGAGTTTCTAAATTGCCAGAGCCTACGCCTGGGGCAAGTTCAAACATCCACTGAGCTCTGAACATCTGGAGCTGTGCCTAGAGGAGAAAAGTGTTTTAGAACTCATCTAGAAACAGTAGCTCAACTTGGGAACAATTTGTCAATAGGTCTTATATACCTCTCTATATAAAAACCTAATGTGCAAATAGAATGGTCACTGACCACCAGGGAGCATGCACGGAACATGGCAAGCATCGGCAGCAGCAGGATGGTACAGCAGGTGAGCGGGGGCTCCCGACCAAAGTGGGGTGCCAGTCACTGTCATCAGGGCAAGCCTCTAGTGGTTACTGAAAATTCTTTGCTCTTCCCTGCCATGGTCCCATTTGGTGCTCACACTTGCAACTGGCACTGGAGACACTGCTCACACCCACTGATGACTCCAGCCCCACTCACACCTGCAGCCAGTGCTGGAACCGCCGCTCACATCCACTGCCAGTGCTCAGTGCCGTCAGTGGGTGAAGTGCCAGCTGCCAGCCCCAATCTCCCTGAGGGCTTCTCCACCTCCCCCTGCTCCTGAGGGGCAATCAGGGCAACAGCCACCACTCACACCCGCTGCTGGTGCCAGTCCCAATAGCCCCATGCTGTCAGCAGCTGCAAGTGGGGATGGCACCTTCAGTGGGTGAAAACAGCAGCAGCGGGAGTGGGGGCCACATAGAAGGGGCCAGGCAGGGGCGCTGAGGATGGGTTGAGACCTGCCTCTGTGCCCACTGCAGCCTTAAGGCTCACAGTTCCTTTCAAAGTGCACAAATTTGTGCACTGGGCCCCTAGTATGTATATATGTATGTGTGAGTGTATGTATGTGTGTGTGTGTATATATATATATTTTTTTTTTCTTTCTAAAACCAGAAACACTCTTTTAAAGTACTAATATATGCCTATTCTAAAATAATTTTCTGCTTAAGACTTGAAAGAAATAATAAAAATTTGCATAAAATAAGATTGTTTACACGGAAAAAAATCTAATGGTATGGGAAAAACAAGTTTTAATTAGAATAAAAAATATACACCATCACTTAGGCACTCAACTTAGATGCTTTCAAACATTTGTTTCCTTGAAATACACCATCTAGCAGATGTTGAGTGCTGCTAAAATTTCTGTATGCAAACCCAACGTTATCTGTTAACAGCCCTTCTCTTTTTTAATAAGAAAATATTTTTTTGAATACACATCATTAATCTTTTTTAAATACAGGATAAGTGAAGTCCCCTGTGTGGTGGACTGTGCTATGTTGCCACATCCCCAAATGCTGGGATTCACTCAGCCTTTTGGGGTATTGCTTCAGCAAGATTATACTCCCTTCCCAGGTGATTCCTACCCAATGATACATAGATGAAAGCAATCAGTGACTGAAAAAGCTAGATTCTCAAAGGTTCTTCCATACTCAGAACTTCCAGAGGAATAATGAAGGTGGTTCATTAAGACTGCGCAGCACGCCGAAACCGATTTGGCTCAGTGGATAGAGCGTCGGCCTGCGGACTGAAAGGTCCCGGGTTCGATTCCAGTCAAGGGCATGTACCTTAGTTGTGGGCACATCCCCAGTGGGGGGATGTGCAAGAGGCAGCTGGTCGATGTTTCTCTCTCATCGATATTTCTAGCTCTCTGTCCCTCTCAATTCCTCTCTGTGTAAAATCAATAAAATATATTAAAAAAAAAAAAAAAAAAAAAAAAGACTGCACAGCAGTTCAACTCCAACTCTGGCTTCCCTCCTTCCCTTTGAGGTGAGAAAACAGTGTCGATCCAAAAAGTACTGCTTTAAATACCTCCTACATGGTACTCTCCATCTCCAAGTTTGCTCTCTAGGGAACCCAACCAAGATGCTCTTCCTCCCAGAGAAGGCCATTGCCAATAGGATTGTGTATTAGTCCTGGCTTTTAAAAAATCCATATTATAGCCGAAACCGGTTTGGCTCAGTGGTAGAGCGTCGGTCTGCGGACTGAAAGGTCCCGGGTTCGATTCCGGTCAAGGGCATGTACATTGGTTGCGGGCACATCCCCAGTAGTGGGTGTGCAAGAGGCGGCTGGTCGATGTTTCTCTCTCATTGACATTTCTAGCTCTCAATCTCTCTCCCTTCCTCTCTGTGAAATATCAATAATATATATATATATATATATATATTAAAAATGTACTGAGATTTTTATATTTAAAAAAAAATCCATATTATAAAGAGGTAATATGCAAATTAGGCCAGGACTCTGTAACAGGTCACAACCAGACAGGAGGAGGTTGTATGTGCAGGTGAGGCCCAGAGCAAAGACGGAGACAGAGACAGGGGCGCCTGCCCGAGCCAGTGCAATGGGTCGGGCATCCCCATCGTGGACACAGGCAGGGGAGCCAGGGGATACTGCAAGTCAGGCACAGGTCCCAGCCCCCCGTAGCTCCAGAGTGGACTCAGACGAGAGGCCGTGGGTCCCAGCCCCCCCTCCCCCAGGGGTGCCTCCTCGCACAGCGGGAGGTGGGGCACTTCCTCGCATTATTTCAATCGTGCACTGGACCTCTAGTTATATATATAAATAATATTTCTAAAATACTTTTTCTCTCTATTCTGTATACTGCTTTTGACATTTGACATTTACACCTCTAACCTCAAGAATCTTTAGCAGAACTCTTAATATTTACTAGATGATGCATTCCAAATGAATATTATAAAGCTTAAGAATTCAGTAAGATGCACTTAACAAATTACAATGAATATTTTTCTATTACAACACACAAAGATTTACCCTGTTCTTTTAAATGGATGCTGTGTATTTCACGGTATGGATGCACCGTTACTTAACACAAGTGATAGATACTTAGGTTGTATTCCATTTTTCCATATAAACATTTCTGTACATATATATTTACTCACTTACTCCATGATTCTTTAGGATTAATTTCCTAGAAGCAGAATTGGTTAAAAGGGAATGTATGTTTCTCATTTTGACCCATATGGTTACTCTGCCTTTCAAAAAAGTTGTAGCAATTACACTTTCATGTACACTGCATCAGTGTTCTCATAGCCTGGATGGCAACGGGCATTATTCACCACCAATCTAATCATTTAAAAAAAATAAGTGTGTGTGTGTGTGGGGGGCACGCAATGGTAAACTATGTACACATATAATACCTTAATAATTTTTTTAAAAGAGTAAAGATAAAATATTTCTGTAAAAAAAAATAAGGTAGATTTAATTGTATTTTTAAAAATTATTAATGGGGCTAGTTATCTTTTCAAATTTTTAATAGCCATTTAGATTATTTTTTCCATTAATTGTCCATTCATATATTTCTACCTTGTGTTCCTCTTACTGATTTATAAGATATCCTATATACTGAGGCTATCAAACCTCTGCCCATGTGTGGTAGTTTTTACAGTTGATTATTTCTCTTTTGACAGATTTAGTGTTTTGCTAAATATAGGTTTAAAAATATTAGATGGTCAAATCTGTCAATCTTTTTCTTTGAGGTGAAGAGTTTTAAGACATGACTTAAGCCTAGGTTTGTATACTTTAAACCCATATACTGAACTACACAGCAGCAATTACTGATACATCTTTTTACAGAAAAAGAGAAGTCTAGCCGAAACCAATTTGGCTCAGTGGCTAGAGTGTTGATCTACGGACTGAAGGGTGCCAGGTTCGATTCTGGTCAAGGGCATGTAAATTGGTTGCGGGCACATCCCAGGTGGGGGGTGTGGAGGAGGCAGCTGGTCAATGTATCTCTCTCATCGATGTTTCTAGCTCTCTATCCCTCTCCCTTCCTCTCTGTGAAAAATCAATAAAATATGTATATTTCTAAAAGAAGTCTAGCCAAAACCGGTTTGGCTCAGTGGATAGAGTGTTGGCCTGGGGACTGAAAGGTCCCGGGTTCGATTCCGGTCAAGGGCATGTACCTTGGTTGCGGGCACATCCCCGGTGGGGGGTGTGCAAGAGGCAGCTGATTGATGGTTCTCTCTCATCGATGTTTCCAACTCTCTACCCCTCTCTCTTCCTCTCTGTAAAAAATCAATAAAATATATTTTAAAAAAAGAAGTCTATAACATAGTTATAATTTAAGTATTCTATAAACCAGTATGAAAATACAGTTAAATCCAATGCAAAGAAACCTATAGATATTCACAATTATGACCAACTGCCGTTTATGTTTGGAAAGCAATGGAATAAGAATTAAATATATAATGAAGAAACATGCCTGCAGATCTGTTTCCGCAGGGCTTTCGTTTTCATCATCATCTGTTCTGATCATATCAGATTGACAATCTTCCTCAGCTTCTGCCTGAAGGGGGGAAGGAAGAAAACAAATAATCAACATCAGTTCTCTTTGAAATCTACACCTATTTATTTAGCTATTCACCCAATCCTACCTTATAAAAGAGTAATATGCAAATTAACTACCACTCCACTCAAGCCACGTCCACCAGCACCCACCAGCCAATCAGAGCGAGTATGTAAATTAACCCCAGCCAAGATGGCTACAGCCACAGAGAGCAGTTGAGAGAGGCTTGGGTTTCCCCGGCAACGGAAGCCAAGCTTTCCACACACCATGGCAGGCCTAGGCCTCCAGGATACAAAGTTTCAATTATAGAAGATAAATCCAAGAAAAATGGCAGCAGCCATGGAGCTGAAGAGAACAGGATAAGGTCGCCCCTGGTAGTGGAGGAAGCAAAGTTTTCCACCTGCCATGGCTGGCCCAGGCCTCTGCTTAAGGCTACAAAGTTTAAATTGTACAAGATACATAAAACCAAACAGAAATGGTGGCAGTCAGAGTGAGCAGGGGGCTTGGCTCTGCTCCAGGCTACAAAGTTCCAATTGTAGAAGGTAAATAAATTTCAGATACCAGGGCTTCCACTTGGGTCGCCAGGGGGGGCGTGGCCAGCCTGCAAAGCACCACAGGCCCTTCGCTCAGGCCTATCCATGCCCCAAGGGAACCCCAACCTGATCTGGGACACCCTTCAGGGCAAACCAGCTGGCCCACCCCCACCCATGCACCAGGCCTCTATCCTATCTAATAAAAGAGTAATATGCAGATTGACCATCACTCCAACACACAAGATGGCTGCCCCCTTGTGGTCAAAGATCCTGCCCCCATGTGGACACAAGATGGCCACCACAATATGGCCAGCAGGAGAGGACAGTTGGGAGGCACTAGGTCTACAAAGGAGGGTAGTTGAGAGGGACCAGGTCTGCAAAGGAGGGCAGTTGGAGGCGATCGACCTTGCAGGGGAGGGCAGTTAGGGGTGACCAGGCCGGCAGAGGAGGGAAGTTGGAGGCAAACAGGCTGGCAAGGGAGCAGTTAGACATCAATTAAGCTGGCAGGCAGAAGTGGTTAGGGCAACAGTGGGCAAACTACGGCCCGCGGCCAGATCCAACAGCCTGTTCGGCTATTCTATCTGGCCCGTGGAGCCGAAAGAGTGGAGGGTTCTCTTGCTTTCCCCTCCGCTCCTTCACCAGCAGCCCAAGACGAGTGCCAGCATGGTCAGGTTGCTTTTGTTCCGGCCCTCCGGTCCAGTTTAAGAACCCATTGTGGCCCTCGAGTCAAAAAGTTTGCCCACCCCTGGGATATAATAAAGCAGGACTGGCATGACTGTGCATGGTCTGGAGCTTAACAGAAGTCTCAGATCCATTTCTTTCATTTTCTTCTTCTTTTTTCAATAAGTGTTTGCTAAATTAAACTGAACCCTACCTTCCAGTGAAGATGAAATGTTGCCTAGGTTCAGTCTGTTAAGTAATAGACTTATTTGCAAATGGGACTTGCTTAATACTTATTGTGGACAGTCCTACAGAGAAGTGTGGCAATCAGGGAAATGACCTTGAAGGTTAGAAAAAAAATAATAAAACCTATTTAGTTTTACTCATTCCAAAGATGTGAAGTTTCACAATTGCCCATTTCAATTGTAATTTGTTTCCAGGGGGAAACATGTTTGTATTAGCACATATCTCGGAGAACTGTAACTAGTTATGTACTTGAACTACTCTGTAGTGCAACATAAATAAGCTTAGCTTCCTATCTTATCTCTGCGAACCAGACTCCAAGCCGGGCTGCCTTTAAGACTTGAACCAGTTCGTATACCATGAAGTGCTTGGCACACTGTAAAAGCTAAATCAGCAAAGAAATAAATAAAAGAGGCCAAAACTCTGGACACATTTCCAGAAACTGGAAAATTTAAGCAATACATTTCTTCTTCTGAGTCTTAAGCTGGGAGCTTTCTGCACTAAGAACATCACTAATAGGAAAATACACAAGAAAGAACTGTGAATGTACAGATCCCATTGAGAAATGTATTTCTTCTCAAGAGCCTGCTTTATTATTGTAAACTCTAAGTACAGCTAATTACAAGGGAGTCTGGGTTCCCCAGAGTAAACAGGGAACAGATTTCTCTACCTAGTGCCTCCTGGTCACACTAAACTGACTCCAACCCTTCCCTCTGCTCTCTCCAGACCCCTGCTCCTGCGTGTGCGGCTTGAGTGATGGCTGGAGTGACTGCTGCTCCTTCCTCACTTGGCTACTCATCCTTCAAGATTCAGCTCAAAATTATCCCAGTGGAGGGCATTTGCTGATACTTTTAATTGCCTCTTTTCATTACACGTGTGCTTGTATCATGACACTTACGACTTGTTTGTCCCTTGTTTTGACATTCTGTGATTAAAAGTTTCCCGCAAATCACCTTATAGTTTTGGTTATATTGAAGCTCTGGTATTGTACCAGGGTCTAGCACAGCCGTGGGCAAACTACTGCCCTTGGGCCGGATGCGGCCGTTCAGCTGTTCTATCCGGCCCGTGGAGCCGAAAGAGCGGAGGGTTCTCTTGCTCTCCCCTCCACTCCTTCACCAGCAGCCCAAGATGAGAGTGCCAGCATGGTCAGGTTGCTTTTGTTCCGGCCCTCCGGTCCAGTTTAAGAGCCTATTGTGGTCAAAACCTGTTTGGCTCAGTGGTTGAGCACCGGGGTTCCATTCTGGTCAAGGGCATGTACCTTGGTTGTGGGCACATCCCCAGTAGGGGATGTGCAAGAGGCAGCTGATAGATGACTCTCTCTCATGGATGTTTCTAACTCTCTACACCTCTCTCTTCCTCTCTGTAAAAAAATCAATAAAATATATTTTAAAAAAACAAAAAACATTGTGGCCCTCAAATCACCACCCCTGGCTCTAGCATGATGCCAGGCTGATAACAGGTGCTCAAAAAAATCGGTTGAATTAATAAATAAAAGGCCATGTGAATATATAATGCATTTCTCAAGCATGAGGAAATAGGAAACCTATAATCCAGATGGCATCTTTCTTCTTCCCTGAGCTCCTGTGTTATCACAGAGTTTTAATCCATCATTACTTTGATTGCAACAGTTTGGCAAAAACAAGAAACTATCAATTTGGGTGTTACTACATTTTTCTTTTCAAATACCACTAGAAATAAGCAGGTCCTCAGCTGCCATCCGAGATTTTCACTGAGTTTTTTCCTGATTGAGTGTGGCCTAAACCTCACCTTTCACTTGGGTAGCCCGTGTCTTCATCATGTAACTCCTGTTTCACACGTGGGATTAATGAAACATAAACAGTTAAGTGCTTAATCCTGGCCAGAAAACCAATTCTGAAAGTTTAGGAACATAGCCAATTACTGCTTTTCCTATCCAGATTCATAAAATCAAATAATCCAGCCACTCATTTATTCAATAACTATTTGAGTGTCTCCTGTAAGCTAATTCGTTTGGTGTCATTTCACTCTTGAGTCTTGCAACCCTAGAGATCAGTTTCTCGGACGGACAATGATTTCAAGCCAATGATTTCAGGCAGCGCAGGGCAGAGAGACTACATGGCCAGTCCTGCCTGAAATAGTCCTATGGAATTTGCGATGTCAATTTCTGGAGCTTAGCTCCGTCTCTCTCTCTGCACCGCACTGCTGAGAGGGGAGACAAAAATCCTCCCAACCCCACGCCTGGCCCGCCTGCCAGCATCCTATCCAGGGCACCGCCGCGTCACGGGGCAGAAGCGCCCGAAACCCAGGCCTCTCCGTGGGGCTCGGCTTTGCAGGGGGGGGGGGGGCGATCAACAAGTGCCTCCGTTTGCCAGGGCTCCCCGCCGGCTCCCCTCCATCTACGCCCAATGCTTTTGATGAAATCCCTCGGGAGGAGCGAGACAGGTTCAGGGTCCTCAGCGAGCCGAGAAGAGCCGTTTTTCTCGGCCGTCCTGCAAACCCACTCCCTCTCCTCACCTCGACGAGCCGGCTGAGGGTGCAGCGGGAGGAAGGCTCCGGGGAGTGCTCGGGGCTGGCACCCCTCCACTCCCCAGGACAGGGGTCCTAGGAAGGGTAGCGGCCGTGCAGCTCCCACTCCCCCGAGCCCCTGCCGGCTCCCTCAGGGTCCTCCCCGCAGGCCTGGCCCCTCGGGCACCCCGCACCCCCTCGGCACACCGCACCCCCTCGGCACACCACACCCCCGACCCCCTCCTCTGGTTACCATGCTGGCGGGCCTGCCGGCCGCGGCGGGGGGCTCTCCGCGCCCCCTCGGCACCGTCCCCCGAGGAGGTGTGCTGGGTGTCCGGGCGTCTACTCCTGCCTGTCTACCGCAGGGGGCTTAGCAGAGTTCTCGGTCGGAGTAGCGCACCAGGCAGCGGCGGTAACTGCGGGCCCGGCGTACGGCAGCCATCTTCGCGGGGTCGGGGGCCAGATCGGGGCGCGCTGGCGCGGCGGCCGGGGACGCGAGGAGCGGAGAGACACCCGTCGCTAGCGGAGGCCGGAGACGGTGCGAGGACCGGAGCGCCCGCCCGACGGAAGACCCCACACGCCGCCGCCGCCGATGCCGCTGCTGCCGAGCCAACCCCTCCGCTGCGGAAAGCCGCGCCGCCGCCGCGCCGAGCATGCGCAGTGCCCCGCCGCCGCCGCCGGCGAGGGCGGCTCGGGCCGGACCGGCCGCCGCCGGCGCGTGCCGCCTCGGGGAGGGCGAGCGGGCGTGGGCCTACTGTGTGCGCGGGGCCCACCCTGGGCGAGGGGCCACCAATTTGCGGACACCTCCCCACCCCCCAACTCAACCCACTTATCTGGCTCAGGGGACATTTATGCACACCTGAAAGACCATTATCGCAAAAATGCAACTCAAGGGGTGGGGAGAGATCAACCAAAGAACTTGTGTGCATGTAACCCAATGATACTGACAATAGGGTGGTGAGGGGGCGGGCTAGAAGAGGGTCAATGGGGGGTGGGAGGGAGGGTTAGGGGACATATGTAATGCTTTAAACAATAAGAATTTAAATCTTCAAAATAAAATGTAGCTCGCCAAGGGTTGATACCTTGTGGCAAGTAGTCCTAATGAGCGTCCATCTGGCGCTCGGGGCTGTCGCGCCCGGACTCTGGCTGGAGTGTGTGGCGCCAGGAATGCAGGGGAACTGCGAAACCCCGCTAACATCACAGGCTATGGTAACGACTTAACTTTCTTAAAGGCTCGGGGTCTGCAGGTTGAGGAAAAGATGCGTTTAGGGGAGCGGCAGGAGGATGTACACCGAGCCACAGGCAAGGAAGGTCTCACTACAGATCCCGGCATGCAACGGGGGAAGGACTGGCACGCTCCGAGGCCGGAAAGCCCAAGTCCAGCCCCGGCGGCGCCCCGAGTCTCTCTGGGATTTGTAGTCGCGGTTCCGCGCTGAGCTCTGGATACTCGCCCCACCTCTTAAAGACCAAACACTCCATTTCTCTCCCACAGGCACTGCTGCTTATCAGGCGATATATTATGTTCACACACTTGACATTGTTTTAAACACGGAATTTTACATGCTCGATGAAAACCGACAGTCGTAGAGCCTCTTACCTTCTTCACTCAGCAAAAATTTAAGAAGTTTCTACCTTCTCTTAGGTAACAGGTACTAACACCCTACTTCCAACAAGTTCACAGCATTTAAATCTCTTATCCATTACCTTATTCTGGAGATCGTAGAATCTGGGGCAGAAACATAGAGGCAAAAAAAAAGGGGGGGAGAGAGAATGGTGAGCTACAATATGGAAACCCAACTGCTGTCTTAATATGGGATCCTCCCTTCAGAGGGGTGTTTTTAGTTGCACCCTAAACCAGCGACCAATAAAAAGTACCTTCATGTTTCATAGAGAACCAAAGTTTAATGGTTTTTAGTTTTTAAAAGAGACTCTAGGCTTAGGTCTTTTTAAAAATATATATATTTTATTGATATTTTACAGAGAGGAAGGGAGAGAGATAGAGAGCTAGAAACGTCGATGAGAGAGAAACATCGATCAGCTGCCTCCTGCACACCCCCGACTGGGGATGTGCCCGCAACCAAGGCACATGCCCCTGACCGGAATCGAACCCAAGACCCTTCAGTCCCCAGACCTACGCTCTACCACTGAGCCAAACCGGTTTCGGCATAGGCTTAGGTCTTTTAAGGATGATTTTCCTGCACTAGCTGGTTTGGTTCAGTGGATAGAGCAAGACTGTGGACTTAAGTCATAGGTACGATTCCAGTCCAATCAATTGATGTGTCTCTTGCACAGATGTTTTTTCTCTCTGTCTCTCCCCCTCCCTTCCACTCTCTCTTAATATCAAAGGAAAATATCTTTGGATGAGGATTAATAAGGATGATTTTCCTCCCAATGATCTCTTTAAAAGGATTTTGAAATTTAAATCTGAGGGAAAGATTAGATGTAAGAATTTATAACAGAGAAAAATTATATGTGACTCATGAATACAAAAGATCAGTTTGGTAAATGAAGAATAAGGTATAGAAATATTTTCAGAACTCTATTTCATTAAACTGTTGAATGCTAATTTGAGATATCTTGGTCAATTAGCACAGATGATTTCTATCTTTGTAGCAAAAAAATAATGAAGATTAATGAAGTAATAATTAGTATTTGTAATGATAAATTGAGCACATGTTTTATTAAAATGCTTTTCAGTTTCATAGCTACTAACTTTCTATATTAGATCAATGTCCATTAGACCTCTTTACAGGGTTCTATTGTCACCAGATTGGGCAGAGTAGGTCTACCTCAATCCAACCTGTAGTGTGTGGATTCTTGACTTTGTGCAGATATTTTTTAAAAAAATATATTTTATTGATATTTTACAGAGAGGAAGGGAGAGAGATAGAGAGCTAGAAACGTCAATGAGAGAGAAACATTGACCAGCTGCCTCTTGCACACCCCCTAACGGGGATGTGACCACAACCAATGTACATGCCCTTGACCGGAATCGAACCTGGGACCTTTCAGTCCTCAGACTGATGCTCTACCACTGAGCCAAACCGGTTTCAGCGGATTCTTGACTTTGTGCAGGAAAGATTTCACAATACAAGTCGGGTGATTCTGAGAGTACATTTATTAAAGGAAGGACTGCGGGTAAAGGAAGCAACAGGAGAGAGCCTAGGAGGGGCTGCTTTGACTCCCCAAGGCAGGGCTGCTTTTAGCTCACTGGGAAGTCAGAGAAAAAGGCCGCATTGGAGGCAAGTTCAGGGGGTAAGCCTGGACAAGCTGCCACTGCCCACTGCTCTCTGATTATAAGTCTCATGGAGACCCTTAGAGTTTAGGAGAAAGAAAGTAAAGAGTTCACACTGTGCTCTAGAGCGATCCTGCATTGGGTCTTTGTCTTGAGGGTTTTTACCTTTTTTCTGTGGTTGAGAAACTTAGGGGAGGGTTTCAGTAGAATATGCATCTGCTTTCCAGGTGCATTTTTAATATAAAGTCCTACAATTCACTAGCTGTAAGTTGTTCCAATTGTTTGGCCTTGTTCTTGCCTCAGTTTCCCCATTCCATTTGCCCAGGAATTCTCCTAGCTTCTTACTGTCCTGCCTCATATTATATCTACAGGGTTGTAATTTTCCCGGACTAAGCCATTTACTAGCCCAGTGGAGCCTTGTTAATGTAAACCAAGGTAGTGCCTCTATTTGCTAGGTAGACTTTCTTAGACAACTGAATTTAACTAAAATTGATCATTTTAGATACTTTAAAACTCATTTTTTTTCATGAGAGTAGCATAAAATTTGCTAGGTTCCCTCTTATTTCTTTGTTATGCCATTAATAATGATTTTCCATTTTCATTTGCCATGTGGTTTGTGTGTTGCCTAGGTAAACGCAAAGGTAGATAAACATCATACACTTGCCAGATAGCCTGATGTCCTTTCCCACGTAGGACAGGATGTCCAAGAAAGCTTGACTGTCTTGTAGTTTCTCCAACAGGAGCAAGAGGAAGGAGTCAGTCCTTCTGTACAACTTCTTTAGGGGGGAAAAATTTGTTTTCAGTTCTTCGAATTAAAATAGTGAGAGAAAACTGATATTAGTGATGAGCTGGGGGATTTCAACTCCGATCCAGTGTGTAAGGGTTACCGCTTTAAGAATTACTGTAGTGTTCCTTGGGCAGTGTGGTTCCCTTAACCAGCACCAGAATTCTGGGCATAGGGTCCAGCAAAATCGTTGTAACAAACCCTCCAAGTGAATCTGATGCCTCCATCTAAAGTTTGAGAACCTTTGGCTTGGGGCAATTATGTAAATTTAAATGAAGGACCTTGAAGCAATTTCTTTTTTCAAAGCGCTTCAGAGTTAGTCCTTATATGAATGATGTAAGCCCGGCAGTGTTTCCCAAACTTCTCTCATGATGAGGATCACCTGGTGGAGTTGTTAAAATACAGATTCCTGAATCCCAACTAGAATTTTTGGAAACATATAGGTAAAATTGTATATTTAACTAGTGCTCTAAGTATACAATTTTACCTATATGTTCCCAAAATTCTAGTTTAGCACTTCTTAGTTGGGATTCAGGAATCTGTATTTTAACAACTCCACCAGGTGATTCTCATCATGAGAGAAGTTTGGGAAACACTGATTTAAGGTAGTGTCTACAATACAAGTGCATGTGTTCAAAAAAGTGTTAAGTGTTAAATTTTGTATCGAAACCAGTTACAGAAGACAACTGTTTCCTACCTGGATAATAACAATTCAGCCTTTCAAACGAAAGTTGCTCTTACAGTTCAAAGGAATACAACAGGCAATCAGTTGCGCCTTTATTTTATTTTATTTTATTTTATTTTTATTTTTTTTATTAAGGTATTATCTGTATACATAGCTTATCATTGCCCCCCCCCCAATATATGCCCTCCCTCCCCAGAGTTTTGTGTCCATTGGCTATTCTTATATGCAAGCATACCAGTCCTTTGGTTGATCTCTTATCTCCCCCAGATCTCCCTACCCCCCCCCCCCGCTGTCATTTGACAGACTGCCTGTTGTTTTACTGTCACTATATCAATCTTTCTGTTCATTCGTTTATAATGATATTTAATATCCATAAATGAGTGAGGTCATGTAGTGTTTCTCTTTCATTGACTGGCTTGTGTTTTTTTAATTATTATTATTGTGGTCACAAAATACGGTACATAACCCAATTGCCATCTTAACCATTTTGAGTGTACAATTCAGCGGCATTGATTTCCTTCACAATGTCTTGCAACCTCAATTATTAGTGTGTTTTTTTTAAAACCAGGAAAAAAAAATGTGTTTGCGATTACCTGTAAGGAAATGTTCTCGGCATGTGCATCCACGGCCACCATTTCTACATCTCCCTACGTGTGCAGCCGAGCTGCAAGGAGGCGCGGTCGTGTGTGTGCGTGTGGTGTGTGTGTGTGTGCGTGTGCGTGTGTGTGTGTGTGTGTGTGTGTGTGTGTGTGTGTGTGAGATGCTGAGGTCGCATTCCGGGTCAGCTGGCTGCAGGGAGCCCCGGGCTTGGGCGGGCCTCCAGCGAGGCTGGAGCCGGGCGGCGGCGGCGGCGGCGGCGGCTCTGCGCTCCCGGGCGGGCGGGCGGGCGCCCAGCTCGCGGTGCAGGAACGCGCAGGGCCAGCGAGGGGAGCTGCAGGGTAACTTTTCCCGGGGAAAGCGGCCCGTCATCCTCGCTTGAAGCCTCCCTGCCTTTTGTTTGTTTTCCTGCTGGAGGCTGGAGAGCGGCCGGGTTCCTGCTGCTCTGCCATGCGCCACGCGGCCCGCGCGACTCGCCGGTCCTCCTGGGCGTCCCTGCACGGACGCCGCGGCCTGTCCTAGCAGGGATCGCCCCCCACTCCCAGCTCCAGCGGGGCTGCTGCGCCCCACTCCGCCCGAGGAGCTGTGCTCACCGCAGGGGCGGGCCCCCGCCTGTGTGCGCCGCGCCGGTAAGGGGGGTCAGGGACGGAGGGGCTTCTGCCCGGCGACCTGTCACTCGTGGCGGGGGGATGGACCGGAGCCGCGGAGGAACCCCTGTCCCGTGGCCTCTGGGGTGATCGGGGCGGGAGGGGGAGGTCCATGGGCTGTAGTTTCTCTGCGCGGTCATGTGGGTCTCTCCCTCCTTCTAGGCGTGAAAACTCCCGTTTCCTCGGAGTCTGGAAGGTTTGGATGGGTGTGTTTACCTTGCGGTGTTCAAGAGGGGGAGAGATTCGTGCCCGATTTGAAGCCCCTTCGGTCGGAGGTGGAGGACTTGCTCTGGAATTTCCCCGACTAGGCCTTTGGCTGTCCCGCAAGGGGTCTGAGCAAGAATCCTCACACATTTGTGTGTGCAACCATTTTTTTTTCCCACGGGGTTTCTTTCTGCTCTGATTCCTTCTTTTCCAGTGGGAGTACCTGTTATGAGGATTTTCCAGAACAAGAAGAGTCTCTTTTGTAACGCACCGTCGGAAGTTTGACTTTGACACTAACATTGAGGGCTTTGGCTTTTAAATATAAAAGTAGTTTAATGCATCCTTCTGCAGGAAAGAGTATTCGTTTCCACTTACAAACTAAATAAACATCCGCTTTTGCTAAAGCTTGAGGCTGTGCTGAGAGGATACCACCTTGGACTTTGCAAGCAGGGCTGGTTTTTCAAAGGTACTGGCAGTTGTGTTTTTTATTTTGCCCTGGACCACTTTTTATAGCAATAGAAGTTTGATAGCTGTATTTTTTTTCATTTCTCACCTTTCCCAATGAGCAGACTTCCTGGATGTGCCCCAGTAGTGAATTGTACTATTGCGGGATATACACTCGAGATAAGCTTTACATTTGTGTAGTCAACGTAGAAGTAATTAAGAAGAACTTGCGTCTCAACCATATGCTAGCTGTGCTAGGAGTTAATAGATGCATAAATATGCACATTTGAAATAGTTTCTGAACAAAGCGCTACGATTTGGTACAGGATCTTGAAGGCCTTCCTATCTATTTGCAGGCCAGTCATTGTAAAACACTTAGGAAGTGGGTGTAGAAATGAGAGCTGTGCTGGGATTCTTGATGTAAAAGGTTACCCTGTACCGCTGCCCTCTCCCTAAGGCCCAGCCCTCTACAGCGACCAGCCCCCTCCACTTGGCTTTGTCCCCACCTCCAAAGTCAAAACTGGTGGTTGGGCAGGAGTGGGCAGTCATGTTATTAAAGGAGACCAATTTAATTTTAGATGATGGAGGGATTTTTTAAAATTTTTAAATTTATCTTTATTGTTGAAAGTTTACAGATGTCCTTCCCCCGGCCCCCCATTTAACCCCTCCTCTCCTACCCCTTCTCCAGATCTTCCAGGCACTCTTGTCTGTCCATGGGTTATGCGTATATGTTTATTGGTTAATCTCTTACCCCTCCTTCCCTCTGAAATATGCCAGTCTGTTGCATGCTTCAAAGTCTCTGGATATTTTTTGTTCATCAGTTTATTTTGTTCTTTATTTTATTTTTTAAAATATATTTTATTGATATTTTACAGAGAGGAAGGGAGAGAGATAGAGAGCTAGAAACGTCGATGAGAGAGAAACATCGACCCGCTGCCTCTTGCACGCCCCCCACCGGGGATGTGCCCACAACCAATGTACATGCCCCTGACAGGAATCGAACCTGGGACCCTTCAGTCCGCAGACCGACGCTCTACCACTGAGCCAAACCGGTCTTGGCTATTTTGTTCTTTAGATTTCACATATGAGTGAGATCATGTGATACTTGTCTTTCTCTGACTGGCTTATTTTGCCTAGCTTAATACTCTCCAGGTCCCTCCGTGCTGTCTCACAGGGTAAGAGATCCTTCTTTTTTACTGCTGCATGATATTCCGTTGTGTCAGTACCCATTAGTTGACGAACGGATGGAGGGACGTTTTGGAGGGCCGATGGGCCCTATCTGAGTAGGCCGAGGCCTGTCTTTTTCCCAGGGAA
This sequence comes from Vespertilio murinus, assembly GCA_963924515.1. Taxonomy (NCBI): domain Eukaryota; kingdom Metazoa; phylum Chordata; class Mammalia; order Chiroptera; family Vespertilionidae; genus Vespertilio; species Vespertilio murinus. Next base: position 129,426,236 of record OZ004705.1, on the reverse strand, counting down.
CTCAGCATTTAGTCACAAAGAAATGGTTTTTCTCGGTGAACTTTCCTACTACTGACTGTATATGTAAATGAGCTACCAGGATAAAGAAAAGGCCTTTTGGGAGTGGCTATTTGTTGACTGTTCAACGTCACTAAAGCCCATTGTTGGTCTTATTCTCATTGCTTTTTGAGGTTCCAAAGGTGGAAATCATGTTAATATTGAACCTTGGCATGATCTTTTCTTCATTTCCTTCCTCCTTTATATCAATGAGTCACCTCCACCTGTTAAACATAATGTAAATAGATCCCTCCCTCTATAATCCAGAACCTCACCTTTCCTCTCCTGCGGACTGGAGCAGCCTCTTAGCTACCCTGGCAAGCCTGGCTCTTAGTAAGTCCTCAGTAAATGTCTGCCTAATGGATGAATGAATGAAGACTGAATGAGATGCTCCCTTTTCTGGAATCTTCAGCATTCCTTGTTTGGACTTTTAAACTATCACTTCCTTATACTGCACCTAGCTTTTTCCCACCTGTGGTTCCTCTCCATTCTCTAAAATAATTTGTCTAATTTTTCAAGGCCTTTATGAGGCTTCATCTCTCTCATCTAAATCTTATTTTCACTTTAGCATACATCTTTGTGCTCAATGGGGTTTGGTCTTCTTGCCCTCCTGCTAAAGGGGCCAGGCTCTCCCTAGAAACTCCCTCCCTTCTCTCCACTGTCCTGTGCAAATCTTAAATATTACCCATCCTCTGTGAAGGAGCCCAAGTCCTACTTTTATCATAATGTCTTCTCTCACTACTCAATTTTCTCCTCTTTAAATTCTTAAGATAATTGTGTTTGTGTTGTGTTTGTGGTGGGTTTTTTTGTTTTGTTTGTTTTTTGTGTTGTGTTGTGTGTGTGTGTGTGTGTGTGTGTTAGCCCTTCCTTATACCGGCCATATTGACCTCTAATTGGCTTAGGCTATTTTAAGCCTCTTTGGAGCAGGACCCATATTTTATGCATGGTAATGTGGCATTGTGGGCTTTGGAGTCGGGCAGAATTGAGGTCAGGGCCTGACTCCACTTATTACACATGTGATGTGGCCTTGTGGGATTCACCCAGCATTAGTCCTCTCACATGTAAACTGGGGGAAATGCTTTCCCTGGCTGATGGTTGGTGATGACGGGCTGGTGCCTAAACAGCGCCTGTTTTATACCTGACAGAAACCTGCTCCTCCCCACACAGGGACTCACAGAGGCCTGACCACGTTACAAATATTTGGTCGATGTTTGTTGATTGACTTGTAGTAGGCTGCGAGTCCCGGCTCGTCCTGGAAGCCCAGAGCACCGGCAGTCTTGCAGTGAAGCTTAGTGAGCGTTATCCTGCCCGTCCTTAAAATGGCTTGAGCTTAGGTTGTTCCTGGCTGGAGCTCTGCTGCTGGGATCTGTTGCTGTTTTTCCATCTGAACCTTGCCAGGAACACCACTGCCTTTAAAAAAAAAAGTTTTGTTTTAAACTGCTTCTCTTGAGGCAAGCTCCTCCATCTCATTTGGCAGGATCTTGCCGAGTTGGAGTTTGAGCTCACACGTCCTTCTATTTTTTTCTGCTTGTGAGGTACGTATGAGTGTATGTGTTTACGGCAGAACCACTTGCCTAGCAGTTTCTTGGGCAGATTGCAGTGACCTTTGTGTATATGTTGATCTGTCAGCCTGTGAACAGTGTCTCACGTAATTGTAAATTCTCTCGTCAGCAGTCTGGCAAACCATTCTGCGGCCTTCTGAGAAGGACCTCTGACTAGAGGGTCAGAAATCTCCTCTCTGGGCCTCATCTGCTTGTGGCTGATGTGCAAACAGAGGTGTGTGCAGGACAACTTACACACGTATTATTTGGGGATGATAGTGTAACCTTGGCATAGGTTGTTGACTTTTAAAACACAGTTTGTTTGTTTTTTTAACTTCCTTAATAAATACACGTGCTCTACAAAATCACCCGGTAAAAATAACTCAGTGAAGCGAATCATTTTCTGGGGCAAATTACATTAAAATGCTAAGAATTTTATGGCAGGAAGGAATCAGATGCCTTTGTTTGCAGCCAAAAGGAGGAAGTTAAAGAAGCAGCTCAGGTTCCTCCCGAGAAGGTGAGAAAGGTCAGGATGGGCATTTGTACTTAATCTCTGCACCTACCCTGTTTTCCCGAAAATAAGACAGTGTCTTATATTAATTTTTGCTCCCAAAGATGCGCTGGGTCTTATTTTCAGGGATGTATTATGTTTCCATGAAGTAGGTCTTATTTTCGGGGAAACACGGTAGCCAGGTGCTGTCCGATGGTAGGAAGATGTTACTACTCAACAGATCCTGGAACGGTACTCAATCCGTTCCTGATTTCCTCCCTAGGAAAGCGAAGCACCCTCGCTCATTGAGTAAATGTGTGTGCTTTGCAAGTGCAAGCCTTCTTGGAAAGAGTGTGGTCAGACTTGCTGGTACAGCTGGTGTGCGTTGACTTGTGACATTGTCTCAGAGTTTGAAGAAAGCAGATCTGCGACTCTTAAATATGTGGCTCAGAATTTTCAATACATTCATATACTTGTGCAAGCGGGGAGCATTTGACACATCTCTGACAGATTATGAAAACATCTCTTGCCATGGTTGGGTGGCTCAATTGGTGTATATTCATCATCCTGAATACCAAAAGGTGGTGGGTTCGTTACCTGGTCAGGGCACACACCTAGGTTGTGGGTCCGATCCCCCGGGCAGGGTACAGTTAGTGCACATATAGGAAGCAACTGATCGATGTTTTTCTCTCACATCGATGTTTCTTTTTCTCTCACCCTTCCTCTCTAAAAATCAATAAAAACATCCTTAATGAGGATTAAGAAAAATAAATAAACATTTTTTATTCAGACATTAAAAAATATGCTAGCTGAAACCGGTTTGGCTCGGTGGATAGAGCGTTGGTCTGCGGACTGAGGGGTCGCAGGTTCGATTCCAGTCAAGGGCATGTGCCTTGGTTGCGGGCATATCCCCAGTGGGGGGTGTGCAAGAGGCAGTTGGTCGATGTTTCTCTCCCATCAATGATTCTGGCTCTCTGTCCCTCTCCCTTCCTCTCTGTAAAAAATTAATAAAATATATTTTAAAAAATATGCTATCTCAAGATAACAAGGAATCCATTCCTATCAGTAGGGCCTCTAGATCTCATCCGTGAAGTGAGGATGTTGGATGATTATTAAGGTGCCTTACAGGAAAAAAAGAAATCTAATTTTATAGTCTGAAGTTTTCTCGTGCCCATGTTGAACTTAGGTTCTGTGAACTCAGCTTTTAGTCTATACCAGGGGTGGGCAAACTTTTTGACTCGAGGGCCACAATGGGTTCTTAAACGGGACCGGAGGGCTGGAACAAAAGCAACCTGACCATGCTGGCACTCTCATCTTGGGCTGCTGGTGAAGGAGCGGAGGGGAGAGCAAGAGAACCCTCTGCTCTTTCGGCTCCGCGGGCCGGATAGAACAGCCGAGCGGGCAGTAGTTTGCCCATGGCTGTTCTATACTAATGAACATTGCTACATAATATCTTACCTTTATGTTCCCTAGATTTTAACTTTGTCACCCTAACTCAGGGTTTTTGTTTTTTTGTGTTGTAGTAGTTGTTGTTTTTTTTGTTTTTGTTTTTAAATGGAAGAGCCACAGGTTTCACTTGGTGTCTTTTCCACCACACTGGGGGCTCTTTGTGGCTACTTGGTAAATATGTAGTGATGGCCGAGAGCTTGAAGGCCACGTATGTTGGTGGAAAGATCAATGTGTCATTTTTTATCTTTCTGTAGGTATAGTACAACCTGTGGTGAAATGCTGATAACATGTGATGGCCCTCGTGGTTACTATAAAAGATAATGGCCCAGAAAACAAAAAGATAAAGTATGATGGCGCAATGTGCTCAACTACACGTTTGACTAGCATGAAAGTTACTGTCTGCGTGAACTTGTAGTTCTCCAAAGACAATAGTTAATGCTTTTGTGATCTTGGGCACTGCCTTTGCTCTGAAAGCGACTTTATTAAAGATTCAATTAACTCTGACAAACCCGAGTGAGAAAAAAAAGTAAGGTATACATGCTCACATGTTATCTTAGCTGTTAAAAAGCATCTTTTCCTACTCTAGGGTAAGAGCTTTTAGAAGGACTCATAATTTTTGTGTCCTAGTCCCCACGTAATTGTCCAGTGTTGCAAAGAAGGGTGTGAGGGGGATGGGATGGCAGTGGGAGTAGGGTTGGGGACACAGGAGAATCACCTGTAGGCAAAATGACCATTTACACACCTGTAAGTGGCTCATTCATTAATGTATTCATTCAACAAATCACACCAGCTGTACGCCAGGCACTCGTGTAGGTGCTGGGGATACAGTTGTGAACATAAAATTTCTCTCCTCACCTTGTATCTAGGGATAAACTCCGTCCACACATGTAACACTGTAACCTCGGGTTCTATGGAGACAGCTAAAATGTCTCTGCTTACTTGCAGGGTTTCCTCCGTTCCAGGGGCCACACACTGTGCCCTGCAGGCGTACCCTGCCTGCTTCCCGTTTTGTCGGTAGAGTTATCCTGGATTACAGCCGTGCCCACTTATTTCCGTATTGTCTCGCACTGCAGAGTGGAGTAGTTGTGACCGACTTAGAGCCCTCAAAGCCTAAAATATTTACTGGCCCTTCCCAGAAAACGTTTGCTAATCTCTGCTCTGTACTATTTTTTACATGAAGTCTTTGCTTCCTTGAAACATTTTTATTGATTTGCTTGTTGTTAGACATGATAGTGAATCACCTTACGTTAACGTGGATGACCCTTTCATGTGCTCTGATTGGGGAGCAAACCTGTAACCTTGGTGTTGTGGGATGACACTCCAACCAACTACCTGGCCAGGGCCAGTGATCCCCCCCCCCCCCCCGCCCTTAGACATGATTGTAAACTAGTCACAGAATCACAGAGCATTTAAGCAAGAAACCATTTAACTGCATCAAGTCCAGTGCCCTAATTTCACAGAAAGTTAACCTGAGGGCCAGGAGACACTCCGAGTCGGAGGAGGTCTGGAAACTGGGACCAGTCCCTCTTTGTCTGCAGTCACTTTGCTTCTGCTGCTGCTGCTGCTGCTGCTGCTGCTGCTGCTGCTGCTGCTGCTGCTGCTGCAGGCGAGGTCCCCGCTGGGTTCATTGATGTTTGTTTGCAGAATGAGGCCAAGGAGCATGGCCACATCGCTGGTTTCCGTATTTGGATTTTGAGCTGTGAAGTACTTCCTCTAATTCCTCTTATTCTCAGATCATCAAAAGATTTTATGACCTTTGGATCTTTTGCAACCTTTCCCTTGAGTTTGGTGCAGTCAGCTTGGGTTCCTATATCAATCCTACCACTTTGGATAAGTAATTTGTGTCTCAGCTTCCTTCTCTATAAAATGCGGGGGGTGATGGTACTAGTACTGGGGACAAGTTGCTTATGCCTCAGTTTCCTTATCTGTAAAATACGGATAATAACAATGATAGTACCTACCTGGTACAGTTGTAAGGATTAAACAGATTAATATATAGAAGCACTACAATAGTACTGTACATATAATAAGTACTAAAATTAGTAGTAGTACCTTTTGGGTTTATTTGATACTAGAGACTCATGCACAACATTCATGCAGTGGCGGGGGGTAGGGGAGTCCTTCAACCTGGCCTGTGTCCTCTCAAAGTCTGGGACCCCTTGGGGGATGTACACCTGCCGTCTGAGGCCCGCTCCCTGCTCCTGAGTTGAGTGTCTGCCCTCTGGTGGTCAGAGTGCATCATAGCAACTGGTCGTTCTGCCATTCGGTCGATTTGCATATTAGCCTTTTATTATAGGGGATATTAGAAAGGTCAGTGTGGGATAGTTATAGTGAGGGAATTATCTATGTTATTCTTGGAGTCAGAGAGGTATATGCCCCTTAGCATGTCAGCTAATTCCCAAGTCAATGGATGAGCTGTTACATTCCGCTCATTTCTCAGGCAGTGTTGACGGTCTGTACCAGGAGTTGTGAATTGAAATGCGGAGAGGGCAGAGGAGGAAATCTAAAAGACTCGAGGAAGCTAGCTATGTGCTAGGCAGTAAGAAAATGCTCTTCTCTTTTAAATAAAGAATAATTTTTCTTCAAACATGAGGTTTTTTTCAGGTTGCCTTTTAGTTTGTCACTTTTAATAGCAGCATAGGAACAGAGAAATGTTTTTCTTTCAATAACACAGGTGGTTGTGACAATACAAAAATACATGATTACTAAAATAAAAAAATTGAGGAACTGACATAGAAACCATTTTAGGAACAGCAGGAAGGAGGGAGACTGTGGTGAGCTGAAGAGTCCATCTCAACCTACGGAGCTGGTGACTACCCTTTTCTGGCTTTTGGTCACCACACAAGGCTAAGGATCCCATGTTGTCAGCCCTTCGGTTTTTCTAAAGGAGCCCCAAATCTGGATTTTTATATGAAAGTTCATGCTTTCAAATACAGATTCAGAACCTAGCTTTGACTCCAGGCCTCAGATGGCCAGTTTGCAAGCTCCCGGTTCACACTGTGTGAATCTCCATATGCCAATGTCATATTCAGAGATTTCAGCCACAATTGTGAAGTCTTGCTCACTGTGCAAACTTGTAGAGAAATAGTCTCTATACTTCAAAAAGGAATTTCGTTGCTTATTGCTTCTGATTTCATTATTTTTTTAATTGTGAAAATAAGTATTCATTTATTAAAAACAAACTTCAGAAAAACACATCTGTTAAAGCATGATTAATTTTGACAACAGCTGTCAGTGAGCAAAAATAAAAAATGTGATGAGGAAGCAAGAATTACTGTTACTAAGTAATATTATACCCACCTCATCATTTATACCCCTGTTATCTTGAAAAATATAAAGGTAGCTCTAAGAACTTTAGACATAGCTCTAGGTTTATGGCATGATTTGCCTTTCATATTTTATTGATTTTCAGAGGGTACTATTCTATTTTATGATGCCAAATCAAATGCATAGTCTTAAGAAAATTCTTCTCTTTTAACATATTCTATGAAATCTTCCTACCTGAAACCCTCAGGATCAAATTACCCTTACTTTTTTCTAAGGAGAAGTCAGCCATCAAATTCTTCCAATATTGGGCCCCATTCTTAAAAAGGATATAAGTGTGGTTTAATTAATACTGACTTTTTTTTTTAATGTGCGGAAATCCGACTCTGCTTTTTAAATCAAATAAAAGGAACAAAAATATGGCACCATCCCCAAAAAATCTAATGCCAATAAAAATGGTAGTAGTACAAACATCTAAGCAAATCTCAAATACAGCAGATTTGTTGTATACAAAACACAATGATTTCTCTTTAGCAAGAACAAGAAGCTTGCCAAGACCGGTTTGGCTCAGTGGATAGAGCGTCGGCTTGTGGACTCAAGGGTCTCAGGTTCGATTCTGGTTAAGGGCAGGTACAGTGGTTGTGGGCACGTCCCCGGTGGGGGGTGTGCAAGAGGCGGCTGATCGATGTTTCTCTCTCATTGATGTTTCTAACTCTCTGTCCCACTTCCTCTCTATGAAAAATCCATAAAAAATATTTAAAAAAAGAATAAGAAGCTTAATAGCAGGTAAAAGAAACCATACACTGCATTATATTGAATACTAAGATAAGTAACCATAATTATCTTGTAAATCTTCCAATAACATAACTAGTTGCCTTTGAATAACTGTCTGTAACCCTCATTTTTAATTAAATGCCTAGTCAACAAAGCAAACTGGAACAAATACATTTATGCAAATTTACATCCTAGGATACCTGAGTAAACAGGAGACATTAGTCAAGGATGAATAAGAAAGTTCTATTTTTTTTTTCATCATCTGTGTCATCAGGTGGCAAAGGATGTACTTTTCCCTTTCCTTTTCCTAAACCACTGTTCCTGCCTCTTCAGGAATCTGCTTCTCTTTTTCAGAATCTTTAGGGGACAGTTTGAAGAATTCTCCAGTTCCTTTTTGCCTTTTTGGAGTTGGGCGCACACAAACTGGATTCCCTCTTGCAAATCTATTTTCAGCTTTCCTCGAGGAAGGTGAAATGAAGTTAGTGGAAGAGGCATAGGAACCACGCACCTTCCTGGGGGCTCGGGCAGCCACCACTTTTTCTGGAGGTGCCTAGGAGACTGTCTGCTCTAGTCTGCACCATGTTCAGACACGAGGAGATGAGAGCAACCCACTGACTTTCACACAGAGGGTGTCTCAGTGGACAACAACAAGGAAACAAATCTCCCGGGCACAGTTTATACTCCTGATTTCATTCTTAAAACATTCTTTTGAATAAATAAAAACCACGGCTGCCTTAATTCAGATGATTATATGAAAGTCTTTGGGAGGTTCTCTGATTTCCTTTTAACTTAAGCTCTGTTTTCATCTGTGGTAAGTTTCATTATCAATGACATACAGAATGAATCTATGTCATTGATAATAGAATAGATTCTTTGGGAGGAAATTTTCAAATCAAGAAAACAAGGAAGAGCAGTATGGATGTTCTATAAAGGAAAGGAGCATTGCTGTTGGCTAGATCAGCAGTGGCCCCACCCCTGTCTCCTTTCCCCCCCAGTGCATTGTCCATCACTCTTGTTTTCCTGGAGCAGCAATGAGGTTTGTTCTTCATTTTCAGATCATGATATGAGTCATCACATTCAGGCCACCATAAAAATGATGAATAACTGACCACCACTGATTGCAAATGCTTTTAACCACTTACTGCTGGGACATGCCCAGAATTAATTGTACTTCTTGTCTAATGCTAATTTGAATAACACCACTTCATTTTTAATTTTTTTTTTATTTTTTAGGATAGGAAATAATTCACCGGAGTAGAGAATAGAAAGCTCAGACAGTGGTCATGGTTCTCTTCTCTGGAGCCTTACATTCTCTCAGATACCCCTTTGGACACTTGAAACAATTACCATGGCTCCCCAAGTCTCCTTTGCTTTTAATTCCTTTCCTTCCCTTTTGTATGTAATGAAACTTGATTAGTCTTCAGTACCTCAGCCCTTCCACTTCTCTGAAGGGTTGCCAGACCTCCTTCTCCCACGAGTCGGTGATTTTCTCTATCATGTCCTCATAGCACTTTCTACATTTTTCATGTACGTGTCTATTGTGAATTATGTAAAGGAAGGGCCCTTATCTTATCCATAATGTGCCCCCAAAGCCTTGCATAATGCTTAGCACCTCAGGCTGGAGAGACACTAGTCTGATCCATTATAAGGCCATTACTCAATTACCAGAAGTAACAAGATGAAAAAGCAACCACCATGCTTTGGTGAGAGTTACATCTTGCCAGAGTAATTGAGTTTTGTTCCGTGATCTGAAGAGCTGTAACAAGAAAGAATTGTTAGGGTGACTGTGTGTTGAATGAATGACCTACTTTATCTCGATTTCAGTAAAGTTCGTAATGCTTTCACAAATAGCTTTCTCAGTGATCATCTAGGGCAGGGGTGGAAAATGTCCTACCCATAGGTCGTATGAGGCCCATAAAATCATTTGGTCTGGCCCTGCCAAAGCATTAGGGGTGAATTAAGTAAATATTTGACTAAATATAGCAGACTAATTTTTTAAAAATCTCAGCTCTATCTTTAATATATATCTTTTAAAATATATATATATATATATATTTTTATTGATATTTTACAGAGAGGAAGGGAGAGAGATAGAGAGCTAGAAATGTCAATGAGAGAGAAGCATCGACCAGCTGCCTCTTGCACACCCCCCACTGGGGATGTGCCCGCAACCAATGTACATGCCCTTGACCGGAATCAAAACCCGGACCTTTCAGCCCGCAGACCGATGCTCTACCACTGAGCCAAACCGGTTTCGGCCTTTAATATATATCTTTAAAATATATATTTAAAGATATATTTAAAAGATAGAGCTGAGATTTTTTTAAAAAATTCTATATATATGAATGATAGAGCCCTAGCTGGTTTGGCTCAGTGGAGAGAGCGTCGGCTGTGGACTGAAGGGTCTCGGGTTTGATTTTGATCAAGGCTCATGCTTGGGTTGAGGGTTTGATCTCCAGTAGGGGGCATGCAGGAGGCAGCTGATCAATGATTCTCTCTCATCATTGATGTTTCTATCTCTCCCTCCCTTCCTCTTTCTGAAATCGTTACAAATATATATTTTAAAAAACATAGAGAGGTAAGGAGAGGGATAAAGAGATAGAAACATCAACAAGAGAGAAACATTATCGATTGGCTGCCTCTGCATGCCCCCTACTGGGGATAGAGCCCACGGAAATTGAACCTGTGACCTCTTTTTAAAAAATATATATTTTATTGATATTTCACAGAGAGGAAGGGAGAGAGATAGAGAGCTAGAAACCACTGTACATGCCCTAGACCGGAATCGAACCCGGGACCCTTCAGTCCGCAGACCGACGCTCTACCACTGAGCCAAACCAGTTTCGGCTGTGACCTCTTTTAAAAAAGTATATATTTTATTGATTTTTTTTTTAACAGAGAGGATGGGAAAGGGATAGAGTTAGAAACATTGATGAGAGAGAAATATCAATCAGCTACCTTCTGCACACTCCCTAATGGGGATGTGCCCACAACCAAGGTACATGCCCAAAGTGAACCTGGGGACCCTTCAGTCTGCAGGCCAACACTTTATCCACTGAGCCAAACTGGTTTGGTCAACTCCTGATCCACACCAGCCAGGCTAGCAGGCTAATTTTTAAGTTGATAATTTTGTATGGCCTACAAATGATGCCACAAATATCTAAATGGCCTTTGGCAGAAAAAAGGTTCGCTATCCCTGATCCAGGGAAAGCATTGTCCCAATTATATAGTTTAAATGAATGAGGAAGTAGTAGCTCATTAATTATCAAAGAAAGGCATCTGTGACTAATAGTTAATAGATGTGATTCATTAGGATAATGCCATTGGGAGAAAAAAGTGGGGAGGAGCCCACATGCTTCTGGAAGGTAGATAGTCATTAAGTTTTGGTCACCACAGTTCATCGAGGACATGGAGAAGTGTGTGAGGATGCAGAGGTGAAAGCCAACGGTAATTAAAGCAGTGGAAACAGGTCCTGTGAGGAAAGGTTGTGTAATTAAAGCAAGAAAAGGCCAAGGGACTCACATTTGATTACTAATTTCATGTATATACATATATTCTGTATATCCACAAAAAATAAGCATGAAGAAATTAGCTTACAGTACAATAGGCAAGTTTTGGTTGGCTATGAAGAAAAATAGTCTAGCTAATTGGATTAAAAATGCAAATCTGACCATGTTTTTATCTAGTTAAAAAACAAACAAAACAAAACCTTAATTGACTTCCCATTGTTTCTAGGCCAGTATCTGCTTCTTTTTTTTTTTTAATGAAGCATATAATTTATTTATTTTTAAATATATTTTTATTGATTTCAAAGAGGAAGGGAGAGTGAGAGGGAAAGAGAAAAATATCAATGATGAGAGAGGATCATTGACCGGCTGCCTCCTGCATGCCCCATACTGAGGATCATGTAACCTTGACCGGAATGGGATTGAACCTGGGATCCTTTAGTCTGCAGGCCGATGCTTTATCCACTGAGCCAAACCAGCTAGGGCTGAAGCATATAATTTATTAGCTAGCTGATTTTTTACAAATTAAGATTCAAGTGATTTTTTTAAAAGCAAGATAACGTGTAACAATGATTTGGGGATTTTAATTGGTTGGGAAATGAAATACTGAATGATACAGAAATAATGTCATATCAAAAATAGATGGAGATAAATAGGAAAAAGATGAAAAGGAGGGGGAAATAAACAGAGTCCAAAATTGCTTATGTTGTGGCCCAAATGTTCTTTCTATGTTTTTTTTATGGAGACCCAGCTTGAATCCCAGACAGACTCAACTTCAGTCATGAAGTGGATGAGCCACAATGTATGATAGTGTTCTGTCATAGGAACAGCTACTACTAGGTTTAATAGGTAAATCTGCATTTGTATGGTTTAGGATTAAATAAAATGTTTAAGATATGTATGTGTGTGTTTTTAAAGTTACCCATTCCTATACACTTTGAGGCTAATTTTTCAACTTTTAATCTAGAATAATTTCAAACATGCAGTTATAAGAATAGTACAAAGAATATCTGTTTATCTTTACCCAGATTTACCTGTTGTTAACATTTTACCCCATTTGGGTGCTTGTGTACTCTCTCTCTCTCTCTCTCTCTCTCTCTCTCTCTCAACACACACACACACACACACACAAAATTTTTATTCTACCCACTTGAGAATAAACTGCATACATCATGGACCTTTACATATAAATCTTTCAGGGTATATTCTTTCAGAATAAGAATATGGTCTTACAAGGACCACAGGGGACAGGTATCCATTTTAGTAAGTTTAATACAGTATTTTAATCTGCCATCCATATTCCAGTTGTTTCCTTTGACCCAATAATGTCCTTCACAGGTGTTTTCTTCTCCCGTAGGATCCAGTGAAATCCGAGTTTTTCAAAATGGCATCTGAGGCTGTCCACAAACAAAACCATAGGGTTACCTCTTTCCAGATGCAAGCTCCTCACCTTGCCCTCCACGCCAGGTTCATGCCCCTGTGCCTTCGTTTCTGGTCCTTGGAGTGCTAGAACCCGTTTTTTTTTTTTTTTTACACAATACCTACTTTTCTTTTTCTTTCAATAATCAGACATTTATGAAGACTCTCCTCACTACCCTCCTGACCCAACTGGAAGCCAAGGGACTTTCTCCTTTCCCCCTCCCCACATCTGGGACCCTAGATGTACTTGACATATCTTAGTGCATATTCATGAATACATATCTGCCTCGCTTCCTCCAATCACCCTCCTCCCTTTCTATGAGACTCTGAGATCTTTGAAGAAGTAAACCATATTTTATTGGTCTTTGTATCCCCAGATGTTAACACATGAGGTCTGTCACACATGAGGTGCTTTATAAATATTTATCAGCAATGGAATATGCCACTGTAAATAGCTGCTTAAGGAAGTTGTAGAAGAAGTTTAAGTTTAAAAAATTTGGCTCTCAAAAGAAATTTCATTAGTTGTACTGTTGATATTTGGCTCTGTTGACTAATGAATTTGCTGACCACTATTCTAGAGGGAAGGGGAAGGAGTCTGGGTTGGGGGGATTGGTCTCTTCCAATAAATGGTGGAGTATGGTGAAACCAGGCCTAACCTTTACATTTCTTAAGTTTTCTCAAGGTCATGCACAGCCTTCGCAAGAACATGGACTGGATTTACTTTTTAATTTTTAACTTTTAACAAAATTTATGCTTCCAAAAACATGACAAAAATAGGACAAAAGTTCCTAGAAACCATTGACCTAGCTTCCCCTAATAACAAATATCTTCTATAACCATAGAATGATAATCAAAGCCAGGAAGGTGGATTTGGCACAAGGCTATTCTAACTAAACTACAGACTTTATTCAAATTTCACCAACTTTTCCACTAATGTCTTTTTTTCTGTTCCAGGGCCCTATCATCCATTTAGTTGTCATGTCTCCTTAATTGCCTCCCATTTGTGACGGTTCCTCAGTCTGTCTTTGCCTTTGTAATCTTGACACTCTTGAAGAATATTGGTCTGTCTTTTGCAGAATATCCCTCATTTTGGGTTTGTCTGATGCTTTCTCATGGATAGACTGAGATTCTATATTTTTTTTTACAAGAATACCACTCTGATATTGTGATGTTGTGCCTTCTCAGAGCATCATGTCCAGGGTACATGAAGACATATGTCTTATTAATGGTGATATTGAACTTGATCACTTGGATAAGGATTTTTACCTATAGAGTTATCATCTTTTTCTTTGACATTAATATATATTTTAGAGATGCTTTGAAACTATGTAGATAATCCTGTTTATCTTCAGACTGTTATCCACTAATATATGCATCCATCAGAGAATCTTGCTTGTAACAAATTTTTACTGTTACTTTGCCTAAGTGAATTTCTTATTGATTAGAAAGAATTCTTCTGGAAGAAGGAGCTGCAGACTGGATTTGGATTTAGATGCAGAATGTCACATACTTCTAATCAATATTTTCTGCTCTGGTGATTCTTCAGATAATTAATAGCTGTATTTTTAAAATGTTTTTGTTCTTATTAATGTATTTACATTTTATTAATGTTTATGTAAAGGCATTACAATCACATACATTATTATTATATTTTCTTTATTATAAGCAAACTGAATGACTCTCAATTTTATAAGTGAAAAAAATCAATGGCATTAGAAAAACAGAACTAAATTTTAAAAAAATAAAAATAAAAAAAACAACAACACCTGCCCAGGACTGCCCAGCCAGCTCAGTGGTTGAGCATCGACCTATGAACTAGGACAGTGTTTCCTGAAGTGTGGTACACATACCCCCAGGGATATGGGAAGAGTTTGGTGGGGGTACGCGTTGCACCAGAGTTTGGTGGGGATATGCACTGCACCATGCTTAGCTTCGCCTAGTTCTATGTTCTCATGAGTCAAGTCAAGACAGTCTTGTGAGGCATGAGATGGTCTGGTGTGCAAATAAATGTTATTTATAATATAACTTTTATTTATATTTTATTATGAATAATTTTATTTTTCATTTATTATTATTTTGGTATGTACCAAAAAAATAAAAAATAAATATATTTTGATTGTTATTAAAATACAACCATTTTTTTTGACGGGGTTCTCAGCATTACGAAAATTATAGAAGTGGTACACATATGTCAAAAGTCTGGGAAACACTGAACTAGGAGGCCACCATTTGATTCCCAGTCAGGGCACATGCCCAGGTGGCAGCCTACTGGGGTGTGCACGAGGCAGCAGATCAGTGATTCTCTGTCATCATGGATGTTTCTATCCTCTCTCCCTCCTCTTTCCTCTCTGAAGTTAAAAAAATTTTTTTTTAAAGAAAAGTCCTTAAAATAAATAAATACATACATACATAAATACACAAATAAATACGTTTCTTTCTTTCTTTTTTTTTTTTAAAGGGGTATACAGAATTCAAATGGCAGCAAAAATAATCTAGGTGAAATACTAACAAAAGCTTCTTAATATTAAGGACTGTGACATAAATATTTTACATCTTCCATGCTATTTCCCTCTCCCTTCCCCTCTGAAATCAATTTTTAAAGTTAAATAAATAAATGAATAAAAATCTGAATGATGTTAAAACGGGCACACCCTCCATCAAAAATCACTAGCTCTTTGTGTAGCCTCTGAATGTCTAGTTGTAAAAATCATACTGTTTTGCTTAGCTACAAATACATCATGAAGCACAAGCACGCTCTCTATCAGAACTTGGATTTGAGCATTTCTTGGTTTTGTATGTTTGCATTGTTAACTGTAGCAGAATTACAGAACACGGTATAGTTAGCATGGGCTCGGCAGTTTTCAGGGACCATAGCTATCGTGCAGGGTTTGCCCACAGTGGTTAGTCAACAAAACAGCTTTGAATTGCAGATTCATTTTTGAGTCGGTGACAAATTCACTTTCCAAAAATGCTACCTCTAGTTTTACAAAGGCTTGTAAAAGACCATTATTTAGATCACAGATGGAAAACTTTTTTGGTCAAGGGTCAGAAAATAAATACTTTTGGCTAAGTAGGCCAGGCAGTCTTTGTCACAACTATTTACGTAACTCTGCTGCTGTGGTGTGAAAGCAGCCATAGGCTATGCAAGTGAGTGGGCAGGACTGTGTTTCAGGAAAACTTTATTTACAAGAACAGGTGGCGGGTGCAGGTGGTGGGGGTCAATGGGAAAACAGGGGGACATTTATAATACTTTCAACAATAAAGATTAAAAAAAAAAAGAACAGGTGGCGAGGCTGGCAGGGGGAGGATTATAGTCTGCTGATTCCCGATTTAGGCTATAAAAATACACAAACTCAAAATATGCAATAGCATTTATGCTTGTCCCTGATTTTTCTCTACAGGCAGAAGACTGATCTTTGAAAATATGTATTTGGGAGATAGTCACGTTCTGCTGAATACCTTGTGCGGGTGCTGCCACAGGAAAATCTGGTTACACTCCGGGGAGGCCTGCTGCCGCCGCAGGACTGCGCCGCCTCGGCTCTGAGATGAGTGTCCGGCCTGCGCGGGCACACCATGAATAGGTACACAACCATCAAGCAGCTCGGGGATGGAACCTACGGTTCCGTCCTGCTCGGAAGAAGCATTGAGTCTGGGGAACTGATTGCTATTAAAAAGTAAGTTTTACCCTTCGCTCTCATGAATGTGTCCTCCACGATGCGTTGTCAAAAGGGGAGTGCGTGGGAAGCGTGGAGAAGGAGCCCAGGCATTGATTTCTGTGGGTTAGATCATTGTCGACTCTGGAATGCTCATGCCTGAAGTTCTTTATAAATAAAGTTTTACTGAAACACCGTCCTGCCCACTCACTTGCATAGTCTATGGCTGCTTTCACACTAAACACATTCCCTTGCATCCTGGGTTTCTGGTTCGCGAATGGGCCTCTCTTCGTCACCTCGGGCTCCATGCCAGAGATTGGCAAACTTTGTTCAGTAACGCGCCAGACAGTAAATATTTTAGGCTTTGCAGGCCATATGGCTCCCATCACAACTCAGCTCTGCTGTTGTAGTGGGAACGCAGTCATAGACGATAGATATGGGTGAGTGTGGCTGTATTCCAATAAAACTTCATTTACAAAAACTGGCATTTGAATTTCAGATAATTTTCACATGTCACAAAATATTCTCCTTTAATTGTTTTTATTCCAACTATTAAAAAATATAAACACCGTCTTAACTCATGGGCTTTACAAAAACATATGGTGTGCCCGAGCTGGTTTGGCTCAGTGGATAGAGTGTCGGCCTGCAGACTGAAGGGTCCCAGGTTCGATTCCTGTCAAGGGCATGTACCTTGGGTGCGGGCACATCCCCATTGGGGGGTGTGCAGGAGGCAACTGATCAATATTTTTCTCTCATTTCATCGATGTTTTTGGCTCTCTATCTCTCTCCCTTCCTCTTTGTAAAAAATCAATAAAATATATTTTTTAAAAATCAAAAACAAACAAAAAAACACATATGTGGGGTGGAGTTGGGATGAGACATACCTTGCCAACCCTTTTACTGGTGTGTCTAGAGCTGTGATGTCTAAAAGGGTAGCAAGTAATCATATGTGACATTGAAATGTAAACTTTATTAAGAATTCAGCTCCTGTGTTGCACTAGCCACATATGTCTGTCTAGTGGTGAGCATACTGGACAAACAGAACATTTCCAGGGAAACAAAGTTCAACTGGACAACTCTGGTCTAGATAAAATAAGAATGAGGGATCCCCCCACGGCAAGGTTAACTAATTAGTGATAAAGCTGTACCGCCTCTTCTGGGAAAATCAGTAATGTAGGATTGATTGCCAGATTTTAAAATAAATGCTGTTTTGGATAGTATAATATTTGATAGGAATCAAAGCCAAGTTTAAGCACTCTTCAATAGTTTCAGAATGAAAACATCAAAAAGAAAATGTAGTCTGTGACTAGGAGTAAGCATACTATTTGTTTCTTCTCTTTTAGAATGAAAAGGAAGTTTTATTCCTGGGAGGAATGCATGAACCTTCGTGAGGTTAAGGTATGTATTAATACAATAGGGAATAATTTATGTATAGTTGATTAAAATAGTGTAATATATGCTTACTTTTTGTGTGTGGATATATTCATTCTCTTTGAATTGTTTCACTGATGACCTAAAAAAAAAAGGGGGGGGGGAATGCTAACATTATTCAGTTAATAGCTCAAAATAGGAGATTGCTATGCCATTGATGAGTGTATATATTGGTGTTTCACTCTTAAGTTAATGACAGCATTATTCAGATTTCAATAGTTTCCCACTAATGTTCTTTATCTCAAATTGTGATGAAAAACAAATAACATAACATTTGCTGTCTTACCAATTTGTAAGTGTATACAGTATGAAGTACACTCATATGATTTACAACCATCATCACCATCTACCTCTAGAATTCATTTCATCTTGCACAACTGAAACTTTGTACCCATAAACAGCGAGTAACTGCCCATGATCTCTGCCTTCTGTCGCTGTGAATTTGACTGCCCTTAGTACCTCAGGTGAGTGAAGCCATACAGTCCAGGCAGACCTCGTCTCGTGCTTCACTGATTGTGCTTCACACATGTTGCCTTTTGTACAAATTGAAGGCAAGACCCTCTAACTCACTTCCTGGCAGTACTCGCTCGTTGAGGTGGTGTAAACTTTAGACCCAAACCCTCAGTATCTCTGAGCTGTGCCTCTGTTTATCTTTTTGTGACTGGCTTATTTTGTTTAGCATAAATGTCTTCAAGGCTCATCTAGCTGTAGCATGTGTACAATGTCCTTCTTTTTAAAAAAATATTTTATTGATTTTTTTACAGGGAGGAAAATAGAGGGATAGAGAGTTAGAAACATCAATGAGAGAGAATCATCGATCAGCTGCCTCTTGCACACCCCTACTGGGGATGTACCCGAAACCAAGGTACATGCCCTTGAAGGGAATCGAACTGGGACCTTTCAGTCCACAGGCCGACGCTCTATCCTTTGAGCCAAACCAGTTTCGGCCAATGTCCTTCTTTTTAAAGGCTGAATTGTATTCCATGGTATGGACATGCCACATTTTGCTTGTCCATTCGTCCATTGATGGACACTTGGGTTGTGCTCACTTTTTGGCGATGGTGAACCTTCCCGTTTCTTTAAACTCTTCCTTTCTACTGGCTCCTTCTCTGCAGTCTCTGAATGTGCCTGCCATTCTCTCGAATCAGCCTCAGCCCTCTCTTCCCTTGCGCTTCCTCCCCTTTCCTTCCAAACAACACCATATGCCATCATTTGTCACCAACTGTTGACTTCCCACTGAATTGAGTCTGGCATTTTCCTCCCTGTTATGGAAGCTGCTTGTTGCCAAGTCCAGGATCATTTTCTCAGGCACTTTCTTGCCTGGCGGGTTGGGTGCTGTGGACCACCTCCTCTCCTCTCCCAGGGCGTGGGCCTCTGCTTTTGCTTAGCTGTCCTACCTCTTTCTTGCCTTTTCACCACTTCTTCTGTGGGTCCACCCCTTAAATATTGGGGATTTTTCTCGTTCTGTTCTTAGCAATTTTTTCTTTGCCCTGACACGCCTCCTGAGTAATGTCATTCAGCCCCCTTGCTTTGGCAGTCTCATCAGATCTTTTACCTTTCTTATGCTTTAGACCAGGGATTGACACATGGCCCACATTCTGATCTTGTAAGTAACCTTTGGTTGGAACACAGCCGTGCCCGTTGGTTTGCATATTGTTTATGGCTGACTTCATGCTACAATGGCAACGCTCAGTAGTTGCAGCAGAGACCTCTCACTTAGGGAGCCTAAAATAGCTTAACTCTCTGTCCCTTTGGAGGCGGGTTGCTCTTCCCTATGTGCAGACCCCTATGTCCAAATGCTCAGTGGATATCAGTGCCTGAATTTTCTAGAATGTCTGCAACCCCCAGTGCTCATATTTTCTCTCCCTTCTGCTCATTAACATTCAGCCAGAAACCACAGCTCCTTGTAGGTGGCCTGTGTGATTCCACTTTCCCCGTGTCTCATCCATCCTGTGTGCTGCTGCCTGAATGATCTTCGTGACATTCAGCTGCTCATACACTATCTACCGCTTATGGAGAGGCTGTGATGGGCCAGGAAGCCCCTTCGGCGTCTTACTTCATCCCACAACTGTCTGATGTGAAAAGTGTGAGGGTCTTGAGTTTGCTCAAGAGAACAGCTGAGACCCAGTCTCAGGAACTGGCTTGAGGTAAACACACCTGTAAGCCCCAAAGCTTGGTTTCAAACCCAGGTTTGTGTGAAGGTTTCGGTGGGTATCCCCACCTGGCATCCAAGCAGTGTCTTCCCGGCCCACTTCTCCAGTTAACGTTTTCCGGATGCACTTCCTTTTGAACCTAGCTGGGGCCATTCCTATTCCTCAGACACAGAGAATGCCGCTCCATGCTCACACACGCTTCCCTGTGAGGGCTCGCCTCCCCACACACCCTTTTCCTCCCACTGAGTTGTCTAGGTGTTCCTGTTCCTTAAAGTCACATGCAAATGATACTCACTGGCTACTCGGGGTTTAATAAGTCCTTCTTAAAACACCCCTAATGTTCCTTTAATTTTGTTACCTGTATTTTGTCCTCTCTTATGAATTAGATTGTTTGACTCTGAAGGGCAGGCACTTCAAGGTACCCTTGGGGCCCAGGGTATTGTACAGCAGGTCCTCAAGTAATGCCCTTTCCTTCAAGGTCTTTTGAGAACGCTGATATCAGTTAGCCTAGGATACAGTTGATTTTGTTATATGTTGTTATACACTGCTATACATTGCCGTTCCAAGAACCTATCGATGACAGTAAGTGAGTAGTTACTGTAGTTCTGTTACTGGTTGGGAACCTTCTGCATGGGGACAAACGGTCCCTGTTCGGGCTGCGGACCCAGGTTCAATCTGCCTCTCTGCGATGATACAGCTGTCCCGCCCCTCCCTCTCCTTTGTAGACCTCTCCTGAGCCACAGTAAGATGCCTTCTTCCTGGAAATATTTCTCTGTAAAATGAGTCCCATGAAGTCCTCCACACAAAGTTAGTTCTTTTTAAAAATATATATATTTTATTGCTTTTTCACAGAGAGGAAGAGAGAGGGATAGAGAGCTAGAAACATCTATGAGAAAGAATCATCGATCAGCCGCCTCCTGCACACCCCCCACTGGGGATGTGCCCACAACCACATCACATGCCCTTGACCGGAATCGAACCCGGGACCTTTCAGTCCGCAGGCCGACACTCTATCCACTGAGCCAAACCGGTTTCGGCAAAATTAGTTCTTCTTTTATTTATTTTAAAAAAAATATATTTTATTGATATTTTATCAGAGAGGAAGGGAGAGAGATAGAGAGCTAGAAATGTCGATGAGAGAGAAACATCGACCAGCTGCCTCTTGCACACCCCTCACTGGGGATGTGCCCGCAACCAATGTACATGCCCTTGACCGGAATCGAACCCGGGACCTTTCAGTCCGCAGACCGACGCTCTACCACTGAGCCAAAGCGGCTTCGGCTAGTTCTTTTTATGTTAAACTAATAATACATGCTTTACCTTGCTCGCGAGCCTCGCTTAGAAACAAGAGCTGTGAGCCACTTAGCCTTGGGCCAGTAATTCATGCTCAAAACACACTGCAGACTAGCAACAGAAAGTACCCTATTCCTCGCCTAGAATTCTCTTCTTGAAAATTTTAAAAACTTACTTCATTTTCCTCTGAACAAATTTGCCGCTCGTCCCCTGGACATCTCAGCCGTTGTGTGGGAGGCGCTGTTAGCAAGCAGGCAGGAGAGATGGCTGCAGTCTGCAAGAGCCCAGAGAATGCTGTTTACCAGTTAAGCAATGTTTGTTTTTGTTACTCATGGAGAATCAGGAATCCAACCCAACTGACAGAAGTCATCCGCCCGGTGGGGCCGTTCTCGAAGGATCTGTCCATTTGGCCCGAACAGCTGAGTATTTCCTGCCAGAGAGGCATGTTGGCCGCAGCTCGCCTGGCCGGGAAGAGGCACCGGAGAGCCTTCCTTTGCTCTCGTTCACCGGCCAGAGCCCCCGCTCTTCCCAGCTGCTTGAAATAACTTGATCCTACTGCACATTCCCAAGCTCTGGTCCCTGGGGTACCTTATCACCGAGTGTCCTTCCGGCTTTGAATATTCATGCTAACATTTCATCTTCAGGCATGGCGTTTGTTTTATAAGAGGGATGTCCTTTTAAGGAAATGCAGAGATAAAAGAGGGCTTTGCAACGTGTTGTTATTGGGCTCCCTTCTCTGTGAGGAAGTGGCTTTTTGAATGACAGGGCTCATCGCACTGGCCAGGGTGACCCCTCGAGGCCTCCTGCAAGGAGCCTGTCTATCAAATTCTGATCGTCTAGTGAGCACACCAGTGGCTGGGTGTCTCTGACTGTCACACATGAATGGGATCGCTGCTCACCATTGACAGAACGAATGAGGCAAACAAAAAATGGTTTACACGTGGCCGTACTCATGAGTGCGTTCCCTGAAGAGGAAATCTGCATCCA
Source organism: Vespertilio murinus (assembly GCA_963924515.1). Lineage (NCBI taxonomy): Eukaryota > Metazoa > Chordata > Mammalia > Chiroptera > Vespertilionidae > Vespertilio > Vespertilio murinus. The sequence continues at coordinate 129,404,240 of OZ004705.1, read as the reverse complement.
CGCAAGGCTGAGTAATGAGGTCAGGCAGCATGTCCCAAGTCACCCTCTTGTTCCTTGTGGCTCACTTGTATTGCCTTTGATGTCCTTGGAAGCAGAGATAGTCCTCCCATATCACTTCAGAGTCTTTCCAAACAGATTTTTCTTCCTTCTCCCTCTCCTTCAGAACTCACAGTGTAAGGAGCACTCTGTGTCCTCTGGACACAGATGAACCAGATGGGAGTTGACAGAATCAGGCTATCGGCTCCTGTTTGAACAATTTCTTGTTCACGATGTCTGCACACTGTCAACTGGTGATTTTGCCGCAAGGCAGCTGCCTTCTCCAATACAGGCACACCCCAGACACACTGAACTCATTGAGGGTTCAGTTCCAGACCATTGCAATAAAGCAAGCTGTAATCTTGTTTGCTGGTGGAGGGTCTTGCCATCAATTTGTAAAGAAACACAACACAACACAACATCTGTGAAGCACAATATAGTGAAGTGCAATATAACGAGGCTTGCCTGTGCTAGAACAGTCAAAGCTTCATCTCCCAATAGATTCCTCTCTCTACCTCCCAGGAATGAGTTCTGTTATCTGGTGGGGAACACACCTCAGGTAGCCCTGGCCCAGTGCCCAGTACTGGCGGCACCAGAAATACCTGTTAAGGCCACGAATTTACCGTTGGGTCAGTTAATCAAGATAGTTTTTCCATGTAAAGTTGCTGTGGATTTCATTGACATACCATTTATGAAATTGTTGTTAAAATATGAATTGTGGTCTTTCTGTGGTGGTAGAATTGGGTGTTTTTTCCTAAGTCTACATGGGGTTGCTTTTCTTTTTTAACAAAAGAACCTCTTTTTGTTTTTCTTCCTCGCCTTTCAGTCTTTAAAGAAGCTCAACCATGCCAATATAGTGAAACTAAAAGAAGTTATCCGGGAGAACGATCATCTTTATTTTATCTTTGAGTACATGCAGGAAAATCTCTACCAGCTCATTAAAGAAAGGTACGATTTGGTTCCTGTGATCTTAGAAATAACTATTGCAAAACGGACGTGTTTTCTTTCTCCTTTATTTTTTATTTTTTTATTTTTATTAAAGCTGTCTGTTAGAGGCCAGACCCTCATTCCTACTTCGGAGGCCTTGCTCTGGCATCGTAGAAGCTAGTTTCAATGAAGCTGTTGACATGTTTTAATGGCTTATTCACCCAAAGAAGCTCAGACATGTAACAGGCATTCTTCAGTTCTCCATTCCCACAAGGACCTGTGGGCAGAGCAACTGAAAGTCAAGGTGTAAAAGCCTCATTCACTTTGAGACCTCCCTCGAAAACTTCTGGGTTCATTTCCATTCCTTTCTCGCCACAGTGCTCAGGGACTTATGCACAGGGCAGAGGAGACTAATAAAAAATTTACCTGCTATGGTAATTAGGAACTTTAAAAGTGAGCCATGTAGAACCTCTTGGGCACATTTTCTTGGTGGCAAATGAAAGCCATTCACAGAATCCCTCTGAGTGATTACAGTGGACAAGGATTGTCTTAATTGAAAATCATAGTAAAGAAGATGCGTAGTTTGCCCAACTAGGAGGAAAAATGTTACTTCCTACTACATGTCATAAAGCCTCAAATTTTCCCCATTAAAATTTTTTAAAGTTTTAGTTTATATTAAGGAGAGAGGAGATTTTTATATGTTACACTAGAGGGTGCATGAAATTCATGTACGGGGGAGGGGGCTGTCCCTCAGTCCAGCCTGCACCCTTTCTAATCTGGGACCACGTGAGGGATGTTTGACTGTCCATTTAGGCTCGATCTCAGTGGGCCTAAACAGGCAGTCAGACATCCCTCTCACAATCTAGGACTACTGGCTCCCAACTGCTCCCACCTGCCTGATTGCCCCTAATCACTTCTGCCTGCCAGCCTGGTCGCCCCTAACCACTCCCCTGCCAACCTGATTGATGCCTAACTGCTCCCTGCCAGCCCGATTGCCTCTACCTGCCCTCCCTTGCCAGCCTGGTTGCCCCCAACTGCCATCCTCTGCTGGCCTGGCTACCCCCAACTGCCCTCTCCTGCAGGCCTGGTTGCCCCCAACTGCCTGCCCCTGCTGGCCTGGTCACCCCTAACTTCTCTTCCTTGCCAGCCTGGTCGCTCCTAACTGCCCTCCCATGCCAACCTGGTTACTCCTAACTTCCCTTCCCGCCAGCCTGGCCACCCCTAACTGCCTTCCCCTGCAGGCCAGATCACCCACAACTGCCCTCCCCTGCTGGCCATCTTGTGTCCACATGAGGGCGGCCATCTTGTATGTTGGAGTAATGGTCAATTTGCTTATTACCTCTTTATTATACAGGATTAGCAGGAATTTTGTTGAGGGGTTTACTAAAAAATACTTCATCATTACTTCTTTGTAACATAATTAAATATATTTGGTGTGTTTGGGCAAATGGTTGTATTTCTTTGCTCTAATGGATCTGCTCAAATTAGCATGCGAGCAAATGTTTTCACAAGGTCTTACTATATATGAAGATGAATCCCATTTTCATTTGTAAACCTAGATTTATAACTTTTTTCCTCTGCTCCATACAGAAATAAGTTGTTTCCTGAGTCTGCTATAAGGAACATCATGTTTCAGATACTGCAAGGACTTGCATTTATTCACAAACACGGTAGGTGATTTGGATTATTGTTCTTCTGAATAGCAGTGAAGTACTGTCATTAGGTGGGTGCAAGGTTGAAGAATTGAGAGGTTGACAGTAGATTTTGGAATACATTATCTTCCATTACTTGATTTCTGATTATCCTTCATTATTTCTCTTGTCCACGTATTCTTCTTCTTTGGGCTTTAATGTTAAGCTTGTTAGGTATAGATCTAAAATCATTCCTGACTTAAATGGCGTATTAATGAGAAACCCAAGATTAGAATTCAGGGAAATTTCACATATGATGTTGAACCCACTAACTAACACTGATTTACTATGGCTTCTCGTTTTCCTAATGTATTTATATTTTAATTTGTTCAGAGGGGTTCAAAAATAGTCTAACAAGGTTTATGCAACCCAGGGAAATTAAATGAATTAAAAATCAGCAAAGAAAGAAAAAGGCAGAGGCCAAGCAAGCTGCAGTACAGCTATAGCCAGGGGTAAGGTTAATCCACAAAATGCATCTCGACCTGTCTTACTGACGTAGAAGGAGCAGGCTACAGATTTGATTCTGAGTTTGCTTTCTGACAATGAGAGATGTGAAGCATGACAGATTGCAAGCAACGTGGCTTCCCCAAGGCAAAAACAGTCCGTTTGCCCAAGAGAAGCAGACTATTCTTGGTACCGAGACCAGGAAGGTTCTCTTATGTGCCCTTGTGAAGAAATAATATGTACTGTGACTTCATGGTAAACACAGTGACATGGGGAAGTCTCATGTCACATCCCCCTCAATACAGGACAATTATATCATCACCTGATCAGAGAAAACAGTTCTACGGAGACCCAGGATAATTCCCTCTAGGGGTGGTCTGGCTAGTCTGAGGAAAGAGAGTGTTTAGAATAATGGATGGTGCATACTCTTTAGGAAAGCCTCTATCACTTTTGTCCTTCTTGGCTGAGCTTTTGAAAGATAATGAGTAGCAATGAGTTTAGGTTATACTTTCCAGCAAGTATCTGGGGTATTACTAGCTGCACGTGGCCCACCTGGGATGGATCGATACCTCCTCGAGAACACAGAGCCGTGGGATGGACATGTGCACCAGGAGAGCCAGGAGATCCTACAGGAGGTCATTTGAGGCCACTTTAATATATAGACAGATGGGCTAAGCAGCTGATCTTGCCCAGTGAGAAATCTGTTCACTCCCAGTGTAAGGATATCATTACCATTGCAAATATTGCACCAACAAACGAATTTCCTAGTAAGGAAACTGGGTGGAAACCCTTTGATAATACAGTCAGTTCAGGTTTGACACAGATTGGTAGTGAGTAGAAAAGACCTCGTTCCACCGTCCATCTGGGATTGTTCCCAGCCTGCTCTTTAACCCCTAAGTAGCCTCACAGTGAGAGACTAAATAAAACACAAACAACAGACAGGCTATCCGTACAAATCCTTGTCAGCCTCACGCACATGCTGAATAACCAGTGAGTAGTTGCAAGACTGAGTCAAATTGTGAACCAGGTCTATTACAAAGTTTTTAGTAAAAGGTATGTCTGATTCTGCTGACATTGATAGAGCTAGCACATCAGCCGGTATTCACCAGAATTCACAAGGCATAGTATTAATTTGCAAAACATGAAACATTTATAGTAAGGGATTAGGGGAAAATGGGGGAGTCACTTACTAGATTTAAGAGCACAGGAAAAAGAAATGATAAGAATTAAAAGAGATTCTCAAAAGAGAAAGGTCAATCAGAATGTCTTCAAATCGGGACCAGTGATGGCATCTCAGTTGCTTGGGCTCCTTGCTCAGTGCTGGAAACTGAGCAAGGAGGACCTAAAAGAAAGTTACATTCTTTAGCTTTCTCTTTTGCTGCTTTTATGAGACTCAGATATTTGATTCCAAAAAGAGCATGTAGCCTTTATCCAGGTTTCTATCTAACCCATCAAATGAATGCATGCACATACCCTCATACATGTGCATACACATCTACATGTACACATACCCATATGTGCATGTATCTACATATACATTCCTCCCTATACACACACATATACACACAACACATATCTACATATCTAATAATCTAGCATCCATATACTATTGTGTCAAAGCAGTTCTTTGGAACTCCATACTATCAGTTTTGCTTACACGCCTTAGACTTGTTACAAGTCCCAATGCACAAAGCTTTGCAAATATTAGCACACTGAATTCTGCAAAATAACCCTGCGAGGTAGATGCTGTTATTGCCCCATTTTACAGATGAGGAAAGTGAGGCACAGAGAGGTAAATCATTTGCCAGCCAGTACACAGCATTGGGATTTGAAATCGGATTGTGTATGAGAAGCTGGGCTTATTGAGAAGGTCAAACCACCTTTACTTTATAACCCCAGCATTGTAGCTATGACCAGAGTTTCTTGACACTTTCCCCAGCTGTTAAGTGCCCCGTTCTAGGTATTACTTACTCACTTTTCATCTGTCACTTTATTTCCATGCCAATTTCTCAGGTAGAAAGGATAGCTGGTATATGTTCCTTCCAAAGAGGTCTAGAGAGCTTTAAAGACCGGTCGCAGGCCCCACTGCAATGGAGTGGAAGAGCAGAGACCAGCTCAGATACCTGTGCCCATTGGCCACGCTTCACTATACAAACGTATCTTCCCAGCGAACAAGAGAGTAAGAGGCTAAGAAAACAGTGATAATACTTGTAGGTGGATATTCACGTTACAGGTCCTACCTCATTTTCATTGATAAATGATTTCTGGAAACTTTTTAATGGTATGTAGATGGTATCGACGTGACTCTGGTTAAGCACACCTGTAACTCCGTATTACCGTATTTGCCGGCGTATAAGACGATTTTTTGGCCCTGAAAAATACTGTATTTGCCAGCGTATAAGACGACTGGGAGTATAAGACGACCCCCTAACATTTCCACTCAAAATACAGAGTTTGTTATATACTCGCCGTATAAGACTACCCCCCACTTGGAGGCATATTTTTCAGGGCCAAAAAATCGTCTTATACGCCGGCAAATACGGTACTTTTCTCCAGTACTGCAAAGAAAAATCACCTAAAGCACTTCGCCGCAAGTCTCAGGCTCCTCCCTGTTGCTCGCTCTCACTGTGAGAGGGCGCGTTCTGTCCCTGGGGGGCAGACTCCTCTGAGAAGGGAGAGGCGCCCTGCGGGTAGTCAGTTGCCATGGCCATGGTCCCTGTCACGGAGCCCTTTCCCCAGGGAACAAAGACACCATCCTGCTTGGGGCCGACGGAGCGGTGCCAAAGCACATGCACTTTGCGGAAATTAAAACACTAATGCACACTGTGTTTCTTCCTTCACTTGCCCTTGCAAATATGCAGGTCACACTCGTCCGTGCCCGTAATCAGAAATGCACAGCTGGCTTGAGAGCAATGTTTGCCCCAAGAAGTGGCTCTCTGCTTCTGTGTTTTCACCACTGTCTTCCTGTGCCTGACCTTGAGTCTGCCCTTGACCTTTCTGTGTGTGGCTGGCCTCGTGGCCTTCTTTAAAAAAACATTGTAGGTTTCAACCCGGTAATATCTGTGAAATTACACCTTCCGTCGCAGGAAGGTGTGCTACATGGATTGGTGGTGTTTCAGTATTCTCTGGTTGTTTCCCTGTGTTCGTATCGGGATCGTCATTAACGGGATGTGGCCGAGGGGAGAAAGCCTTCTTTGTGGCTTCGTGGTTTCCTTGCCCCAGGGTTCTTAATGAAAAGCAAGCACAACACATTTTCTGCCAGGATGAAAGAGGAAATTCCTCTGTTACTCGATTGGCGTAGGGTGCCCTGAAATTAGATTGAAGGGCCAATCCTGAATTGTGAAAGCCAAACAGTGTTGAACAGGAAGGGTTATCTTAACAGCACTTGGCTGTTGTATGACCCCTGAATGGCCCAGCTCTACGGGTTTGCGTTGTGAGTCGAAAGTGCAGAGGGAGAAGTGGACTCTTGTTACAAGTCCCAAAGCACGCATCCACAGGGCGTGGACCCAGCCAGGAACCAGAGCAGAGCTAGCACCACCTCCTCACAGGTGGTGGGGCACATCACTAGCCTCACAGCCTTGATTCTTGGCTTCTACAAAAACGGAGCCGTGTCTGCCTGTTCACTTTACCAGGTTGCTGGGAAGAGAAAGTGACAGGATTCATACAAGCTCTTGCAAGGTGCCGACTTGCTAAATGCTGCTCTAAAAGCTGTGCAAAAGTTAACACATTGAATCCTGCAAAACAACCCCACGGGTAGATGTTGTTATTCTCCCATTTTACAGGTGAGGGAAGTGAGGCACAGAGAGGTTAAGTGATTTGCCAGCCAAGTGAACAGAATTGAGACTTGAAATTGGGCAATCTGGTTGGTCTGCACAATTTACCACTATGCAGTGTTGCCTCTCATGTGGTAATGCTTTTTTAAAATAGAGATGAAAAATAAATGTACATGACAGGAGGGCCTTATAGTTTTATTTATTTTTTTAATTTTTATTTTTTTAAAATATATTTTATTGATATTTTACAGAGAGGAAGGGAGAGAGATGAGAGCTAGAAACGTCGATGGGAGAGAAACATCGACCAGCTGCCTCTTGCACACCCCCTACCGGGGATGTGCCCGCAACCAATGTACATGCCCTTGACCGGAATCGAACCCGGGACCTTTCAGTCCGCAGACCGACACTCTACCACTGAGCCAAATCGGTTTCGGCAGGGCCTTATACTTTTAATTACCAAGGAATAGAACGCCTGGGCATAAAGCTGATATTAGCTCTTGCCATTATTTAGTAATGAAAAGAAGAGAGGGCTACATTCTACAGACATGCTCATGAATGTTCCTAGTTATAAAGGCTTATTCTCAAATACAGTATACATATGTCAAAAACAGACAACATATGTCACCCAACAGATACAGTTTTCACCAGCCAATTTTAAGGGTCTGTTTGCAATTAATTTTTTTTCCCCTCGCCATTTTCCCTCTGATTATTTATTTGGGGCCTGAAGTATGATCCATAGAAAAGAAAGCTGCTTAGGGGGACATATGGGGAACCAGAATCTTCACTCTTTCCATTTCATTCGTGCACATGTTCTCTGTGGAAGTAGAAGTAAAGAGGGAGGGGATAAAGCTGGACTGGCGGGAGGAGACAGTGCGTGTTTACAGGAGCATGGCCAGCATGGAAGCAAGGAGTGCGGGAGCGCTTGTATCTGAGCACAGGCGGATGTGGTGGGATGTGCAGGAGAAGATGCAAGTGTGCTGAGGTGGGTGTTATAGATGGTGGCAGTGGAGCTTGGGGGCTGGAGAACCAATGACTCATAAATGCCACGGAAGTTTAGAAATAGAAATTTAGCCCAACAAGAGGAGAAAGGGGGAGTTAAGAGGAAAATCGGTGTTAATCTGGACCTGAGAAGACCAGAACCACAAACCTAGTTTAGCTGTGTGGGTTGAGAGGGACAGAGTGGAGCTCTGTAGCATAACAGCTGTGGCGCCTTTCTTAGGAGGATTGTGAATGATTCACCCACCCACCATGACTCACCTTTCCCATCTGTTCAGTCAGAAAACAATGTCTACCATTTCTTTTCTCATTGAGGTGTTTGGGTTTTGTTGTTGTTCCTCCTCACCCGAGTGTATTTTTTGCATTGACTTTTAGAGAGAGTGGAAGGGAAAGGGTAGAGTGAGAGAGCGAAACATCAATGTGAGCAAGACACGTTGATTGGTTACCTCCCACATGCGCCCCCACTTGGGTGGGAATCGAACCCTTGACCCTTCAGTGCATGGGCCTATGCTCTAACCACTGAGCATGCTGGCCAGAGCTCATTGGTGTGGTTTTAATTCTTTGAGTTTTTAGGAAGAGAGACCATGGTCTCATGGTTCGTATATCTTCAGGGGCCACAGGAGTCGTCTTAGGTGCACTGATAGAAGGTCACTGTCTAATAACTGCTCGTGCATGTTCACGTTCTTAAGTCAATTCCCAGATGGGAGCATGCCGCCAGGCCTTCTGGGAGCTGAGTGGTGCTCTGAAGAACAGAGGGTCCAAACACAGTGACTCAGTCTCAGAACAGACCTCGCCCACTCTGGTGGGCGCTGATCATCTTTATTTAATTAGGCTGAGCAGAAGCCAGCCAAGGTTACCCACATCTGAAATCCTTTCTTTCATTTCAAAGGCCATTTTTGACTAGCACTGAATTACTGTTTGAATTTGAATCAGCCTCAAGTTTGGTTCTTCCTATAATTTAGGCTAATTTAGGTTTAATTTACTCTTAATTTGGTTAGGAAACTTGAGGAAGGCCATTAGGTATATATTGGTACAATGTTAGGAAAAAGAATGAAGCAATGGAATATATATATATATATATATATATATATATATATATATGTATGTATCTTTATCTATATATATTATATACATATTATATATATATATATATATATATATATATATATATTATACTACCTTTCTATACCCATATATGAATATAAACACTCAAAGCTCTACACATACATGTACTACATATACATATACATATGCTATACAAATAGAAAATTTGCTATGCCAGTCTCTGGTCTAATCCAGGTCTAACTGCTTTGATCTTCTCAATGCCTTGGATTATGTAAAATAAAAGCAGCTCATTAGTGGAAGGAAGCACTTCCTCTTCTCCCCTGTGGCCCTCTTGAATGTATGCGGTCACTTCTGTACCTTCAGCCCTTGTACGCAGACTGGGTTCTTGGCTCTGAAATTATATTCACTTGGCCCAGCTTAGCTAGCCATTGACCTTAGAGACCCATCATTATGTCATAACGCTAACCACCTGGAACTTGACCTGGTACTGAGCTCTGGTGTCTCCAGAATGATGAGCAGAGAGGAGTATCCTTTTGTGAAAACACTGTTGCTTCCGTGAGACAGGACATCTAGTGCGGTTTTCACATCTAACTACGTTACAGTCACCCAGCTCTTCAGAACACAGAGGGGTTTCAGAAAACGACCCTGACTAGGAGATTCTGTCCTGCTGGGACGCTCTCTGTGATGAGAACTTCCCACTCTGAGCCTTTAGTGTCTCCCGCCCTGCGTCAGGGTCATTGCTCTTCTCTCTCAGTTCTCAGCTACTGTCTTGCGAGGTTTCCTTCCTCCCACCTTTCCAACAGCCCTGCTCTGCTCTCTGTTGCACATCCCTACTTGACCCAGGTGCACTTGTCAACACTTGTCTTCACGTTCCCTACAAATCTATTCAAGTCCTGGGTCAATCGGTAAGAATATGTTATGAAGACTCCATGCTCCTGCCAGTGCATTAGACATCCAGAAGAAATAAAACTGTATCCTCTACCCTTAACGTGCTACATCTAATTACTGAGAGCTGGTTAACCTGCCTGAAAGCAATAGCACTTTGCTCGGGTTTACTGGGGAGGGCCTGTCACGTCTACCAAGGCAAAAATCATGTCCATTGGGATTTTGCTTCTGAATCCATGGAGCCTAACCCAGCGCCTGGCATGGAGTGGGCCCTCCTTGAATAGCTATTGGTAGAATGAATCAATGAATCGATGCTAATATATTAGAATGGCTTCATGGAGGAAGGGAAAGTCAAAGCAGATCTTAAAGCATGACAAAGATTGGGATGGGTATAGTAAAAAAGTACAAGGGCACAACATTGTTAAAGGAAATAAATACAATGAAACTAAGGAAAAGGAGGAATTTTACCTGTTTGGAACACACTTTACACATATTGGTGGTAAATACTGGAAAATAATATTGTCTTTTTTGACAGACTGAAAGGAGTTTCAGGCTTGTTGAATAATTTTAAAAGGAGCCATGGAAGGGATATACAGTGACAGAACCGTGTTTGAATTGTCAGGAAGAGTAAGAATCCAGCAAGAGGGAGTGAGGACGGCCTGCTACAAAGGGGCAGTGCAGGGATTGGCCCCTCCAAATCCTGGGAGGGGCCAATGAGCAAGGGCACAGGGGACACATATGAAAGGTTTTGACGAGAAATGTGATGGTTAGGATCTGGTATACAATGTATCTGGGTATCCTATTGAAGGTTGAAGAAGGAGAGAGTTTGGGCTGATGTGGGGATGACAGTGATATTCAGCTGCTATCATGAGAGACATAGGTCTAGAAAAGGGTGGAGGAGGACATTAGAGATGTGCATTACCAGCAGAGAGGTGGTTGAGGAATAGTGTAGCTCTTCAGTGATGGCTATTAATTTCTTCTATAATGAGCTAGTTGGATCCTAACATTGACAACCTTGATAATGATAGCACATAACCAAACACTGTGAGCAGCTTTAACAGAGTTGTATTTCCAGTGTGGGTGTTCCATTGAGATTAAGAAGTCTGTCAACAATGCTCTCTGTAAGTGGGGGGTTCTGGGTTTTCAGAGGCATGTACTGCTGATCAGTGGGTGTCTGAGTGTGCCTGGAAGGTTGGCATGTTGAGTGTATGGCCGGCTTCCTATTTGATCAGTTAGCTTTGCCTTTCACGGTATGAACTGCACTTCTACTTCTTCATTAGGCAAAGTAGCATTTAATATTTAAACATCTGTTACAGCAGAATCTCAGCTATGTGTAAGTCCTATTCATAAATCCCTTGTTTTTTGAACAAAAATTGTAATTGTGTTTCTGCTTGTGGTATAAACTCTTAGTACCCATGAGACTCGTCTTTTGAAATGACATTTTTTCCTTGAAATGACAATTTCTTTTTGCAAAGTTATCTAAGCCCATAGTTGAGTTTTGATATTTTACTTACTTATTTTTAATGTTTTATATTCAAATTTTATTTATAATAGTGAAAAACAAACCAAAACAGTTAAATGATCAAATAGAAGAATTGGTATGCCAAAGATAATTTATCCAAATGATGATATCAGGCAGCTATTAAGGCTTTTTTAAAAATAAGAAAACAAGGAATAAAATGAGAATCGGATACAGAAACTAGGAAGAACTCCTTGAAGATTTTTTTTTATGTCTCGTTCTTGTCAGATTTATGGAAGTATAAATTGCACACATACAATTTTTTGATGTTTTAGAATAAGTTTTCTCTCTTGGAGAAAAAAAGTATGATTGGTGATCAACTTAGGAATAATTTTACATCTTGAATTCATCAAAGGGAAGTGGATGAAGTCCTTTGAGAGGTCTGAAGGACTCTGTCAGTGGGATGGATGTATAGAACCTTCAGTGCCATACCTGAATTATAATTCAAATTGTGGCAGTTATGAAAAGGGCGGTACATCTGGGCAGAGTATGCACAGAGGGCAGCTTGCATTTGGAATCCTTCTCTGTTTCTCCCAGGCTTCTTCCACCGGGACTTAAAGCCTGAGAACCTGCTCTGCATGGGGCCGGATCTGGTGAAGATCGCAGACTTCGGATTGGCCCGGGAGATCCGGTCCAGGCCTCCCTACACAGATTACGTATCTACCAGATGGTGAGTGCCATTTTCTAAAAAAGTATTTGATTACATTTCTTTAAAAATATGTCATCACATTGAGGGTGCTATTCATGTCACAAACATCAACTTTTCACTAGGAGAAACAGTGCAGTTTAAAACATGTGTGTGAATATGTTGGCATTGTGCAAGGGTTAAAAGCTGGTGTTGTAAATAATTTTTAAAGGGAGTCCATTATGCTTTTCCATAATATGAGTCATATTTTATAGACCTTCTTAAAGATCATGTACAGAAGAGTTGTGTAAAAGATTCTCCAAAGACTTATCTGAATAACTGCTATTATGAAAACTTCCAGACCCTAAGAATTTGCTTTAAGTAGTTGGCCATGAGCAAGAAGTAGCCTACAGACAATGCTTTACATTCTCTTCCCCTCCCTTCCCCTCCCTTCCCCTCTCTTTCCCTTCCCTCTTCTTTCCTCTCCCCCCTCCCTTCCTTTCTTTTTCCTTCCCTTCTCTCTCTCTTCCTCGCTTTTATTCTCACTCTACATTTCCCAAAGAGACTGCAGAGAGGAGTCCTGTAGAGACATGTACAATAGAAACGACCCTAAGCTAGAGAAGCATTGCTCTCTGACAGCATCCACAGCAGCTGCCAATCTCCACGCCTGCATGTACCTTTCTGAGCTACACAGATAACGGGAATGTGTAAGCCCTCTCACTGCGAGCTGATGATGTATTTAACTTGCTCTGACCAGGAGAGGTAGTAACAGGCAGTGCCCCTTTGTCCCTCCAGGTACAGGGCCCCCGAAGTGCTCCTGAGGTCCACCAACTACAGCTCCCCCATTGACATCTGGGCCGTGGGCTGCATCATGGCCGAGGTGTACACCCTCAGGCCACTCTTCCCCGGGGCCAGTGAGATCGACACAATCTTCAAAATTTGTCAAGTACTGGGGACCCCAAAAAAGGTAAGCTGGCTTCCCAGGCTCCCTGGCCTCCACTGCGCCATGACTATCTGCTTCTTCTGGAATCTTTCTTTTGGCCTCAGCAATCTTCCATGCCCTCAGACACGCCAACCTCTAAGACCTGGCGCTCACTCCCTCCTACTTTCTCTTTTTATTAATTTCAATTTTTAAATTATTTTTAAAAATAATTCTTTATTGTTAAACGTATTACATACGTCTCCTTTTTCCCCTCATTCACCCCCTCCAGGCTATCCCTGGCCCCACCCCAGGACCTCACCGCCCCATACCCACCCACCCACCCCTGCCTTCCCTCCAAGATTCCATTTTTATTTATTTCAGAGAGGAAGGGAGAGGGAGAGAAAAAGAGAGAGAGGGAGAGAGAGAGAGAGATCAATGAGGAGAGAGAATCATTGATCATTGATCAGTTGCCTCCTGCATGCCCCCTATTGGGGCTGGAGCCCACAACCCACCCCGGCATATACCCTTGACTAGAATCAGACCTTTCAGTCCACAGGCCGACGCTCTATACACTGAGCCAAACCTAGTGCCTTCCTTCTGCTCTTAAGTAGAAGACATTTGTCCTGGCTCCCTCGACTTTCCTCTCCAGGGCACCTCACCTCCCTTGTAGCCTTTCTCTGTTTTCATGGCCACAGCACTTAGGAGCTATTCAGAAGTCTCCTAAAGGCAATCTGTAGCCCTTACCTATCCTCTTTGTAACTCTATTCTCATAGCTACATCTCTCTGTGAGAGGTCTCCTGACACCCTCACCATCATCTCAGACTCAACACATCTGTCAGTTTGCTTTTTTAAACTTTTTCCAAAGAACACAAACATACTGAAATTTTTTCTTTCCATTTTACTGTGATATAATGGACACAGCGTTGTATAGGTTTAAGGTGCACCAGATTGTTTTTCATTTATCTCCACTGGCTTCTTGCTTTCATTCTCCGTTTTTGTCTGTGGTCTCATCATAGTCCCAGAGCCCCAGCCCTGAGGCTGAGTGTCCATTTTACTCTCTCTCTTTCCCTTACTTCCCATCCCCTCACCTAAGCAGTGGGTCCTTACATCCTGTTGACTGTCCCTGCACAGTCTCAGGCGGCTCTCATCCTTGGAGTCCACTGGCCCCATCACAGACTGGGCCATGCTTGCCCTCCCTGAATGGGGGTATCAATCTTCTGCCTTCAGGTCTTTTTCCCTCCAGCTAACCTTTCAGTCCGCAGCCAGTTCACCTCCTTAAAGAACAGCTCTGGTACTGGCTTCCGCTCCTAAAAATATTTGCTGCTGGCTCCTATCACCAGCCACCTTAACTGTCATTCTTTGTCCCCCACCTCATACCTGTACCCTCACACTGTGCACCCTGGAACCTCCGCACTATCGTGCTCTGCATATGCACACTCTGCCCAACGGAGGTCTCGCCGTGACCATACCCGCTGTTTTTCCAAGGCCCTACAATCTTTCTCCTCACTATTTCTCTTCTCCTCTCTGCCTTCCACTGTGATCTGTGTTATTATTGTCCATATCTGTTTCCTGGGCGTTTACACTCATTCAGGTCAAAGATTTATCCTGTGTTTATTTGTGTTTCTTTTTCCGGGTTGTAGCCAGCATCATTGCTGGTACAAATCAGTCTCTCAAAAGAAATTACTACATCACTGATGGCACCTCTTCAAGATTTCCAGAGTCTCCTGCCGGAGTCTCTCTTCCCTAGGATAACTGTATCTGTACCTCTCGTGGCCCTCTTTACTTTTTATTCTGTATTACTGCTTTTAAATAAATATCTTATTTTCTCCTTTGGACAGTAATTTCCTTAAGGGCAGCATTTATATCAGATTATTTTTGGAGGTCTTTACCGCTACACCTATATCAGGCACTCAGTAACTAAGTGAATGAATGCTATGAGCAATACATAATGTCACTTTGCTTTTTTTAAAAAAAAAAAAAAGAATTACACCAGAATGTGTCTTGTAAAATAGTGGAGTGTTGGATTAGAAGGGACCCTAAAAATCATTTGTTTGTCCTTTCCCATCATGTGCTTCAGCATTTAGTCATGGGTATGATGGGTGAAAAAGTGGGGAACTTGAGATTGTGTGGGATTGCTTTCTTTACTGTTGGACTTCATAAAAATGGGGATATGTAGGTTTTGACAAATTTATTTAACTGGGGACAGGTATTTTGTTTTATTCCCCCACCCCCCAAAAATATCTCACTAGCAGTTTCTAAATCCTCTATCTCATGAAACACAATTGGGAAAATACTAATTTGGTTTCAACCCCCAAATCTCAAGAGAGGTGCTATCTTGTGTTAAGGTTATAAAGCAGGTTGGTGGCAAATCCAGTGTCTTTTTCTACGCTTTCTCAGACTTTACATATTTTCTAGTCTCCCCATTAGCATGTGTGTCAGTCATCATGGTACCACCAGAATGGATATGGACGTGGTCATGACATGAATGCCTTTCTGCTGTAGGAACACATGCCAGGATATGCACTCCTATCACAGAGAGTGGCTGAGCAAGATTTTCTATCTTTCCTTCTTTCAGACCGACTGGCCAGAAGGCTACCAACTTTCAACTGCTATGAACTTCCGCTGGCCCCAGTGCATACCCAACAACTTGAAGACCCTGATTCCCAATGCTAGCAGTGAAGCAATTCAGCTCCTGAGAGACCTGCTTCAGTGGGATCCCAAGAAACGGCCAACAGCTAGTCAGGTTTTCTTCCATCTTCTGTGTGATGCATTTCTTATGAAGTTCATATCTATTCTGAATAAGTCCTATAATTTCACAGGAAGTACTTAATTTGGTAAAAAAAAAAAAATAGTATAGAATACCACTGTTGGTGTATTTATACTAATAAAAGCATAATATGCTAATCAGACCAAATGACCTTCCAGACGTCCTTCTAGACAAAGCCTCGGTGGCAGAGACCAAGGCAGAGGTGGGTAGAGGCAATCAGGCTGGCAGTGGAGCAGTTAGGGATGATCAGGCCAGCAGGGGAGCAGTTAGGGTCATCAGGCTGGCAGGCAGAGGAATTTAGGGGCAATCAGACAGGTAGATGAGTGGTTAGGAGCCAGCGATCCCAGATTTCGAGAGGGATGTCCGACTGCTGGTTTAGGGCTGACCCCACAGGACATCACTCAAGGGGTCCCGGATTAGAGAGGGTGCAGGCTGGGCTGAGGGACCCTCTCCCCCACATGAATGTCATGTACCGGGCCTCTAGTTATATATAAGAACTTAAAATAGTTTGAAACTTATAAAGTTAAAGTAGTCAAGGTTTAAACAACATAGTTGCTTTGGAATGAGGAAATGGGCTTAGAAAAGTGAAGTATTATATCTAAGACATATAGCAAATAATAAGTTACAAAGCTAGGAGCTGTGCTGAGCCAGAATACTTTTCAGAAGTAGCAAAGGTCATAGCAGTGTAACTGGCTGCTTTAGTGAGATAATTTGAAGTTCATACATTCGATAGTACTTCGGATAAGAAAAATCACAAGGGCCAAAACCGGTTTGGCTCAGTGGATTGAGCATCGCCTGCGGACTGAAAGATCCCAGGTTTGATTCCAGTCAAGGGCATGTACATTGGTTGTGGGTACATCCCCGGTAGGGGGTGTGCAGGAGGCAGCTGGTCAATGTTTCTCTCTCATTGACGTTTCTACCACTCTATCCCTCTTTCTTCCTCTCTGTGGAAAATCAATAAAATATATAAAAAAAGAAAAAAAAATCACAAGGGATATTACAGATTCAAGGTGTTGGCAAACAGGTTTGAGTACAAGAAATACAGATTTATTATTTTATATTTATTTATTAATTATTGTATTATTTTCCATGCAAACAACTATAAACCTACTTTTGCCCCGCCCTATAGTTGGTTTGGGCTAAGAAATTGCAGTAACCTGGTCAGTGGAATGTAGCCCCGTGAGGTGATGGTGCTAACCTGCCCACCAGACTTTCCTCCTGAAGCAGCCATATATGTCGTTCCAGGCGCTCCGATATCCTTACTTCCACATTGGGCATCCCCTGGGCAGCACCACACAGAGCCTTCAGGATTCCGGAAAACCACAGAAGGACATCCTGGAAAAGGCGGGCCTACCGCCTCACATGAAGCCCGTCCCTCCAGCCCAGCCCCCGACCAAGCCACACGCGAGGATTTCTTCGAGACAGCATCAAGCCAGCCAGCCCCCTCAGCATCTCATGTACCCCTACAAAGCAGAGGCGCCCAGGACAGATCACCCGAGCCACCTGCAGGAGGACAAGCCAAGCCCCTTGCTCTTCCCATCCCTTCACGTCAAGAATCCTCCAGCGGTAAGTGGCGAAATTCACTAGTGAGCCCCCTGTTGGGTCTGTTCTTCTTTTACTAGTACCTCACTTACTGTGCGACCTGTTCAGCTTGTAGAGTCTAACTGTAATGAATTTATCTTTGTAATATCATGGACTTGTGAAAAGAGCTTTGGCCGTGGCGTTAAAGGGCCTCGTTCAAGTTCTGGCTCTGCCTGATAGTTGTGGTGCTGTGGTGGGTGAGCGCTGGGTGCTGCCTCCAGATCACCAAGGTCTCAAGTCCTGTCTCTCCTATTTCACAGCTCTGTGGCCCTGTGCGCATGACCTGGCCTCTCTGCTCCTCATTTCCTCTCTGTAAAATAGAGATAACAACACCTGCCTGACAGAATTCTTTTGAGCACTAAATGAGTTAATGCTTGAAAGAATTTAAACTAATACCTGGCACCTAGGAAGAACTTAATAAATAGTAGTCATTGAGACTGATTCCTGTGGACTCAGTTTCCTCATCTGTAACAGAAAATCATTACATCTGCCTTGCCCACCAGATGGCGCTGTTCATGAGGGTCAACGTTCCTCATGCTTGTACAGCTGTTTTTTGTTTTGTTTTGGGTTTTAAAAAAATATTTTTTTTTATTGATTTTAGAGAGGAAGGGAGAAGGAGAGAGAGATAAAAACATCAATGACGAGAGAGAATCATTGATCAGCTGCCTCCTGCACGCCCCGCACTGGGGATTGAGCCCAAAACCCGGTCATGTGTCCTGATCGGGAATCGAATCATGACCTCCTGGTCTATAGGTCAATGCTAAACCATTGAGCCAAGCTGGCTGGGCTGTGCAGATGTTTTGAAAGGCACAAAGTGCCATACGAATATTTTTTGGTTATTATTCCCATGAACCCCACCAATGGCTCTGGGCTGTCAATTGAGCCCAGATCTTTCTTCTCCTCTTGGGCTGGGGGTCAAAAGGAATCAACTGGTGTTAGATTTAATCAAATGATAACACTACATTCTTTATATCTTTATTTATAACACTATAAATCATGTTAATTGTTTGAGATGAGGCCTGAATGAGAAGCCAGCCATCTTCCTAGTATGGGAGAAGTCCCTTAAATTCCTTTTTTAAAGTCCTTTTCCAATACGACTCTTATCTCCACATGAGGAACACCGATGTCATCAGGGTAGGGTAGGCGAGAGACAAGGTGTGGGTATGTGCTGCCCCGGTTGCCCTTTCTTTTCTTTCTTTCTTTTAAAAAAAATATATTTTATTGATTTTTAACAGAGAGGAAGAGAGAGGGATAGAGAGTTAGAAACACCGATGAGAGAGAAGCATTGATCAGCTGCCTCTTGCATACCCCCTACTGGGGATGTGCCCACAACCAAGGTACATGCCCTTGTCCGGAATTGAACCTGGGACCTTTCAGTCCGCATGCCAACGCTCTATCCATTGAGCCAAACCGGTTTCGGCCCGGTTGCCCTTTCAGATGAGCAGTGCATATTAGGGAATGCTATGCCCCAGGATCCTCCTTTTTATAACCAAGAAAGTTCAGAATGGGGAATATCCCTGGGTGAGCTCTGTTAATGCCAAGTATCGCTTTCCCCCCCCTCTCCTTGTGAACACAGAAAATCCTCGCTGGGCTGGAGCACAAGAACGGTGAGATCAAGCCCAAGAGTAGGAGAAGGTGGGGTCTTGTTTCCAGGTCGACAAAGGATTCCGATGACTGGGCCGACGTGGATGACTTGGATTTCAGTCCATCCCTCACCAGGATTGACCTGAAAAACAAGAAGAGACAGAGCGACGAGACTCTCTGTAGGCAAGTGCGCGCTTCTGTCTGTGAGCAGACTGGATCTGGGATGGGTGAGGGCCCCTTTTACCCACCGGACGATGCTTCCTCTCGAGCGTGACCTGAGCCATGTTCTCTCCATTCAGATTTGAGAGTGTTTTGGACCTGAAGCCCTCTGAGCCCATGGGGACAGGAAACAGCGCCCCCACCCAGACTTCGTATCAGAGGCGAGACACGCCGACCATGAGATCCTCCGCCAAACAGCACTACTTGAAGCACTCCCGATACTTGCCGGGTAATGGAAGCAATTCCTTTTCTCTGACCATAGATAAGAAACCTGGAATCCCGTGTTCACAGAGATTCTGTTTTGGAAGGCACTTGGTGGCTTCTCTTCAGAATTGGTGGGAGCATCATAAAAATATTTGCTGGAGCCCAGGCCTCATATTTTTAGTTTTTATAGTTGCCTAAGATAAGAAATTTGGTAGCGGATACTGGGTCCAGCCCCCAGGAAGTGAGGAACTGGTAAGAGCCAAGCAGCATGCCTGAGGTCCCCCCACTCCATCCCACCTCCCCGAAACCTGGAGTGCCTGATACAAGTGGGGAATGCAGGCATCTAGAAGGAAAGTGGTTTGGCCTGAGGTTAAGGTCAAGGCAGCCTTGGACATTAGGGAGTCAGTGAGGGCTGTGGGTGCAGACTGGAGCCATCAGTATGAGATGGCGAAGTAGTCTAGGTTAGGTGAGAAGATGGAACTTGGGGGACAGAGGCAGAAAGGGGAGGAAGAGCTACAAAGGTGGGACTTTGGAGGGGGGTGTAGATGACAGAAAGGCGGTGGTCTGTGAAGGGGACAAGTAGGAATGTCTAAGAACACAAAACCCAGGACAGCACTGGAGGGCATCAAACCATAGGACATGGGACAGAGCTGTTGGTAGTAGAAGTTTCAGACACCTCTCTCAGACCATGTGCCAGTGAGGCAACATACTCAACCCAAAGACAGCATCTTTCCTTTTCAGTCAATTTTTGCTTAGATTCTTGAGCCATAGAAACTTTTATTTCTTTAAAAATATATTTTATTGATTTTTTACAGAGAGGAAGGAAGAGGGATAAAGAGTTAGAAACATCAATCAGCTGCCTCCTGCACACCCCCTACTGGGGATATGCTCTTGCCCTGAATCGAACCTGGACCCTTCAGTCCGCAGGCCAACCGCTCTATCCACTGAGCCAAACCGGTTTTGGCAGCCATATAAAATTTTAGACAAACTGGGCTCTGCATTAATTTTATCTCTCAAGTCTGCTGCATGTTTTGCCTTTTAAACACATTTCTTCCCCGTTAGGCATAAATATAAGGAACGGCATCCTCCCGACTCCGGGCAAGGACTTCATTCCATCGAACCCGTGGTCTAGTTCCGGTTTGTCAGGGAAGTCTTCAGGGACAGTGTCAGTAATCAGCAAGATAAATTCAGGTGAGTAGTAGTTATTAACTCCTAAATGGCAAGAAGCAAATTCTCTGGGTGTGGCAGAGTGGGAACGGAGACAAGGGTACCTACCACTTGTGGGACCCCGGGGGCCTTTCTGCTACGCCAACCCCGGGCCTCTTTTCTGGCCTGTGCTCCTTTCTCTCAGCAGCAGGCCCTGGGGACTCAGCCTGCTCCGCGGCTCTACCTCCAGGAGTATCTGGCGAGAAAAGCACAGTTGTTCTTGGCTCCTGGGAAAAGCAGTAAAAAACTTGACAGAGTCTGACCCTCTATAGTGCAATGACCTCAGAAGTCAGCTCCAGCTTGTCCCCTCGGCTTGATTACCCAGCCCCTGCCAGGCCATCGAGACTTCCGGTTGGAGGACAGTGTGGGAGGCTCTCCCACTCTTTGTAAATAAGAAAATGACTTTTCCCAAGCTGTGCAGCCTGACTAACCCTGTTCCCAGCCGGCCAGTGTCCCACATGGCCGTCCCTCACACGGCAGCCCTGCTCTGTGCTGCTCCCCCTCCTCATTCGAGGGAGACATCGGGGCTTCACTTCTCCTGCCTTTATCCATTACATGTGCATTTACTTCAAGGAATACAAATAATATATCAACACCCACATACCCGCTGCGAACTCACAAAGTCAAACTTGGCCAATAGACGCTCTAAACCCATGGCTAGGCCTTCCCTCCCTCTCCCTCTGTCTCTCCCTCACCCAACGCCCACCTGATTTGGGTATTTATTATTTCTATGCTTTTAGACATATCAATACATGGGACACAGAGTATGGTTTTGCATGTTTTAAAATTTATATGCCGGTAATCCTGGATCTCCACTTCACTCATTTTAATAATTATATTATATATGTAGCAATCACACATATATAGAATGTATGTCATATTATCTATCATATCACATATAAAAAATATATATAACCATACAATACCATCATTTATTACTTCTATTAGACCGTATTTATGTTTCCCTTCTCTTCTTGATGGACATGTGAGTCGTGTATGGTTTGTGCTGCTAGAAAGCGTGCTGACACAGGCCTTGCTGTGCACCGGTGTGGGGTTTCTCTGGGCGTGCTGTAGACATGCGAGGTTAAAGGGCGTGCTCATCTTCGACCTTGCAGATATTGCCAGATTGCTCTCCAGCAGGGTGTGGGAGCTGTGCTGCATCCTCGATGCCACTTGGTACTGTCGAGCCTAAAATTTGTGCTAATGTGATGGGTGTGAAATAGCATTTATTGTGGCTTAAATTTGCATGTCCTGTTCAATAACGAGGTTGAGCATCTTGCGTTTATTGACTACATCTTTCCCTTTTGTGACTATCCAAGTTCTCTTCTCCTTTTTCTTCTTATCTGCTTGTTCACCAAAAATGCAAAATCTGCTCCAGCTGACCAACACAGCTCCTCAGACAGGCATTCCGACCGTGGTTCCTGCCCTGCTCTGAGCAAGGATGCTCTGTGTTGGGAAGACATAGAGCAGTTCTACTACCTACTAACTCTTTCCTTCATGGCTAGCACTCCCATTGTACAATGGCCATAACAGCATTCTTCATAGTTCCATATATAGCTTTATGCCTTCATAGTAAGACTTATAGATATTCATTCCCCTATCCTATATATATTGATTACTTGCTATATGTCAGGCGTTCCACTAACATCCTAGAATACTAAGATGAGTAGCTATAGTTCTGGCCCTTAAAGCACTCTCAAGATGGAAATGGCATTATAAATGAATGTATTTAATATATTTTAATAATGGTTAGTTGTTCTGATTATAGACAAGAAAACTTAGTATAGAACTACTTATAATAGCTAAATAATTAACATAACCCATGTATTGATGAATAAGAGTGGTCAAATGTACTATGGTTTAGCCATATTCTAGAATTTGCATATACTGACATGCAATGATAATTGTTTTATATTATTATGCAGTGGAAAAAGCTGTTTCAGAATAGGCTAAACCAGGGGTGGGCAAACTTTGACTCGAGGGCCACAATGGGTTCTTAAACTGGACCGGAGGGCCGGAACAAAAGCAACCTGACCATGCTGGCACTCTCATCTTGGGCTGCTGGTGAAGGAGCGGAGGGGAAAGCAAGAGAACCCTCCGCTCTTTCGGCTCCATGGGCCGGATAGAACTGCGGAACGGGCCGGATCCGGCCCACAGGCCATAGTTTGCCCATGGCCGCTAAACTGATTATACCAAGAGAAAGAAAATTCCAAATTTCCCTTTTCTCATACAAACCAACCATCCTCCATTTGGGGGTGGGCTACAGGAGCATAACCTCCCCTCAACCCTATCTTTCTGACAGTGTGGTGTGCTGGAATGCTCTGGTCAGAATATGTTTTTATCATAATTCTTCCCCCTTCAAAAATAAAAACCTAATTCTTTATTGTTCTGTACTACTGCCCTTTAACCCTGTCGTGTACACATGACTTTGTAGTAATGAACTTTTGTTTTGCAAATCAGTTGGTTCCGGCTCTACAAGTTCTAGCGGACTGACTGGAAACTATATCCCTTCCTTCCTGAAAAAAGAAGTTGGTTCTGCTGTGCAGAGGGTACACTTGGCACCTCTTCCAGACCCTTCCCCTGGTAAGTTCCATTGTGGATTATTCATGAATTGATTCAACAAATAGTTATTGAACAATGGCTTTGTCGCTGCAGACATGGATAGGCATGTTGTAGGTCTAAGATCCCCAAGAGAAGGAGACAGACAGAACTCCCTGTCCTTGTGGACTTATACTCTATAGACAATAAGAGGACCAGATGAGATGCTTGTAACTTTTAAGGAGAAAATAGAGCAGGCAGGAAGCAGAGAATGTGGGAGTTGGAGATTGCAATTTTAGATAGGGTAATCAAACAAGACCTCATTGCGAAGGAGGTATGAAGGAGGTGAGAGAGCAAGAAGGCAATATAGTTAAGACTGTTTCACACATGGGATTCTGAGGTGTGTGGGCTTTTAAAAAAATACATATATTTTTTAATTGATTTCAGAGAGGAAAGGAGAGAGAGAGAGAGAAACATCAATAATGAGTCTCACTGATTGGCTGCCTCCTACAAGTCCCACGCTGAGGATCTAGCCTGTAACCTGGGCATGTGCCCTGACCAGGAATCAAACTGTGACCTTCTTGTTCATAAGTTGATGCTCAACCACTGAGCCACACTGGTTTGGCACAGGTGTGTGGGCTTTGAGACAGGACAGGCCTTTGAATATTCAGTGAATAGCAAGGAGACAGAGTACAGGGTGGCATGAGTGAGAGGAGAGTGGGGGGGGGGGCAAAGGGGGGGCGGAGGGAGTAGGTCAGAGAGGTGAGAAGACACTCCATGCTATGAGGCCCTGCAGCTACCATGTGCATTTTGTCATTGGCTCTGGGTGACATGAGAGCCACTGGAAGGTTCTGAGCAGAGGAGTGAGGTGGTTTGACATGCATCTTCCATGCTCACTCAAGAGCTGGCTGTCACTAGACTGAACGGGGAAAGCAGGGGTGGAGGCAGCCACACTGATTGGCAGGCTAGTTATCCAGGCAAGGGAAGGTGCTGGCCCGAGCTGGGGTGCTAGTGGCTGAGTTGGGCCAGATTCTGGGTATATTTGGAAGGTAGAGCCAGTAGGACTTGCTGACAAATTACAAGTGGAATTTGAGAGAAAGAGAAGAGTCAGGATTGACATCTGTATTTTTGACCTGACGCTGTAGAATTAGGTTGTCTTTAACGGAGAGAGGGAAGACTCTGAGTAGGAGGCAAAGCGCTCCTCTTGAATTCTCCTTTTCTCATAACTTTTGTCACTGAGATGCATTTATCTGCACCTGTGTGCGTGGGTGCTTTCCCTACCAGGCTCACTGCTCTCTTTCACTGCAGGTTATTCTTCCTTGAAGGCTGTGAGACCTCACCCTGGACGGCCTTTCTTCCACACCCAGCCGAGGAGCACTCCTGGGCTGATCCCCCGGCCTCCGGCTGCCCAGCCCGTGCACGGCCGGACCGACTGGGCTTCCAAGTACGCCTCTCGGCGATGACAGTCAGGATCCCTTCCGGAGGGGAAAGCGGGACCCTGTCCCTCCGCCAACTGGTGTTCTCCCCGCAGGAAACTTCTGGATCCTGTAAAAGCAAACACACACTTTGTAGCTGTTCTTCTGAACTGAGACATTTCAATATTCTTTTTTAAAGTTCTTTTCTTAAATATTGATTTGTACAAAATTATTTTATTCTAATACTGGGTCCCATTATTTTCTTAAACGGCAGCATTTTGTACATACGGATTATGTTTTAGTGTTTTATACAGTCAACTTTGTAACAAACTTTTTAAAGATTAATTGATTTTCTTTTGGGGTTCCAGATAATATTTTATACAGATTTTTTTTTAAAAAAACGTAATAATATTGATGCAGTATTGCAACAGGGGTGCAATTTAGAGCTACATGACAGAGGGTTATTTACTCAGCGCGTGCGGATTATTTGTGAAGTGGTTAAATTTTAAATGTGGCACACAGGGTACCTCAGGCTTCCTTGGACTGACTTCAGCACTAAGAAATGGTCTTTTGCTTTTCAGTGTCTGATTTGATTTTTTGAGACCGCTGTGCCCTTCTGAAAGTACTGTTACATAATTAATTCATTTGGTTTGGTGTTTGTTCCCCATCTGAAAGAACTCTAAGTAAATATTTTTTGAGATTTTTACAATACCCTTTATTGTGGTTGGAGATAGCCAAGTGAACCCAGGCTCTATCATGCTATGCCATTCCCTTCTGTTTCTTCCATTTTAAAAATCCAATTCTATCAGTACCACAAAAGGGAAGCTTTTGTAATCACAAGATTCTCAGCATACAGGTGAATACTATCAGTTAAACTGATGTTCCTGCCAAAATGCACAACCAAGAAGCTAAGTTTTGACACAGCAGATTTTTTTTTGATTTTTTGATTTTTTATTTTATTATTATTATTTAATAAATCTTTATTACTCAGATTATTACAATTGTTTCTCCTTTTTCTCTCCCAAAGCTCCCTACCACCCAGTTCCCTTCCCACCCTCTGCCCTTACCCCCTTTCCCCCAATTGTCCTCATCCATTGGTTATATGATTTCAATCCAGTCTCTCACTGCTTCTCCATCCCCTTATCCTCCTGATAATTATCAGTCCACTCCCCTTCTTTACCCCTGATTCTACTATATTCACCACTTTAACAGATTTTTTTTATGATACTAACTGAGAGGATGTTGCATTCAGCTCAGTTCTCCAGGCCTGGCTGGGAACACACAACAAACAATCTCCTCTCCTAGCCAAAATCTCAGGGCACCTTGGGGAACAGAAAAGATTGACGGCAGAGGAAGCCACAGTTACCGTGATGCTAGCGTCATAGTGTGCCACATTTGAACTTTGAACTCTTAACCCTTGTGTAGTTTCTTCCAACAGTGAGAACTCTATTGGTTGGCAGTGGAACAGAGAGGAATGTTTACAGCAATTTTGAAAATGACAAAGCTAGTTTGGAGACAGAAAAAGACAAGAGGTCCACTCTCATCCATCTCTGTAGGACGCATTTGCCTCCACTCATGGTTGCCTGACAGGCAAGAGGGAAGGTCACCTCCAGAGAATGCAGTATAATCTCAATAGTGTATAGACTCATCCTCCCAGGGCTCAAGTACTCTCGTGTGGTTCCAGGTTCCAGGATATAGCAAGCTGAACCATATAAAATTGTCATTTTTTGTAGGTAGATTGAAATGAATATTGGCACTTTGATATGGCTCAGCCTAATAAGGTGGGAAATTACCACTCCAGTGTGTTAATAATGTGTTGCAGCCTGGCCTAGACCAATTATACCGTGGCTCCCAAAGAGCACTCACCTGAAGTCGGGAGTAATTTCTGCTTTGGAGAATCTGGCTCAAAAACATACTTGACCAAGCGCTATGATCCTAGGGCCAGGAGGAAAGCACATAATGGACGTGGACTTACTAGGTAATATTTTCCTGTTAACAAACTGGCGGCCGAGCTTCAGAAAATAAATGTGTATGTGTAAGCACAACTTGACCCGGAATTCATTTCTGTATTATATCCTCAACTCATTATTGAAAGCAACAGAAAATGTGTTTTCAGAGACGAGTCCTTTACTGAGGTTAATATTTATTTCCCCTTCTGTATTATGTATACAGAGTAAGTTAATCTGTAACCTCCCCCAGCTTGCTGGAAAGCTGGGTTTAAATTGTAAATACCCTGTAGAGGAGCAAATGGATTGTGAATACCATATTCTTGAAACTCTAGTTTATGCTAAGGTCATTACTTTTTTTTTTAATTGAAAAACTAGTTACCTGGTTAATACACATTATAAAATAGTTTTTCTAACATTTCTGTAGGGCCCTAGCTGGTTTGGCTCAGTGGATAGAGCCTTGGAGTGAAGGGTCCTGGGTTCAATTACTATCAAGGGCATGTACCTCGGTTTCAGGCTCAATCCCCCCGTGTGAGAGACAACCAATCAATGTGTGTCTCTCCCCTTCCACTCTCTCTAAAAATCAATAGAAAAATATCCTCAGGTGAGGATTATCAAAAATTTAAAAAGATAATATTTTTGTAGGGCCCACATTCAGAAAACATTTCCCTTTTCTTCCTCTTAATTTATCTGAGAACAACTTCCTTTGGGAAGCTAAACACATTTATTCACATGAAAGTCAAGAAACTGACGTTCAGTTGAGAAAACTAGGAAACTGAAAAAACTGTAAACTCTAAAGAACTAGCAAATTCCTTCCAAGTACTCCCCCTTGCCCTGAAAGGGGTAAAGGACAAATTGTGTATACAAGCTGTTTACAATAGAAGGAAATAGTGACTTTTTTTCCCCCAGTGAAAATAAATGCTACCCGTTGCATGTATTTTTCACTTAAGATTGAATTGTAAAGCGTACTGCAAGACACCAAGAGGAACGCCGAGTTTAACTGTACCCTCCATGACTATACCTCATTTCTAGCGAGAGTGCTGTCCGGGACATCGGGCAGGGGTACAGGGATGGTTCTCATTTGGGCCCCAAAGGTTCAGTGGCAGGTGTGCCAAGGGGTCCACATGTGAACTGCACAGGCGCAGAAGTCACCTTGGTGTGATCGTTCATTCCACGATAAAATCTCATTCATTGCTAAGCCCTCACCCAGCTCATGTATGATAGGGTTTAAATAGGAAGAAAATAGATTTTCAAACAAGTTTTAAGGCACATTTCACCGAAAGGACTAACTCATGTAGATGATATCTATGTCATCTTCTGGGGTTCTCAAAGACTGAGTACAATCAAGGCGACACATGTAAAAGCCAACAATTCTTGTTTGTCAAGAATGGTCAAGATTTTGTCAAGAACTTCTGTTTTCCAGTACAAATCCCGGTACTGCTGGAGTTCATGGGCACCGTATTTCCTCACGAAGTAGCATTTCCCTTCCGTCAAGCCATTGTTTGTGCCATTTAGGAGAGAAAAAGGAAGTAGGCTGTACGTTTCAGCTCAGTATATGACCAAAAGCAATATATGTGACTTACTAATTATATATCATTTAAAGCATACTGTAGCAACTTGTTTGTTTAATATATGTGGTTAATTTTTAGAATTATTTTTACATTTTCAACCAAAGTACTGTATTTTGTATAATTTATTGTGAGGACCTTCTCACAGAAACCCTTAAGGAGACAGACTGGAGGCAGATTATCACATTCATCTGTATTACTGGTTTCTTATAGACACTGTGCTAATGTGAATTTAAAATGACCTGAATAAGTAAATAGTCTTCTGATCTCAGATATCTGGGCACTGGCAGAAATTTTAATCACCTGATTTGATTACAAGGGAGTAATTAAGAATATATTTATTTATAAAGCAAATATTCATAATGATGAGAAGATAAGAGGACAGAAAACCACTTATGTAAGCCCCTCTGAAATAAAAATGTTGCTTTTTGAATAGTTCATCCTAAGGTGTTTTAAAATGTTAATTTTACATTTATAAAATTCTGCTCCAAATAAAGTTATGGTTTAAGAAAAATTGATTTGAGTGTTCTGTTTTTGTTTTTCATGTTCTTTCTGTCATCAACAGATAACATTAGTTTTTCCTAATTGGCATCTTGATATTTTATAACCTTTTCTTACTACTTGTACATTCAAAGTATATACTTAGAGAAGCAGTGTGAAGAGTTATCCTGCAATGTGGAGGGGTTTTTGTTTGTTTGTTTTTGCTTTAGCTTTTAGTAAGTTAGGTGACTGGAGATATTAAAAAACAACAACAACAACAACAACAATAAAACCACAAGCACAGGCTAAAACTTCTTGTTTCTGATTCCTTCATGGTTAATACCTGCCTTGTATGTTTTTAGCTTTCACAGTGCACTCATGTGTACAATACAAACCTCCAAAAGGAAATCCTAAGTTTATGAATTGTATACAACATTCCACAGGAAATTCATTTCCCAAAAGTTCTTTGAATCTGCCACGGAGTTTTGTAGGAATGTGATTTACCCATCAGACTTGTTTTGGTGAATTCCTACGTGTGCTCCTCAAGATCAGAACACCGCCGACCGACTGTATAATCATCAGCACTTGTGTGACCTCTAGGCAAGAGCGACCCTCTAGAAGCCATGCAGATTCAAGCTCTCAGCCATTCCTCTGCGAAAACCCCTGTAGGATTTGATCTTACTCTAGCCATCTATGGCTAAATCAATTGTTTCCCTCTTCCTGGAGTCTTTACATATCAAGCTTCTCTTAAACTATGATTTAAAGCTAATTTAATTTAAAATTATAAAGGCAATTTTACATACCACTGAGTAGGTGGGTGAAGGGTTAAAGACAAGATTTCCCAGAGCCTCTGAAAATGTATCAGGCTGGTAGGTGGACACCAAAGGATTGAAAGAAAATGATTTCAAGGACTTCCAAAGAAGAAAATGGCCTAAGGGTACCTATTGTAGAATGGCAGAATCATTTTAACAGGACTTTTTATTTCTCCACGAGGCTGTGCAATGAATAGAGTCCAATGATACTGCCTTAGTTCCTCTTTCAAGTAAACAAGAGTGCTAGGATGATGTGACTCCTATTTTATTAGGTTGGAATATGAACTTGTCATTTTTGTAGGTTAGAAAAGAAATAGTAAAGAATCAGCAATGTCACAGGGTTCAACCAATTAGATATAAGGGAATGAAGATAAATGAGATTTTAAAAAGTTAAAATAATGCTTGTGCTATCTAGTTCAATCAAAGTGAATCCGTGTAGAAAGGTGGGTTAGAAAAGATGGGTCAAGAATGATCACTTGCTGAGAACAATTATGTGACACCATAATCAATAGAGGAATTAAAAAAAAAAAGAATGATCACTTGGAGAGGGTAAAAGGAGGGGGATGGAAGATATTTGTAATACTATCAACAATAACATATATATATATATATATAATTTTTTTTTAATGAATGACCACTTTCAGCAGAGCAGGAAAATGGGGCTTCCTACCTATGTTTGAGTGAGTCATCTGTGTTAGGTCAGAATTAGAAAGATGAAATTGAACACACTTATATTTGAAAGTGACTTTTCTGACTCGGGCAGCCAGCTGTTCTCACTTTGCTTTATTTCTTGTTTTACATGCTTCCTCTAGATAAGCTCAGCCTTTTGCTGCCAGTTTGATCCATGCCAGTCCTCCCTTCTGAGTCTAGTGGACATTACCAATTGGATGGCTCAAAGGATTGAAAGACAAATCTGCTCATTGTTTCCCCCACCAGGCTTTATGGAGCTAGGAACCAAGGCATCGTTCATTCTTTCAGTAATGTCCCCACTCTGTGCTCCGCAGTATTCTAGGAGCAAGATATAAAAAAGTATGTTGTTAAAAATTCCTAACCTCGTGGAATTTACATCCTATCAAATCTACAGGCAACAAAATAAAATGTATGATGTATTAGATGACGATAAATGTGATGAAAAATAGACAAGGAAAGTGGAAAAGGAAATATGTGTGTGTTGGGGGAGGGGAGGGGCGCGGTCATTTTAGATTTTTTCTTTTTCCCTTCCCCATCTCATCCTTCACCT
Source organism: Vespertilio murinus (assembly GCA_963924515.1). Lineage (NCBI taxonomy): Eukaryota > Metazoa > Chordata > Mammalia > Chiroptera > Vespertilionidae > Vespertilio > Vespertilio murinus. The sequence continues at coordinate 129,373,797 of OZ004705.1, read as the reverse complement.
TACACCCCCACTGTCCCAATTTATTCTTCACACTGTCAGATAATATAGTCAAAAACATCTACAGTCAAATAAGAAACGGCAAAAATTAGTTTGGGAAACAGCAGAAGTAAACATATATCTTTAATAACTTTTAAAAAAAAGTTAATTTTTTATTTCAAAAAACAAAAGGAAGGCAGACTGCCACGTGCAGCGCCTCATTTGGATGTGTCTGGAGTCTTGGAAGCTTGACTACCCTACGTTCTCCTACAAATGGACCTTGAGAGCTTGTTTGGAGGTTCTAGCAGGGGAGCGCAGCTACTCGTATACCCTTGACCGAAGACCGGTCCTCTCCTCTTGGGGGAAAGTCGTCCTCTTCGACCGAGCGCGCAGCTTCGGGAGGGACGCACATGGATCGGTGAGGGAGGAGGGGGACACCCGCCTAGCCAGCCAGATCAGCCGAATCAACCCTGGCGATCAATGGGGTGACAGATGTCGCAGCCAGATCGCCCTCACATCCGAGAGAAAAAGCTGAGCACAGGCTATATAAACCTCACCAGAATTTTCACTTTACACCTAGGACGAAATTTTTTACCTCCACAAGATCTCAAATAAGATTTCTTCATTAAAGTTCAGATCTAAATAACTCTTCCAAGCATATTTAATCTCTCAAAATGCTAAAATTCATGTTAAAACTGGCTTGAATTTGGGCTATTTTGTATTATCCAGAATGCCTTGCAGATGGGCGTGAGTATGCTAAACATTGCCTTTCCGATTGGTGCAATCTTCCCAGAGCCTCGCCCACCGGTTAGCGCCTCCTCCCAGCCGGCTGGTCCCGCCCCGCTGGTCCCGCCCCGCTGCAGGCTGCTGGCTGGGCGCTTTGTGCAGCTCCGGGCGCTGGTAGCGGGTTCCAGGTCTGTGTCCTTCCTGTCGCCCCCACCCCGTCTTCTTCCCCCTTCTTTTTGTTTATCCTCCTCCTCTCTGTTCTGTCGGCTCCTTTTCCCTTCTTATTCCGCCATCCATCCCTCAACCCTCAACCCTCCTTTTGTCTCCCTCCTCCTCCTCCTTGTCCTTCCCTCCCCGCCTTCGCCTGGGTATCTGTGGGCCCCTGGGCTGCAGTTGGGGTCGTCCTTGGCCCAGTGTGCGTATTTTTATTAACTGGCTCCGGGGAGTCCGAATGCATTGACGAAGGAGACTAGGCTTGGGTCCTCCGCGGGGCGGGGCGGGGCGGCCCCTGTGGCCCAGCCCGGGCTGAGCGGGCCCGCGGGGTACCGAGTCCAGCCTGGGTGGCCGCGTCCGTCGCCTGGGCGCACTCGAGGGGGGCCAGGGCTCACCTCCCAGCGGGGGCGGGGGAGGCGCTGGGCCCTGGGCAGCCACCGCAGGCGTGACGGTGGATGCACATGTTGCAATCCTCGGCCTGTCCATCTTCCACTGTCTGTGATAATCAAATGCGAGGATGCGGGTGGAAGTCTGGCTTCTCTGCAGACGTGCCCGTGGGCGCAGAAGTCTCTGCGACCCTCGGCGCCAGGCCTCTGCGGGCTGGATCTGGGGGTGCTTGAGGTTTCCGAGCTCAAAGTAATAAGATGCTTTGAATCTGTGAAATAACGGCGTTAGCGCCAATGTCTTTGCAGCCAAATGGCCCCCGGCCTCCCAAGACCCGAGCAAGAAATCCTAGAAACGGTATGGGAGCCGAGATTTGTTTTGTTTTCGTGTTTTAAGATGGCGGAGGGTTTTAATGAGTGAGGGAAAAGGAAAACGCAGTAAAAAAAAAAAAAAAAAAAAAAATGAGCCAGCTTCCTGTGCCCCTGACGTGAACATTCATGGAGCCCCCACCACTGGGTGGAGGACGCGGACGAGGGGATGCTGCGTGTGTTTTTCAGGAAGCCTGAGAGACCGCCATGGCCGAGAAGAAGCCCAAGCTCCACTATCCCAACGGCAGAGGCCGGATGGAGACCGTCCGATGGGTTTTGGCTGCCGCCGGAGTCGAGGTACCTTCTGTGCTCTTTCTTCACAGATTTGTCTTAACACCTTTAAGACTTTTGAGGAAAGCGTACATGGGAGAGCCCTGCGGTAGTCCTCTCCCCCTAATATCACAGGCATGCTTCATGGAGTCAGAGGATTCCTTCCTTGCCATCTTTCCACCCCCCACCCCCACCCACCAGGCCTATAAATGGTATGCAGTGGATGGATTTCTCTTTTGCTTTTGACTTTCACTTAATCATTGGCTTCTGATCTACCACCAATGAATTTTTATTAGTAAGGGGAAAAGGAAGGAACCAGACATTTGCCAGTTACTCCCGGATATTTTGTTCATTATAGCAGGTCCCGGTAAATTTCCTGTCTGCCCAGTTTTTTTGTTCTGTTCCTTTAGCGTCTTACAGGAATTTTCAGGTAGGAACCAAGATAGAGAGGGCATTGCCATGAATTCTGTGTACCTTTCACCCAGCCTCAAGAATGGGTTAACTTTATTTGGTGATTACCAAAGGGAAAAGGGGTTGGAGGGTGGTACAATTAAGCAAAGGGAGAAATAAATGGTGATGGAAGGACACTTGACTTTGGGTGGTGAGCACACAATATAATATACAGATGATGTATTATGCAGTTGTACACCTGAAAACTATATAATTTTATCAATCAATGTCACCCCAATAAATTCAATAAATTTTTTTTAAGTCATCTACTTCATGCTAATCTTATTTTATCTACCTCCACCCCTCCCTTGTTTTTTGGGAATATGTTTAAAGCAAAATCTAAACATGATGTCACATCATCAGTTTTTATCTGTAAAAGGTGAGGATTTTAAAACATGACCACAATACCGTTATTACACCTTACAAAGCTAACAATTCTTTATTATTATCTAGTACTCAGCCTGATTGTCTCAAACTGGTCTTTTTTATAGTTAGTGTATTCCAGTCTGGATCTTAATCAGGCCCACACATTGCATTTGGTTTTATTTCCTTCAATATTTTAAAAATCTTTAGCAGTTTCCTATGCATTAAAAAAAAAATAACTATTTGGGAGAAATTTTAGATTTACAGCAGTTATAAAGATAGTGTCCAGCATTCCCCTCTAACCATCACTCAGGTACCCTTACTGATACCATCTTACATAACCATTGATGCATGACTAAACCGCAGACTGCTCGAATTTAATTAGTGTTTTCACTAGTGTTCTTTTTACTGCTCCAGGATCCAGCATTGTACTGAGTCATGTATGTTTTCTTAGTCTCCCTCCATCTGTGACCGTTTCTCAGTCTTTATTTCATGACCTTAACATTTAAAAAAAAAAAAAAAAAAGAATTGATCAGGTTTTTTTGGAGAATCCTCCAGTTTGGGTATTTCTTTATATTTTATATTTTCTCACGGTTGGAATGGGGTTCAGGGGAAAAACAGCTCCGAGACGAAGTGCCCTTTTCGTTGCGTCACATTAGGGATTACGTGATATTAACGTGATTTCTCTCACTGGTGCTGTTAGCCTTGGTCGCTTGGTGAAGGAGGTTCTGCCAGCTCCCTGGTAAAGTGTCCATTTCCCCTGGTTTCCTTAGAAGCGAGTCATTTTTAGCCCACACTCAAAAGGGTGGGCATTAAGCTCCTCTTCCCAGGAGTATTTACATTTAAAATGCTTATGTAAGGGAGTTTGTCTTTCCCTGCCACTTAGTTATTTATTCAGTCATTTATTAATATCAGCATGAACGTAAGTATATATATATATATTTTTCACTTTGGGTTATAATCCAGTCATAGTTTACTTTGTTGCACAAATTGCCCCAGCTTTGGCCATTGGGACTTGTGTCCTTTCCACATAGCCCCACCACCTTTCTTTTTTCCTCCCCCTTCGTCAATTTCTTACTTTCTGACAACAAGATGCTCCAGACTCTTATGTTTTCCCAGCCCTGGCCCTAGAACCAGGTATTTCTCCAAGGAGCTCTGGTCCCTTTTATTAGAAAACCAGAGGCCCAGTGCATGAAATTTGTGCATGGGTAGGGTTCCTAGAGGCTGCGGGTCAGGGCTTCCCTTCCCCTGGCTGTCTGTTGCTGGGGCAGGGCCGGCTGGGGGAGGGGCCACAGGTGGTTGGCTGGCTGGCTCCGCCCCCTGGTCAAATTCTAGGTGGAACTCCTGATCAGGGGACAATTTGCACATTAGGCTTTTATTGTATAGGATGGAATTAACAGCCAAGATATGGTTGCTGAGTATCTTCATTTGTTTATGTCATTTATTGTGGGAGAACTGCCCTGTCAAATCGCCCCCATTCTGCATTTAGCTGTCTTACCCTCATTTTAACATGTTCCTCCTATTTTTTGTATTTCCTGTAAATGGCTAGTTGGATCCAGAGCTGTTATCAAATCCAGGCTCCTTTCTTTCCATATTTATGTGTGTTTTTCCCCCCTGCCAGACTCCACCAGAAGGATATTGTGGACATATTTCCGTAGTACGCCATCAGGGTGCATGATGTCTGACTGTCTCCTTTTCAGCCGCGCAGAGCTTGATCAGTGTGTTCTGGTGACGTCAGCCTGATCTTCACCATTCCTGGGGATTACAAAATGGCGATTTTTCTATTTCTTTCATTTCACTTGAATTTATTAACCATGGTTGTCTTGAAAGAGAATTTTCCCGCTCGTTAATGATTTAGTTACTTCCAAGTGCAGCTCATGTAGGAAAGGCAAGATAAATGCTTGATTCGGTCTCTATTCATTTTCAGTATAATGAGCTGTTACCCTGGCAACCCCCAAGGATGACAAATAAAGGTCCTTGAGTTTGAGGTTTTGGCTTCTTTGTACACCATTATAACTCTCACACTGGTGTTTTACAGTCTTCTAAATTAGTTGATATCATTTTTATATACAGTGCTGATTTCTGACTGCTTTTGAGAAACTGGAAGACTTTAATGACACCTGGCCCTCATTTGCATAGGCAGCGCTGCTGAGCCTGAGTGAGGACTGCCGCTGCAGCTGGGCGCTTGAAGCACAGTCCCCCTCAGCCCCTGTTTTCTCGGGACGAATTTTCTAATTGTGTTAAGAGGGAGAGTGAAAAAATTCTTGGTCCCATCACCTGAACCTGGGTCTGTGTATGTCATCTGTCTAACCCTGTATGCTTCTGAATTTACAGTTCTGGTTTATGTAATACGTTTTGAAATGAATGTCTTATATGTGCTTGTCGTATAATCCTTCATCACATCCTCTCTCTTCCCAATCTTCATTGTGCCTTGCCCCTCCTGTTCTTCTGTGAGTCAGGATTCTTGGTTTCATTGACGGAGACTCAACCCTCAATGAATTCAACAAAACAAGAACATGGGTCATGTGACCTGCCTATCCTAGACCAATCGCAGTGGGCAGGTAGATGGGACGGAATAATTAGCCCAGCGTGACTCTTCGGCTCGCCCCTCTGACCAGGGTGGAAGGAGCTTGATTGGCCTCCCTCTCTGGGGCTGACCACACGGCTTACAGGAGCAATTCCCAAAAGGTGATATTTCGGAGAGCTCCCCCCATGTCTTTGCCAAAGGACATTTTAGCTACGTTTGCGCTCATACAGATCGCAACCATCGGGAGGGAAGGGCTGGCAGCCAGTGGATGAGTTTGTGAGTCCCAGGGTCATAGTATCCGGCTGAGTCAGCTGGGTACGGCACACGCATCTGAGTAAACAGGTAGCAACCTGCGGAAAGGCAGCAGGCCCTAACTCAGGAGTCAGCATCCTCCATCTCGGTCACTGGTTCAGGTCCTTGGACAGTGCTTTGTGCTGGGCATTGCTTCTCCACTGCCGGGGGCTCCACTTGCCTGAAGACCCCCGCCCCCAGCCCAGATTCCAGCCAGATCCACCTGTGAAGAGGGGAATCAACGCATATAAAAGAGAAGACTTTTATAAAAGGGCTACGAGCTCCTAATGCGGGACGTCTGGCAATTCACTTAAAGAACTGAGCCTGTGTTAAAAAGTGAGTGCTGTGGTGTGGGAAGGGCAGTCCTCCGAAGTTAGGGAGCAGAGCCAACTGATTGTAGGTGGAAACCCAGCCACCGGCAGTAATTGGACAAGACTTTTCAGGTCCCTCCAAGCTCGACCTGCTTTTCCCCTTCCCTCTCTGTTCCACCCTCTCATCTCCCCTCTGGTGCTGTTTCCTTCTTACTGACTGGTAGTTTTACAAAGCTTGGCGTGAGCGAGGTCCTCTAGTGAGAGCGCCGTGTTTCAGAAATCCCAAACCAGGACCAGAATCACTGGGAAGGAGTCGTCTTTAAAATGCACCATGCTGGATCCACTTCTCCCTCAGGAAGGACGTTGGTGTTGGGGAGACAGACACCCACGCCTTCCAGTGCATGGACTTCTAGCCAAGCGCCTGCGATTTCATGTTGCTGGAGCCATCGTTGTGTCCCTAGGGCTTGCAGCGTCCCATTAGGGTGGCGTGGCCGAACCAAGAAAGAAGGCAGCTGCGGATTTCTACAGACAGAGGCTATGATTCCGTGAGAGATATAGAGGAGACGAGGAAGGCTGGTATCTTTCAGAGCAAAGTGATCTTGCAATGCAAGGAATTTCTTTGGCTTGAATTCCATGGAAGTTTGGTCACTGACCTGTCTTCCTGAACTATGAAACATGAATATTTGAGCTAAGCAAGAGTTTCTCCAGATAAATAAGCAATGAAATCCTGGGGCGGGGGGGCGGGGAATAAAATTAAAATGTACAATTCTGGTGTCTCTAAGCTACTGAAGTTGGGCCGGGGGTCGGACGCCCCCTCCCCTATTTCCCATGTGTTTTAAGTGGTCATGGTCGTACATTCGGAGAGCAGTCGTGTGGAGGGAGTGCCCCCGGCACCCTATCTGACCAGCCGGGCGTTTGGACCAACGCCCAGAACATTGCTGGCCTGAGCACCAGATAGAGTGTCTGTCTGCAGGGGCACCGAGGCCCCTCTCCACACTCCACAGGGACCCCGTCGAATAGCAGAAGCCCCTCTGCACCCCATCTCCCAGTCCTCCCCCAAGGCCAGCTGGTTGAGACAGAGGAGGGGGCACTGTCTTCTGTGCGGGTCAGCCCCGCCGGCCCTTGGCTGACCTGGGAGCAGCACAGGGACAGACGGTGGGAGGAGGCCTCTTCCTGACATGAAGTCGTGTTAGAACATTTTACAATGTCAAGAGAAGAAGAACTTGTTTCCACTCTGTTTCTCTCCTCCCCAAACTTTTTCATCTGCGAGCGTTCAAGCCTACAGAAAAATTGTAAAAGTGCAATGGACACCTTTCAACTAAACTTAATTGTTAGCAGTTTACCACATTTGCTCTCTCCCTTCCTCCCTCTCTGCTTCTATTTCCTCAGTCGTCTGGAAGCAAGTTGCAGACATCAGCAAATATCTTCTTCCTGAGAATAAACTGTTCTGATAACCACAGTATCATTGTCACAACTAAGCAAAGTAATGCTAACATTTCAATATCTAATATGCAATCCCTGTTGTCCCCCAAATGACTGTATATCCTATCTAATAAAAGAGTAATATGCAAATGGACTGTCACTCCAAGACACAAGATGGCTGCCCCTGTGTGGGCAAAGATGGCTGCCCCCATGTGGACACAAGATGGCCGCCACAAGATGGCCTGCAGGGGAGGGCAGTTGTGAGCAGTCAGGGGTAACCAGGCTGGCAGAGGAGGGCACTTGAGGGAGACCAGGCCAGTAAGGGAGGGCAGTTGCGGGGGGAACCCAGGCCTGCAGGGGAGGCAGTTTTGGGCAATCAGGCAAGCAGGGAGGACAGTTAGGAGTGACCAGGCTGGCAGAGGAGGGCAGTTGGGGGAGACCAGGTCTGCAGGGGAGGGCAGTTGGAGGGAACCAGGCCTGCAGGGGAGGGTAGTTGGGGGAGATCAGTCCAGCAGGAGAAGACGGGTGACCAGGCCAGCAGGGGAGGGCAGTTAGGGGCAATTGGGCTGGCCGGGGAGCAGTTAGACATTGATCAGGCTGGCCCCGTGCACAAATTTTATGCACCAGGCTTCTAGTCTCATATTTGTGTAGCAGTCATAGCTGTCCCCTGTACCACCCCATCCAGGATCAAGTCAAGATTTAGGGTTTGGGTTGTTAAGTCTCTTTTCATCTAGAACAGTATCTGCTTCTCCACCCCCGCCCCATGTTCTTGACTCTGAAAGAATCCAGGCCATTTATGTTGCAAAATTCCCACATTCTGGATGTGCTTGGTTTTCACCTCCAGGTTCAGTGTTTTGGGGAATGTTTTCACAGTGCTATTGTAATCATCTCATAGCAGTAAGCAAGCACAGGACAGCTCGGAGTGTCCCCCAGTGGGCATCTGAGTTTGACCACGTGGTTGGATAGCTGGTGAGACCTCTGGATCTCTCCATTGCAAAGAAATGTTGTTCCTTTGTCATAATGAAGTAACTTGTTGTGTGAATAATCTGTGCCCATGGCCCAATAATTTCATTATAGGTCCTAAATTAGCTTTTTTCTAATTTTATTAATTAGACATAATTATACATTAACTAGCATTAATTCTGCTATATTTAAAAAAGGAACTTTCTTCTCCCCCTAACTAGCATTAATTCTGCTATATTAAAAAAAGGAACTTTCTTCTCCCCCTGCCTGGTTTTTAGTATCATCATTCTGGACGGGGATGGGGTGGGGGTGGTGGTTTTGGTTGGTGTGATGCTTGAGTTGTCCCAGAGTTGGCCAGGGAATGACCTGCAGGTAGGGTCCTGAGTGCCTTTGCCTTTGCCACAGCTCTTCGTCTCTGGTCGTCCCTGTTCCTGACGTGACAGAATCCACCTTTTCTCTCAGGAGCCCTGGTCTCCTTAAAATGCAGTGATCTTTAGAAACCAAGGTGTGGGTACAACATGCGCTCTTTCCCTGGGACTTCCCTGCAGTTTAACATGGAATGTGCCGTCCTGGACCTGCAATGACATGTACCTTTTCTTTTTCACAATTTAGTTCGAGGAAGAATTTTTGGAAACGAGAGAACAGCTGCAGAAGCTGCAGGACGGTGAGTGTGCAGAGGAGACGACTTGGTAATGCTGGTTTTTTGTTTTTGTTTTTTTTAAAAGCTGGCATTTACAAATGAGGAGCAGATTCTATTCGTGTGGTCCTGAGATAGTCACCATAAAACAAGCAGACTGTCAAATGACAGTGGGGAGGGGAAGGAGACCTGGAGGGAGATAAGAGATCAACTGAAGGACTAGTATGCATGCATATAAGTCCAACCAACGAACACAGAACTCTGGGGGGGGGGGGGGGGGGGCAATGGTAAGCTATATACACATATAATACCTTAATAAATTAAAAAAAAATAAAAATAAATAAAATCAATATTATCCTTGGGGGAAAAAATAAAAAATAAAAAAAGCTGGCATTTATGTGGAAGGGCGAAGACCCTGCGACACTACACACTCAGGACAGTGTCCTAAACCAGACCAGCGAGAGGGAATAATTGAGGAAACTTCGAGGAAATCGCTTCTGATCCAGGGTTCTGTAAGAGGCTGAAGGGAGAGCAGTTCCTCGTTCCATCCACATAAGCCCTTCTCCATCCCTCTCTCCTCCTCTGCCCTCCTCTAAGCTCCTTTACCCCTTCCTCCATCTTCGCCATCCCTTCCCTCCTCCTCCTTGCCCCTCCTCCTTCTCCTCCTCCAAATTCTCTGAGGCATGGGGCCTGTGTAAGAATCCCCGTTTATGCTGGGCCACATTTCTGAAGTGAATGCCAAACAAACAGAATCAATGAAAGGTCCGCATTAACTCCCGGTCAACCCTCCCCCCCAAAACCCCCCGCCACACCCAGGCCCCATAAGAAATACCCAGCCTCCCTCCCAGCCTCAGGACGCCCTCGAGTGGGACCAGCTGTCCAGGCTGCAATGCCACCTGTCGGGTGACACTGCCTGACAGCCCCAGGCCCGTGCTGAGTGCTCATGGCCTCTCCGCCCCCACAGGCCTTGGAGCGCCTGGACTTGCATCTCTCCCTGGGGTTTGAAAGTGTTGGATGCGCGTTTGTTGGAGAAAGTACTGGGTTACGTTTTGACCGGTGGCAGCTAACTTGGTAGTCCGGGGTCTGTGGCTGTGAAAGGGACAAGCCCACGGGTGGACCTGCGTGGCCGAGGGTGATCCAGGCGCCATGGTCAGGAGGGGGCAGTCAGGAGAACATCCTACAGGGATGGGAACGCTCTCTTCTGCACTGGCTGATGCAGCAGCCACTGGCCTCTGTGCCTACCGAGCACTTGAAATGTGTCTAGTGGAACTAAGGAGCCGAATTTTCACATTTTCATTAATTTAAACGTAGGCTTCCCTAGACACGTGCAGCTGCTAGCTACTGTTATCGGCCAGCATAGCTCTGAAGAAATGTTTTGCCAAAACCAGTTTGGCTCAGTGGATAGAGCATCAGCCTGCGGACTCGAAGGTCCGGGGTTCGATTCCTGTCAAGGGCATGTACCTTGGTTGCGGGCACATCTCCGGTGAGAGGTGTGCAGGAAGCGACTGATCGATGTTTCTCTCTCATTGATGTTTCTAACTCTCTATCTCTCCCCCTTCCTCTCTGTAGAAAATCAATAAAATATATATTTTTAAAAAATGTCTTCACTCCATTTCCACCCCCTTTCACTGTGGGGAGGTGTTTTTCCAGAAGTAAAAAATGAAAGGGGCAAGTTTCGAACAAAACGTGTTTTCAGGCATATATATATATATATATATATATATATATATATATATAAAATATATAGATATATAAAAATAAATATATATGTATAAATCACTATATATATATATATATATATATATATATATATATATTTCTTTTATGGTGAAATATGCTCCCCCGAATGAAGTTGGGGTTACCTATCTGTCATCAGGGGGGTTTATACCATTTCAAAAAGGGCCCCACTGTCCTTTTTTGTTCCCCATAGCACTCACTTTCTTAGGGGGTCAGGGACGAGATCACCTCTAACTCTGGGCTCCCTTCTCAGGTAACCACCTGCTGTTCCAGCAAGTGCCAATGGTTGAGATTGACGGCATGAAGCTGGTGCAGACCCGGAGCATCCTCCACTACATCGCGGACAAGCACAATCTCTTTGGCAAGGACCTCAAGGAGAGAACCCTGTAATGTGGCCCCTCTTGAGTATTGTCACGTGTCAGCTTCCTGATGCATTGCTGCACCCTGTCTACTTTATGTCTGGGGTCATAGCGTGGACAGGGAATGGACACCTGGAATAATCACAAAGGCCAGTTGGGAAATCAGTACAGAGCATCTGAGTAAAATGATAGAAACAAATTGAATTCAGGTAGTGGAGCCGATATCGGGGAGTGTGGTGGTCGCAGGTTTCAAGATCTTTATAAACACTTTGCTAGTATTTTTTACCTTTCTTGCAAATCTGCTACCATTGAGTATTAGGAATAGGAAGCTGCCGTGACATCTGAGGCCTGGGATACTGTGCCTTGAATTATAATTTGAATTCAGAGCCTGGCCTTTGTACCTCCTGGATGCATGGCCCCGGGCAGTGTGTTAAGCTGGAATCCTGATGAGTGTCCTCCACGGTGGGGGTAGTGATAGCACATTCCTCATAATGTCACAGGATTCCATGAACTCACAGATGCCGTGTTTAGCACCATGCCTGATACATACCAAGCATTCCAGAAATGGTATCCACTCTTTTTTTTTTTTTTTTAAATAAATGTGGTGTTCCACACACACTGTGCATCTGTGTGGAGTGAGAAGGAAGGAATAGGGGCTGGGGAGAGAGGGCCGTCATGGGCGATTGTGCTGTCTGATTTGTACAGATCTCCCTGAAGGAATTTTCCGAATTAAACTAGAAAACTAGAATTGTTTGCATCTTTTCTCATAAGAGGCAGATGTAGATAAATGTTCTTGGTACTTCAGATGCCTTACGGGAAAAAGCACTCTGAATTCTTAGTTGTGGAAGCCGGTGAGTTCTAAGAAGGGGGAACTAAGAAGCCTGCTTTTTCCGTTTTAAGGATTGACATGTATGTGGAGGGGACGCTGGATCTGCTGGAGCTGATCATCATGCACCCTTTCCTGAAACCAGAAGATCAACCGAAGGAAGTGGTTAGCATGGCCCAGAAGGCTATTCTTCGCTACTTCCCCGTGTTTGAAAAGGTAGGTGGCGGAGAAGCCTATGAAAAGAGCATAACCAGGCCACCAGGGAGCTGCCACCCGTGCCCCGTCCAGCTCAGGACAGTGTGAGGCTGAGCCCCGCTGGATTAAGCCGGCTGGACCCCTGAGAGCCGACAGTAGCCCTGAGCACAAAGCCAGGGTGGCGTGGAGTTCTCAGACCCACGGGGACCACATTATTCAGAAGTCTGGGGAAATCTGGGCTCACCACGAGGGGCGTCATCGTTCCTTAAGGTCACCCGGGGCCCGCCCTGGGTAAGACAAGCAGGCGCTCCCTAATCCATTCGCTCGTTCGTCCCGTGGACATTTGCTGAGCAGCGTTGTATCAGACATCCTACTGAACAGTTTGATGTGCAGAGAAGAACCGCCGCTCTTTATTTCCCTCTGCTCTTTTCTCTCTTTTGTAATTTACCTCGTCTTACTGCTTTTCTGAACTTCAAACTCCTTTTTTCCCAGCTGAGAGGAACTGTGTTTGGATGTTTCAAAGTGAAAAAACACACGCAAAAGAGGACAACATAAAAATAGGGAATTGGCAAGCGTCCTCTGGCCATCTTCCTGGAATTAGATCTGAGAAGGGGAGGTATCTCCCGGGTGTTTCCGTCACTTGCTTCCATGCTCTCACCCACTGGCACTCCGTGAATGTAAAATATGCTAATGCAGAAAAGGGGTGGCCTGGGAGGAGCAGGTGCCCTGGGGAAAGGCTGTTGCTGGTTCTTATGTCCCTGTGGCCCCGATAGTGTCAGGGCTCCGCCCAACACCTGAGCTAAAAACGGCTACCCCTCTTTTACACATAATGAAGCAGAATCACTGAGAGATGGAGAGATGTGCCCGAGGAGGAGAGCTGGGAAGGAAACTCAGCCCTCGGACTGCAAATGCCACGTTCACTGTGCTCCCCGACACTGGCCGCGCTGGCTGTTCGATTTGGAATCTTGTGCAGCGGGGTCCCTGTCAGTCATACACACACCACACACACATCCGCACACTCGTGAGCACCTGAGAGTTCTCTGCCAACGGGATCCTCCCTCTCCTACCACGGTCCCTATGACTCTGCACCTCTAGGGTACTCCCAGAATGGGAGCAAAATAAATGCTCATGCTTTTCATTTTTTTCTGGCTTAGAAGCTTTGCAAGGAAGCCTGCTGTTTTATAGTGACGTCCAGGTGATCACAACGAGTGCTGATGTTTGTACAAACCATTGGCAAACAAGATCAGACTCCTTGACAAGGATCTATAGCTTATTTCTTTTTTTAAAAAAAAATATATATTTTCTTGGTATTTTACAGAGAGAAAGGGAGAGAGATAGAGAGGTAGAAACGTCGATGAGAGAGAAACATCGACCAGCTGCCTCCTGCACACACCCAACCGGGGATGTGCCTGCAACCAATGTACATGCCCTTGACCGGAATCGAACCTGGGACCTTCCAGTCCGCAGACCGACGCTCTATCCACTGAGCCAAACCAGTTTCGGCTATAGCTTATTTCTTACAGCGCTCTCCACCCTCCCCAGCCGCCTGAATTCATGAGGGCTGCATCATTTCTGTAGACGTATTCATGGAATCGATGTATTCTTTGAAAGCATAAATCCAGAATTAATATGCCCTTTCCCTTTACAGTGTTTCATTCAGATATAAAGCAGATATTTCATGGTGCTGTAATTTCTATACCTTTTGTCCATGCACATTCTGACACAGGGAGCTTCCTCTTAATTGGTGTTATTAACAAAGAGGGAAAAGGAAAAGGGAAAAGGACACAGAGTGTCACCCCTTCTCAGATACGGCCCAGGTTCGAAAGCTTCATCAGCCTCTCTGTGTGGAGTACTGTGACCAATGCAGAACACTTCCTTGTGCAGGTTCTGAGGGGTCATGGACAAAGGTACCTCGTGGGCAATCAGCTGAGCCTTGCAGATGTGGTTCTACTCCAGACCATTTTGGCTCTAGAGGAGAAAATCCCCAGTGTCCTGAATTCATTTCCTCACCTCCAGGTAAACAAAAGCACCTATTAGAAGATTGGCCCAGAACTTTTAGGCCTGCCTTTGGTGTCTGTGGATTGGTTGGCTCTGTGTGTGTGTGTGTGAGTGTGTGTGTGTGTGTGTGTGTAGCTTTTTTAGAGTCTAGTTGGTAAAATGAAATGCAGGTACAGGCTTGAAATTGCTTTTCCACTCACCATATCTGTGAAGATGAAAGGTCACTTCCCTTCGTTTCGTTCCATAACTACGCTGTTGGCCCAATCCCTGGAGTTAGCCAATAGGGACTTCCCACAGCAGTCATTGCAGGGGCAGGGTGCTCCTCGGCTGTTACTGCTCAATGTATTGACAGGGAGGGCGTGAGCATCAGCCTCAAAGACAATCTCCTCACCAGGACATGGCCCCCTGTCTCAGAAGTCATGTGTCAAATGGAAATGTCCAAGCCTGCCTTCTGAGAGTGAATAAGAGGCACCCTGAACGTCATCCCAGAGTTCCCCCCATTCCCTTTCCCAGAATTTCCAAGGAAAGACCTGTGTGTGGCTCAGCTTATTGCTTGCTGTTGTTCTGGCAGGATTGATGATCAAATTCTGAAGCAGAAAGGGACTTTAAAAAAAGAACCTTTTCCAAAGCCTTCACTACACATGTGAAGAAATAGAGACCCAGAGTAAAGACATCAGCAGCCGGGATGGCCCGGCTAGTGGGTCCCCCTGAGTTTTGCCTGGAAGCTTAGCCTCTATCTGCAAGTCCGATGGCGTTTCCTCTCTCCTGGGGGTGGGCAAACTACAGCCCCGCCCCACCCCAGGCCAAATCAGGCCTGCCACCTGATTTCGTACAGCTCTTGAGCTAACAATGACTTTTGCATTTTTACATGGTTGGAAAAAGTTCCAAAAGAGTAATCCTATTTCATGACACATGAAATTATATGAAGTTCAAATTTCAGTGTCCACAGATAAGTTTTATTGGCACAAAGCCACACCCATTCATTTATGCATTGCCTATGCTGCCTCCGTGGGACCATGGCAGAGTTGAGTAGTTCTGTGAGAGATAATGTATGGCCTTTAAAGCCTAAAATATTTAGGTCCTTTATGGAAAGATTGTCAACCCTGATATAGACCACATTGACACATCTTTGACCAAGTTTTCAAAGGCCAGGAAAGACACACACTTCATCTCCAAAGAGTAGCACACATACTTTAAAAAAATCATAATTTTCCACCCAGCAGTGGAAAACGGCTCAGTGGTTGAGCGTTGACCTATGAACCAGACAATCATGATTCAATTCCTGATGAGGACACTTGCCTAGGATGCAGGCTTAATCCCTAGTAACGGGTGTGCAGGAGGCAGCTGATCAATGATTCTCATCATTGATGTTTCTCTCTCTCTCTCTCCCTCTGCCTTCCTCTCTGAAATCAATAAAAAAACATATTTAAAAATAATAATAATAATTCCAAATCCTGTAGGCATCATTTTGATATACTAATCAGGACAAAAACCACCAGTTTAGTGCATACATCAAGAAAATGAGAATAAAAATATTCAAAAAGGCTAATAGCCATTCTATAGTTTAACCATACATTCAGTTCTTCTTGAAGGCAGAGAGATGAACATTGTTTAACTTGACTTGAATACCAATAGGTCCTTAAAATAGCCTAGGGACCTACTGGTGTTTTCCATCCATAATACTAGTGACATGTGTTTAAACACCAGGTACTTTTGTGTAAATACGTTTTTAGTTTCTGATCAGATCAAGCATCAACATTAAAGGACTTCAGGATCTAACATCAGATCTGAGTTTAATTAAAGGGTCATTCCTACATTAACTAAAGAATTTTAAAAAGTCAAGAGTCACTACAGTTTTATTATACATAATAAGTATAAGCCCCCAAGTAAATATTTAAATGATAAATCCTAGGGAACAAGCTCTTCAATATTGGTATAATATTCAAAATTAGATAGTAAAAATATTTCAAATAAGTAATAAAAAGAAGATTGTCATATTTCCATAGTACTGACATGATTAGCATAGTTTTTGTTAATATTAGTAACATGTATGTTTGTGTGTGTGCATACTTAATGAAGGCCATGCTTTGTTTACAATCAACATTTAATAAATACTAGCTTTTTAAGTAAATGACCTCTTTACTTTGAAAGATTTCATTAGAATAATTATATAGAATAGATATATACTCTTCATATAATTCAGAATTTTTAGTGGATCAAGTAGACTTTAAACAAAAATGTTTTTATTAATTTCAGAGAGAGGAAGGGAGAGGGAGAGAGAGAGAAACATCAGTGATGAGAGAGAATCATCAGTAGGCTGCCTTCTGTACTCCACCCCTACTAGGGATCCAGCCCACAACCCTGGCATGTGCCCTGAGGAGGAATCGAATAGTGACCTCCTGGTTCATAGGTTGAACTCAACTACTGATCCACACAGGCTTTGCTCAAATAGACTTTTTTCACAGTTACTGAGGGTAATATATAACTCTATGAATGAAAAATATGATTTATTTCTTCCATACCAGATAAATATCTGGTATCTGAGCCCTAGGCTACAAAAAATACAACTGGCCACCTCTCACACATAGCCCGAGAGAGGATTCATTTGCTATTAGAAGTGAAAAAGTCCAAGAAAGTGGAATCTTAAAATCTAAATTGTATAATCTGATGACTTTTTAAAACACTTTTATTTAAATGACTCATGCATTTTCTCTGGACAGATCAATATTTTAAAGTACTTCCCAAGTCTTTTTTTCTTTTCCTTTTTTTTTTCTGTTTAAGCTAGTATCATAATCCTATTCTAAGTATCTTTTTAATATTGCCATCACTGAAAAAAATTCACATTTGGTGTGAACCGTGAGCTTTGCATAAAGCCTGGCCCAGATACCAGCCCCTGTTGGCAGAGAGTATAAACGATCGTACCCGGAGATCAGACCCTAAACAGATGCTGGGTTGCAGTTCTGGTTGGATCCCTGTAGTAAATCCTTTCTGAACTGACTTTGATAGATGGCCATTTTGAACAACCACATTTTTCATAGTGACTCATACCTTTGCGGTCAACTGTGAACTTCTGTGTTTTCCACTTTCAGGAGTACTCAGTGAAAGTAAGTAATGTCCCCACAATTAGGCGATTCCTTGAACCTGGCAGCAAGAAGAAGCCACCTCCCGATGAGATCTACGTGAGAACCGTCTACAACATCTTTATGCCCGAGTAAATCAACACCGATGTTTGTGAGTGAGAACTCGCCCCTAGAGATGGCTGTGTCCACACTAGTATCTTAGTTGGTGCCAGGCTGCCTGATCCCCCTCTGTCCTGGTTCCCTGTATAATTGTTCCTGAGTTGGGTCTTTCATGTCAAGGAGATCTCTTGTAGGAACACTGACATGTTTGTGTCCAGTGGGTAACTGTATGGGTCCTTTTCTGAAAACCTTTGTGGAGAGGCTGACACGAATGTTAGATCTGATCTGAACTCATTTCCTGATAACAGGGTTGGGCGGGACCTCAGGTTCTCCCTGGAGCTTCTTTTCACCTCTCCTTACCCCATTCTAAACCCCGTCTGGTCTCTTCCCAATTTTTAGTGTTTAATAACAACAGAATATCTAGTGAGGATCTCTCTCTGAGCTGTTATAAATCCATAGTTAGCGATGAGTGCAGTTGATCTTAGCCAAAATAAAGAATTTACAAATCATTGTCCTGTTGCTAGAATTGTTACATTAAATTATTTGGAATCTACAATGACATGCTTCAGAAAGGTATAGAAGGCCATACAGTTGGACGTCTTCTTTTCAGCCTTGCCCCCAGCTACCTGGTTCTCCCCACAGGCAAACATAGCTACCATTTATATATCTTTTCAGTTATATTTTATATATGTGTTAGACAATATAAATGTATGTCGCGTTTGTTTTGTTACTCAAATGTTCATTTGTCTCAGACTGAAAGGATGGTGTATTCACGCTGCCCTAAACATGTGCTGATTTTATGTTAATTGAGCACCTATTATGTGCCAAGCAAGGGTTCTGGGAGGCAGAACCCTAGAACAGAGCCACCCGAGCTAGGGAAATGCACCACGCAGTGGGGGAGATCCATGTGTAAACAGCAGAAGTACTTTGGGAAAAGGAAGACATGCTGGTTTGGGACTATCTGATGCTCAGAAATTTAAAAACGAAGGCAAAGCACATTTTTCATGAGGGCCTATACTGGGGACACATTCATCCCTTACTGCAGGAGGGGTTTTAGCTCGGATTAAAAAAAAAAAATAGCCACGTGGTGATCATTAATGCCTATCAGACTCATAGCAAGGGCCTGGGTGTTTTATTGGAGGAAAGTAGTTGTTTGTGTTCGTGCTTTCACAGGGTGGGCACTCTGTAGCCACGCTAATATTTAGAATTTCTGGATGCGCAAGGGCTTGGTGACCCGTGTAGCCCTGGACCAGGCCCCAGGCGCAGTGGTGGCCAGTCTACTGCTCCTGAGGGAGACACCCACGCTCCGGCCAGGATCCCGAGAGCAAGAGCCAAGGAAATGAAGAAAGCGAGGGAGTGTGTAGGACTCACCCTCCCCAAAGGCCTGACCCAAGACAGGTCTGACGTCTGCCTCTGGGAGGTGACCTCTAAGCCCTAGGAATGCCATGCCTGATAAGAGTGTCTTATTTGCCTGGCGGCCTTAAGCCAGCCAGATAGCAACTCACAGTGTGATTTGAGCCACAGCAATAATGCCATGTAGGGTGGGGGCTTTGGGTCTTGTGGTGTCAGCTCAACTATGGGGGAGCTGGAGTCGGATCCACCACACGGGCAGTCAGTTATGCCCATGTGATGGAGCCCCAATAAAAATCTGGGACTCAAAGCTTGGGTGGGCTTCCCGGTTGACACTACTCTGTGTCCCACATGGTTGCCAGGAGGAGTTCATGCGCCCCCGGCTCCACAGAGAAGACACCTGGAAGCTCAAGTTTGGACCCTCCTGGACCCCGCCCCCGCGTCTCTTCCCCTGGCTGCTTTCCGCATGTATCCTCTCCCTGTAATAAATCGTAGCCGTGAGTATAACAGCTTTCTGTGAGTTCTGTGAGTTCTTTGAGCGGCTTGACGAACCTCGGGGTGTTTTTTTGGGGCACCCCCTTGAACTTGCAAGTTGGTGTCAGAGTGAGGGTGGGCTTTTGGCCTGCTCCTGCTAACCTCTTGTGGGAAGAGAAACCTTTACACTCATTTGAAGACTGATTTACACCATGGAACCAGACATGGACAGCCTAACACCCAGAGGTCTGTGTGACGGGATTGTGTAGGATGGCAGCAAACGTGGACTACTGTACACCATTTCCATGTGATTTTACTCTGCCTGGCCATATAAATCGAGGGTTTGCTGTTTAGACCTTAGGCCATTTTGTCAACATTGCCCTTTGGATTTTAATTCCCTTAGCCACCAGGGGGCCCT
The DNA here is from genome assembly GCA_963924515.1 of Vespertilio murinus. NCBI lineage: Eukaryota > Metazoa > Chordata > Mammalia > Chiroptera > Vespertilionidae > Vespertilio > Vespertilio murinus. The sequence goes on along the minus strand of OZ004705.1, from coordinate 129,354,360 downwards.
CAGTGCCGGCTCTGAGGAAACGCCAGGAGGAAGTTTGGCTTCTGCACTGAATTAGAGGATTACAGAAAATAAACACTAGAGGAGGGCTGTTCCCGGTGGGGACAGATTCCCAAATGTCTTTCCTGCTCATGGTTACATGACCTTAAATTGTGCAATTCAGTTGCCATATTGGCAATAAGTTCCCCTTCTCTCTTCTCCTTCCCCTCCCCCCACCGCCACTCCCCTCTCAGGTCAGGAGAACCAGTGAGGTTAAAGGGCACAGCCACGTATAAATAGATCAGGTTACAGAGGCCTGGTGTCTGGGACAAAAAGGGAAAGCTGATGGTGTGAGGCTCTGTGTCTGTGACGGAGGAGGAGGTGCAGCGGGTAAGGAGCCTGGGACCCAGCATTAGCCACTCAAAAAGGCTTTGGCAGACTGGGTGCCTCGAGGAACACCTGATCTCCTCCCGCTGCCTGGCTGGGGCGGTCGGTAGGGGTCAGCCTCCTGGGGAACCCAACAGAGCAGAAAGTGAGTTCCACTGGTGTGGGCCCTTGTATTTGCTGGTGTTCCCTCTTCATCGAATGTGCCCAGGAGATTGCAGGGCGGGTTCCTTCTTGTCCTATCGGCGCCCATGTCCCCACCTAAGGGAGTCCCTCAGAACAGAGGCCTGCAGCATTCCTTGAACACCCAGAGTGCCTCTTTCTCATCATTTGGTGTTCTTCAGAGCACTTGACACCCTCTGGCCATTTTATCTGTTTAATCAGTCTCTGTCTTTATATTTAAAGTGAGTTTCTTGTTGAAAATATAATTGATGTATTTAAGACCACATTTAAAATTCTTATTGTCGTGGCTGAATTAATCTCTATCATGTTTGTAACTGTTTTCCTTGTTCTTCGTTCTTTTTTTCTTTTGTCATCCCCTCTTTTTCTGCATTCTTTGGTTTTAATTGAGCCTATATATAGTTCCATTTTTTCCTTAGCATGTCAATTATAGCTCATTTAAAAAATATATATATTTTCTTGATTTCTGAGAGGGAGGGAGGGAAATTGATGGACTGCCTCCTGCACACCCCCTACCAGGGATCGAGCCTGCAATCTGGGCATGTACCCTTGACCAGAATCGAACCCGGGACCCCTTCAGTCCACAGGCCAACACCCTATCCACTGAGCCAAACCAGCTAGGGCTATAGCTCATTTTTTTTTTTTAAGTTTAATGTATTGCCTTAGAGTTTGCAATATATATTTAAGCAACACTAAGACCACTTTCAAATAACACTATACTGCTTTATAGGTAATGCAGGCACCTTATAACACAGTATTCCCAATTCCTCCCTCCTGTCCCTTATAACATTGCTGTCATAGATTTCACTTACCCATAAGCTGTAATCATCTGATATATTATTGCTGGTATTATTTGAACACACTACATTAATTTGTTTATATATTTATACTGTCGGTCTTCCCCAACTAGAATGGAAATACCACAGGTGTAGGAATTGGGCCTGTCTTGGCCACCATTCTAGAGTCAGGGCCAGAACAGGTGCTCAGTGTTGAGTGAGCCTGTGGAGTCTTCCTTTCTTCTGCCCTGGGTAACTTGGTATGCAATCAGATACACTGACAATGGGTGTAAAGTGAAGCCCCGGGGCGGGTACAAACTGGAATACTCACTGGCTAATCCCTTGAGTGGGCGGAGCTTGCAACTGGACTGATAGGGTTATAAACCTACACTTCGTCCCCCACCACACCAGAGACAAGAGCCAGGAAGTGATAAGGTTAGTGGTTAAATTTTTGTATACTCTTCTTGGGCTTGGTTGGGTAGTTACATTTTGTGGCCAAATTATGCAGCTTATAGTCTGCAATTGTTTCAACTTTGTGGTTAATTTAAAGCCTATATTTCTAAACTTACCTGTGTCAGATGAAAGGAACAGATAGATATCTTTTCCCTGCAGAATAGATACATAAACGAACATGAAATGGCAGGCTACATCTAGGCCTTTTGAAGACTTTCACTGCCTATGCCTGATCACATGGTACCAGATATGAACGTCCCTCACATCCATGTCACACATGACATGTGATAGGACAGTGGTGCTTCAGTTGGTTGGTGGACATAACAGACTTAGCAGAACATAAACATGTATTACTATTGGAGCCATTACATTTTCCCCTCTTAGGCAAATCTCGTACTTTTTTTACATAGTTGAAAAAACAGAGATGCCACCTGCTCTGTGCCGGGTGCTAATGGGTAAACTACCTCTAGGTGTCTACTCCACTATGCTTGGAAGATTTCATCCAAACAATCTGCCGCTGGGGTCTTCCTCTGGGGTCCTGCATGCCTGGGGAACTGCAAGCTGAAAAGCAGGAGTCTCTGAGTCAAGCCCTGACACCATTTCCCCCGCTAGGACTTGAAACAGCTCCGGGCCATGTGGCAGCTCACGTGGCTTATTCTCTAAGCAGCCTTGGTGACCTAGGCAAATGAAAAGTCTCTTTCTTGGCTGTATCTTTCCTATAAGTAAGTTTTTTAGTCTTGAGAGGAACAAGCCAACCTTTTGTGGGTTTGGGGAATGTGAATCAATCCAGTAGACCCTCATGGAAGGGAAACGTAGGTTCTGAAACTGAAATATAAAGCTCTCTGGAGAAGATGCTTGGCATGTGAGCCTGGCCTAGAGCTCCCTCCTAATCGTCCTATTCCATCAGTAACGCACCCCCTCTCCACCTAGGAATATTGTTCAGCTGGGTTTGTGTATTAAAAATGCCATATAAATACTTGGGCTCTTTTTCAAAGGAGCAAGTTTCATGTAGGAGACTTTCCCTTTGATAAAATTCAAATACTGGATATGTAAGATCTAACGAATGAAGTGCTTTGCTATTGTTATATATTAGCAAAATATAAGAGAAATAATTCATAATCAAGTAAAAACAGACCAATTTTAAAACTATACTGAAAGTCTTGGTTGTGTTCTGAAGCAGTATATTCTTAAAGTTAAAATGAGCTCAAATTGGCTAAATGGATAGAGTGTCGGCCTACGGACTGAGGGGTCCCGGGTTTGATTCTGGTCAGGGGCATGTGCCATGGTTGCAGGCACATCCCTAGTTGGGGGGGGGGGGGGGGGAGAGCAGTGCAGGAGGCAGCTGATGGATCTTTCTCTCTCATCGATGTTTCTAACTATCCCTCTCCCTTTCTCTCTGTAAATAATATGAGAGTTTTGATCTGCTGGTTATAATGCAGATAGGCTGTTCTGATCCATTGGAGAAGCCAGAGTAAATGTTAACGCGATTTCTATGGATAATAGATTTAGAATTGACATCTTGTATTCTGACCCCAAATATTTGCTAAAACTAGCAACCTTTTAAATGAACCCCTTGAATTTTTTATAATCCAGACAAGTCAATAAGATCCCACTTTTTGCCTACCTGTTCAAATAATTGAGAAAAATATGTGTTCTTTTGCCTAAATCATCCAAAGTGACTGTTAGACGTTGTCAGTTCACTAGAATTTCACCCCCAAAAGATTGGCTGCTTTCCCAACACATGCATTCAGCTGATAGGAGCATAGACCAAAGAATGAAGATGAAGGAAGAGAAACAATATCAGAAGGATTGTTAAAACTGGAAGAAATTAAGGAAATTGTCTAATTCTACCAACTCTTCATTTTATAGCTGAGGACTGACATTTCTTCCAGACATGCCCAGGGCTGGAACCTACATATCTGGTACTTTTTAACATTGGGAATTGAAGAAGGTCTCGTTCATATTCTAGGAATTTCTCTTTAAAAAATATACTTTCTAATAAAAACTTAACTACCAAACGACAGAACGACCAGTCAATCAGTCCCTATGATACGCACTGACCACCAGGGGACAGATGCTCAACACAGGAGCCCCTGCCCCGCCTCCCCCGCCTCCCCCGTTCCCCCCCCTCCCCCCATGGTCAGTGCGCTCCCACAGTGGGAGCGCTGCTTCCTGACTGGGATGAGTGATGCTCCCACAGTGGGCCAATCCCTGCATGCCACAAATCCCATGCACTGGGCTTCTAGTAAAAATACTGATTGCCAAGAGGAAGGGAAAGGGAGAGAGAGGTAGAAACATCAATAGTGAGAGAGAATCATTGATCAGCTGTCTCCTCCATGACCCCTACTGGGGTTTGAACCCACAATCCAGGCATGTGCCTTGGCTGGGAATTGGACTGAGACCTCCTGGTTCATGGTCCCATGCTCAACCACTGAGCCACCCCAGCCGAGTGGAGTTCCTCTCATAGAGGGGGATCAATACAAATGATCTCACATGGGAAATTTACTTACAGTTCTCTCCAGTTCCCTCTGCCCTTCTTTCTCTCTATTCTGAGCCACCCACAGCGCCAGCACGTCACCATTTGCTCCGCCTACCTTATAAACGCCATGCTCTGCAATTTGTGCCTGCCCAGCAGTCTCTGGGAAGAGTGACCCAGAGCCTCACACTGAGCCCCAGGTGCAGGTTAGTTGGGTTTGCATTCTAGACTCGGCTTCTCAAACTTTATTTAAATATACAAGTGAGTCGCCTGGGCATGTTTTGAAAAACGCAGACTCTGATTCACAGACTGGGCCCAGGGACTGTGCTTCTGCGTTTCTAACACGCTTCCGGGCGAAGCTGATGCTGCTGGTCCAACGCACTTGCAGGGAATGCCGTCCCTCCTTTCGGAAGCAGTGAGTGTCGCTGCAGTGCGGAGACACGGGTGTGTGAGTGTGCACCATTTATTCAGCAGTTTGTACATGTTATCTTAGGTTCACCTCATATCTAATCAAATGAATTAGGAGCTGTTTATTAGTTTTGCTGTACAAATGAGGAAACTGAGGCTCGGAGAGGTTAAAAACCTTGCTCAAGTGAGAGGTAGAGCTGAATTATATTTTTGTTTGTTTGTTTGTTTTTACTGTGGGTGCCCAGCACTCACAGTAAAATAGATACATGTTGTATTTTCTAAAAAAAAAATTGGGGCATATTTATTAGCCAAGGACCACACTCTGATTCTCCAAAGGCTGTCAAGCCATCATGGCTGCTTCCTGCTGACCCTCCTGAGGCTCGGGTCCCTGGGACTCAGGGTGGGGAAATGCATCCCACTCTCATCTCAGGTGAAGCTGCTCACAGGTGAAGTCTGCAGGTGAGCCCTAGCAGGTGAGTCTCCGTGCCCAATGTCATTTGACCTCAGTGGGGACCCTTCCAGGTTTGCTGAGTTCAGGACACACCTTTTGGTCAACATCAGTAGCACAATCATGAGCTTTGAAGAGATGGGGATGGATTTATACTCGGCTCAATGCCTGGGGTTCTGGGTCTCCCGGCAGCTCTTGCTCAGAGTGCTTGCATCTTGGGTAAAATCCAGAAGGCCCTGCTCCTTTGTTCCCTCCTCTTCATTTCCCACGGCCAGCCGGAGTGAAAGCTTCCACTGCACCTGTTCTTTTAAGCTTTGATGGTGTGCTTTTTAAAAATTTTTTTTAACAATGAGAATAATTGGGTTTTCTATTTGAAGGGTAAACAAAGCTGGTCTTCCGTATTACCAAGCTGTAATTTACCCTAATCTTTGTTGACATTCATTAGAGGTCAAGGATGGAGGACTAAAGGACTTGGTTTTGTCCTTAACCTATTTAATGCCATGGGGCAGGGAGCAGTAGGGCTGAGAAACAAACATATATACAGGGTGGGGCAAAAGTAGCTTTATAGTTGTATGTAAAACAGATTTGCTCGTGCTTTTTAAAAATATATATATTTTATTTTTTACAGAGAAGGAGAGGGACAGAGAGCTAGAAACATCGATGAGAGAGAAACATCGACCCAGCTGCCTCCTGTACACCCCCTACTGGGGATGTGCCCACAACCAAGGTACATGCCCTTGACCGGAATCAAACCTGGGACCCTTCAGTCCGCAGACCGACGCTCTATCCACTGAGCCAAACCAGTTTTGGCACTCATGCTTTTGTTAAACACCTATTTCATTCTGACTTACCTCTTGTTAGTCAGGATGTTTCCAACACTAGAATGTAGGTAAGGTTTTTGATGGCAGGAACTACGTGTTTCTTATCTTGGTATGCCTGGAGTGTCTAACTTAGTACAACATATATCCATAGTAGGAGTTCATGTTTGATGCTGAGAGAATGAAAAATGGTACACAGAACATTAACATGCTCAGGAACTGGTATGTATCTCAAAGTGGCACGTTGAGGTGGCAGCTGGGTTGGTTCTATAAGAGATGGGAGAACTACACTATCACCCCTGCCTTCCAGATGTTTCCCTCGTTAGAATTTTGCAGTGAAGAGTTCAGCTTGTTCTTTGGGTGCGAGCTCATAAGAGGTATTGGGCCCTTTCTCAACGCTCAGTCCTAGAAGGAACAACCTTCCCAGGAGGGGTTGGGCATGGGACTGAAGTTCTGCTGAGCCCCTTAAAAAATCATCCCATTTAGAAGGCCACAGAGCCAGCCGAGGCTGAGAGATGAGGAATCGTGGCTGCTCGGCCAGACTCAGCTGTGATTTATTATGGGGCCCATCAACATTTTGCTGGGACTTTGCCAAGAAGCGATGGCTGGTTATTAACAACTAGAGAAAAAGGTTTCCTTCACTTGGACTAGAAGGGAGGGTTGCTGGTTTTAGGCCTGCTTATCTAAGATGGGGTCTCCTGCATTCTAAGCCTGGGCTTTTATAGCTCCCTTGGCGCCATTTAAGTCTTGGAGGTGATGGCAGGGAGGGGAGTGATTCTGTCCCTTGTAATTCAGCCCTGGGTCTCCAAAGTTACATCCTTCCATCTCCCATGTGCCCGGAGAATGTGCAAGGGGCTGTTGTGGGGTCGAATCCTGGGTTCAAAATAAGACCACCGGAGGCTGATGATTTATTTTTAAAAAGCAGGCAAAGATTTATTGAAAGAAAAAAGGAAAGAAAAAAACAAAAAAACTGGCCAGGACAGCCGCAAGAGCACTACACATAGGTAGACTCTATACGACTGCACTGTTCTAGGGGTAGGCAAGTCTTTTTAAAGGCTCAAACCACAGGAATTTTTCTTCCTTTGAATTTTAAAGGCTAAATTCTAAAGACTGGGGACAGCCCTCAGGGTTCGTTCCCAGTCCCATCCTCTTGGACATTGGAATGTGGCCCTATAGCCGATAACACAAAACAGAAGCTGAGGATAGCCCATACACAAAACAAAAGCAGAGCTCAGCAGGTTACTCTCTAAAGGTTATCTACAGTTTCTATCCCTGAAGCTACTGAGTCAGAGGGAATCAATTTCCTGGTCCTGGTCTCAGGCACGGGATAATTGCCTTAGCCTCCAGGTCTCCACCTGGAAGCTGAGGTAAGTACCCTGTGTTTTAATCAGACTTTGCAGAGTTAGAATTCAAACAGCAGGCTTTATCAAAACATGATTTCCACCATATTTCAGGGCCAGTGAAGTGGGGGAAGCTGTGGGCACAGAGTCTGTACATAAAAATCAAAGTACACTTCCTTGTAACAGTGAACCATGAAAATGCCCTGTTCACAAAACGAAGGCAAAAGCCACCCCAGATTTTACTTGTTGAATATCTTGTATTACAATATGGAGTCAGGTTCACAAAAAGTTTTAGCTCCCTTTTGCAACTATCAATTGCATTTGCAATGTAAAACTGATAGGCAAACCTACCTTAGCATAAAAAAACCTAAAGAATTGTTAAACCCACTGGCAATTTGCTTCAAGAAGCGAGGACTTCACTTGATATAGGTCAGATATCCTATGTATTTCATCTATCACTTTTACTCAATCCTCACAACCACTACCCCATTTTAAGGATTGGGAGACTGAGGCCTGGAGAGGGGGACTAAGGTTGGACAATGGTGACCACAGCAGGTGCCGCCTGGGATGCTGAGGTCAGCCTCTCCATCCGTGTGCTCCCCTGCTGCTTCCTGAGCGCCCTCCCAGCCACACAGCCTCGGGCACTGTGCCAGCAGGAAGTATTCTTGCTGGCCTGAAGTTTCCTTAAAGCACAAGGGGCTCGAGGGGCAAATGTGGGTACAGGAGACCCAACAACCCTCCAAGTTGGTAAAGAGCTTTAGTTTATTCAAAGCACTTTACCTTTTCCCCATTTGATCACCCCAATAATCCTGTGACATACACAGGGGTCACTAACGTAATAATCCCTGTGGCTCTGTGACAATGAGGCAGAGAGGACTGCCAGGTCTGCTTGCATTATCATTGTCCTCTCCTAGTGTAATTTTTCTCAATTATAGACGAGGACAGGAAGACAGACCAAGGTTTAGTGAACTGGCCCTAAGCTTACCCAGCTCCTTGCTGGCCAGGTAAGGACTTGAATGCTGGTCCTGTGGCGATGCTTGTCCCAGCACCCAGGAAAGTCTTTGGCAGAAATATGAGTCCCCAAGTCCCACCGAACATTTTATCCAAACAAGCCCAGCCCCTTGCCGCTGTTAGAGAAGATTATATTTTGTAAGATCATTAATGAAACCATCATATTAACTCCTAGTTCCTTTTCTCAAAATACCAGAGGCAGTCTCTCAGATCTACAGAAAACTTTGATATGTATAATCTGTGTTTTTTCCCCTTAAATTGTGAGATAAAGCATACATGCATATAGAAGATTGCAAAAACATTTATGTGCAGTTTATTTTTTTATTTTTTAAAGTATTTATATTGATTTTAGAGAGGAGGGGAGAGAGAGATACAAACATCAGTGATCAAGAATCACTCATTGGCTGCCTCCTGCATGCCCCCCACTGGGGATTGAGCCCGAAACCCAGGCACACATCATTGACTAGAATCAAACCCAGCACCCCAGTTTAAAGATAAATTATAAAGGCTAAAATTCTGTTTTAAGAAATAGAACATTATTAGCATCCCAGGATGCCTCAGGCTCCTCCAATCATAGCCTGCATTTTCCTACTAGAGGTGACCGCCCTCCTGCTGCTGGGATCATTAGTTTCCGGCTTTTCATAGTTTTACCTACTATTTTGCATCCCTAAACAACAGCTTCCTTCACCTGTCTTGGAATTGTTACAAACAGATACACTCCATAAGGTGTGTGTTAGTTTGCTCTTTAAACATCTTATTTGGCCCTTTAGGAAACCCGGAGCCGGGCGTCATGGCAGCCAAACCCAAGCTCTGGTACTTTCCTGGCCGAGGCAGGATGGAGTCGATCCGCTGGCTGCTGGCTGCAGCTGGCGTGGAGGTTGGTTCCTGATTGGGAAAAGGAAGGAGGGCCATTTGGGTGAGAATGGAGTGAACCTCTTCTCTCTTCAAAATTCAGGATGGTGTCTTCCAGCCATACTGACTCTTTCTCTTTCCAGCTGTCTTCCTTTGTAAGCGGTGCCGAGGGGATCATGGTCCTTGGTTTACGCAGGGGTGGGAGGGCAGAAGCCAAGGAAGGTGTTCTGGGAGCTTTGTAGGGGCTGGAAGGATCTTGGTGGGTCATTAGATAAAGGAGAGAAAGGAAACCACAACGGGATCATTTCTTCCTTCTGGCCCAGCTGGTTTCCCGGGGTCTCTTTAGCTCTGCCATAGCATATCAGTCACGTGCTACCCAGGGCTGCCGACTGGAATCCTAGGCCCACTGCAGTCTGGTCTCCCCTTGAATCACCCTCTGAAGAGCCTGCCCCACTGGGATCTTTTTTTTTTTTTTTAACTCCGAGTTCCCTCTCCACTGACTTTTCATAGATTTTCACAAGTGTTATTGTTTGGTTTCATGCAGGTATGGACTTCCTTTTCTCTATTTCAATGTCATCTCCTCTGGAGCAAGGGCTCATGATCTCGGTTTTTCTCTGTTCCCTTTAGGGACTTCTCTCCTACCATTGCTCACCTTCTCCTGCCCCCATCTCGAGGTTGGAGGGACAAAAGTCACTCTTTTTCACAAAAGCTTTAGAAACTCCATCGATAAGTGATATTAATCTCACCTGAGTAATAATCTTTGGATCCCTTTCATTGAATATATGAGCATCAAAGAGAAATCTGATTAGAAGGGAAATAACACAGAAAGGAGAGGAGAAAGAAAAGATAAAACAGAAGAGAAGGGCAATCATTGGGGAAGATGGAGAAAAAGAGAAGAGTTTGGAGAGAAGAAAGAGCTAAGGCAAAGAAAGGACAAATATGAATGGGGGCTGTGGGGTATGCTTTAAGTAGGCCAAGAGCAAAAAGGGGTTCCAGGCCCAAGTGACTCTAAGCCAGTGGTTCTCAACTTTTTTTTAATGCCAGGACCCTTTAATACAGTTCCTCATGTTGTGGTGACCCCCAACCATAAATTTATTTTCGTTGCTACTTCATAACTGTAATTTTGCTACTGTTAATGAATCATAATGTAAATATCTGTATTTTCCGATGGTCTTAGGCTCTACAGCAGAGATTCTCAACCTGTGGGTCACAACTAACAGGTTGAGAACTGCTAGTAGGGTCACCTTTTGAATTTTTCCTTTCTTGAAGCCATTGGACATTTTATACCATGAGCATTTCTCTCCATTTCTCTCCTTCTCTATTCATCTCTCTCTCCCCTCCTCTCTCTTTCTCTCTCCCCTCACATCTCTGTCTCTCAGCACCATGTTAAAGTTATAACAATGTCTCTGTCCTTTATCCAGTTTGAAGAAGAATTTCTTGAAACAAGAGAGCAATATGAGAAGTTGCAGAAGGGTAAGCCTATATTTTTTCAATCTCATCTTATTGGAAAAAAAATAGAAATGTGTTCCTGGAAGTACTCATTCCATTATAAAACACAGAACTCTAGAATGTCAACTACCAGAAAAGACATACAGTATGACTGCTAACTTGGATTGTCTGTTAACTGTGTCCCTGGCACAAAGCTAAATTTGTCATCTGCATAGTCTCTTTTGCTCCATAAAAGCTTATCAAGTAGGTTACCACCCCAGACCTCAAGTGGATAAGATACATGAATATGGGTGACCAGTGCCAATTGATTCAAAACTCCCCATTTAACTGAAGAATCATTTAAGAATTCTTAAATAATTATCCAGTGAGCTGAAAGGGAAGGAGAAAAAAGGGAAATTTGACCTAAGATATCCTCTAGATCTCATCATTCATATCCATTTGTTCTTGGTGGTTTTAACAGTTTAATGGAAATTATCTTATTAGAGTCACAATTTTAGAATCAAGACTATAGAAAAAATCCAAATGTACTTAAATTTGGATCCAAGAAGACATCTTTAATCTATACAATTCCTCCGAAAAATTTCTCAGAGGGAAAAAAAAAAGAGAGTACTTTCAAATTTCTAACAGCTATAACATTTTTTTCCTTATCTAAGGAAACATGAGTGTCCCATTGTTGCTGATAAACAATCATGAAATTGCCAAATTAGTATTATTATTTTATTGTGTTTTTGTTTTGTTTTTTTATTTGCGAGAAAGAGGAAGGGAGAGGAGGAGAGAGAGAGAAACATTGATGTGGGAGTGAAGCATTGATCTGAATGCTTCCTAAAGGGAACTGAGCCTGCAACTCCAGCATGTGCCCTGACTGGGAACCGAACAGCAGCCTTTCGGTGCACAGGATGATGCCCAACCAATTGAACCATATGGGCCAGGCTGACAAATTATTTTTGTTAAGGAAAACGTTCATCCAATAGTCAGCAGACCTTCCATCTACAAGCTGTATGGCTTTGGGAAACACCCTTAACTTCTCTACATCCTGTCTTTAAAAAAAATTTGTTTTTTAAATTAACATATAGTTGACACAAGTCTCCTCTTTACCATAACATAAAAATAATCTCTATGTTCATAGATTGCAATGTGCCAGATCTTACTGAGTGGGGAAGGCACACTTTTCTCAGTTCTTGTCCAGTAACCCCTCTGAAGGTCCTCTTCCTCTTTATTTCTGCCCCATTTTCCCACAAATAAGGACAGTTACTGGTGCATATCAGGGATTAAATAAATACATATTGAATAAACAGATGAATGTATCTCCATAATCTCACGCATAATCATTCTGGCAGGTATGGTCCCTAAGGGCCTCTAAAATCCTCCAGCTCTCTTTGAGTCTGTGATGCTGCTTTATGTTTGGGACACCCTCCTGGCCATTCCTGCTATTTGTGAACAAAAGGCAGAGAGGGACAGCAGAAAGGTCCCTGGGCCACGGGGGTGGGAGTCAGGAGGCCCACTCTGCTGGCTTAGCTGTCCCCTGACTCGGTCGGTTTGGGCAAAGCACCTGTGCCTCCCTTGGCCTCCACCCTGCCATTGTCTGAAATAGGAATGCTTTGAACGAAATGATCTCAAACAGCCTGTTCTGCACTCTTGATCTTAGATTTTTTTTTTAATCCTTCAGAAGACGATCATCAGCTCCTGATTCTAACCAATATTTGCATCTAGAGCTCAGCTTTAGATACTCCTCCAATATTGAACAAATGTAGAACTTTTAGGAAATTGATGTTTTAATAACAGTATTCATATTTACGAAGCATGGTTACTAGTATGATCTTATTCAAAGAAACTCAGTAAGACAGGACAGATAGGGTTACAAATGAAAGAATAAGCTCAGAGAACTTAGAGACTTGCCTAACATCATCAGCTAGACAGGGACACCGGCTCCCTGAAAGCTCTTACTGGTTTCTGCACTGGTCTTCTCCCCACCATCCTCTACTGCCTCTCACTAAGTATAGTTTGAAAGGTAGTGAAATTGGGTAAATTAACTGTGGCTTTTTCTTTTTAAATATATTTTATTGATTTTTTACGGAGAGGAAGGGAGAGGGATAGAGAGCTAGAAATGTCGATGAGAGAGAAACATCGACTAGTTGCCTCCTGCACACCCCCTACCGGGGATGTGCCCGCAACCAAGGTACATGCCCTTGACCGGAATCGAACCCAGGACCTTCCAGTCCACAGGCCGATGCTCTATCCACCGAGCCAAACCAGTTTCGGCAACTGTGGCTTTTTCCAATGCACTAGTGAAGTCTGGTTTTTATTTTGGGTCAAGTTCCTCAATCTCAGCAATGTAGAAGTATAAATGAAATATAAAAGCTATTCAATTCTTCCAGACCCCAAGAGAAGAGCACTATTTGTAGTATGTATGTATGCATGTATGTATATATGTATGTATGTATGTATGTATGTATTTTTGGTTAATCCTTACCCGAAGATATTTTTCCATTGATTTTTAGGGAGGGTGAAAAGGAAAGTGAGAGACAGAGAGAAAGAGAAACATCGATGTGAGAGAGACACATCTATTGTTTTCCTCCCACATGCACTCCGACCAGGGCTGGGATCGAGCCTGCAACCAAGGTACATGCCCTTTACCAGAACTGAACCCAGGACCCTTCAGTCCAAGGGCCGATGCTCTATTCACTGAGCCAAATAGGCTAGGACTATAGTATCTTCTTAAATGCATTATTTATATAGGCAGTCACTCACAAAAAAGAAAGTTTGATTTTACTATTATTACTATTTTAGAGGAAAGGGAGCTGAAGCTCTAAGTAAGTCATGGCCGAAAAGGGCTGAAGCTGACATTCAGACCCAGGTACACCGGGGTTCTTAGCTTCACATCACCTTGATGTTGTATGGACCTAGAGTGCTACCTGATACACTTTCTAAAGAATTCAGACTCCCAGACTCCACCCCTGAATCAGAGTATCTGGGAAGAGGGTGAATATTTTTAACAACCACCTCCTCCAGGTGATTCTTGTACGCTCTAAATTTTGAGAATCAGTCACAGTAAATATAGAAAGTCCTAAATAACCTGGCTGGCATGGTTTAGTCGTTGAGTGTCAACCCATGAGGTCACAGTTCATTCAATTCCCAGTCAGGGCACATGCCTGGGTTGTGGGCTCAGTCCCCATTGTGTGGGGTGCAGGAGGTAGCTGATGAATGATTCTCTCTTATCATTGATGTTTCTATCTCTCTCTCTTCCCTTTCTGAAATCAATAAAAACAGGTTGTTGTTGTTTTTAAAAAAATCCTAAATAATCACGACTAAGCAACACACAAAAATGCATGCAACCATCAAACAAATCTCAGATTTTTCCATTAAGCAAATGGTAGTCATTTCCTCAACAACTGGGATCTTCAACTCACCACTTTGAATAAAAACTAAAAATCATTCAACAAATTTAAAAGTGGATACTTTTGCAGGCTTACAACAGCCATAGAAGGAGAGTATCTTAATCTTTCTCTGCTCAAACCACAGATGGGCGCCTCCTTTTTGGCCAAGTGCCTCTGGTTGAAATTGATGGGATGATGCTGACGCAGACCAGAGCCATCCTCAGCTACCTGGCTGCCAAATACAACTTATATGGAAAGGACCTGAAGGAGACAGTCAGGTACCATAGGATTTATTTATAGAATTTATCCTTATTCAGGCCTCTGTAGGCACCAACTGAGACTTGATTCAGCTGTAGCCTTTCAGCCTGGACTGAGGGGAGAAGGCAAGGGAACAAGGGGGAGATGTACTCTTGTTACACCCAGCATGACTTATTCTTAACTCTGAATAAAGACTCTAGCCTTCTCCTTTTATTGCTCATAGCAATCTGCATTCAACATTCTCATAGTCTCTTTCCACTCCTAACAAAATATATTCTCATAAAATTACCTGGCAAACTACTCTACATGAAGGTGGAAATGAATGAACTAATAAATAAATATTGAGCAATGAGCTATTACTACAGATAATGCAGTGCAACACATCTTGAAGTCCAGTTATATAAATCAGCAAGTATTTATTATTACTCACCAGTCTATGGGTCATCTGAGTGGTGGGCGTATCTGGGCCAGGCTTGACTTGACTGGACTCACACGTCAACCAGTAGTCAGCCAGGAGGCTCTGGTGATGGGTGCTGGCTGAATATTGATTGGGAGGCAAATGGACCATACACTGTCAATCTTTTCATCTTTTTTTTTTTTTAAGTATTTGTTTACTGATTTTTAGATAGACAGGAAGGGAGAGGGATAGAGAGATAGAAACATCAATGATAGAGAAACATCAGAGATTGGCTGCCTCCTGTATGCCCCACACTGGGGATTGAGTCCGAAACCCTGGCATGTGTCCTGACCAGGAATCAAACTGGTGCCCTGCTGGTTCCTGGGTCAATGCTCAATCATAGAGCCACACCAGCTGGGCCCCATTGGCTCATCTTGAACTTGTCTCATGGAGGCTAGACAGAGTTCTGAGAGAGTGAAAGTACACAAGGCCTTTTAAGTACTAGGTTAAAAAACTAGTTACTTATTAATTCCACCTCATTCTATTGGTCAAAACAAGGCAGCCCAGGAAACAGACCCCATCTATTGATGGAAGAAACTGTAGGTTTTATTGCAAATACTGGATGGTGAGTATTTGTGGCTATTTGGATGATTGGTTTAATTTCACAGGAGATAAGTAGATTTAAGTTATTATATTTAACAACAAATATAACTATAAAAGTTTATCTGGATTTTGGGTCAAAGGGCACTTTCAGTGGTCTCTTATATGTTATCACCATAAGCATGGATATGATGGGATGGTCAGTAAATACAGAAGACTTGATAGAAGTAAGGCCCAAGCTCAGTTGTTCAGAAAAAGGAGAGGTCGTAACATAGCAATGAGCAGTCCATAAAAAGAGGCAGCTTACCCCAACCTTCCCATAGCTCTGTCTTTAAAATTGATTTAGTCATTCTAACTTGGCAATCCCAAGGGTATATACCCAGGGAAGCAATTTCAAACACAGCAAATGAATAGAATCCTTTTATAACAATGTAAACAAATACTAATGTGCAAAAACAGTCTGTTTCTCATTGTCTCAATGCATGTTTTAATTGTTGTTTTTTAAATACCAGGGGCTTTTTCCCAAGAGGTGTGTCCGAAACTACAGTTAGCATTGTTTATATCCTTTGCTCAGGTTGGGCATAAACTATAATAGACTAAAGCAAGCAGGCTACATGGCAATCTAACCTGGAAGAAAAAGCATTTGTAACTCAGCTAGGACAATGACAATACATTATTATTTCATATATGTTAAAAAGAAAGACAAAAACCAAAAAGACCATTACATTTGTTGGACAATTAGCACATAGTGGGGGTACAAAGACACACAACCTTTAAAGAGTTTGCGAACTGGTTGCAGAGATAAGTAGCACAGCATGACTGTACCAATAGGGCAATAAATACTATTAATACATCTATTATGATTAGATTTTTAATAACCTTTTTTTTAAAAAAGTGTTTGCCAAAAAAAAAACACCTTTTAAAAAAGGAAAAAATTTTAAGAGAATAATATGAGTTGTTTGTCTGACCTAACTAGGAAAGTAAATTTCTTTCTCAGATGCCAGGCTAACAAGAAGACCTGATAAATGATATATATTCCAAGTGAAAAGGTCTGGTACTAAATTGTTTTGTATTTTTTGGTAAACTTCATTCATTTCGGTCTTTAAATCCTTAATAATCTAACTGCTTGTTTATGGAAGATTTCAACTTAGGGGCACTCATTAGTTCTTTCGCGTGTGCCCCTTTATTCACTAAACATTTCCAGAGACCCTACTATACCAAGCTCACTTGGCTGGTTCTGGGTTCAGAAATCATTCCTGAGCATGGACACGAAGGGAGGGAGAATCAAATCATTTGCCCCAATTCCTATTAAACCATAGAAGCTGTGGATGGGAAACCAGTACTGGAGGCTTCCTCTGGGAATGAACCACACTGTTTTGTCAGGATCAACATGTACGCCGATGGCACTCAGGACCTCATGGGGATGATCATGATGGCTGCTTTCAAACCCCCAGAGGAAAAAGAGGAGAGCATCGCTTTAATCGTGACAAAAGCTAAAACCCGTTACTTCCCCGTCTTTGAAAAGGTAGGCTGCAGGGATCCAACCCTGGTGGGGCCCAGCGGTGTGGCAGGCGCCCTGACACTCCAGCGACAGCTGCATACTCAGACCCTGTGGGGCCGGGCAGGGGGGAGAGTAGGTAGACAAGGGGAGGAGCTGACATCTATGGGGACCACCCTCCAATCCTCCTCACTTCCCAGAAATGGGGAAGGGAAAGATGAAGCTGGGAGGGAAAGCGGGAGGGGGGCGGAGCAAGGCAAGCTCCCACCTCCCCTTCCCAGGCTTCAGGGATCCAGGTCTGGCACATTTCTGATTGCTGATAAGAATATTTAAAAGAGTGAGTATCCCTAAAGACAGAAACCATGTTAGAGCTTTCCTGCATCTGGACTAAAACTTTAATAAGGATTCCAAAACAAATGGCATGTCTAATTATGGAACCGCCAATAAAACAGACTTAGAATGAACCTAGTGCAATGAAAGGAGACAGTATTTCTGTTCTGATTTAAACAAACTAACACAACAACAACAAAACGATCAACCCAAGGCATCATCATTTCAATTCACTGTGTCAGGTACTTCTTTAGGCTTTAATGCTGTTGGCTAATCATGCCAAAAGACAAAACCTCTTAAAGTTACAACTTTTTCTGACATCATTTTGGGGCAAATGCTAATTATAGATGTCCTCTCAGTATATCTTAAAGTTCCAGCAGGGCAGCGTGCCACATGATAAAGACTTGTAAGTATAGGGTCCCATATAAAGGTTTGCAGGACAACATAATTTTGTGGTGTAATTCAGAATAATTCATTCTTAGCCTTGAAAATGAATGATTTATTATTGACCAAATTATAATGAAGAGTTTTGCCAGAACCTCAGAGTATTAGACAAGCAAGTTCCTGTTTATTTGGGGACAATGTGCAGTGATGTTGAAATACCTTCCATTGAAAAGGGGGAAAGCTAGTATGATTCTGTGAGTTATGGTGTTGTGAACTGGGCTGTATGATATGGATTTTGAACTAGTGTGGCCTAATCCCAGCACATCCCAAAATGTTTAAAACAATTCATTTGTTCAAATCAGGATCAAACTCAATTTAATTTATTGTAATATTAGTCAATTACATAATATTTTAAAATAGTCCTTTTAATTTCAAGTTATTTCCTCTTGCTTTCTCTTCTCTTTCCTCTTGAATTTGTCTTGCTGAGTTTCTCACAATCTGGATTTTACCGTTGCATCATAACTCTTCCATTCCCTAGATTTTCTGTCAATTGGGAGTTAGAATTAGAGGCTTGACAGGTTCAAGTTTGACATATTTTGGCCAGACCACTTCATCAGTGGCGTTGTGTAGTTCATTAGGAAGCACATATCATTGGTTGTCACTGTTCTTATATCTCAATGTAACTTATGCTCAGTGCCTAGCCCTAGACCCATGGATTTATCAGTGGATGCAAATGTTGACATCCCAATTCTGCCAGTTGCTCTTCATTTATTAACTGGAACCCTTTCTATAAAATGACTCTTCCCCTTGTAATATCTGGTTACTCTGGGACATGGTTTTTGTAGGAAAGTAGGATAAATGCTACTTTCTTTATATTCACCATGTTTGGACTTCTTGTCTCCTATTTGTAATGTATTTGTAATTGTGGTACAAATCATGACCTTTGTGTCGCACTCTTCTGGTGGGTGGGGACACTTTTACTTAACCAGCTCCGTCTCATAACCAGGAGCTCCATTCTGGCACTTCCCCACCCATGCTGTCTTGGTAATTACTGACAAATTTCCCCAAAGATGGTGCTAATTTATAGCGATATGTGAGAGTATCGGTTTCATCCTGTCGTTGCCAGCATTCTTGAGGATTATCAAGACAAAGATTCTTTAGCAAATTTGATCTGTACATGTTTTGTAAGTGGTTAGCCAGGCAAAATAGTCTCTACTTTTTTTTTTTTGATTTGTTTATATTCTTTGCTATTTTTCTTTCTGCAGATTTTGAAAGACCACGGAGAGGATTTCCTTGTTGGCAACAAATTCAGTTGGGCGGATGTACAACTCTTAGAAGCTATTTTAATGGTGGAAGAACTCAATGCTTCTGTTCTCTCGGACTTTCCTCTGCTAAAGGTAGTGTGTTAATATCTACACAAAACCCAGGGGGAAAATGAATGAAACAAAGTGTGCCTCCAGGTCAATCTCAGAAGGAACTCAAGAAGACTGTTTTTAAAAAATCATTATTTTATCATTTTGTAATTTTCTCTTGCTCACACTATAGGTTCATTCTATATATATAAAAACCCAGTGATCAGAATGACCGGAATGACAGGTCACTATGACACCTACTGTGGCCATCCCCGCCCCCAATCGACCTCTCCACCCCCATTGGCCCACAGCCCCTCCCCCTGACCAGCCCCACTCCTGCCCCTGATTGCCTCCCCCCCAATTGGGGGCAGGGCTGGCTGGCTAACTGCCCATGGCCCCTCCCCCAAGCTGGTCTGACCTCTGATGGGCCCATGTACCCTGATAAGGGGAGGGGCCAGCTGGACACCCTGTGCATGGAATTCATGCACTGGGCCTCTAGTTAGGAAATAAAATTCTTACAAAGGAAAAAAGAATAGATTATTTTGGTTTCTGGCATAATGTGTTTTTCATTTTTGTAGTACTTTCCATTTTTTGTTTATTTGCTTAGCACTTTGAGGTTTTCCTGATGAAGCAAGGATGACACATCTGTCTTTGTTGTTTCCTTCCCATCTCCTACCAAATAACTCTGCTTCCTGATAGTCCTCCTGACTACAAGGCCCCCACAAAGTCCCTCAATGAGACATTGATGAGAGAGAAGCATCAATCAGCTCCTCCTACATACCCCCTTCTAGGGATTGAGCCTGGAACCTGGACAAGTGCTCTGACTGGGAATGGAACTGGCGATTTTTGGTTTATAGGTTGGCACTCAACCACTGAGCCACCCTGGCTGGGCTATGGTAACATTCTTTTTTCTTTTTTTTTTTTAAATATATTTTATTGATTTTTTTCTTTTTACAGAGAGGAAGGGAGAGAGATAGAGAGCTAGAAACATGGATGAGAGAGAAACATCCATCAGCCTCCTCCTGCACACCCCCCACCAGGGATGTGCCCCCAACCAAGGTACATGCCCTTGACTGGAATCGAACCTGGGACCTTTCAGTCTGCAGGCTGATGCTCTATCCACTGAGCCAAACCGGTTTCGGCTGTGATAACATTCTTATAGTTATTTCTTTGCTAGCACCTTTACTTACTCCCTTATAAATTCCTAGAACAGGAGTTGGCAGCTTGAAGAATTTTCTGAGTTTTTAACATGCACTGCCTAATTATGACAGTGATTTTTTAAAATTAAGATAATTTAACTCATGCTATACACACCAGCCATTGTTTAGCACTGTATTATCCTTTTCAGAAATATCAGGAAACATGCATTGAGGGATTAATTTAGATTCAACACACTGGGCTCCATACGCTGCTGGTCTAAGTAACCTCCACTCATGACAAAGTTTTTATTTTTCTTAAAGGCTGTGACCACTATTGAGGCCCTGATTTTGCTGTTTCTCATTCTAGGCATTTAAAGCAAGAATCAGCAACATCCCTACAATTCAGAAGTTCCTGCAGCCTGGGAGCCAGAGGAAGCCACCTGCGGATAGCCACTATGTTGACGTGGTCAGGCACGTCCTGCAGTTCTAACGGCAGCAGGCCTCGCTTGGCGCACAGCCGCGAGCAGTCACAGCATCGCACGTGCCAGAGCTCACTGTAGATTCTAGGTGTAAAGTGTCTGAAAAGAGCAAAGCAGAACTGCTATCAACAGCAAATGCCAATTAAATGAAACATGAAACCGTTTGGTTATGTGAGCATTTTTAAACTTGTCCATTGTGGATGGCTCTTGGAACTTTTTTGAGATCAATGCTTATATGAGTAGGAAGCTGGTATATTTAGGGCGGTGGCCTACATGGGGCCCTGTCCATGTTGTATGTATCCAGGTCAGAACCATTGGGGAAAGGGTGAGCAGAGCTTTGGTGGGAAGGGAGTAGGGGCTGTATTTTTCCCACACCCATCCGATGCTGAGTACTTGGGATAGAAAAAAAGTGGCAAGTGACAAATTGTCAGGAAGAGGATGGATGATGCAGTAAATCCTAAGGGGATGTGTAGGGGACAGAGAATGTCCTGGGGACACCATTTTGAGACCCTGATAAAAACAAATAAACAAACTTGGACAATTAGACAAACCTATTCTACCTAACATAGCTGCCAAGACTGTTTTGGTAAAATAATTCCAAGTAACGCTGGGATTAAGATATAACCAATGAATATGCACATTGGCCCAAAGATTCCCTTGGCTTGACATACTTTCTTTAAGGATAACTATTGTGTTCCAAAGTTTGTAAGCTCAGCCACACAGGGGGGCTCTGGTGGGAGATGGAAGGCTGATTGGAGATCGGGTGACTATTCAGGGTGATGCTACAGGCACAGCTGTGGTTCCGTATTCTGGATGATGATACAGGCACAGCTGTGGTTCCCAGTGGGTGAGCAGATAGAGAGTAGGGCTCCTGCCAAGGGCTTGGGGTACACAATCCCGCCAGCTCTACACTGGACGTTCCGCCCAGGCTTGATCAGTTTCTGAACGTGTATCCACGTACACATCCTTACTCATGAAATGACTTAATGTCCCACCAGCCTTCAGGCCATTTTCTCAGGGCCACCACAGCACATGGCCTCCTACACCGCCCACTGCCCCATTCAGTCCCCCGCCCCTCCTCAGACCATGGGCTGCTCAACAGAGTTATGACAAGCTGGGCCTTTCAGCATCCTGACCCCAGCCCACGGGGACCTGAGCTCCTGCTCCCCGCGTGGCCAGATCCCAGGCTGGGATTCCATTTAGCTAATGACCCCACTTCATTCCCGCCCGGACAAAGCCATGGCCAACTCACACCTGATGAATAAGACAGATGGGGTTGACAAGGCTCCTCATCTGTGTGGGGATGACTTTTTCTGCTGACTTCCCCCAGAGCAGAGTCTGAGCTCAGAGAAATTAAGTGGAAAAAGAAATTATTATTATATTTCATTTATTTATTTTTAATATATTTTTAAAATTGGTTTTAGAGAGAGGAAGGGAGACAGAGTGAAAGATGGAAACATCAATGATGAGAATCATTGATGGGCTGCCTCCTGCACACCCCCTACTGGGGATCAAACCCACAACCCAGGCATGTGCCCTAAATGGAATTGAACTGTGACCTCCTCATTTGTAATGCTCAACCACTGAGCCATGCTAGCCTGGCTAAATTATTTTTAATGACTCAAAATTGTAAGTCAATTTCTTTTTATTACAATCATGTGGTCTTGGTAACTAATTCAAACACTTTAGGAGGCTTATGTAGTGAACAATAAAATCATCCCCCTGACTCCCCAGGCTGTTGCTGAAAACAACCACTTCCTGGGTTCTCACTCCTCGCCTGGGGGCCTGCACAAGCCCTAGGCCTGGCCCCAAGCTGGCATGCTCTTCCCAAGCACATCCCAGAGGCACTGACTCAGGCATAGCTAGCCATGTTCATTGCCTCACAATCCCATAAGTATGACTTGGTGTCTTTCTTAAAGGTCTTTGTTAGAGAGTGGGAATTTTTGAGCATGCTTCCTCCTAGTCAACTTGGCCATAAATCCCAGCTGCAACTAACAAAATGGCCTTGCAGGAGAGATCGTTGTCAGTTTCCTTGAGAACAGGATGTCAGTAAGCCTTACAAGATAGATCACTCTCAACTTTCCTGATAACAGGATGCAGTCACTTACTCCACCAGGCGCCAGGACCCCATATAAATGACATGTTGACTTTACCTAAGAAAAACTACTTTGTTTAAATTGTTTTAAATTGTTTGCTCTGCAAAAACAGGAGGTAGTGAACGGGTATAAATATGGTCAGACACAAAGGGTCGGGGCTGCTCTCGGGGCTGCGTGGAGAGAGCAGTCAGCTGGCCGGTTATTCAAAAGGCTCCCTAAATTTTAATTTGGTCTGGACTCCAGTGGTCGTTTACTCGCGTTCGCTCCACAGCAGTCTTTCCCTGTTTGTGGTTCCCTATGTGGTTCTCTTTGGGCTGACTGTGTAACTATGGGTGCCCAAGGAAGTGGGCTCAGAGACCCAACAGCATCCAGCAACTTTCAAGGCCCCACTTCCACTCCCTCAACCCCAGGGGGCCTTGAATGTGGACAGAAAAAGGAGGGTGAGTGAAGCCAGTGAGCTGAACATACCCACAGAGATGGAGGCTGGGGCCCTAGAGGCCTGGGTCTGTTATGCCCAGATCTCTTGATCCCCAAAGTCCACCAGGGAGCTGGGTCCGATGCAATAGCAGAAAGCCTGTATTCCATGCTAGCACAAGAGCACGAGCTTCAACAGATCAAGGGGTTTTATAGGAATGGTGTTGTCACTGCTTTGGCTGACCCCGATTGGTTGGGTGAGGGCTAGGGTCCAGTTACCAGGAGTTCTGCCCTGGCCTCTCATTCTGAGGAGTTAGCGCTGCCCTGCCCTTTCAGGCCCTCTCTGCCATGAGACCCTGGGATGCAGAGCCTGACCATCTTGGCCTCCCACGTCGGGAGTTGAGCACTCCAGCTAGTGAGCATTTCTTTTCTTGGTGACTATGATGCTCCCGTTTCAGTTAAAGCCTGTGCGTGTGTGTGTGTGTGTGTGTGTGTGTGTGTGTGTGTGTGTGTGTGTACACACAAAGAATTAAATAATTAAAACCTGGCCTCATAATGACCTCTCCTAACTTGATGGGGGTCATGAATCCTCCCTTTAGCCTCCAAACGCGTGATTGCTGATTTTCTGAGCACAGGCTAAAGGGAGAAAAGGGAAGACAGGGTCAGAGTTATTTGTTCCCACTGATCAGGAGCCCAGAGTAAAGTTAGGAGCCAGGGATTTGGTTTTGTTTTTCGCCTTTGAATTGGGGGTGGGGCGGTGATTGGTGATAATAGTTGTTGCTTTTAAGCAAGGAAGGGCTTTATTAGCACAGATGTTTAAAAGAATGAGGGTGAGTTCAGGGACTCTCAGACCCTCAGGGTTGGTGTGTCTCATCCTTTCACAGTGGTGACTGGCTTGCCCTGCTCGTATCTCTGGGACTGGCCTTGAGGGGTTACTGAAGCCACACAGAAGCCATGTGGAGGAGGATGCAGGAGCAGTTCCTCAAAGCAGTGGGGCCCATATTCACCATGCAGTTTACAGATAGGGAAAGTGAGGTTCAGCCAGCCTCTGTCCCCACTGTGTCTGTCTGTCATGCTGCTAACAGAAATTGCATCCTGGGTTTTAGGAATGGGGGAAAACCAGGCCCAGGCAGAGGAGGCAAATTTGTCTAAGATCACAAACTAATGAATGGCTGAACCAGAGCCCAATTTAGATGTTGGGACCCACAGTCTTTTAAATATATTTGGCAGGAGCCTGGTGTTCTATTTGGGAGATTAAAGATATCTAATCCTATTTATTTAAGAGATGGCTGATTTAGCCAAAACCTGTTTGGCTCAGTGGATAGAACGTCGGACTTGTTAGGTTGAGGCAGGGGGTATAGCCCAGGGCAGATGCAAGCATCTGCAGGATGGATGGTGACAAAGATAGCTGGCTCGCTGGTGCCTTCCTAGGGCCTTCCTAGACTCCTGGCCCGAGGCAGGAATTCCACACCTCTCATGTCCTCCTCCCTCCCCTCCCTAAACAGCTGTATAAAAGAGATACCTATGCTGCTTTTGGGCGTGAACTTCCCTGGACTTCCCTGGCCCACCCTTGGACCAGAGAGCTTCGCCCGGGAGTGCAGATTAAACCCCCTTCTTAATGGCCTGGATTCCATGTCTTGCTTCTGCGCCGCCTACCTCTCAGCTGGGATCTTACAAACCTCTCCGTCGGGACCTTACAACCTTTCAGGACTGAAAGGTCCTGGGTTCAATTCTGGTCAAGGGTACATTTCTGGTCAAGGGTAGCTTGGTTGTGGGCACATCCCCAGTAGGGGGTGTGCAGGAGGCAGCTGATCGATGTTTCTCTCTCATCTATGTTTCTAACTATCTTTCTCTCTGTAAAAAATCAATAATATATATTTTTTAATAAAAAATATATATTTATATATATATATAAATATATATAAAATATATATTAAAATATATATTTTTAAAGAGATGACTGATTTGGACATTGGGTGGTCCCCTTCATAGCCCTCAGCAGCCGTTATAATGCTAAGTTAGTATATTTTATTTTCCCCCCAAATTCATTCCCATCCAGTATCTACTGGATCCTCCCCCAAACCATGCAAGGATAGGACTTTTTTTTCTTTCAGATTATAATACCATTGGAACTTGACACATTTTTTAAAAAATAAAACTTTTTTTAAGGGGGCAAATCTTCCAATTACAGCTCAATATTTTATTTTTACAAATGCCAGGTTTCTATTTTTAATAGAAAGTATTACTGCAGTATAGTTTACATATTGTAAAATGTTCAATGGTTTTTAGTGAGTGTATACAGTTGTACAAGCATCACCTGTCTCCAGTTTTAGATCACTCCCATCATCTCCAAAGTTTTCTTGTTTCAATCGCTTTTCTCACCCCGGACCCAGGCCATCACCAATCTGCTTTCTGTCACAGTCTACTTCTCCAAACACAAAGTTGGCTTGAACCCACGATGCCAAGACCTTAGTTACCCTTGGTCTTCTTGTGGCTCTCTTCCTGCTGGAAGGCCCGCCCTGTGAGAGGAGCTGTCCTGCCCAAGCCAGCCGCACCTTTCCTCAACAGTGAGTGGAATACGGCTTCACAGACTTCCCCAGCCGAAGACAGATGGTCAGGGTCCTGCCGAGGAAATCTCAGAAGCCCCTATATCAGCCCAAGACCTTGAGGTACAATCTCAAGAAAACAGGATTTAGCGCAAAAGTAAGCCGTAATTCAACACGAGCAGTTTCATAGAGCCTTGTGCCAAAGGCAGGAATTTGCAGACTGTTCCAGCACTTGAGCATGAATGTCCTGGGTCCCCCGGCATACAGGTTCCTGTATGGCCTGGATGGATTGTAGGGGCCAAGATACCGATGACCTCGGCCTTGGGGTTCAGCTGGAGCATTCTTTGGTTTACCCCCTGAGCTCACAAATACCACTGTTTCTTTTCTCTGCCAGTTTGTGAAAGGTTGGGAAATTGCCCTTGGGGTGCTGATGGTGCACATGGAGCTGACAATTTCATGGGTCAGGCCAGCCAGTGCTCGACATCACCCCACTCTCCTAGCTTGGTGTCTGTGCTCATCACAGCTTCTTTAGGGATTTCTGGCCAGTTGTCAGGAGCATTCTGATCCTCCTGGGAATTATTCTCTTCTTGTGAAAGGAGAGGTATCTCTGATTTGTATGTATGTCTCATGTGTGTGTGTTGTAGCAAAACATGCATGACATAACATTTACATTAAAATTTTAAAATAATTTTTAAGCCAGGCCCTGCTATTCATCTCTATAGCAGAGGTGGGTCAAGGGGTGGGGTGAACTTGCATTGTTATCGGCTGGTACACAGCAAGGAGAAGCTGGTGCAGTGGAGATTGGGGGTCTGGAGAACTCTCAAGTTCTACTCTAACTGGATTACCTTTTCATGGGCTTATAAAGTATCCCAAGAAGTAGCTGCTATTTCCCAGTAGTCTAAATGCCCAAACTTGACCCTTTAATAATCTAGTTAATTTGATCATTTTTCCTTTTAGGACTTTGTGGTCAAATTTAAAACGATAGTTGCGTTGCATTTGTTATTCCCAGAAGGCAACATAGAGAATAGCTTTATGCAGGGGCATCACCCTCTCATGGGGTTAGTGATAAAAAGTCTGGTCAAGTGTCAAACAGAAGACTGGAAGAGATGCTGGCGTTAATTGAATCTCATGACATGCCCAGAGAGACACATCTCCCCATGGGGAGCGATCCTCCCGGTCCCTCTCACTGTGGTCGCAGACCAGCCTCTGGCACGGCACCTGGGAGTGTGTTAGAAATGCAAGGCCACAGGCCCTGCCCCGGAACTACCGAGTCAGAATCTGCGTCCTAACAAGATCCCCTGTGACCTGTGAGCCTGTTGAAGTTTTCAACATGGCTTTGTATTATTACTCAGCTTTCCAAGCAAACTCAGCCCTGACTCTCCACGTTGAAAGCCACCCTCCCCACGTGTGAACATGTTCTATTTCCTTCCATCTCCTACTTTCTGTCTGTACAACAGACACTGTCAAACATTTACTTTCAGGGCAAACTTCAAGGCTCTGCCTCCAACTCAAACCAATCAGACACAAAAGGCACTCAAGAATAGGATTGCTAGATTTAGAGAGAAAAAAATCATTAAGTTACATTTCAGATAAGCAATAAATGGTTTTTAGTATAAGTAGGTACCAAACGTTGCATGTATCCTGTATTTTATCTGGCCACGCTACTCAGGAGCCAAAGTCCTGGGCTGCCCTTTCCACTTCCCCCTCTCTCCCCACTCCCCCGTCCCCTCCCTCAATCTCTTCCTGCTTTATGTTTAAATATGTGCTTCCAATGTGGTGGCTTGGGCTCATGCTTCCTTCAAGCCCCATCTCATGTTTTGTTTTCTCTCTTGTACTGTGAGTGAGAGGTAGGTGGTGAAAACAGCTGAGACTTTGGCCTGGGATCTGGCCAGTGGGGTGAGTGGGCAAGTTTTATCTTTCTGAATCTCTGTCTCCTTATCTGTAAAACAAGGGTGCTGGTAAAGCCATATAGATAGTGCCTGGCACAAAGCACATCTGGCTGCCTTTGTTATCTCTTGGTAACTGGATCCTCAGGCAGCCTGGCAGGCATGGCCTTGTCCTTGGGTTCATATCCTTGTCCGGTATTAACTCCAGAGATCTGGCGCCGAACAGCACTTAATGATACGGGCCAGTACTGTCCTTCCATAGCATCTGTTACTGTTTGACCATGAACTCAGCTCCAATTTAGACAATTCCTGAGTTGCTAATTTAAAATGAGAGCCTTATTCAAGTTGCTTCAAAGCAGAGTGTGGTGATGATATATTTGGTGGTTATTTTTGCAACTATAGCTACTTGTTTGAAAGGAAACAGTGTTTTACCGTCACCAAGCAATGAGTTCTCATTCAGGTGGTCTAAATTGCATTGCTAACTAAAACATATTTGGGGGTACTGTAAACGTCATGCCTTCCACAAAGAGCACGCATATGAATCCCTCTTTGCTCCTTTTAATCATTACTTCGACACCACTAGAGGTCAGCAGAGACAAGAAGGCACATTTTATTCAAATGATAGGACATGGCATTTTTCTGTAGTATATTTTTTCCCCCTCCAAATTGTGGAAGGAGGTGGGAGGGGGGAGTGAAATTGATGTACACATTTAATCTTTATTTTCATTAGGCTTATTATATAAGTTGTATATACATTTGAAAATTGAGGTGGATGTCTTCTTGAGGGGATTTTGAAATCAATCTTAATACTTGAGGACTCTGATTCATTTTAAAATAAAAGTGTGGATTAATAAGTGGAGTCTTAAAAATAAAAACTAAGAAGAGGCTGAAGCCAAAACCGGTTTGGCTCAGTGGTAGAGCGTCGGTCTGCGGACTGAAAGGTCCCGGGTTCAATTCCGGTCAAGGGCATGTACATTGGTTGTGGGCACATCCCCGGTAGGGGGTGTGCAAGAGGCAGCTGGTCGATGTTTCTCTCTCATTGACGTTTCTAACTCTCTATCTCTCTCCCTTCGTCTCTGTAAAATATCAACAAATATATTTAAAAAAAAAAAAGAAGAGTCTGAAACAAAAAGATTGATTACTCTGCTAATAAGTAAAGGGGAGGGGCACGTTAAATGATAAAAGAACTCTAAGGACTTTCTGTAGATCCAGGATTGCAAAGTCACAAAGCTTCCGGGTGCCTGTGAGCCAGTGGGTGAAGTGGGCCAGTGGGTGGAAGTGCCTTTGCTCAAGAAGTTTTGTGGGTGACGACGGGCAGTGGACAGGGCTCGGGGCCTTTACCAGATGGTGTCACTGCTCGGCTCCAGCCCACTGCTGACGTGTCTGAGTATGCTCAATTGCTCCAGTTTCTCTGAAGTTTTACAAAAGAAATTGGATATCTAGATGTTTATGTGAAATCACCCCATTTTCAGTGTTGGCTTCAATGTTCAGAAGATAATGGGCAAGTCAAATAGACTGGGAAAGATGTGAACCCAGGGATTACCACCTAAGAGTCTATCTCTTACACTAAAGAGCCTAATTTTTTACTAAAACTGGAAGGTAGATTAATGTGTCCAAAGGTAGACTCAAATTTTAAACCTCCTAAGCCCAGATTTCTTGCCTGTAGAGTGAGGAGGAGGATGGTTGGTATCAACATCAAAGGAGGGTTGTTAGTATTAAATGGGATGATCCATAAAAAAGCAATTAGCACTATCCCTGCCACAAAATTAGTTACTTAATAAGTCTTAATTAGTATAAATATTTTTTAACATTTATTCATTCATTGAAGAAATAGTTTTTAAATGCTGCTACTATGGTGAATGCTGGGCTGGCTATCCAATGGAGACTAAGGTAGACACAATCCTTAACCTGATGGTGCTTATAGTCTAATAGGGAAGATAGTCAAATGATTGATGATGATGATGATGATAGGGACAGAACAGGTTCCTATGGGGATTTATATAACTGGAGCTGGCAACCCAGACAAAGGGCATCGGGAAGTCATAGAATTTAAGCCAAGTTTGTCAAACTCAAAGGCTAACACAGGCCAAATAAACAAGGTTTAAGCTTATGTGGGCTGCAAAAAAAAACAAACAAAAACTTCCATTTTCATAGAAACTTACGTTTATTTCTATAGAGACATACTGAATAGAAAGGGCCAAAATAAATGAACAATCATTAACATAAAATAATAGAACATTTTAATAAAAGTTAATATTGAACATTAATATAGCAGACACTGAACAATTGCATAAATTAATAAGCGTAACACAAATAAACCTATTTTTCTTGTTCTCTTAAAGCAAAATATTTCCTGTTGTATATCACCAAATATCACCAAACAAATCAGTACAAAACTAATGATGTGATAATCAGCTGCTAAAATATTTGCTGGTAGTATTAGTGGAGAGAAATGGTATGCCTGTGTGTTAAGGTGTATAAGGGAAATGAATGAAACATGATTATAGTGATCAGTCATTATTGAACGTTGTAGTTTATTATTAATAGTTATGTATATCAGAATATTTTAAAATTAAGTTACAAAATATTTATTAGAACATTTCTTACATACCTGTGGTCGGCAAACTGCGGCTCTTTGGCCCCTTGAGTGTGGCTCTTCCACAAAATAGCATGCCTGGGCGAGTCTATTTTGAAGAAGTGGTATTAGAAGAAATTTAAGTTTTAAAAATTTGGCTCTCAAAAGAAGTTTCAATTGTTGTACCGTTGATATTTGGCTCTGTTGACTAATGAGTTTGCCAACCACTGTTACATACCATTATATTGGCTGGGCCGCAAAAATATTTGTTGTGGGATGCGTGTGGCCTATGGGCCACAAGTTTAACATGATTAATCTAAGCTCTGTTTGGCTACATATTCAGGTTTTCAACTAGAGATTAACAGGCTTTTTCTAATGTTTTGTATTATTCCCTCTACACCTACAACTGTACCATCATTATAACTTTTTCTAGCCCTAGAGATAGACATGGACATCTCTTCTTGTGGCCTGTACAGAAGGTGTAAGAGCTAGGAGAAAGCCTAGCCAATTACCTAAATATTTGCTAAGCTTGGGAGATTGACTGATTACTAACAAAGTTTGCCTAAGATGTTTTCCCTTAGGGCCAGAATGGTATGAAAACTGGCTGGACCAGTTGAGGCTGACCAGACACTGAGATAGCCTCTGTGTTAACTTTTCTCACGATAATTCTAAAATCTTGCCCAAAGTGGGGTTTACATGCCATTTCCTTTTCATGTGATGTAAGTATAGCCATGTCTGTTTACTGGTCATCCTCATCCCCAACATGCTATGATGTAGGCAACTAGCCCTATAAGACTATGTGGTCTTTTGTACTCAGGGAGGCATGCTCAGGGGAGGATCCCCAGTGTATTCCTTGATCACCGGCTTGCAATAAATTTCCTACTAACAAAATAAACTTAGAGTGTTCTTTTCCCTGACACCTACCAAGGGGCCAGACCCCTGGTAATAATCTTATCAGGGCGGTACTGCCATTGCCGAAAACTCCATTTGACCAAATCTTAACCCCGTAAAACTTCATTCCCACCCAACTGGTTCTTCTGCCCAACTTTCTTCCTATCAAAATTATTCTATTTATCAGCATCGTCTTGAACTCCTTCCTCTCTTTTATTCTGTTGTTGCAACTGGTTCATCAATAAAAATGTTTTAAGTTATTGAAAGCTCACTTTATGCCAGCCAGCGTCATGGAAGGCATTGGGAACTACATCGATTAATAAGACGATACACATTGTCTCAATGAGCTTTTATTTAGTAGAGGGAAGACTCATTAAGAAGCAACTACTAAGATAGTCTACAATAGTGTTATCAGAGTAAGGTGATGTAAAACACACTTAACAGTGGGTTTGGGGAACGGTAGAGATCAACAAAATGGACCCCCAAACAATCAGAATGGAACTCATCCTTATATGACCAGTGAGGTGGTTTCTGCACTGGATAGATACAGCCTGAAATAGGACTTTAATGAAGGATATTTAGCCCAATCATGGGTGGAAGGGGAGAATATCTCTTCAGGTGAGTCTTGTCATATTAGCATGAGAAAAAAGGAGTGAGAGTGTTGGCATGGGCTGATTGATTGATAATGTGTAAAGTATTTTGAAGTTTTGTATTCATGAAGGCTTAAGTCGCGCGGAGCTCCTGAAGGACTCTAATATGGAGTAGGTCAGATTTGCATTACAGGGATGACTTTTGTGCAGAAGGGGCTTGGTAAGGAAGGTGAGGGATAGCAGGCACAGTTGGTTGCCCATTCTCCAGCATTCCAACAGTTTTGCTGGGGCATCACCCTCTCATGGGGTTAGGGAAACTGGCCCCATCTCAGTTCTATCAGTGAGTTTTGATTAAGACAATCATGGTCAAGTGTTTATGCATGGGCACGGCATGCAACCTTGACTAAGGACCCAAAACAGGAGTCAGCCGGGGAGCTGAGGAGACGAAGGTTGTGGCAGTCATTGTGAGGCCAAAGTCATGACCCTGATGAAGTAGCCAGCATACTTGCAGAGTCCTTGATGATATTGTTGTGTTGCAAAGTCAATCACATCATCTCTAGAGGTGCTTCCAGATTTCTTACTGAGGTATATTACTTGTTACTAAGATGCTTTTGTTTGGATTTTCTCTTGGTTGAAGCTTAAAGCATCTTTAATAGATAGACAGAAAGAGGGGGCAGGGAATCTGGTTAGGAGCTTCTGTAAGGACCCAGCTGAGTGATGATGCGGCCAATATTACGGTAGAAAGATGTAAAGACAGAGATGAGGAGATGGGTTCAAAAACATTGAAGAAAACCAGCAAACTTGGTGTATAATTGGGTGGGAGTGAGGAAGACAGGGGAAGCCCAAGACTACCAGTCAGCCACTGACTTCTTAAATTCTTCCAGCAAAATATCAGTTGTCATAGGAGGAGTCAGGAATGCTGGCAAATTTCCATTTTGCACAAACCAAAGCTCACGAGATTGTTTTGTAGGTTCATAGCTGCTTTATCTCTGTTTTTATGACATTTTATTGTCATACCAAGTCCTTGGTCAGTAATAAAACGTACACATGTGGCACAGTTCCCAGAGGAAAATATGGTCTGATTTATGTGCTTCAGAATATAGTTTCTAGAACCACGTTCTTATGAAAACCTGAAACCTATGTATTTACTGAACCAGTGCCTCCAGTTTCTGACAGCAGTCTGTCCCTTTAAGGCCTGGGCCCCAGAAGCTACATTTTTAACTCTAGCAATATTGACTGACCTCCCCTCAATGGAATTGTTGTTTATCAGCCTAAATGATCTCTAGTTTTGTGCTTATTTATGTTTCCTTTGGCTCAGAACTTGCTTTAGATTGCACTTCTGATAACTGAATCTTTGTTTCGGCCCAGACTCTCTTTTTTGTGAAATTCCACCTGCAAAGACTCTCTTACCATTTCAAACACTCCTCACCTATCACCAGCTTCCCACCACCACCGCTTTAGCCTCAAAGGATGAGATTCCTGCAGTTGGGGCCATGCTAGCACATATAGCTCCTCTCTATCTATACAAAACTGCGCACATCATGATGAAGAAGAAGAAGAAGAAGAAGAAGAAGAAGAAGAAGAAGAAGAGGAGGAGGAGGAGGAGGAGGAGGAGGAGGAGGAGGAGGAGGAGGAGGAGGAGGAGGAGGAGGAGGAAGACGACTATTTTGAGTAATTATATGTCACTATTTTATACACATTTCAACCTCACAATAATCTATTGAGGTAAGTATTACTATCTCTATTCTACTGATGATGAATTAGGCTCTAAGATGTTAAGAAACTTACCAAGTTTGCAGAGTTGGTAAGTGGTTGAGCTGGGTTTTGAACCTGATTTTGAAAGCCCACATTCTTCCTGTAAGGTACTGTAATTGATGTGATGCAAGGCACTAAACAAACTTAAAGCTTATGCCAGGTTGGGCCATGCCAATGCAGGTTCTGCTAAGCACTCATTGTACTGTCCAGTGTGATCCAGGGCAATGCTGTGCCATATCACGTAGTGCTGTCAACTTAAATGAATAGTGCTGTCAACTTAAATGAATTCTGCTCTCTTTCTTCCTTTCATTCCTCCCTCCCTCTTTCTGCTTTATAAGGGAAGTTCCCTTTTGCTTCATATCTGTTCTCCTGATTTTAATTAATTTAATTTCTTAAAAAAGATATATTAAAATTCTAGTATATTATTTAATTGAATTATTGGGGGTGAATTGATTAATAAAATTATGTAACTTTCTGGTGTACAATTGTATATTGTATTGTGTGATCACCACTCCAGCCAGGTCTCCTACCATCATCATTTATCCCCCCCTTTACCCTCTTCTACCTCCCTCCTCTTTCCCTCTAGTAATAACCATGCTGTTGTATATCTATGAGGTATTTTTTGCTTAATCCCTTCACCTTTTTCACCCAGCCCTCCAACCACCTCCCCTCTGAGAGCTGTTAGTCTGTTCTCTGTATCTATGAGTTTATTTCTTTTTTGTTTGTTAGTTTATTTTGTTCGTTAGATTACACATATAAGTGAAACCGTATGGTATTTGTCTTTTCTCTGACTGGCATATTTCACTTAGCATAATACTCTCCAAGTCCATCCTTCTTTTTATGGCCAAATAATATTCCATTGTGTAAATGTACCATTGCTTTTTATCCACTCAGCTACTGATGGGCACTTGGGCTGCTTCCAAATCTTGGCTAATGTAAATAATGCTGCAGTAAACAGAGGGGCATATATTATTTTTTTTTCTTTTGAGTTAATGTTTTAGGTTTCTTTGGGTATGTTCCCGGAAATGGAATCACTGGGTCATATGGCAGTTCCATCTTTAATTTTTGAGTAAACTCCTTACTGCTTTTCACAGTGGGTGCATCAATCTGCATTCCCATCAACAGTGCACGAGGGTTCCCTTTTTTCCACATCCGCATTAATTTTTGTTGTTTGTTAATTTGTTGATGGTAGCCATTTTGGCAGGTGTAAGGTGATATCTCATTATGGTTTTAATTTGCATTCCTCTGATAATTATTAATGTTTAGCTTTCTTTCATATGTCTCTTGCCCATCTGTATAGCCTCTTTGGAGAAGTGTGTATTCAAGTCCTTTGCTCATTTTTAATTGGATTGTTTGAATTTTATAAGTTTTTATTTTTATTTTTTATTTTATTTTATTTTTTTTTAAATTTTACTTTATTAAGGTATTTTCTGTGTACATAGTTTACCATTGCCCCCCCCCCCACCTCTCCTTTATGCCCTCCCTCCCCAGAGTTCCGTGTTCACCGGCTGCACCTATGCTCATGCATACCAGTCCCTCGGTTGCTCTCCCATCCCCCCCTAGGTCTCCTTCCCCTCCCCGCTGTCATTTGGCAGTCTGCTTGTTTTATGGTGACTATCTCAGGACCATATGAATAGAGTCCACTCCTCCTCTGGTTTTCACCGCCCCTTCCCCTGGGTCCCACTGCTTCCCCTGGTACACACGGCTCGCCCGGGGCACACTGCACCCTGGGACACTCGGCTCACCCGGGGCACTCGGCCCCCTGGGACACTCGGCTCACCCGGGGCACTCGGCCCCGTGGGACACTCGGCTCACCCGGGGCACTCGGACCCCTGGGACACTCGGCTCACCCGGGGCACTCGGCCCCGTGGGACACTCGGCTCACCCGGGGCACTCGGACCCGTGGGACACTCGGCTCACCCGGGGCACTTGGCCCCCTGGGACACACGGCTTACCCGGGACACCCTTCCCCTTTGGGGGGTACGGCTTACCCGGGGCACATGGCCCCCCGGGGACACTCGGCTCACCCGGGGCACTCGGCCCCCTGGGACTCTCGGCTCACCCGGGGCACTCGCCCCCCTGGGACACTCGGCTCACCCGGGGCACTCGGCCCCCTGGGACACTCGGCTCACCCGGGGCACTCGGCCCCCTGGGACACTCGGCTCACCCGGGGCACTCGGCCCCCTGGGACACTCGGCTCACCCGGGGCACTTGGACCCCTGGGACACTCGGCTCACCCGGGGCACTCGGCCCTCTGGGACACTCGGCTCACCCGGGGCACTCGGCCCCCTGGGACACTCGGCTCACCCGGGGCACTCGGCCCCCTGGGACACTCGGCTCACCCGGGGCACTCGGCCCCATGGGACACTCGGCTCACCCGGGGCACTCGGACCCCTGGGACACTCGGCTCACCCGGGGCACACGGACCCCTGGGACACTCGGCTCACCCGGGGCACACGGCCCCTCTAGGGTGTTGGGGTCGCATATTGGAGGCGCCGCACTAGCTCCTTGCTAGCATGGCGGGAAGGCTGGGACAGCTGCAGTTGGGCTGAGATGGTTGCAGGCGGGGGGACCACCTTCAAAGGTGTCTCGTTCGGTGTGGGAGCGGAGCAGCTGCAGACATGGAGGCTAAGTTCTGAGGTCGCCCACTCCCTGAGCCCAAGGCGTGGTGAGCTCTGTTCTTGGTGGATTTCCTTTATTCTCAGCGGCAGTGGTGGGTGGCGGTGCCAGGTGCAATATTGACGGTCGCTCCTGTGGTTCAATTACCACTGTAGTTTCAAAGTTCACATGGCGGTGGTGGTGAGAGCTTCGGCTTGGCCACGTGGCATCGGAGGATGGGCTCGCCTGAGTGGGTAATGGAAGGCACCGTGCCATTTCCTCACCAGCGCGCTCCATCTCCCTCCCAGCATGGTGGGTGTGCTGGGAAGATTGTGGGCGGGCTGTGATGGCTGCATGGGGAGAGTCCGCCCTCAATGGTGTCCTCTTTGTTGCGGATGTGGAGCTGCTGTGGATGCAGAGGCTAATTTCTGAAGCCACACTCTCTATGAGCCCGGTGCGTAGTGAGCTCTGATTTCGGTGGATTCCCATTCTTGGGGGCGGCGGTGGGTGCGGCAGCGATGGTAGCTCCTGTGGCTCAATTTCCCCTGTAGTTTTAAAATCCGCATGGTGGTAGTGTCTGATGCTTTGGCCTGGCCATGTGGCAACGGAGAGAGGATTCTCCGGGTCTGCCGATGGAAGGCGCAGCGCCAGCACAGCGTGCGCGAAGGCCTGGCAGATCAGGCCGCGGGCGGTGACGGAGAGTCCCCACGATGTCTTAGTCTTTAAGACTTAGTGGAACGCTTCTCCTGAGCCAGGACAAGCAGCACCACCACAAATATTGGCCAGCTCAGTGCTGCCCCTCTACAGGTGACAGTAGGGGCATCCTCACCTTGGTAGGCCTTTTCTCTTGGAGGTCTTAACCAGTGGAAGGCAGCACGGTACAGAACTGCCCCACCTTCTCAGTCCTCCGCGAATTTTATAAGTTTTTAAATAAATTTTGGATATTAACCCTTTATCAGGTATATCATTGGTGAACATGTTCTCTCAGTGGTTTATCTTTTCATTTTGTTGATGGGTTTCCTTTGCTGTGCAAAACCTTTTTAGTTTGATATAATCTCATTTGTTTATTCTTTCTTTTGTTTCCTTTGCTCAAGGAGATAAATCAGAAAAAATACTGCTATAAGAAATGTTTGAGTTTTTACTCCCTATGTCTCCTTCTAGGATTTTATGGTTTCAAGTCCAACATTGAAGTCTTTAATCTATTTTGAGTTTATTCTTGTGTATGGTATAAGAAGTTGGTCTAGCAGTTTCATATTTTTTGTTCATATCTGTCCAACTTCCCGAACACCATTTATTAAATAGGTTATCTTTATCCCATTGTATGTTCTTGCCCCCTCATTCAATTATTAATTGACCCTAAAGGTGTGAGTTTATTTCTGGGCTCTCTATTCTGATCCATTGACTTATATGTCTGTTTTTATATTAGCATTATGCTTTTTTATTGCTATGTCCTTGTAGTATATTTGATACAAGGTAGCATGATTCCTCCAAATTTGTTCTTCTGTTTCAAGATTACTGTGGCTATTGGGGCATTTTGGGGTTCCATATAAATTTTTGCACTATTTGTTTTAGTTATGTGAAATATGCTAGTGGTATCTTGATAGGAATTGCATTGAATCTATAGATTGCTTTGGGCAGTTTGGACATTTTAATATGTTAATTCTTTATATCCACGAACATGGTATATGTTTCCATTTATTTGTATCTTCAGAATATATTATAATTTTTTTAGTACAGTGCTTTTACATCAATGGTTAAATTTATTCTTAGGTATTTTATTTTTTTGAGGCAGTTATAAATGGGATCATTTTCTTAGCTTCCCTTTCTGATAGTTCATTATTGGTGTATAGAAATGCAATTAATTTCTGGATATTTATTTTGTATCCTATCACTTTAATAAATTCATTTATCAGTTCTAGTACATTTTTTTGGTAGAATCTTTAGGGTTCTCTGTATACAGTATAATGTCATTTGCAAATAACTCTGAGATCTACCTCTGCCAAAGAAGTTTTACTTCTTTTCCAGTTTGTATGCCCTTTATTTTGTATTCTTGTTTGATTGCTGTGGCTAAAACTTCCTGTATTGTGTTGAATAAAAGCTGTGAAAGTGGACATCCCTGTCTTGTTCTCAATCTTAAGAGGGATGCTTATAGTTTTTGCCCATTAAATACAGATGATGTTAGCTGTGAGTTTGTCATATATGGCCTTTATTATGTTGAGGTATGTTCCCTTTATTTCCACTTTGCTGAGGGCTTTTATCATAAACAGGTGCTGGATTTTATCAAATGTTTTTTCTGTATCTATTCACATGATCAAGTGATTTTTATTTGTTTTATCTTTTTAAATTTTATTTTATTGTTTAAAGTATTACATATTAGTAGTACATATATCTCCTTTTTTCCCCTATTGACCTTCCCCCAACCTCCCCTTCCCCTTGTCACATGCCTCATTTCCCCCACCGCCCACCAGTTTCTTGTGTCCATTGATTGCACTTATATGCATGCAAACAAGTCCTTTATTTGATCTCTTCCTCCCCCCCCATCCCGAACACTTCCCAGCCTTCTTGCTGTAATTTGACAGTCTGTTCAATGTTTTACTGCCTCTGTATCTATCTTTTTGTTCATCAGGTGATATCTTTTTTTTTCTTAATGGGGTGTATCACCTTTATTGATTTGGGGATATTGTACCAACTTGGCATCCCAGAATAAATCCCACTTGATCACAGTGTGTGATCTTTTTAATGTATTGCTGGATCCACTTTGCAAGTATTTTGTTGAGGATTTTAGCATCTGTGTTCA
The DNA here is from genome assembly GCA_963924515.1 of Vespertilio murinus. Lineage (NCBI taxonomy): Eukaryota > Metazoa > Chordata > Mammalia > Chiroptera > Vespertilionidae > Vespertilio > Vespertilio murinus. Next base: position 129,315,830 of record OZ004705.1, on the reverse strand, counting down.
TCAGCGATATTGGCCTATAACATTCTTTCTTTGTAGTGTCTTTACTTGGTTTTGGAATTAGGATAATGCTGGCCTCATAAAATAAGTTTGAGAGTCCTTTCTCCTCTTGAATTTTTTGGAATAGTTAGAGAAAAATAGGTGTTAGTTATTCTTTCATGATTTGATAAAATTCTCTTGTGAAGCCATCTGGTTCAAAACTTTTGTGTGTTGGGAGTTTGCTTGTTTTTTTTTTCCTAATTTTTAAAAAATCACTGCTTTAGTTTCATTAGTAATCTGCCTATTCAAATTCTCTGATTCTTCCTAATTCATCTTTGGAAGATTGTATGTTTCTAGGAATTTACCCATTTCTTCCAGGTTGTACTATTTGTTGGCTTATAGTTTGTAATATTTTATTACAATCCTGTGTATTTGGTGTCAGTTGTTACTCCTCTTTCACGTCTGATTTTATTATTTTACATCCTCTCTCTTTTTTTCTTGATGAGTCTGGTTAAAGGTTTGTCAATATTGTTTCAATTTTCAAAGAACCAGCTCCTTTGTGTGGGTTTTGTGGGTCCTCCTGTTGTAACTGGGTCTTGATTGCTGTTGGCCTATTTATGCATAGGATCCAGGCTGGCTAACTGTGAGGATCAACCCTGACCACACTGTGTGAGCTGTGCTGGTGCTGACCACATGGAGTAGAATTCACCTCAGTGGGTCTTGTGCCTGCTTAGATCTCGCTTTGGATATGCTGCTTGTAAAGCTCATTGGATCCTGCTCTGATGTTGTCTGAAGCTGGCCACTGGGTGTGTTGGTCCTGGGAACTCTTTGGAGGGACTCTGGTGCAGGCCATTGTTAGACACTGTGTGACTAGCCCTGGGCCTCTGCTGGGCCTGGGTGTGTACAGGAAGGATAAAGCTGTGCACTAAGGCTGGCTTTTATTAGCACTAAGCATGGGAGTAGCTTAGCAAAAATCCCAATAAACTCTGAGATCTGCCTCTGCCTGCCTCTATCTTCAAGCTGCCTGTTAGGCTCAGTCACTGAAAGAGCCTCTGGCAATTCTCCAGTTGCAAGAAGTATGTTCTCAGCGAGTCACTAGGTAGCAGAGAGTGGTGTTCACAAGATCAATACAGGTTCAGACTTAGTGCCACTGCTGAGCCTGAGGCCACTCAGTAAATATCCCAGGGTATACCAGTTGATCTGCCACCTGCAGGGTGCTTACATACCTTTGTGGTGGAGCGGGGGTCTCAGGGAGTCACCAGAGTGAGACTAGCAGAGTTTATCAGGCCCAAACAGACCAAGACTGTCCTGTGAAGAGTGGCTCTGCACCACTTGGGCCTACAAGGGAGGTCCAGTGCACAAAATTTGTGCATGGGGGGAGGTCCCTCAGCCCAGCCTGCACCCTCTCCAATCTGGGACTCCTTGAGGGATGTCTGACTGCCCATTTAGGCCCGATCTCAGCGGACCTAAATGGGCAGTTGGACATCCCTCTCACAATCCAGGACTGCTGGCTCCCAACTGCTCCCAACTGCCTTCCTGATTGCCCCTAACTGCTTCTGCCTGCCAGCCTGATCACCCCCTAATCACTTCCATGCCTACCTGATTGATGTCTAACAGCTCCCCTGCCAGCCTGTTTGCCCCCAACTTCCCTCCTCTGCGGGCTTGGTCACCCCTAACTGCAGGAATCATTGCCCCCAACTGCCCTCCCTTGCAGGCCTGGTGCCTCCCAACTGCCCTCCCCTGCTTGCCTGATCACCCATAACTGCCCTCCCTTGCAGGCCTGGTCCCTCCCAACTGCCCTCCCCTTCTGGCCATCTTGTGGTAGCCATCTTGTGTCCACATGGGGGCAGTATCTTTGACCACATGGGGGCAGCCATTTTATGTGTTGGAGTGATGGTCAATATGCATATTACTCTTTTATTAGGTAGGATTTTTCTAGATTTCAAACATAGCACAGGCTTAATGCACAAAACCTGTGAAAGACAAAATATAGGTGTCCCCCCTCACACCACTTCTAATTTCGAAATCAGAGATAACTGTTTTTAATCATTAAAATGTATGTGATTTCATATTTTCTCATGTACATCCTGCAATCTAATGCAGTTAAAGGGTGAAATTAGGAAGCATTGTGACAAGGGACAGAAATGTGATGATTAGAGCTCTTTTATTATCAGGCCCTGACCTAAGCACTTTGCATTTAAAAAGAAAAAACCACATTGGCTGCCACATGGAAGTTAGAATACAGCACCACGGGGACCAAGTCTAGACACAGAATCTGGAGTTCAGGGTTCTATGGAAATTGCATGAGAGATGATGGCAGCCCACACTGGAAGATGGGTCAGTGTGGAGAGAAGTAGCTGGGTTGGAGTGAGAGTGAAGGGGAAATGGAGATTCGCAGGGAGAGAAAAGGTCAGGGAGATGGCAGGCTTCCAGCCTGGGCAATGATGAAGGCCAGCAGGGCTAATCTCAGAATGGAAACACGGTTTCTGTTTGGGGTTTGGTTAGTTTGAGTTGCCTGAGGGGCGTCCAGAAGAATGTGTCCAGAAGGCAGAGGTACACAGGTCATGTGCCAGGAGAAAGTTCTGGGCAGAGCTTCCCCTAAATCAGTTCAGTTGCTGATTTCACGGGACCCTTCTGGTTTCCTGTGAGGGAGCTGCCTGCTCTTGGTCTACTTCAGAGTGAAGTGGGGATGATGTCCCAGGGAAGGAGGATGTGAGTTGCCTCCAAGTTGGCAGGAACTTATTCCATGTCATGAGCAAGACCAACCTGAATTACAGGATCTTTCCCTCTCCCGCAGGGAGACCTCAGGACTTCTTTCTCCTCTGTTGACCCAGGAAAAACATGCTCCAAGTTTGGCACACAGCCCTGCCCCATCTCCCCTCCCTCCTGATTGGGTTACCTTATTTCAACTCCAAAGCCACGGGGTTTTGCCCCTGACAGCCCATGGCTCATCTCCAGCATCTTGTTCCTAGGTCCCCTCAAACTCAGTTTCTCAGAAACCAGACTCAGAGTCTGCTCCACAGGCTCCTCCTCCTCCTCTCTGTTTCCTCCCTGGAGACAGGGAAGTGCTGGCACCCCCTCTGAGGTGTCCACACTGCGGCCTTGCCTCTCCTTGCCAGCCCCCTAGATGAGACAGAACCATGGCAATGCAACTTCCAACTGCCATGCACATCTCTCTCTTCCATTGCCTGAGATGAGGCCTCATGATTTCTCACCTCCACTAACCTCCCTATCTGCAGCTCCACTCCTCTGATCTGCTCTCTACTTGCAACCAGAGTGGTTTGTAACCATGCAGAAACTTCATTTATTTCCCTTTGATTCAAACTGGCCTTATCCAGCACCCACCTCTTTCTCCCCTGCATGTCCATTCCCTTAATCATTAAGTCCTCCAAACAATGAGGTTTTGGTCGGAATCAAACTGTCTTGGAACAAAGCCTCTCTGCTGACCACAGAGACAGTGTCAGCCAAACTAGAGATGATATCTAGGCCTCAGTTGGGATTCAGTTCCAGACCTAGGAAAACAGAACCAGCCCACCAACCACATTCTAGTGAAAGCAGACAGAGCAATATTGCAGGGTTTTGCCCCTGACAGTCCACAGCTCATCTCTAGCATCTTCTTCCTTGATCCCCTAAATTGGGGTAGAGGAAACACAAGATAACCTGAAACATCTTTGGGGCAGAAAATATATGGAATTACCCATAAAGGGAGGAAACTTGTTTTAAAGGACATAGGAGCTGACATAAGAACCAGATTGCATTGATAATTTCCCTAGCATCGACCAATCATTAGAACCATGACTATGACCACAACCCTAACTCGCTTATTCATCATGATTAATGATTTCTTCCCCTTCATAATGTGTCCATTAGAAGCCATAAGGAGCCAGGACTTTGAGCATTTGCTCTCCTGTGGGTCTGGGCTTAGCACCATTTCCTCAATTAATAAACCTGCTGCATTTGATTGGGCTTTGATGCACACCGGCAAATGAATGCCTTTAGTTCAATAACAGTTTTTCTAAGATGCAAATCTGATGTTCACCTTCTTTACCTCCTTCAGTGACTCCCATGCCAGCACAGGTGCCTCCTCACATCCCTCCTCCCCCCAAGCTCCAGCCCAATTACAGCCTTGGGCATGGAGGGCCTCTTGCCTTCCTCCTGGGCACATTCATTAGCTCTGCTTGACCAGTCCGGGGTAGAGGAAACACAAGATAACCTGAAACAACTTTGGGACAGAAAATATATGGAATTACCCATAAAAAGGGAGGAAACTTGTTTTTAAAGGACATAAGAGCCAACCTAAAGTATCTCCCAAAAGCCAAAGCTGGGATAATTTGAGCAACAAAATGTGTATTAACAGTATTAGGACAAAACCTTTATGATAAAATATCCAGAAGTCCATGCTACTATAAGTAAATAATTGAATAAATAAATAAGGGAGAAGAGAAAATGATTTCTTTTTTCTTTTTTTAAAAGTCATTATTGTTCAGATTATTACAGATGTTCCTCTCTTTTCCCCCCCATAGCTCCCCTCCGCCAGGTTACTACCCCACTCTCCAGGTCTTCCCTGCCCTCAACTGACTTTGTCCATAGGTATAAGCTCTTTGTCCAATCTCTTCCCACATCCACAATCCCTTTCCCCCCACCTGAGAATTGTCATTAAGCTCCCATTCCAAGCCCCTGATTCTATTACATTCACCAGTCTGTTCTGTTCATCAGGTTTTTTTATTCATTTGATTTTTAGATTTACTTGTTGATAGATATGTATTTGTTGTCACTTTGTTGTTCATATTTTTTATCTTTACCTTTTTCTTCTTCTTCCTCTTCTTAGAGAATACCCTTCAGCATTTCATAAAATACTGGTTTGGTATTGATGAACTCCTTTAGCTTTATCTTGTCTGTGAAGCTCTTTATCTGACCTTCAATTCTAAATGATAGCTTTGCTGGGTAGAGTAATCTTGGTTGTAGGTTCTTGATATTCATAACTTTGTATATTTCTTGCCACTCCCTTCTGATCTGCATAGTTTTGTTGAGAAATCAGCTGACAGTTATATGGATACTCCTGTGTAGGTAATTAACTGTTTTTCTCTTGCTTTCAAGGTTCTCTCTTTGTCTTTGGCTCTTGGCATTTTAATTATGATGTGTCTTGGTGTGGTCCTCTTTGGATTCCTCTTGTTTGGGGTTCTCTGTGCTTCCTGGATCTGTAAATCTATTTCTTTCACCAGGTAGGGAAGTTTTCTGTCATTATTTCTTCAAATAGGTTTTTAGTAACTTGCTCTCTCTCTTTTTCTGGCACCCCCATAATTCAGATGTTGGTACCTTGAAGTTGTCCCAAAAGCTCCTTACACTATCTTCATATTTTTGGATTTGTTTTTCTTTTTGCTTTTCCAGTTGGGTCTCTGTATTTGCTTCTCTGTATTTCAATTCTTTTTAAATACATATATAGCCGAAACCGGTTTGGCTCAGTGGTGGAGCGTCGGTCTGCGGACTGAAGGGTCCCGGGTTCGATTCCGGTCGGGGGCATGTACATTGGTTGCGGGCACATCCTCGGTGGGGGGTGTGCAAGAGGCAGCTGGTCGATGTTTCTCTCTCATCGATGTTTCTAGCTCTCTATCTCTCTCCCTTCCTCTCTGTAAAATATCAATAAAATATATTAAAATATATATATATATATATATATATATATATATATATATATATATGATTTTTTACAGAGAGGAAGAGAGAGGGATAGAGAGTTAGAAACATCAATGAGAGAGAATCATCAATCAGCTGCCTCTTGCATCCTACTGAGGATGTGCCCACAACCAAGGTACATGCCCTTGACCAGAATCGAACCTGGGACCTTTCAGTCCATTGAGCCAAACCGGTTTTGACTGTATTTCAATTCTTTAACTTAATTCTTGGGATCCTCTAGTCTGCTTTTGAATCTCTGTATATTATTCTTGATTTCAATCCATGTATGCTTAATTTCTGATTGGTCCTTTTTTCATATCATTGAGGGTCACACTATTTCTTGGAGGTTTCTAGAAGATTCTTGAGTAACCTTATAACTATGGTTTTGAACTCTATATCCAGTATTTTGATTTCATTCATTTCTTTCCTTTTGACTTGTTTCTTTGTCTCCACATTTTGGCTGCTTCCCTGTGTTTGTTTCTATGTACTGGGTAGCTGCTAAATCTCCTTTAGTTGGTAGAGTGGCTTTGTGTGCTAAATGTCCTATAGGGCCCAATGGCTCAGCCTCCCCAGTCATGGACACTCTTGGTGCACCCCTTTGTGGGTTGTTCGTACAGTCTTGTTGTAATTAATCTTTGATTATTGTTAGTATCACTGGGAGGAATTGACCTCCAGGCCAATTGGCTGTGATGACCAGCTGTGTCTACATTGGAAGATCTGTTGCACAAGAGACACCCTTATGGGACAGGACTTGCTTCAGTGGGGCTTTGGTGCTCACTGAGTCTGCCCCTTGAGTGTGTCTTTTATGGATGTGAAGAGTTGTAATCGGGTATGGTCTCACATTGACCACTGGGTACACTGGATCCTGGATCCCCAAGGAGGTGCAAGGTCAACCACTATCTGGGGCTGCCCACTAGGAGCTACAGAGACATATGCAGATTTCTCCCCTTCGTATGGGGTTTGGAAGTGCCCAAATGATGCCCAGCTGTGAAACAAGGCCGGCTGCTGTTGCTTAGCCTTGGACCTTCTTATGGAAGCTCTCTGACCCAGCAGCAGTTTGATAGGTTTTATGTGGAGAAAGGACAGGCCATTTATGTGCAAAAGCCTAGGCCCACAGCTTGGATGGGGTTGTAAATTGGGTTGGGCAGGGTCTCTGGAAATCACCAGGGTGGAGCAAACAGCAATTGTTGCCAGTCAGCCCTGCATCAGAGAGGTCTCTGGGTCTCTGCATCCCACACCCCCATGCAGGAACAATGATCACTGTGAGTACCTCTGAAAGAAAGTTGTATGCTCCTATCCAGATGCCAGACAGTCCAGTTTTTCCCTATATGTGTCTGGGTGCCCCAGAGTCTCAGCCAGAACTAGAGTTCAGCAAGTAGGAGCTTATATCTTTTTTCTGATTAAAAGAGCAGCATATCAAGGTGCCAGCATTTTCTGCACCTCCACACCTCTTACCAGTCTCAATGAGTTTTCTTCTCCTCTTTAGTTGTGGAACTTGCACTAAGCCAGATTTCCTGTGGTTCTGGGTGGTAGTTGTTCTGCCTTTTAGTTGTAATTTTTATGTGGTTGTGAGAGGCAGGAAGTATAGGTGTTTACCTATGCCACCATCTTGGTTCTTAGAAATAGCTCTTTCTTACAAGAGAATTTCAATTACTCAGTGTAGAAGGAATGAGGAAAATCACCATTAAACAAACACTATGGTAACATTTGCTGTAGGCAAGATCCATAATGAACGTTAAAGTTGTGGGTGAAAGCTCATTTAGAAACAGAATATTTGCATAGTCACAAACTACCTCTCAATAAAATAATTTTTAATTCCAAATAGGAACATTATAGCTGACAAGACTGGCAGACACTAGGGTCAAAGGTTCAAGATTAGCTTCATTGTTAATAAGACATATTTTGTCTTGGGTATGATGTTATGTCTGGAAGTGATACCCCAAGATAGGAACAGCATAACTTCTGTGGTATTCTTGTAATATATATATATATATATATATATATATATATATATATAACTTCAATCAAGCCATGAGAAAACGTCAGGCAGAACCGTATTGAGGGACATTAGACCAGTGCTCTTCTAAAGCCCCAATGTCGGCAGATAGAGAAAGACTGAGGAATTGTCATGGATTGGAGGAGACTATGGCAACCAATTGGTGTGAAATCCAGGACTAGAAAACAGACACTGGTCAAAAAACTGCCAAAACCCGTGTAAAATCTGGAGTTTGGTTAATAGTATTGTATCAATGTCAAATTTCTGGTTTGATCATTTTACTATGGTTATGTAAGATTTTCATATTAGACAAAACTGGAGGAAGGGTATTTGGAAACTCTGTACCACTTCACTTGCAATTTTTCTGTAACATAAATAATTTCACCAAAGTTGAAAAGATATATGCTAAATTATTGATTGATGCAATACAATGGGATTTGCTTCAAAACATTGCTGACAATTATTGTGGTAATGTGATGGGTACATTAAGGCCCATTCTACTTGTCATTCTGCATTTATATCTGTTAGTAATTTTTCATTAGAAAAAGATACATTATACATATTTATATACATTTATTTTTACTTATGAAGTCTCTCCCATGTGGTGCCAGGCACTATGGTCAGTCATGGCACTGGGCAGGTCTCAGTTAATGAGGGGTGTGGGGTGAAGAAAGACACACAGATATTAAACAGATAAGGTCATAACTACTTGACAGAGCAAGCACAGGATGCCTGATAGTGGGGATAAGAGAGCGTTCCAATCAAAAGAAATAGCACATGCAAGGGTCCCGAGGCTAGAGAGAAATGCTGAGGTGTAGTCTCTAAGGAAAAGTTCTTACATGGACCAAGTAAGGCAGCTAGTTCTTCCTCCCCATCACTAGAGAATTCAGACAGATTCTTTGGGCCTACAGAATTTGGGTTGCAACAGTATTCATCATTCAGTCCTTTTTATGAATTTAGATTGCTATCTCCCTATGTTCTCTATCTTATCCTCTTTTCTGACACTACCCTCCTATGATATATTTTCCCATAAGATGTTTCCATCTTTACAGCAAATTTCATCAAATCCTACATAAGCAGCAGTGTTAATAGAAGCCTGGTTCCCACGGACCTGTTGGGCAACCAAATAAACCTGAAATCCCTTCTTTGTGCATTTATGGATAATCTTGAAATGAAACATTGCTAAGCTGTCGTTCTCTTTCAGGTCTAGTATTGAACTCTGTGGAGGCTGGAGGCTGTGGGAGTGACTTCTCCTTATTGGACTCCACCCCCTTGGGAGGGAGAGGGTTATCAAAATATTTAAGCATCTAACACAGATATTAGGCAGTGACCTTAAGAAGCTCAGCAGAGAGACAGCGTGAACTTAATAGGTTAGTACTGACCTTACACATCTTTATAAATTTTCTTGTGTCCCTGTCATTGGAAAATTTTTAATAATGTGTTATTTTATGTGGGTACTCTATGTTCTTATTGTGCTTTCGTTGTGTGTTCAGCAGACAATTCAAACATTTTTTTATTAGTTCCTCAAGGCCAGGACTTTAAAGGAAAATAATAACCAATAATTTTGAAAATGAAGGCAGAGAACTTGATGATATGGGAAAAGTTAAGATTTGTTATTATGACTGGTAATGTGAAAATACAACATTTTTGTTCTAGGGAGAGCATGTGAGCTTACACTAAAGTCACTTTCACCATTATAAATGATGCAATAGTATGTGCATATAGTAGTCAACATACAATGGTACTGAATTTAAATTTGGCAGGGTCACACATTAAACAATGGGAAGAAAATGTATGACAATGGTTATGTACTTCTTGAACCAACACCTCCTGTTGGGAAACCAATGTCTGCCAGTCAGAATCTGAATTTACACCTCCATAGGTGAATTCTTATATTAGCTTGTTGCTCTTATGAGTTACTTTGTGATTAAACACATATCTATCTCCTCTTTCTCTTCTTGCTCCTTCTCTTCCTCCTCACCCCCTCTCTATCCCTCCATTATCCTCTCATCCTCCTTCATCCCCTTCCTTGTTTAATGGGTTTAGACCAAAGATTAGGAAGGGTTTTTTTGTTTTTTTGTGTTTTTTGTGTTTGTTTTTTTTTAAGAAAGAAAAGACTTAAACTGACTAGCGAATTTAAATGTATAGGGATTTTAGAATAGGAAGTCAAGTGCCTCTGGTTTACTTCTTAGGCAAACTTAAGAAAATAATGGCTTTCTCTTGAGCTGTGAGATTTCCAGTCTGACAGAGGATTTGCAAATTCCTTCTATTTGCCAAGTTAAATATCTTCTGCGCTACATTGCCAAAGCCTTTTGGCATAACCATTGTGTGTCTACTATGCGGAAAGTTCTACTGCTTTGATAGTTCCATTTAAATAGCACAATGTTGGGTTTTATAATTAGGATTGGCTTCTTCATTCCATGATCCCAGATTATAATTTGATCACTCCATACTACTATATTGTAAAATGGCAGCCTTATGAGGGAAATCCTAAAAGAACAAAAAGTGTGACTTTTGAGAAATCTACCCATGCCATGTCACTTGGGGAGTGTACTAAACTTTGAGCAATTGGCCTGTTGAACAATGAACTGTGCTCAATACAAGGTGTACTGCAACAACTTCTCAGGAAGCTCACTAATTTAGTGAGGGACAAAGACACTAATTTCTTTGGACTGTGAAAATTCAGTAATATAGAATAATAGGAAGAAACTTGTCTGAATGCCAGGAGAATTGGGATCTAATTTAGACTTTATCACTAACTAGCTAGCTGCCAAGCCATACCTTCTCTTTGGTGTGTAGCATATTCTTTACACTCTTGAAGGACTAGTCTAGATCTCAGGCCCTGTCTGGGTCTATAATTTGGGAAGTCCTGAGGGGAGAGCAACACACATCAAGGGAACATTCGTTCTCAGAAGGCACATGAAGTCACCCCAAAGTAGGGTGCAACCTAATGAGAGTCAGTAGTGCCCCGGAAGAATTGTCAACATAAAAAAGAGCAAAACAGAGTTCTCATACAGGGAAGCCTCATTATTCCAGTTGTCAACAAGGCTATTTTTCTGACCAGACTTAAATCTCTTAAGGGAAGGAACAAATCAAACTTGTTTCTTGTTCCCAAAGAGCCATATTGCTTGATGCACGAAGCTGCTCCAGTTAGTTGAAGAAGTTTGAATGAAATGCCCAAAAAGAGAGAGTATATTGCATGACATTCAGAAACAAGGGTTCTAAGAAACAAACAAACAAACAAACAAACAAACAAACAAACAAACAAACAAATAAATATCATTTAGAACATTTCAACTCTTTTTTGTAACCAAACCCAGATTTGGCTGCCTTTGCAATGAGAGCCAAACTCATGACACAGGTGCTGTTGAAAAAGAAAATAGGTTTATTTGAGTGCTGGCATCTTGGGAAGATGGGGGACTTTTCCCAGTCCTCAAAAAACCACCTTGAGATCTCAGTGCTGACGGAGGTTTTTATAAGGGTGGACAGGGACTGTACATCAAACAGATCAGGGGGAGGGGAATGGGAAGTGCTGCTTCTCCTAAGAAGGGGGACCATGGGAAAGGGCCGGGGCTTCTTCACCTACTCTCAGAGTTCTCTCTCTTCAAACCGGAATTTGTAGCTTTATTGAGGACACCTATGGCCCCAAGCATAGTTCTCTAAACTGTAAAAAAGGCTAAATAGGAAATGACACTACAGGGCTTTATTTACACACTTTAATAAAACAGAGTGTTGGCTGCAGGCCTTGAGAAAAGGCAGAATAGAACACAGCATTTATTGCTTAATTGCAATGTTAATTTATGGTTAACTTTTGACATATAAAAAATTCAAATTTCATCTACCTTTTAAAAAAAACATAACTATTGCGTGAAGACATATATGTTTTGCTAAGAAATTAACCACAAAATCTTGCAAAAAATGCTTACAAACATTTTCTGATGTCTAGTGAGTAAGAATGGGTCAGAAATTGTCCCCCCCCTAAGTCTAGGCCAATAGTCGGCAAACTCATTAGTCAGCAGAGCCAAATATTAACAGTACAACGATTGAAATTTCTTTTGACAGCCAAATTTTTTAAATTTAAACTATTTAGGTAGGTACTGTGTTATTAACTTAATTAGGTACTTCTAAGCTGGCCTTTGCTAAAAACATCCTCAATCTGATTGAGGCACGTGGCTCGAGAGCCGCGGTTTGCCGCCCACTGGTCTAGGCAGTTGCATTCTTGCCTGGGCACACCTACCAGCTCCACCATTGCAACAACGGGATGGCACACAGAGCTTCTATAAAGTGGCATCCTTCAGATACATGGTAGCTTTTTGAATATGCATACCCTTGATGGCCTGGGCAATGAACAAAGAACCTCTTGATTTGCATGATTTTGTGGGGTTTTCTGTGTCAAGTGAACAGCAAATCATTTTCAGATGTCACCCCTGGCCACTTTCAGGAAGAGCAAACCTTTGCTTTTTAATGACTTCTGTGCCTTTGTACTGAAAACACTGATAGAACCTGCCCCAGACCTTGGCTGGAATTTCCCAGTCCTATGTGAGGAGCTGTCTTTGGCTCCTCCCATCCATGTGCTGCTGTCCCAGCTTGGAACAGAGCAGTGGTGCTCAGCCAGAGGTGATTTTGCCCCTGATTTTATTTTGGGTTGTCATGATGGGAGAGAGGGTCAGGGCACTATGCTACTGGCATCTCGTGGGTAGAGGTCAGGAATGCTGCTAAAGTAAATATCCTCCAATGCTCAGGTCTGCCCCCCACAACAAAGAATTATCCAGTCAGTGGTGCAGAGAAACCTTAGAAAAGGACAACAGCTGTCAGACTCATTTGGCTGACCCAGACAAATGAATTTCTTACATTTTACAACAAACCAGAGCATACAGTCACATATACACACTAGCAAGTGTAAGTGTAACTAAATTAAAATATTATTTAGTATGTAGTTAGACTTATTACATATGATACACTGATATTTTCTATTTATTTCAAATAGGAAATGCTAGTCAGAACCCACTGTTCTGATTTCACAGAACACTGAGGGATCACAATCCATGGTTTATAAAATACTGTTTTAGAGAAGCTCCAAGACCTCAGTGGCTAATATAAGTGTTTTATATGTGTGTTCAAATGATAGGTTTACCACTGATTTTAGGCCATTTGCTTAACCTCTATAGCCACCAGAACCCCAACTATAAACTTAGAATAATAACAAGATCTAACTCAAGTCATTTTTACCAAGAAAAATAAGGATAAAAATTAGAAAATGTCCATTATGTGGTGGACACTAAACATGTTAGTTCCTTTCCATGTACTATAAAGATAATCACTTACATCCCTTTTTCTAAATAGAAAATAAAATTCACCCAGCGGTGGAAAAATATAGAATTCCAGTAGAAAAGAGGAATGAACCCCTTCTTGTGTGGAGAGAACTTAGAAGGTGTTGGTGACTACCAGGCCAGGACTAAGCCCCACTACAGGCATTTGCACAAGACCAGCATGGCAGCCAAAGAGCAGAGTACTAACTCTGCTCCCTTCTCCTCCCTGTGGTTGGTTAAGTCCCCTGGTTTCAAGGTCCCTCACTGGCTTGCTTCACCTGTGTGGGATCCAGGCTGCTCTGTTTATATTCTGACTAGAGGCCTGGTGCACAATGTTGGTGCTTGGGGTGTCTGTGTCCCTCTGCCCAACCTTCACCATCTCCAATCTGGGACCCCTCAAGGGATGACTGACTGCCCATTTAGGCACAATTCTACTGGTAGGATCAGGCCTAAACAGGCAGTTGGACATCCCTCTCACAATCCAGGACTGCTGGCTCCCAACTGCTCACCTGCCTGCCTTCCTGATTGCCCCTAACTGCTTTTGCCTGCCAGCCTGATCACCCCCTTACCACTCCCATGCAAGCCTGATTGATGTCTAACTGCTCCCCTGCCAGCCTGTTTGCTCCTAACTGCCCTCCCTTGCAGGCCTGGTCCCCCCCAACTTCCCTCTCCAACTGGCCATCTTGTGTCCACATGGAGGCAGCCATTTTGTGTGTTGGAGTGATGGCCAATTTGCATATTACTCTTTTATTAGAGATAAGATAGAGGCCTGGTACATGGGTGGTTTGCCCTGAAGTGTTTCCTGGATCAGGGAGGGGGCGGTGTGGCTAGCGGCCTGTGGTGGTTTACAGTCGGACCACACTCTCCAGAGACCCAAGCAGAGGCCGTGGTATCTGGAATTTATTTATCTTCTATAATTGAAACTTTGTAGCCTTGAGTGGGAGCCTGGGATGGCCAGGGTATGCAGAAAGCTTGGTTTCCTCCATGACCAGGGAAACCCAAGCCTCCTGCTCTCTCCATGGCTGCAACCATCTTGGTTGGGTTAATTTGCATACTTGCTCCTGATTGCCTGATGAGTGTGGCTTGTGGGTGTAGCAGAGGTATGGCCAATTTGCATATCACGCTTTTATTAGATAGAATAGTGAGCACAATTGGCAGCCTGAGACTTACTTGGTGCAATTTGACCTCAATGGCCACTATTGGGTGAGGATATGGGCAAAGGAAGACCTCATGGGACTCCACCAATTCCACCATTAACAAAGCAAATACTTCACCCTTCTGTTGAAATGTACACCATAAAATATAGTTTGATTCTATGGTTTCATTCATTCATTCATTCATTCACTCGCTCATGTTTACAGAAACCAGGAGACTGCATCATGGCTGAGAAGCCCAGGCTTCACTATATGAATGCACGACTTCGAATGGAGCCCATTAGGTGGCTCCTGGCTGCAGCTGGAGTCGAGGTGAGTTCTGAGTTCTGTCATTTTAAGTTGAGACTAAAATTAGCTGTATTAAAGTACTTTCTCACATAAGTGAGAAGACTTCCATACTAGATGGCCTGTGAATGGTTTTGCCTTAAATAAAAAATATCATGCATATTAGGAAAGAATTGGACTATTTGACCAATACAATTAAAAAAAAAAATCCTGCCATTGTAAGAGTACAGAAAGAATTAAAAGAAAAAATTTTTAAGGAAACAAAAAGCCACAAGACATACTTTATGGACCTTATTTTGATTTTAATGAACAATAAAATATTTATGACATATATACAACTACTGATTGAATATTAGAGGATATTAAAAATCATTGTTAATTTTTACTTGTTATTTTATGTGTGATATTGTGGTAATTTTAATAAGAAATGTAATGTTTTAGAAGTATAAATTAAAGAGTTAAGCCGAAACCGGTTTGGCTCAGTGGTAGAGCGTCAGTGTGCGGACTGAAAGGTCCCAGGTTCGATTCTGGTCGAGGGCATTGGTTGCGGGCACATCCCCGGTAGGGGGTGTGCAGGAGGCAGCTGGTCGATGTTTCTCTCTCATCGACATTTCTAGCTCTATATCTCTCTCCCTTCCTCTCTGTAAAAAATCAATAATATATATATATATTTAAATTAAACAGTTAAGTATTAAATGATACGGTATATGGGGTTGTTTCAAATTTTCACAAGATAAGGAGAGTGGGTGGGCATATAGATGACACAAGATTGGCTTGTGTGATGATGATTGTAGCTGGGTGATGGATACAAAGAGGATCTTTGTACTTTTATTTTGTACATGCTAGAGATTTTTAAAATAAAAAGGTAAAAACTATAACATTAGAATGTAATGTGATTAAAATGAAGATATAACTGCAAAAGTGGAGAGGACCAGATTATAACAAGCTGCCTGTTAAACACTTAAAGCATGCACTCAGCAATGATTTTGTTGAGCATCTTTAAGTGCCAGGTTCTGTGCTTGGTTCTGGGGATACATGGATGAACAAGTCAGACAAGGTCCCTGCCCTCAGGAAGCTTACATTCCAGTCAGGATGCAGACAAGTGAATAGGTGATTAAAAGGAGGCCTGAGAGCATCTAGGAGGACATCAAAGCATTTGCAGCAAGCATGTCAAACTCGAGGCCCACAAGCCACATGAATATTGTTGAGGCCCAGCCAATATAACGGTATGTAAGAAACGTTTTAATAAAAATTTTGTAACTTAACCATTACAATATCCTGTTATACATAATTACTAATAATGAATTACAACATTCACTAATGACTGATTTCCCTTACCTGCCTTACATGCAGGCACATCATTTCTCTCCACTAATACTAGCATCGAATATTCTAGCAGCCTATTGCCACGTCATTTGTCTTGTGCTGACTTATTTGGTGTGCACAATAGGAAATATCTCAATTTTGGAGAACAAGAAAAATAGGTTTATTTGCGTTACGTTTATTAATTTGTGCAGTTATTCAGTGTCTGGTAAGTTAATGTTCAAAAAATATTAATTTTAATTAGAATGTTCTATTATTTTATGTTAACAATGACTCATTTCAGCCTTTGTATTCAGCATGTCTCTATGGAAATAAACCTAGGTTTCTGAGAAAATGGAAGCTTTTGTTTTTGCAGCTCACATAAACTTAAACCTTGTTAATTTGGCCCATGTTAGCTTTTGAGTTTGACATGCTTGATTTTCAGTGGCAAAATGCCAGATTCTGCATGGAAATTTGGTAGGTTTCTGTGGTACTCTGTTGAGCTCTCCCTCTAGAGGTGTCAATGAGAAAAACACATCTCTCTCAGTCCACATCAGAGTGACTCAGCAACTCTGAGGGTTTTCAGGAGAGGGAGTCAGGATGAACTCAGGAAACTTTGTCCCACAAATCAGGGCAGTAAAGGAGGGTTTCAGGTGAGGGAGACAGGAGCTTTAATGTGCTTCCTTCAGCTTCATAACAGCATGTTTACCTGAGCCAGGATTATACTTTCTTCATTGGTTCATGAAGGCATGGGGACTTGAGCCTGGCTCTTTTTTAATTTCATGAGTCAGGAAGTACACAAAAAATACAAATAGTGTCATGCAGCCCTTTTTTCTTTTTTTTCGCCTCCATCAACCTACCCAAACTTCAGCTCTGGGATTCAGAAACCTGTTCAGAGTCTGTGGGCAGGATGAGGTCAGCACAGGAGGGTGACTAGGAGGTGATGTGGAGAACTTCTCAGGCTTCCTCTACTCCATCCCAGCTTTACTGAAGAGGCGTGGGGTAAGGCTCTTAGCCAGGATCTCTGGGTTCTCTGCTCCCAAAAGTTGATCTTCACAATCATTTTCACCTCCATTAGCCTCACAAGGAACATCACACCAGCCAATGCCATCTTTCCTTAGCCACCTTCCCTTGATGACCATCCTCCATCCTTTATATTTGTCTTGAACTGGAAGCTTTATAAATTGCTGCAAACAACTCACTATCTATCTGCTCTTCCCTCATGGAATTATGTAGATTCACAACAGACTGTTCCACAGAGCAAGCTAGTCCAAACCTTTATTATACTCAAACACTCAGAGATCTTTTTTGTTGTTGTTGTTTAAAATATTACATGTGTCTCCTTTTTGACTGATTCACACCCCTCCCCCGGGACAGGTCCCCACAACCCTACGTCCATGTCCATTGCATAAAATAATCCTTTTAAACTATAAAATAAAATGAATTTATTTTATTCATTGAAATAATTGTCGCGTTGGTGACAGCATCTTAGTTGGTTATGGGCCCAAGAATACCCCATGTGGGGGGACACACTTTCCTGGCCTGTCTCCTATGGAGAGAAAGGCTTTCCTGAGATATTAATACACCATAACTAGAAGAACTTTTCAGTCCCTTCCCCCCAATAGCACTCCCCTCCCAAATCATGACCTGACCATTGACAGATGTAAAAGCAGGTGGAGTTGAATGGAACCTCCAAATGTGAGCAGTTAAGTACTGCAAGCCATGCTCTGTCCTCTTTTTAAAATATCTTTATTGTTGAAAGGATCACAGATGTTTCCTCCCCACCCCCATGCGCATAACCCTCCACCCTGCTCCTGCACAGTCCCCAGGCCTTCCCCGCACTGTTGTTTGTCCATGGGCTAAGCATATGTAAATTCTTTGTTCAAACACTTCTAGCCCCCCCACCTCCTGCCACTTCCCTCTGAAATACATCAGTCTATTGCATGTTTCAATGTCTCTGGATCTGTTTTGTTCATCAGTTTATGTTGTACGTTAGATTCTACACAATCATGTGATACTTGTGTTTCTCTGACTGGCTTTTTTTGCTTCATGCTCTGTTCTTGATGGCTCTAATCTGAATTTCCAAATGGCATGATTGTGTTCCTCTGTGTACCATGCCAAACTCAGAAATCTTACCTCCTCCCTATGATGTACCAGGCAGAGGTCATTTAAGGTTAAATGTTCTGTAATGCTATGGAATGAATAACAAGAACTCCTTTATTCTTTCTGGCTCTAGTTTGAAGAGCAAATTTTGGAAAGTCGAGAAGACATGGAAAAGTTAATAAATGGTAAGACTATGTATCTAAATTGCTCCTATGAGGGAATCTACGAAGTCAATAGTGAGATTTGAACACCAGGCAATGCCTATGTGTGTCTATGGAGGGAGTTGGAGGGTGGCTGAAAGAGGAAGAAAAGTAGTTAAGTGTAAGGGTGGGGCTCCTTGAACAGGTCTCATCACTCACTCAGGGCTAGGAAGGGCTCGAACCCAGAGTATTCACCAACAAATCATCCCTTGTGACCTGGAAAGCTCGCCCCTTGCTTCCCCTTCTTTCTGCACCTACCGTGAGGAGCTGTGTCCACTCAGGACCCCACCTATCCACTAACACTCAAACATATGCATCAGTGTGAAGAGAGTAGGAATTGTCCCAGCAGTTGCTTTGAATTATCTCTATGGTTTGTTGTAAGGTAACATCTTAGCAATATTGCAGATGTTGAAGTCAGGGAAAGAGACCCTTATGTAAAAATCTCTCTCCAAACCTGCCTTAAATGCCATGAAAAGCATGAGAGTTCCTGTGGGAACTTCCCATTTGAAATGCCATCTTGCAGGCAGCCAGCTGCAGACTCTCTCCAGCCTCTTTTTAAAATATCCACAAAGGTGTATCAATTGGAAAAAAAATACAGGCAGCTACCATGTATCTGATGGGAAATAAAAAGGTAAATAAAATAATGCGTTATAAAAATAAAAAAGCAGATTGATAAGAACAAAGACTATTAAAAACTAAGAACAAAATGCCATTTTGTTGAAGTGTTGCCTGATAATTTCAGCAAACTTGTTTTCCACTTAAAAGACTGTGATGCAGGAGACAGTTCACTCTACTTTTTCTTTCTTCTTTCACAAGATGGGTCTTTGATGTTCCAGCAAGTGCCCATGGTGGAAATCGATGGGATGAAGCTGGCACAGACCAGAGCCATTCTCAACTACATTGCTGCCAAACACAACCTCTATGGGAGAGACATAAAGGAGAGAGCCCTGTAAGTATTTTTTATGTGTTTTCATAAACAATTATTAACCAATTAGATTCTTCCTCGAATGATCAGGATTGTGTCGGGGGATCATGACTAACAGCAGCATGAGCCTTGGAGGAATAGACTGAGGTCCAGTCCAGCAGGGAGCATGAGGAGGAGGGATTGCACTTGAAGTGGAATCAAGCAGTGGGATTAGCAAAGAAGACTCAGTCCACAGAGGTAACACAGGGAGTGACAGAGTTTTCTAAACACTGGGGAACTATGAAGCCAGGAGGATGGAAGAATCATGATTCCAGGTGCTCAGGCCTTTAAAGATAAAACTGTAGAAGGAAAGGGCACAAAGGGGCTAATTCTCAAGTTCCAGAAATCATAGAAACAGTTACCAAGAACCTAACTCAACAGCCCGTTGTGTGGACTGGCCACTTGACAAGGTTTACCAGAGGCAGGTTTTCAAGAGGTCAGGGTTACTTGAAGCATTTTTTTTTAACTGAAGCAGCCAGATTTATTCAATACAGCTACATCTGGGGAGGGATTCCTTTTGAGAGGGAACCACATGATTGAAACTAAAATATGTAAGGAACTGGTAGCACTTACTCAAAACGATAACATAAGAGTTATCCTATGTCAGCACCTCCACCTCTTAGGTATGTTACGAAGGTAATAAAAAATACATCCACACTAAACCTTATACTATGGTTTCACAGACCTCCTTGGGAGCCCTCAGGTGAAAGCTGAAACTGGCTCCCATCTGTGAAGGGCAGGGAGAGACTGAAGAAAAAAGCACTCCAGTCCTAATTGGTAGGTGGCAGGTTTAATAAACAAGGACATTTGTTCATGACCACAAGATGTGAGGTTTCTGATTCCATCTCCATAATCTTAAAACCTTATATAGAGGCCTTTACTGGGTCACACATCAAGTCCAGATGGTCTGTCTCATCCCTGCATTCCTATCTCAAGGCTGTGTCCCTGGGAAGGCATATGGAGAGCACATTCCAAGCACAGGGGAGGGAGTGGGGAGCCTCCAATTGCCCAGGCCCAGCTTGGGGGTCAAATGACATTCACATCTCCTTGATGATCTTCCCCAACGTGCACACAAATGTTCCATAACAGCGTTGCTCACAATATTTGAAAAGTGGAAAGAATAGAAATGTCCATCAACTGGTGAATGAATGAACAAAGAGTGGAATATTTATACAATGGAATGTAACTTAGCCATAGAGAGGACAAAATTCTGATGTTGGTGACAACATGAATGCACTTTAAAAATAGTATACAAAATGAAAGAAACCAGCACAAAAGTCCATATATAAAATGATTCCACTCATATGAAATGTCCAGACATTCAAATCCATATAAACAGAAAGTAGTTGTGTGATCTCCTAGGGAAGGAGTTTTGGGGAAATAGGGAGTGAAGGTTAAGAGTACGGAATTTCTTTTGTGCCTGATAGGAAATGTTCTGGAATTAGAGAATGTGATGATAATTTTAGAATGCACTAAAGACTACAGAATAGTACACTTTATGTTAAGGGTGATGTTTATGGTATGTAACTGCATTATTTCAATAAATCTGCTATATTTATAAGTATTGTAGAAAACTCAGTTTAGAACAAAAGAAAAAACTCCTCTCTAACATGCACTGGTTGGAACTCTTAAAGGATTGCACCCTTTCAGGGGATGTTTCAGGTGGAGGCTTGAGCAGTGCAAACAGGGCCAACGTTTAGAATCAGCACATGGAGAGGGTTGGGAACTGTATTCCATGGGGACTGTGTTCTATGGGAACTATATTCCATGGGGACTGTGTTCTATGGGGACTGTATTCTATGGGGATTCATTGGAAGAACTGCTAATATAGGGCATATAAATAGGCCTGGGTGGTATTACAGGATGAGAGAGGGAGAGGGGACATGGCTGAGATATCTGTGCCAGGGACTCTGCAGAGTCCTCAGGTGGCAGGCCTTCATCCTTATGGATCACATGGTGTTTATGCCCAGAAGCAACCAAAACAGAGATGGCAAACCCTAGGTAGCATCTCACTGGCAACCTGTAGTGACTTCACCATTTCTCCATGCCTATGACTCTAGACACCTCACTGATGTTCTCTGTCAGGATATTTGGTCATGGGCATAACAAAAATTTTAGACGTAGGTTTCTACCTTGGTATAAAATGTTAAAAATTAAGTGAAAATCATAGCTGAATCACTGGTATATAAAATTACACCCAGCCCTAGCCTGTTTAGCTCAGTGGATAGAGCATTGGCCTGGGAATTTAAGGGTTCTGGGTTCACTTTAGGCCAAGGGCACATGCCCAGATTGTGGGCTAGATCCCCAGTCGGGGGCATGCAGGAGGCTGCCGAATGATGTTTCTCTCTCTTCTTTCTCTCTCTCTCTCTCTCTCTCTCTCTCTCTCTCTTCTTCCTCCCTGAGATCAATAAAGAAATATATATTTTAAAATGCACACAGTGGAGGTGAATTACTTTGCCAACTTCTGATACCCCATTCTCTTAGATTTTTAGACTATAACATATAAAGGCAGGTGACAGTTGACAATTGGATCATTTTTGTCTTTGAGGATTGATATGTATTCAGAAGGTATTGCAGATTTGAATGAAATGATCCTACGTTTACCACTATCCCCACCTGATGAACAAGATGCCAAGATGACCCAGATCAGAGAGAGAACAACAAATCGTTATTTCCCAGCCTTCGAAAAGGTAAGTGGGCTGTTCAGTGTTTGGGGCACTGAGACTAGAGGACAAAGAGAACTGGTGCCTGGGCAGTCCCAGGACATTGACTTTCACTTCCATTGGGGCCTCCTGACTACTGATGGAGCACCCTGGCTCTCCAGGGATATTATCAAAATCAGCTGTGGGGAGGATACGAACCTGTTATATCCAAGTTATAGTCTGTCAGTAAAAGTTCAGCTTACTAGGACCCGATATAGAATTCTCTATTTTTTGGCATTTCATGGCCACAGTTGAACCATACAAGCAATTGGAGTAGATCCTGCAGAACACCATGCAGGGGCTTTTCATCCAAGAGGAGAACGAGGAAAGCAACTCGTCGGAAAATATGCTGGCAACACGTGTGGGAAACATCATGACCCCAATTGCCCATCAGGAGGATATGGTAGCCTTTCTGAAATGGATGAGATATGAACAGGGAGAAAGGCAGTGGGATGGAGAGGAAGAAATAAATACAAAGATGTTAAGGAATAAATAATCTACAAATTTTGTGGTCATGGCTCTCAAACCTTTGAGGAAGGTCATGCAAAACTAAGGAAATAAAGTTCCATCAATATACATAATACCTACATTAGTTAATGCTTCTTTTTAAGGTAAAAGGGGAGTATTTCAGATGAAAACACCCTGAAAGCATGCTAAATAAAAATCATGAACGATAACCAGATTGTAAGGGATACAAGAGGCTTACATAAAAATAAAAAGATTAATACTGAAGAACTTATTTATATTAAGTATTAAGTCATTCATTCACTCAAATGTTAATTTGTTGCTTGTATGTGAGGTTCTATTCAAAGAGCAAATAATTTGGTATTAATCAGAGCATACTAATACACTCTCCTGGTCCTTGTGGTGCTAAGAGTTTAGGCACACTTTGCAATTTAAGTGTATCTATACTTTAAAAATAAAGAGTCCCATGATAATATGAAAATAAAGAGCCCTATGATCATGTGAATGCAAAATGCTATATTGCAATGCAAACTAAAAAGAAAATAAACAAATGGTACTACAAAATAAAAAGCTTTTGCACAGCAAAAGAAACCATCAACAAAAAAAACAAGAAAGCCCACTGGCCAAAACCAGTTTGGCTCAGTGGATAGAGCATCGGCCTGTGGACTGAAAGGTCCCAGGTTTGATTCCCGTCAAGGGCATGTACCTTGGTTGCAGGCACATCCCCAGTAGGGGGTGGGCAAGAGGCAGCTAATCGATGTTTCTAACTCTCTGTCCCTCTCCCTTCCTTCAGAAAAAATCAATAAAAATATATTTAATTAAAAAAAGAGAAAAAAAGAAAGCCCACTGCTTGGGAGAACACGTTTGCCAATGCTAGCACTGATTATGCTTTAATCTCCAATTAAAAATATAGCATTTGAGCCCTAACTGGTTTGGATCAGTGGATAGAGCATCAGCCGGTGGAATGAAGGGTCCCAGGTTCAATTCTGGTCAAGGGCATATGGCTGGGTTGCGGGCTTGATCCCCAATATGGGACATGCAGCAGGCAGCCAATCAATGTTTCTCTCTCATTATTGATATTTCTTTTTTTATTTCTTTTATTTTATTATTATTATTAAATATATATTTTGTTGATTTTTCACAGAGAGGAAAGGAAAGGGATAGAGAGTTAGAAACACCGATGAGAGAGAAACATCAATTAGCTGCCTCTTGCACATCCCCTACTGGGGATGTGCCCGCAACCAAGGTTCATGCCCTTGACTGGAATCGAACCTGGGACCTTTCAGTCCGCAGGCCGATGCTCTATCCACTGAGCCAAACCGGTTTTGACTCTTTTTTTTTTTTTTTTTTAAGATTAACACTTCTTTTTATTAACTTTATCCCTAAGTGTTTTAATTATTGATGTTACCATAAATGGAATTATTTGCTTAATTTCATTTTCTATTTTTTTCTTTTTTCTTTTATTATTTTCTTTTTTATTGAGGTATTATATGTGTACATAGCTTACCATTGCCCCCCCCCCCCCCCATTCATTCCCTCCCACCCCAGAGTTCTGTGTTCGTTGGTTGTACTTATATTCATGCATATCAGTCCTTCGGTTGTTCTCTTATCTCCCCCCAGGTCTCCTTCCCCTCCCTGCTGTCATTTGACAATCTGCTTGTTTTATGGTGACTATCTCAGGATAACATGAATAGAATCCGCTCCTCATTTGGCAGTCTGCTTGTTTTATGGTGACTATCTCAGGAGTCTGCTCCTCCTCTGGTTCTCACCGCCCCTCCCCCTGGGTCCCACTGCTTCCCCTGTGACACACAGTTCTCCCGGGGCACACGGCCCCCTGGGGCATATGGCTCACCCAGGGCACACGGCCACTTTAGGGCGCTGGGGTCGCATATTGGAGGCACCGCACTAGCTCCTTGCTAGCATGGCGGGCAGGCTGGGATGGCTGCAAGCGGGCTGAGATGGCTGCAGGCAGGGAGACCGCCCTCAAAGGTGTCTCATTTGGTATGTAAGTGGAGCAGCTGCGGACATGGAGGCTAAGTTCTGAGGCCGCCCACTCCCTGAGTCTGGGGCGTAGTGAGCTCTGTTCTCGGTGGATTTCCTTTATTCTCGGTGGTGGTGGCGGGTGGCGGTGGCAGGTGCGGCAGCGACGGTCGCTCCTGTGGTTCAATTTCCACTGTAGTTTTAAAGTTCACATGGCAGTAGTGGCGGGAGCTTCGGCCCGGCCATGCGGCAGTGGAGGATTGACTCGCCGGCCGCTAACGGAAGGCGCTGCGCCAGCTCTTCACCAGCACGCACCATCTCCTCACCAGCACGGCGGGTGTGCTGGGAATGTTGTGGGCGGGCTGAGATGGCTGCGGGTGGAGAGACCACCCTCAATAGTGTCTCCTTTGGTGCGGAAGTAGAGCTGCTGTGGACGCAGAGGCTAAGTTCTGAAGCCACACTCTCTCTGAGCCGGGGGAGTAGTGAGCTCTGTTTTCGGTGGATTCCCATTCGCCGGGGCAGTGGTGGGTGCGGCAGCAACAGTAGCTCCTGTGGCTCAATTTCCCCTGTAGTTTTAAAATCCACATGGCGGTAGTGGCG
This sequence comes from Vespertilio murinus, assembly GCA_963924515.1. Taxonomy (NCBI): domain Eukaryota; kingdom Metazoa; phylum Chordata; class Mammalia; order Chiroptera; family Vespertilionidae; genus Vespertilio; species Vespertilio murinus. Next base: position 129,291,121 of record OZ004705.1, on the reverse strand, counting down.
GAAGTTTCAGCCCGGCCATGTGGCGGCGGAGGAATGACTTGCCTGAGCCACCAAAGGAAGGCGCCATGCCAGCTCCCCACCAGCAGGGCACGCGCGGTGGCTGGGCCAAGCTGGCTGCGGGCTGGGAGATGCTGCGCTATCTCTTCACCAACACAGTGTGCGCGGAGGCCGGGCCGAGCTGGCTGCAGGCAGCAGCGGCGAAAGGACTTGCTGGGGCCGTAAATGGAAGGCGCTGCGCCAGGCCCCCACCAGCACGGTGCACACGGAGACTGGCCTGAGCCAGCCGCGGGCTGGGAGACACTGCGCCAGCTCCTCGCCAGCACGTTGGGCAGGCTGGGATAGCTGCGTGCTGGGATGGTTGCGGGCAGGGAGGCTTCTCGTCCGGGCAGGCGCTGAAGGCACGGTGGAGGTCCCGTATCAGCTCCCTGGTTCCCACGGCGGCCGTCGGGCTGGCCCACTCCCTGGGCCCCGGGGCGGAGCGAGGTCTAGCTTCCCTCATTCCTGGCGGCAGCGGCTCCAGCAGGTCCAGTTTTGCCGTAGTTTTAAACTCCACATGGCAGCAGCGGCGCCCTGCTTGGTGTCTAGTTGTAGCCTTCCCATTTTGCCAGCTTTCCTGTGGGTCTGGTGCGATCCCTTTCAATTTTAGCTGTTGTTTTTTTCCAAATTGTTGATGAGGTGGAAGCCTAGGAGGCTGCCTAGGCCACCATCTTGTTTCAGTCTCCCATTTTCTATTTTTTTCTTTTAAAAAAAATAAATCTTTATTGTTCAGATTATTACAGGTGTTCCCCTCCCCACCACCCCTCTTAGCTCCCCTCCATTTGATTCCCAACCCCACCCCACGCACTTACCCCTGCCATTGTCTTTATCCATAGGTGTAAGATTTTTGTCCAATCTCTTCCTGCATGCCTCAGGCACCTATCCTCCTGTGAATTGTTAGTCCAATCCCTTTCTATGTCCCTTATTCTATTATATTTACCAGTACATTTTTTTCTTCAGATTTTTTTTATTCTCTTGATTTTTTGATTCATTTGTTGGTAGGTATGTATTTGATGTCTTTTTGTTCATAATTTTTTACCTTTACCTTTTTCTTCTTCTTCCTCTTCTTAAAGATTACCCTTGAACATTTCATGTAATCCTGGTTTGGTGTTGATGAACTCCTTTAACTTTTTCTTGTCTGTGAAGCTCTTTATCTAACCTTCAATTCTGAATGATAGTTTTGCTGGGTAGAGTAATCTTGGTTGTAGTTTCTTGTTCATCATTTTGAATATTTCTTTCCACTCCCTGATGGCTTGCATAGTTTCTGTTGAGAAATCAGCTGACAGTCATATGGGTACTCCCTTGTAGGTAACTAGTTGTTTTTCTCTTCCTGCTTGTAAGATTTTCTCTTTGTGTTTTGCTCTTGGCATTTTAATGATGATGTGTCTTGGTTTGTTCCTCTTTGGGTTTCTCCTGTTTGGGGTCCTGTGTGCTTCCTGAACTTGTAGGTCTATTTCTTTCACCAGGTAGGGAAAGTTTTTTGTCATTATTTATTCCATTAAGCCTTCAATATTCAGCTCGCTTTCTTCTTCTGGCACTCCAAAATCCAGATGTTGGTATGCTTTAAGCCATCCCGGAGGCTCCTTACACTATCCTCACACTTTTTGGATTCATCCTTCTTTTTGCCTCTCTGGTTGGGTGATTTTCCCTTTCTTATATTCCAGATCGTTGCTTTGATTCTTGGGGCATGTTGATCTATAGTTGAGATTCTGTATATTCTTTATTTCAGACTTTGTATGCTTAATTTCTGGCTGGTCCTTTTCCATTTTTTGGGTATTCTCATTAAGGTCCTTGAAGGTCTCACCAATCTTCTTGGAGGTCTCATCAAGTTTCTCAAAGGTTTTTAGAAGATTCTTGAGCAATCTTATAAATGTGATTCTGAACTGTGTATTGTCTAGTAGCTTACTCTCCTCCATCTCTCCCATTCGTGCCATGCTTCTGTATTTCCTCATTTGGGCTGCCTCCCTGTATTGATGGAGTAGCTTTGTGTGGTCAGTGACCTATAGGGGTCAGTAGCTCAGCTTCCCCAATCACCTAAGGTGGTCACTTTTGCTATATCCCTTTGTGGGCTTAGTGCAAAGTATTGGTGTAATTAAGCCTTGATTGCTGTTGGTACACTGGGAGGAATTGATCTCTAGGCCAATTGTCTGTGAGGATCCGCTGTGTCTATAAAGGAAGGACTGCTGCACTGGAGACACATCTTGTTTCAGTGGGGCTTTGGTGCTCACTGATACCATCTCCCGAATGTGTCACTTATGGGTGTGAGGGATTGAAACTGAGCACTAGAATTCTGGTTTCTGGGTCTCAATGAGGTGCATTTCAGCTACTGTCTGAGGCCAGTACTGTTGCAGAAGCTACAGTGTGAACCACAGTACTATCCTCCTTGGATCTGTTTGCCCCAGGTTGCAATTTTGCTAAACTGCAACAGAGAGGGCCATTCATATGCAAAGTCCGATGCTTGGAGCTTGGATGTGTTGTGAGGGGCGGAGTCTCAGGGCATCACTAGTGTGGGGCATGGCCAACAGCGATGGCTGCCTGTCCTCTGCCTCTCCAATGGTGTCCCTGTGTCTCTCCACATCTCGTACCACAGCACAGCAAACAATCTCAGCTCTGCAAGCAAGCCAGCCTCACTTTCTGACCCAATGGCAGACAGTCTAGCCTCTCCCCAGAAACTAGATTTCAGAGAGATCGGGCGCTTGTCTCTCTTCAGGTTGAAGAAAGCACTACCCTCAGCCAGCCTGTATCTGCTGCCAGCCCATATGGCATCCTCCACCCCTACCTCAATTTTTCAGCACTAGTGCCCTGGATTCTCCTCTTTCTCTTTCAGTCTGGTCATAGGACTTCCTCTCAGCCAGCTTTCGTTTGGTTTTTGGGAGATAGACATTTGTTTTATAGTTTTTTTTTTTAATTTGTTGTGCACAGCAGCCGTTTAGGGGTGTTTACCTATGCCGCCATCTTCGTTCCTCCTCCTCATTATTGATATTTTTATCCCTTTTTCCCTCTCCCTTCCTTTCTGAAATCAATAAAGATATATATGTATTTCTTTTAAAAAAGCATTTGATATTTTTTTGTAGTCATTAATTACTTATCCAGTCATATCTATCTATCTAGTCTGAAAGCTTATTTGCCAAAATGTTATCTTTAGTCAGTGGTCCATGTGTGTTTTTTTCTCTATGATGTCCACATTGCTGTAATAATTTTTAAAATTTCTTTATTGATTAAGGTATTGCATATGTGTCCTTATCCCCCCCCCCATTACTCCCCACCCCACTCCCACTCATGCCCTCACCCCCTTGTCTGTGTTCATTGGTTATACTTATATGCATGCATACAAGTTCTTTGGTTGATCTCTCCCCCTTACTCCCACCCTCTCATACCTTTCCTCTGAGGTTTGACCACCTGATCTATACTTCTCTGTCTCTGAATCTGTGTTTGTTCATCAGTTTATGTTGTTCATTGTATTCATAAATGAGTGAGATCATGTGATATTTATCTTTCTCTTACTGGCTTATTTCACTTAGCATAATGCTCTCCAGGTCCATCCATGCTGTTGTAAATGGTAAGAGGTCTTTCTTTTTTTTAAAGCACAATAGTATGTCATTGTGTAGATGTACCACAGTTTTCTAATCCACTCATCTGCTGATGGGCACTTAGGCTTTTTCCAAATCTCAGTTATGGTGAATTGTGCAACTATAAACTTAGGGGTACATGTATCCTTTCTGATTGGTGTTTTTACTTTTTTGGAATATATTCCTAGAAGTGGGATCACTGGGTCAAATGGGAATTCAATTTTTAGTTTTTTGAGGAAATTCCATACTATGCTCCACAGTGGCTGCATCAGTCTGCATTCCCACCAGCAGTGCACAAGGGTTCCTTTTTCTCCGCATCCTAGCCAGCACTTGTCATTTGTTAATTTGTTCATGACAGCCATTCTGACAGGTGTGAGATGGTACCGTATTGTTGTTTTGATTTGCATCTCTCAGATAATTAATGACTTCGAGCATATTTTCATATGTCTCTTGGCCTTCCTTCTGTCTTCATTAGAAAAGTATCTCTTTAGGTTTGTTGTCCATTTTTTTGATTGGGTTGTTTATCTTCCTTTTGTTAAGTTGTATGAGTTAAAGCCTTATTGGTGATAACATTGGCAAATGTGTTCTCCTATGCAGTGGGCTTTCTTGTTTTGTTGGTGGTTTCTTTTGCTGTACAAAAGCTTTTGATTTTGTAATCCCATCTGTTTATTTTCTCTTTAGTTTCCATTGCAATAACTTTAATATTTCTCCAATATTTAATTATAAAAAACTGAAACAGAAAAGTTGAAAGAGATGTACAACAAACTCATATATATTACCACCTAGATTAAAAAATTAACATTTTATAATTATGTTTGTTTAATCATATGTCTCCCCATCCCTCTCTGCTGTAATCAAACATTATTTTTAAAAATATATATTTTATTGATATTTTACAGAGAGGAAGGGAGAGAGATAGAGAGATAGAAACGTCGATGAGAGAGAAACATTGACCAGCCGCCTCCTGCACACCCCTGATTGGGGATGTGCCCGCAACCAGTGTACATGCCCTTGACCAAAATCGAACCTGGGACCTTTTAGTCCGCAGGCCGACGTTCTACCACTGAGCCAAACCGGTTTCGGACAAACATTATTTTTTGATGCATTTAAAAGTAAGTTACAGACAAGTGCAGTCACCCCTAGGCAGTTCACATGTGAATTATAGTAAATTCTCCCAATGTTATTGAGAGGCACAGGTGGCTTAGGAGTAAGAGACAATGTTGTAAGAGAACAATGGCGAGTTCAAATTGTTCCAGGATTATTTCAGGTCCTCCATAGGTAGAGCAGGAAATGAGATGAGCAGACAAGAGGAGAAATATAGATTCTTAAATAGTAGGATTGAGGAAGGATGTCATAAAGATGGAGTCTTTGTCCAAAGGAGAGAGAGAGAACAGCCTAGAGAGGTAAGTCCTGAAATCTTAGAGCTGCTGAGGCTTCAGGGCATGTAGCACACAGAAACACAGTGCAACCAGTGCTAACCCGGGGCCAGACCAAGATGCACAGAGATATGGGGATGGGGAAAGGAGATGGTTGCCTGGGCGTCAGCTGAGGGGTGAGGAAAGAACAGCAAAGACCTGCTTCTCTCTGTCTCACTGAGTCAGGGAGGTGAATGTGGTCTGATGCTCTGCACCTGTCCAGGGAGACAGCTCAGGTGGGAAGCCAGGCTGGAGAGACTTGGGCAGGGGCAGGAGGACCCAGCCTGAGTGCACCTGTGTTCATAACCTGCTCCCTCCAATGTACCAGGTGTTGCAGAGCCATGGACAGCACTTCCTGGTTGGCAACAGGCTGAGCAAGGCTGACATTCACCTGGTTGAAGTTATCTACTATGTTGAAGAGATTGACCCCAGCCTTCTGACCAACTTCCCACTGCTGAAGGTGACCCTTTTCACAGCCCTGGGGAGGGAACCAACATCTCCCATCTTGGAATCTGACATCTAGGCTCTTAGACTGGCAATGTTATGATCACATCATTGTCCAGGCTCCCTGCCACCAGATCTTCAAAATATTTCTCTTAGGCCCTGGTCTGAGGCAGGAAAAGAATCTTGTTTTGCCAAGGAAATTGGAGGTGGATGCTGCTCCACTGAGAATAGTTTGTCTTTCACAATAAGAGAGAACTAGGGCTTAGCATCTCTGTCCTCAGCCCTGTTCCATGCAGTTTCTGTCCTCATTTTCTCTGGGATTCCCTTCATCCCAAGTGTGTCTTCGTTTCTCCTACCTGAGTCTGCGTGAGCAGATCTCCTTCCTCTGATTTCCTTCCTTCACCTCCTGCTCCTTCTCTCAGACACGTGCATTATTCCCTCCCCCCCCCCCCCCGCCCCTTCTCTCTTTCTGTCTGTCTGTCTCTCGCAGGGAAGATTGCTTTTGACTATCCACATGGTTCACCTTCTATATCTTCTATCTTCAGTTCCAGTCCCACATATTCAGTTCTCCAGTTTGGAGCCTTTCCCTGTGTTGTTCTGACAGACTCATTAGTCTTCCTTTTCCGCACAAGAGTGAGAATCCACAGGGTTTGCATGAGGGCAAGAAGACTATGAGCTGTCTCTGGGGAAGGTGCTATTGAGCTGTGTTCCCTTCCTCTCATTTTGTCTTGCTGGGTGTCCCTTTCCCGGCCCCCTGCTGGTGCTGATGGAAGGGACTCCTTTGGTCCTGTCTAGGAGGGTCTCAGATTCCCTGGCCTGTGTAATGACTGGTGGGTTTGTGTCTCCATCTGAGGCTGTGCTTTGTGTATTATAGGCTCTGAAAACCAGGATCAGCAACCTCCCTCCTGTGAAGAAGTTTCTGCAACCCGGCAGTCAGAGGAAGCCTCCCATAGATGCAAAAGCAGTAAAAGCAGCCAGGGAGATTTTCAAGATTTAAATAAAGCAGGCATGGATTCCCTAGCACATGCAGGTCCAATCTTCTGAAGTTGTCCAACAATGAAATGCTCTACCTTGATGTAGACGTTGGATCTTGTGAGAATAATAAGTTTTTCCCAAGTAATCAAATAATAAAATTCTATGAGCTGATTTAGTTATTGTGTATTCTTGTTCATTAAGATCCAATATGAGCCGAAACCGGTTTGGCTCAGTGGTAGAGTGTAGGGCTGCGGACTGAAAGGTCCCGGGTTCGATTCCGGTCAGGGGCATGTACCTTGGTTGTGGGCACATCCCCAGTAGGGGGTGTGCAAGAGGCAGCTGGTTGATGTTTCTAACTCTCTATCCCTCTCCCTTCCTCTCTGTGGAAAATCAATAAAATATATATATATATTTAAAAAAAGATCCAATATGAAATCATATTTTCAGTCTCCTTTGATTGCATCTCTTGATTATGGAGGACTTTATCATCTCTGTGCAAGAGTCTGAACTTCACTCTGACGTCAAAAAAATTGCTTATTTAGCAGTTTTAAAGCAGAAAGAGACAGAGTTAAAAGTGCTTCTTAGACAGACCCATTTGAGGGCCTATGATAAGTGAAATAAATGAGGCAGAAATAGACAAATACCGTACAATTCATATGTGGAATCTGTTAACGAAAAAAAAACCATTGAAACCTGTAAAGGAATTTTTTGTGAGTTTATTTGAGCCAAAAACTGTCGACAATTGCCGGGAAGCAGAACCTCAACGGATTGAGATTATGCTCCGAAGAATGGCGGGTTACATTTCTGTATTTATACATAGAAATCAAAGGAGGGACATAGGTGGGTTACATGAATATTCATTGGTGATGGAGTAAGGAGGCGGGAGAAAGCAAGCCGGTGGGAAAGCCCTGGGATACTTAGGTGAGTGCAGGAACAATTAACATGATAACGAAGGAATTTGAGGCATCTGTCCTGGCGCCCACCACATTTAGTTGTACCCCAGGGGCTCCAGAAAAAAGGGAAGTTACAGGTTACTCAGACATCTCACAGATAGGTTATCTTAGAGGCAGGAAGGCAGATGGGCTCAGTAAAGATCAAGCTGATCTTTGTCTGGGAAACATTGGCCTAGAAAATGACTGCCCACTATAACCTGTTGGAAGTAAGATATTTAATTTTCAAACCATCCTTTGTGGTTACTTCAGGTCTCTCAGTCTGCAAGACTGCCACGCAGGCCTTCCCTGAGCTCATCAGGTCAGCAAATGGCTGTTTTCGTTCACAAATCTAAAAACAAAACAAAATAAAACTTACAGCTAAAAGGAGCAGATTGCTGGTTGCTAGAGGTGAGGTGAGCAGCAAGGGTGAAGGGGATCAAAGGTATAAACTTCTAGTTACAAAATAAATATGTCCTGGGATGTCATTATGTACAGTGCGAAGACTACAGTTAACAATACCGCATATTATATTTGCAAACCGTTAAGAAAGTAGATTTTAAAAATTCTCATCACAAGAAAACACATTTGCAACTATGTGTGGTCATGGATGTTGGCTTGACTTATTGTGGTCATCATTTTACAATATCCTATATAATAAAAGTCAAGTCACCATAAGTGTAATGACCGGAACGACCAGTGATCAGAACGGCCACAGCCCCTCACCAGGCTGGCCCCACCCCCAAGCAAGCATTTAGGGATGATCAAGCAGGCAGGCAGAGTAGTTAGGAGTGACCAGGTAGACAGATCAGTGGTTAGGGGTGATTAGAAAAGCAGACAAGTGGTTAGGGGCAATCAGGTAGGCAGGCCAGCAATTAGGGGCAATCAGATAGGCAGATGGCCCCTCGCAGGACTGGCCCTGCCCCCAGCAAAGAAAGAGGAGGCCCAGGCCACTGGTGGCGACTCTGTGGCAGGTGTGTGGCCCACATGCTATCATGCAGAGGGAGGCCCAGGCCAGCCAAGCCATTGTACCCCAACCTGAAGAGAGAGGCCACTGGTGGCAGGGGACGGGAGGGGGGGGGAGGGGGAACAGTGCTGCATAAAAGGCAAATGCAAGCAGTGGCAGTGGTGGGGTTGCAGCCAGCTGACTGCATCTGGGAGAAGGAAAGCCCTGATAGGCCCTGATCTCAGGCCTAGGGACTCTACCTGAGGGGCCCCAGATTGTGAGAGGGTGCAGGCCAGGCTGAGGGACCTCCCCCTGCCTCATACTCCCCCCACCCCCCGTGAGTGCACAAATTTTTGTACACCAGGCCTCTAGTACACATATATTGAATCATTATGTTGTACTCCAGAAACTAATATAACAATTATATCTTAAAAAGAAGAGAAAAGCAAAACTACTTTGGCTGCCACATGGAAGTTGGAATACAGCGCTACGGGGACCAAGTCTAGACACAGAGTCTGGAGTGCAGGGTTCTATGGAAGTTGCAAGAGAAATGATGGAAGCTCACATGGAAGATGGGTCGGTGTGGAGAGAACCAGCTGGGTTGGAGTGAGAGTGAAGGGGAAATAGAGATTCGCAGGGAGAGAGAGGGTCAGGGAGATGGCAGGCTTCTAGCCTGGGCAATGGTGAGGGCCAGCAGGGCCAATCTCAGAATGGAAACACGGTTTCTGTTTGGGGTTTGGTTAGTTTGAGTTGCCCGAAGGGCAGCCTGATGGATGTGTCCAGAAGGCAGAAGTGCACGGGTCATGCACCAGGAAAAAGGTCTGGGCAGAGCTTCCCCTAAATCAGTTCAGTTGCTGATGTCACAGGACCCTTCTGGTCCCCTGTGAGGGAGCTGCCTGCTCTTGGTCTGCTTCAGGGTGAAGGGGGGATGATGTCCCAGGGAAGGAGGATGTGAGTTGCCTCCAAGTTGACAGGAACTTATCCCATGTCATGAGCAAGACCGACCTGAATTACAGGATCTTTCCTTCTCCCGCAGGGAGACCTCAGGGCTTCCTTCTCCTATGTTGACCCAGGAAAAATATGCTCCAAGCTGGGCACACAGTCATATCCCTGCCTCTCTTCCCTCCTGGCTGGTTACCATATTTCAACTCTGAAGCCAAAGGGTTTTGCTCCTGACAGCCCAAAGCTCATCTCCAGCATCTTGTCCCTTGATCCCCTCAAACTCAGTTTCTCAGAAACCAGACTCAGAGTCTGCTCCACAGGCTCCTCCTCCTCCTCTCTGTTTCCTCCCTGGAGACAGGGCAGCACTGGCACCCCCTCTGAGGTGTCCACACTGCAGCCTTGCCTCTCCTTGCGTCCCCTGGATGAGACAGAACCGTGGCAATGCAACTCCCAACTGCCATGCATAGCTCTCCCTTGTACTGCCTGAGACCAGGCCTCATGATTTCTCACCTCCACCACCCCAATAACCACCCCAACTGCTGCTCCACTCCACTGATATGCTCTCTACTTGCAACCTGAGTGGTTTGTAACCATGCAGAAACTTCATTTATTTCCCTTTGATTCAAACTGGCCTTATCCAGCACCCACCTCTTTCTCCCCTGCATGTCCATTCCCTTAATCATTAAGTCCTCCAAACAATGAGGTTTTGGTCAGAATCAAACTGTCTTGGAACAAAGCCTCTCTGCTGACCACAGAGACAGTGTCAGCCAAACTAGAGATGACATCTAGGCCTCAGTTGGGATTCAGTTCCAGACCTAGGAAAACAGAACCAGCCCACCAACCACATCCTAGTAAAAGCAGACAGAGCAATATTGCAGGGTTTTGCCCCTGACAGTCCATAGCTCATCTCCAGCATCTTCTTCCTTGATCCCCTAAATTGGGGTAGAGGAAACACAAGATAACCTGAAACATCTTTGGGGCAGAAAATATATGGAATTACCCATAAAGGGAGGAAACTTGTTTTAAAGGACATAGGAGCTGACATCAGAACCAGATTGCATTGATAACTTCCCTAGCACCGACCAATCATTAGAACCATGACTATGACCACAACCCTAACTCGCTTATTCATCATGATTAATGATTTCTTCCCCTTCATAATGTGTCCATTAGAAGCCATAAGGAGCCAGGTCTGAGCATTTGCTCACCTGTGGCTCTGGGCTTGGCACAATTTCCTCAATTAATAAATCTGCTGCATTTGATGCACACAGGCAAATGAATGCCTTTAGTTCAGTAACAGTTTTTCTAAGATGCAAATCTGATGATCACTTTCTTTACCTCCTTCAGTGACCCCCATGCCAGCACAGGTGCCTCCTCACATCCCTCCTCACCCCAAGCTCCAGCCCAAATACAGCCTTGGGCACGGAGGGCCTCTTGCCTTCCTCCTGGGCACATTCATTAGCTCTGCTTGACCAGTCCGGATTGGGGTAGAGGAAACACAAGATAACCTGAAACAACTTTGGGGCAGAAAATATATTTGAATTACCCATAAAGGGAGGAAACTTGTTTTAAAGGACATAGAAGCCAACCTGAAGTATCTCCCAAAGGCCAAGGCTGGAAAAATTTTAGCAACAAAATGTATTAGATCTTAACCCATATGATAAAATATATTAGATTTTAACCCATGTGATAAAATATCCAGAAGTCCATGCTGCTATAAGTAAATAATTGAACAAATAAATAAGGGAGAAGAGATAGCTCTTTCTTACAAGAAAATTTCAATTACTCAGTATAAGAAGGAATGAGGAAAATCACCATTAAGCAAACACTATAGTAACATTTGCTGCAGGCAAGATCCATATGATTGTTAAAGTTGGTGGATGAAAGCTCATTTAGAAACAGAATATTTGCATAGTCACAAACTACTTTCCCATAAAATATTTATTCGAAATAGGAACATTATAGCTGACAAGATTGGCAGACACTACTTGAGTCAAAGGATTAAGGTTAGCTTCATCGTTAATAAGACATATTTTGTCTTGGGTACGATGTTATGTCTGGAAGTGATGCCCCAAGATAGGAACAGCATAACTTCTGTGGTATTCTTGCAATATATATATATATATATATATATATATATATATATATATATATAACTTCAATCAAGCCATGAGGAAACGTCAGGCAGAAACATATTGAGGGACATTAGACCAGTGCTCTTCTAAAGCCCCAAGATCGGCAGATAGAGAAAGACTGAGGAATTGTCATGGATTGGAGGAGACTATGGCAACTAATCGGTATGAAATCCAGGCCTGAAAAACAGACACTGGTCAAAAAACTGCTGAAACTCGTGTAAAATCTGGAGTTTGGTTAATAGTATTGTATCGATGTCAAATTCCTGGTTTGATCATTTTACTATGGTTATGTAAGATATTCATATTAGACAAAACTGGGGGAAAGGTGTTTGGGAACTCTGTACTACTTTTGCATTCTTTCTGTAACATAAATAATTTCACCAAAGTTTAAAAGATATATGCTAAATTATTGATTGATGCAATACAATGGGATTTGCTTCAAAACATTGCTAACAATTATTGTGGTAATGTGATGGGTCCATTAAGGCCCATTATACTCGTCTTTCTGCATTTATATCTGTTAGAAATTTTTCATTAGAAAAAGATACATTATACATACTTATATGTATTTATTTTTACTTATGAAGTCTCTTCCATGTGGAGCCAGGCACTATAGTCAGTCATGGGCACTGGGCAGCTCACAATTAATGGGGGGCATGAAGTGGGGGAAGACACACAGATATTAAGCAGATAAGGTCATAATTACTTGAAGAGGAAGCACAGGATGCCTAGAAGTTGGGACAAGACAGAGTTCCAAATCAAAAGAAACAGCACATGCAAGGGTCCTGAGGCTAGAGAGAAATGCTGAAGTGTAGTCTCTAAAAAAAGGGTCTAACATGGCCCAGGTAAGGCAGCTGAGTTCCTCCTGCCCACCACTAGAGAATTCAGACATATTCTTTGGGCTTACAGAATTTGGGTTGCAACAGTATTCATCATTCAGTCCTTTATATGAATTTAGATTGCTATCTCCCTATGTTCCCTATCTTATCCTCTTTTCTGACACTACCCTCCTATGATACATTTTCCCATAAGACTTTCCCATCTTCATAGCAAATTTCATCAAATCCTACATAAGCAGCACTGTTAATAGAAGCCTGGATCCAAATAAACCTGAAATCCCTTCTTTGTGCATTTATGGATAATCTTGAAATGAAACATTGCTAAGCTGTCGTTCTCTTTCAGGTCTAGTATTGAACTCTGTGGAGGCTGGAGGCTGTGGGAGTGACTGCTCCTTATTGGACTCCACCCCTTTAGGAGGGAGAAGGTTGTCAAAATATTTAAGCATCTAACACAGATATTAGGCAGTGACCTTGAGGAGCGGAGCAGAGAGACAGCGTGAACTTAATAGGTTAGTACTGACCTTACACATCTCTATACATTTTCTTGTGTTGGAAAATTGGGAAATTTTTAATAATGTATTATTTTATGTGGGTACTCTATGTTCTTTTAAAAAATATATATTTTATTGATTTTCGACAAAGAGGACGGGAGAGGGATAGAGAGAAACATCGACCAGGTGCCTCCTGCACACTGCCCACTGGGGATGTGCCCGCAACCAATGTACATGCCCTTGACCAGAATCGAACCTGGGACCCTTCAGTCCACAGGCTGACACTCTATCCACTGAGCCAAACTGGTTCTGGCAGTACTCTCTGTTCTTATTGTGCCTCCCTTGTGTATTCAGCAGACAATTCAAGCATTATTTATTAGTTCCTCAAGGCCAGGTCTTTAAAGAAAAATAATAACCAATAATTTTGAAAATGAAGGTAGAGAACTTGATGATATGGGAAAAAGTAAAAGTGTTATTATTATAGGTAATGAGAAAATACAATATTCCAGTTACAGGAGATCATGTGAGCTTACATTAAAGTCACTTTTGTCATCATAAATGATGCAATAGGATGTGCATATAGTAGTCAACACACAATGGTGCTGAATTTAAATTTGACAGGATCACACATTGAGCAATGAGAAGAAAATGTATGACAATGGTTGTGTGCCTCCTGAACAGACACCTCTTGTTGGGAAACCAATAGGCAGCAATGCCTTCCAATCAGAATTCTTATATTAGCTTGTTGCTCTTATGAGTTACTTTGTGATTAAACACATATCTATCTCCTCTTTCTCTTCCTTCTCCTTCCTTTCCTCCTCAACCCCCACCCGCTCCCCAACCCTCCATCTTGCTCTCATCCTCCTTCTCCTCCCCTTCCTCGTTTAATGCTTTTGGACCAAAGGTTAGGAAGGGTTTGTTAGAAAGAAAAGACTCAATCTGACTAGTGAATTTAAATGTATAATGATTTTAAAATAGGAAGTCAAGTGCCTCTGGGTTTACTTTTTAAGCAAACTTGAGAAAATAATGGCCTTCTCTTGAGCTGTGAGATTCCCAGTCTGACAGAAGATTTGCAAATTCCTTCTATTTGCCAAGTTAAATATTCTTCTTCGCCACCTTGCCAAAGCTTTTTGGCATAACCATTGTGTTTCTACTATGTAGAAAGTTCTACTGCTTTGATAGTTCCATTTAAATGGCACAATGTTGGGTTTTATAATTAGGATTGGCTACTTCATTCTATGATTCTAGATTATAATTTAATCACTGCTATACTGTAAAATGGCAGCCTTACTAGGGAAATTCTAAAAGAACACAAAGCATAGCATTTGAGAAATCTACCCATGCCATGTCACTTGGGGAGTGTACTAAACTTTGAGCAAATGGCCTGTTGAACAATGAACTGTGCTCAATACAAGGTGTACTATAACAACTTCTCGGGAAGCTCACTAATTTAGTATCGGACAAAGACACTAATTTCTTTGGGCTGTGAAAATTCAGTAATATAGAATAATAGGAAGAAACTTGTCTGAATGCCAGGAGAATTGGGATCTAATTTAGACTTTATCACTAACTAGCTAGCTGCCAAGTCATACCCTCTCTTTGGTGTGTAGCATATTCTTTACACTCTTGAAGGACTACTCTACTTCTCAGACCCTCTCTGGGTCTATAATTTGGGAAGTCTTTAGGGGAGAGCAACACACATCAAGGGAACATTCGTTCTCAGAAGGCACATGCAGTCACCCAGTAGGGTGCAACCTAATGAGAGTCAGTAGTGCCCCGGAAGAATTGTCAACATAAAAAAGAGCAAAACAGAGTTCTCATACAGGGAAGCCTCATTATTCCAGTTGTCAACAAGGCTATTTTTCTGACCAGACTTAAATCTCTTAAGGGAAAGGAACAAATCAGACTTGTTTCTTGTTCCCAAAGAGCCATTATTGCTTGATGCATGAAGCTACTCCATGAGTGTTAGTTGAGGAAGTTTGAATGAAACGTCCTAAGAAGAGAAAATATATTACATGTCATTCAGAAACAAGGTTCTAAGAAGCAATTAAGTAAGTAAGTAAATAAATAAATATCATTTGGTACACTTAAACTCTTTTTGTAACCAAACCCAAATTTGGCTGCTTTTTGCAATGAGAGCCAAACTCATGACACAGGTGTGGTGAAAAAGAAAAGAGGTTTATTTGAGTGCTGGCATCTTGGGAAGATGGGGTACTTTTCCCAGTCCTTTGAGATCTCAGTGCTGACGGAGGTTTTTATAAGGGTGGACAGGGACTGTACAACAAACAGATCAGGGGGAGGGGAATGGGAAGTGCTGCTTCTCCTAAGAAGGGGGACCATGGGAAAGGGCCAGAGCTTCCTCCCCTACTCTCAGAGTTCTCTCTCTTCAAACCAGAATTTGTAGCTTTACTGAGGACACCTGTGGCCCCAAGCAGTACCGTGTTTCCCCGAAAATGATTCATACCCCGAAAATAAGACCTACTTAATGGGAAAATAATACATCCCCTGAAAATAAGATCTAGCACATTGTTGGGAGCAAAAATTAATACAAGACACTGTCTTATTTTCAGGGAAACAGGTTAGTTCTCTAAACTATAAAAAAGGCTAAATAGGGAATGACAATACAGGGCTTTATTTACACACTTTAATAAAACAGAGTGTTGGCTGTGGGCCTTGAGAAAAGGCAGAATAAAACACACCATTTATTGCTTAATTGTAATGTTCATTTACGGTTACCTTTTGACATATAAAAATTCAAGTTTCACATACCTTTTAAAAGTGTAACTATTGCGTGAAGGTATATATGTTTTGTTAAAAAAAATTATCCACAAAATCTTGCAAAAACACTTAAAAAACATTTTCTGACCAGATGTCTAGTGACTAAGAATGGAGCAGAAATTGTCCCCCACTAAGTCTGGGCAATTAAATCCTTGCCTGGGCACACCTACCAGCTCCACCAATGTAACAACGAAATGGCACACATAGCTTCTATAAAGTGGCATCTTTCAGATACGTAGTGGTTTTTGGAATATGCATGCCCTTGGTGGCCTGGGCAACAAACAGGAAGATTTGAACCTCTTGACTTGCATGATTTTGTGGGGGTTTTCTGGGTCAAGTGAATAGCAAATCATTTTCAGAGGTCACCCCTGGCCGCTTTTGGGAAGAGCAAATCTTTGCTTTTTAATGACTTCTGTGCCTTTGTACTGAAAACACTGATAAAACCTGCCCCAGACTTTTGCTGGAATTTCCCAGTCCTATGTGAGGAGCTGTCTTTGGCTCCTCCCCTCCATGTGCTGCTGTCCCAGCTTGGAACAGAGCAGTGGTGCTCAGCCAGAGGTGATTTTGCCCCTGATTTTATTTTGAGTTGTCATGATGGGAGAGAGGGTCAGGGCACTTTGCTACCGGCAACTCGTGGGTAGAGGTCAGGAATGCTGCTAAAGTAAATATCCTCCAATGCTCAGGTCTGCCCCCCACAACAAAGAATTATCAGTCAGTGGTGCAGAGAAACCTTAGAAAAGGACAATTGCTGTCAGACTCGTTTGGCTGACCCAGACAAATGAATTTCTCACATTTTACAACAAACCAGAGCATACAGTCACATATACACACTCACATAGTGTAAGTGTAACTAAAATTAAATTTTTATTTAATATGTAGTTAGACTTACTACATGTGGTACATTGATAGTTATTATTATATTTCAAATAGAAAATGCTAGTCAGAACCCACTGTTCTGATTTCACAGTGCACTGAGGGATCACAATCCATAGTTTACAATATACTATTTTAGAGAAGTTTCAAGACTTTGGTGTCCAATATAAGTGTTTTTTAAGTGTGTTCAAATGATAGGTTTACCACTGATTTTAGGCCATTTGCTTAACCTCTATAGCCATCAGAACCCCCAACTATAAACTTAGAATAAAGTAAGATGTAATTCAAGTCATTTTTACCAAGATTAAATAAGGATAAAAATCAGAAACTATCCATTATGTGGTAGACACTAAACATGTTAGTTCCTTTCCATGTACTATAAAGGTAATGCACTAACATCCTTTTTTTTTCTAAATGGAAAATAAAATTCATCCAGCGGTGGGAAAGTATAGAATTCCAGTAGAAAATAGAAATGAACCCTTCCTCTGTGGAGGGAATTTAGAAGGTTTTGGTGACTATCAGGTCAGGACTAAGCCCCACTTCAGGCATTTGCACAAGGGCAGCATGGCAGCCAAAGAGCAGAGGACTAATTCTGCTCCCTTCTCCTCCCCTCTGTGATTAAGTCCTCTGGCTTCAAGGCCCCTCACCAGCTGACTTGCTTCTACTGTGTGGGATGCAGACTGCTCTGTTTATATCCCAGGGGTGGGCAAACTTTTTGACTTGAGGGCCACAATGGGTTTCTAAACTGGACCGGAGGGCTGGAACAAAAGCAACCTGACCATGCTGGCACTCTTATCTTGGGCTGCTGGTGAAGGAGCGGAGGGGAGAGCAAGAGAACCCTCTGCTCATTTGGCTCCACAGGCAGGATAGAACAGCCGAATGGGCCGGATCTGGCCCGAGGGCCTTATTTGCCCATGGCTC
Organism: Vespertilio murinus; assembly: GCA_963924515.1. Classification (NCBI taxonomy): domain Eukaryota; kingdom Metazoa; phylum Chordata; class Mammalia; order Chiroptera; family Vespertilionidae; genus Vespertilio; species Vespertilio murinus. The sequence goes on along the minus strand of OZ004705.1, from coordinate 129,273,828 downwards.
GTAGTTTGCCCATGGCTGTTATATCCTCAGAATGAGGACAAATGGCAACCTGAGACTTACTTGGTGCAATTTGACACCAATGGCCAATATTGGCTGAGAATGTGGGCAAAGAAAGACCTCATGGAACTCCACCAATTCCACCATTAACAAAGCAGATACCTCACCCTTCTGTCCAAATATACACCATAAAATACAATTTGTTTCTATGGTTTCATTCATTATGAATGCATTCACTCATGTTTACAGAAACCGGTAGGCTGCTTCATGGCCGGGAAGCCCAAGCTTCACTATTTCAATGCACGAGGCCGAATGGAGCCCATCCGGTGGCTCCTGGCTGCAGCTGGAGTCGAGGTGGGTTCTGAGTTCCGTCATCTTAAGTTGGATCTAAAATTGACTGTAGCCGAAACCGGTTTGGCTCAATGGATAGAGCGTCGGCCTGGGGACTGAAAGGTCCCGGGTTCAATTCCGGTCAAGGGCACGTACCTTGGTTGCGGGCACATCCCCGGTGGGGAGTGTGCAAGAGGCAGCTGATCCGATGATTCTCTCTCATCGATGTTTCTAACTCTCTATCCCTTTCTCTTCCTCTCTGTAAGAAATCAATAAAATATTTAAAAAAATAAAATAAAATAAAATAAAATTGACTGTATTAGAGTACTTTCTCACATAAGCTAGGAGGCTTCCATACTAGATGGCCTGTGAATGATTTTGCCTTAAATAAAAATATCATGCATATTAGGAAAGAATTGGACTATTTGACCAATAAAAATTTTAAAGATCCTGCCATTGTAAGAATACAGGAAAAATTAAAATAAAATTTTAAAGGAAACAACAGAAACAGCCACTAAACATAATTTACAGACCTTATTTTGATTTTAATGAACAGTAAAATATTTGACACATATACAACTACTGATTGAATATTAGAGGATATTAAAAATCATTGTTGATTTTTAGTTGAGATTTTATGTGTGATATTGTGGTTATTTTGATAATAAATGTAATGTTTTAGAAATATAAATTAAAGAGTTAAGTATTAAATGATACTGTATATGTGGTTGTTTCAAATTTTCACAAAATGGGAGCGTGGATGGGCAAATAGATGACACAAGATTGGCCTGTGTGATAATGTTTGTAGCTGGGTGATGGATACAAAGAGGATCTTTGTACTGTTATTTTGTACATGCTAGAGATTTTTAAAACAAAAGGATAAAAACGATAATATTAGAATGTAATGTAATTAAAATGGAGATATAACCACAAAAGTGGAGAGGAGCAGATTATAACAAGCTGCCTGTTAAGGACGTAAAGCATGTACTCAGCAATGATTTTGTTGAGCACCTTTAAGTGCCAGGTTCTGTGCTTGGTTCCGGGATACATGGATGAACAAGTTGGACAAGGTCCCTGCCCTCAGGAAGCTTATATTTTAGTCAGGATGCAGACAAGTGAATAGGTGATTAAAAGGAGGCATGGGAGCATCTAGGAGGACATTCAAGCATTTACAGCAAGCATGTCAATCTTAAGGTGCACGGGCCACATATGGTCCACAATGAATATTTTTGTGGCCCATCTAATATAACGGTATGTAAGAAACGTTTTAATAAAAAATTCATAAGTTAATCTTTACAATATCCTGTTATACATAATTATTAATAACGAACTACAACGCTCACTAATGAATGATTGTCATAATCATGTTGCCTTCAGTTCCTTAAGTGCCTTAAGCGCAGGCACACCATTTCCCTCCACTAATACTAACAGCAAATATTCTAGCAGCCTATTGCCATGCCATTAGTCTTGTGCTAACTTGTTTGGTGTGCACAACAGGAACATCTCGCTTTCGGAGAACAACAAAATTAGGTTTATATGCAATACATTTATTAATTTGTGCAGTCATTCAGTGTCTGGTAAGTTAATCGTCAAGAAAAAATATTAATTTTAATTAAATTTTTATATTTTTTTATGTTAACAGTGACTCATTTATTTCAGCCCTTTGTATTCAGCATGTCTCTATAGAAATAAACCTAGGTTTCTGAGAAAATGGAAGCCTTTGTTTTTTTGCGGACCACATAAACTTAAACCTTGTTAATTTGGCCCATGTTAGCTTTTGAGTTTGACATGCTTGATTTTCAGTGGCAAAATGCCAGATTCTGCATGGAAATTTGGTAGGTTTCTGTGGCACTCTGTTGAGCTCTCCCTCTAGAGGTGTCAATGAGAAAAGCACATCTCTCTCAGTCCACATCAGAGTGACTCAGCAACTCAGAGGGTTTTCAGGAGAGGGAGTCAGAATGAACTCAGAAAACTTTGTCCCACAAATCAGGGCAGTAAAGGAGGGTTTCAGGTGAGGGAGACAGGAGCTTTAATGTGCTTCCTTCAGCTTCATAACAACATGTTTACCTGAGCCAGGATTATACTTTCTTCATTGGTTCATGAAGGCATGGGGACTTGAGCCTGACTCTTAATTGCATGAGTAAGAAAGTACCCAAAAAATATAAATAGTGCCATGAAGCCTTTTTTTTTTCTCTCTTTCCATAAACCCATCCCGGCTTCAGCTCTGGGGTTCAGAAACCTGTTCAGAGCCTGTGGGCAGGATGAGGTCAGCACAGGAGGGTGACTAGGAGGTGATGTGGAGAACATCTCAGGCTTCCTCTACTCCATCCCAGCTTTACTGAAGAGGGTGTGGGGTAAGGCTCTTGGCCAAGAATCTCTGGGTTCTCTGCTCCCAAAAGTTGATCTTCACAATCATTTTCATCTCCATTAACCTCACAAGGAACATCACGTCAGCCAATGCCATCCTCCCTTGATGACCATCCTCCATCTTTTATATTTGCCTTGAACTGGAAGCTTTATAAATTGCTGCACACATAACTCACTACCTGGTCTTCCCCCATGGAATTATGTAGATTCACAACAGACTGTTCCACTGAGCAAGCTAGAGACCACAACTTTTATCATAAAATATCCCTTTTAAACTATAAAATAAAATGAAGTGATGTAATTGTCACCTTAGTGACAGCATCTTAGATGGTTATGGGCCCATGGATAACCCATGCTGGGGGGGGTACACACTTTCCTGACCTGTCTCCTATGGAGAGAAAGGCTTTTCTGAGATATTAAAACTCTATATCTAGAAGAACTTCCCAGACCCTTCCCCCAATAACACTCCCCTCCCAAATCATTACCTGACCAATGACAGATGTAAAAGGAGGTGGAGGTGAATGGAAACTCCCAAATGTGAGCCATGCTCTGTCCTGTATTTAAAATATCTTTATAGTTGAAAGGATTACAGATGTTCTATCCTTCTTCCCACCCCCCGCCCCCCGCTCCCCTCCCCAATAACTCCCTCCACCCTGCTCCCACCCACTCCCCAGGCCTTCCCCACATTATTGTTTGTCCATGAGTTAAGCATATATAATTTCTTCGGTCAGCTCCTCCAGCCTCCCATTTCCCGCCATCTCCTCTGAAATACATCAGTCTATTGCATGTTTCAATGTCTCTGGATCTATTTTGTTCGTCAGTTTATTTTGTTCATTAGATTCTACACAATCATGTGATACTTGTCTTTCTCTGACTGGCTTATTTTGCTTCATGCTCTGTTCTTGATGGCTCTAATTTGAATTTCCAAATAGCTTGATTGTGTTCCTCTGTGTACCATGCCAAACTCGGAAAATCTTACCTTCTCCCTATGATGTACCAGGCAGAGGTCATTTAAGGTTAAAAGTTCTGTAATACTATGGAAAGAAAAATGAGAACTCCTTTACTCTTTCTGGTTCCAGTATGAAGAGCAATTTTTGGAAAGGCCAGAAGACTTGGAAAAATTAAGAAATGGTAAGACAATGTATCTAAATTGCTCTGATGAAGAAATCTAGAAAGTCAATAGTGAGATTTGAACACCAGGCAATGTCTGTGTGTGTATGGTGGGAGCTGGAGGGTGGGTGAAAGAGGAAGGAAAGTAGTTCAAATGTAAGGGTGGGGCTCCTTGAACAGGTCTCATCACTCACTCAGGGCTAGGAAGGGCTTGAATTCAGAGTATTTGCCAAACAACCATCTGTTGTAACCTGGAATGCCCGCTCCTTCCTTCTCCTTCTTTCTGCACCCACCGTGAGGAGCTGTGTCCACTCAGGACCCCACCAATCCACCGACACTCAAATGCATGCATCAGGGTGAAGAGAGTAGGAATTGTCCCAGCAGTTGCTTTGAATAATCTCTATGGTTTATTGCAAGGTAACATCTTAGCAATATTGTAGATGCTGACGTCAGGGAAAGAGACCACTATGTAAAAATCTCTCTCCAAACCTGCCTTAAATGCCATGAAAAGCATGAGAGTTCCTGTGGGAACTTCCCATTTGAAATGCCATCTTGCAGGCAGCCAGCTGCAGACTCTCTCCAGCTTCTTTTGAAAATATCCACAAAAATAAATCAATCTTAAAAATTGCAGGCAGCTACCATGTATCTGTTGGGAAATAAAAATATAAATAAAATAATGAGTTAAAAACTAAAAAGCAGATTGATAAGAAAAAATACTATTAAAAAAAACTAAGAACAAAATGCCATTTTGTTGAAGTATAACCTGATAATTTCAACAAACTGTTTTCCACTTAAAAGACTGTGTCCATGAGACAGTTCACTCTACTTTTTCTTTCTTCTTTCACAAGATGGGTCTTTGATGTTCCAGCAAGTGCCCATGGTGGAAATCGATGGGATGAAGCTGGCACAGACCAGAGCCATTCTCAACTACATTGCTGCCAAATACAACCTCTATGGGAGAGACATAAAGGAGAGAGCCCTGTAAGTATTTTTTATGTGTTTTCATAAACAATTATTAACCAATTAGATTCTTCCTCGAATGATCAGGATTGTGTCGGGGGATCATGACTAACAGCAGCATGAGCCTTGGAGGAATAGACTGAGGTCCAGTCCAGCAGGGAGCATGAGGAGGAGGGATTGCACTTGAAGTGGAATCAAGCAGTGGGATTAGCAAAGAAGACTCAGTCCACAGAGGTAACACAGGGAGTGACAGAGTTTTCTAAACACTGGGGAACTATGAAGCCAGGAGGATGGAAGAATCATGATTCCAGGTGCTCAGGCCTTTAAAGATAAAACTGTAGAAGGAAAGGGCACAAAGGGGCTAATTCTCAAGTTCCAGAAATCATAGAAACAGTTACCAAGAACCTAACTCAACAGCCCGTTGTGTGGACTGGCCACTTGACAAGGTTTACCAGAGGCAGGTTTTCAAGAGGCCAGGGTTACTTGGAGCATTTTTTTCAGTACTTAAGTAGCCAGATTTATTCAATACAGCTACATCTGGGGAGGGGTTCCTTTTGAGAGGGAACCACATGATTGAAACTAAAATATGTAAGGAACTGGTAGCACTTACTCGAAACATTAAGCATAGAGTTATCCTATGTCAGTACCTCCACCTCTTAGGTATGTACCCAAGGTAATAAAAAATACATCCACACTAAACCTCGTATTATGGCTTCATGGACCTCCTTGGGAGCCCTCAGGTGAAATATGAAACTGGCAGGGAGAGACTGAAGAAATAGGCACTCCAGTCCTAATTGGTAGGTGGCAGGTTTAATAAACAAGGACATTTGTTCATGACCACAAGATGTGAGGTTTCTGATTCCACCTCCAGAATCTTAAAAGCTTATATAGAGGCCTTTACTGGGTCACACATCAAGTCCAGATGGTCTCATCCCCGCATTCCTATCTCAAGGCTGTGTCCCTGGGAAGGCATATGGAGAGCACATTCCAAGCACAGGGGAGGGAGTGGGGAGCCTACAATTGCCCAGGCCCAGCTTGGGGGTCAAATGACATTCACATCTCCTTGTTGACCTTCTCCAATGTGCACACAAATGTTCCATAGCAGAGTTCTCACAATATTTGAAAAGTGGAAAGAATAGAAATGTCCATCAACTGGTGAATGAATGAACAGAGTGGAATATTTATACAATGGAATGTAACTTAGCCATAGAGAGGACAAAATTCTGATGTTGGTGACAACATGAATGCACTTTAAAAATAGTATACAAGCTCTCTTCCACCATGCTGTCGGCGTGAGTGGGACAGAGCCCATGCTAGCATGGAAGAGGCTCTTTTGTTTATTGCATCGGACTCGGCTCCCTGGTGGTCCTTGGGGATCACGAAGTCTGGGCATAACATTTGGGGGCTCGCCCGGGATCCCCAAGACCCTGAGGGACTCCGATCCGGAGAGCCTCACTGACCGCGGTAAGTGTGTGTGTGTCTGTGTGCTTGTGTTAGAGCTCTGAAGGGATGAGGAAAACCCTTGTGTTGGTAGTGCCCGAAGAGGTCTAGATGGACGCATCGCTGGAAGACTACGGGCCAGAGGATTCGGAAGACGTTCCGACCTCCTGGGAGGGCCCCTCACAGGCAGGAGAGACATGAAAGCCTCTCCTAGAGGGCCCCTCACATGCGGGAGAGGGATGGAAACCTTTCCCAGGACGAGGCGAGTGGCGTGAGCCGACGTCTCACAGGCAGGAGAGAAGTGGATCTCTCCTTGAGGGCCGCTCACAGGCCGGAGAGATGTGGATTTCTCTAGTAGAGCCCTCACATGCGGGAGAGGGATGGAAACCTTTCTCAGGACGAGGCGAGCGGCGTGAGCCGATGTCTCACAGGTGGGAGAGAAGAGGATCTCTCCTAGGTTTGATTTTAAGTTGAAACGTTGATGTTGGGCGCCTTCTTGTTGGTTGTTGTGATTTTCTGTGCTGTGGAAGTTCAGAAGGGCCAATGGCAGACTTGTTCTAGTGAGTTGGGCGCCTTCTTGTTGGTTGTTGTGATTTTCTGTGTTGTGGAGGTTTGGAAGGGCCAATGGCAGACTTGTTGTTCTAGTGAGTGGCCAGCTTTCAATGTTGGAGGGCTACTGGTTGGCGTGAGGTTGGTTTTGCTTCCATGGAGTTGGAAGACTGTTCTCAGGATCCCTCTGTATGTTTCTGTGTTCTTTGTATATTTGTGTAAGTAAGGGTTTCAGTTTGCTCTTGTTTGTAATTTGTTGACTCCCCCAGAGCAGGCAGGAGGTAGAGGGGGGAGACATGTGGAGATCCAATATGGAAGCTAAATTAAAGCTGGTTTCCCAAGGCATTTTAAGCAGCTTTTGAAAGTCCTGCCCTGAGGCAGTAACCAGCAGGAAGCAGATAACAGGTTTATCGTATCAGTATGGGGAACTTGCCTCAGTTGCCATTGTCTCAATTAGATAGGGCGTGGTTGGCTCTGACCTTTCAGAGCTTCAAGGTTGACCAGCCTATTTCTATTAGTGAGACAATAATTGGTTTCTGGCACATGAAGTCTAGAAAATTGCTTTTAAAATGTAAAAGTATTATTGATTTGGGAAATGCTAAGTATTTGATTTGCTACCTGAAAAATTTAAAGTTCTGTAAGTTTAAGTTCTCTTGCCATGAAGAGGTTTTTAAACTACACCTTATTTTTAATGGAGGAAGGGGTGAACCGCCCTTCCCACCCAGAACAGGTAATCCCAGCCAGCAGCTATCTTTACGTTAAAGTTAATTGCTGGATTTTGGAATTTGTTCTTAAAAATATAAAGGTTTATTAATGGGGAGCTGCAGGATGTTTGACTTGCGAGCTCTGAAGGTTTTGAGATTTGGATATGCTTAAAGAATGTGGTTTCTTGTTCAAATTAAAAAATTGTAATAAGAAGTGAAACACCACTGCTGAAACTCTGGAATCCAAAGGTGGCAGGAGAGGGCGAATCTATCTGCTCTCCTGCAATGAGATTACTCAATTTATTAAGCATGGAAAAAAAAAAAATGTGTGACCAAATATGTTGCTGAAACTTCTCCCAAAGTAAGCAGGATGTGGGGGAAGGGAGTAACACGTGGCAATCCACGTTTAAATTTGCCTCGTTAAAAAAGAAAAAATCTAGAGGACAGAATTGAAGTTATGTCTTGTATTTTTCTTAGAAACGTGTTAATCTAGGACATGCAAAATAAGAAGGAAACCTTTAATTAGTTTAAGGCTGAGTGCTCTGTCACATAGCAAACCCCCAAGTGGCCACTGGGATTTCTTTTTTCCAGGGGTGCTTGCTCGCTGTCAGAGGGTAATCGGCCCACCTAACAAAATGTCTGTATTTGAAAGTATGAAGTTGTAACAATTGTGGTCAAAAAAAGAGTTAAAAGCAGGGACCTAATTCTAAAGTTGACTACATTGTAAAATCTTTAGAAGAAATACCCTCAAGCAGAGGGGATTTTCAGAAAATTCAGGGAGTTTGAATGCAATGTAGGGGTCACTGCTCCCCCTACTAGCAGAAGGCAAGTGCCTTTACCAGTGGAAACAGAGTGGACTGCCGGATGAAAACGCCTTGGTGGGAGTGCCTCCTCCATCTGGGACCTGTGCCATGCTCCCTGCCTCTGCCCACCAGGCATCCATCCCCCTCCAGGGGTTGTTTTGAGTAACGGTGGCAGGGACAAGGAGAAAAATTCCATTGTGACCCTCTACCCCCCCATGAGACTGTTATAGTTAATAATTATTTGTGTGATTTAACCCCTAGAAACTGCTTGGACACTTTTCACCGATGTTCTGTTAGGGGGCTTAGAGGTGTGGCTAGATCTGTATCTGTAGGAAAATGGCATTTTAAATTTCAAGAGGCTGGAGGCCTGGGAACAGGGTACTGGACCTGCTCCCTCCTCCCTTGCCTTTTCTATAAAATTTGAGGCATGGTTTTATATTTTTGAAGGATATAGGAAGAAGGTTTAAAAGTTAATTTGATAAAGATTTTTGTAAAGGTTGAAAAGAGAATGTCCTGACAGGTTAGCTGGGAGAGGCAAGCCTGTTAGTTTCCTGGTGGACACTGGGGCAGTCCATTCAGTCTTGACAGAGCCGATGGGACCCACACATCAGTCCAGGGAGCCTCCTTGGACATGAAAGAAGGACTGTGGACCTTGGAAGGAACACAAACTGGGGGAATGCAGCTGCTGAACTGGACCAAAGTGGAACAATGGGCCTTTGAGAAGGCTTTCATCTCAGCACCTGCACTAGCCTTGCCAGATGTCGCGAAGCCCTTCCACGTCTATGTGAGTAAGTTAAGGGGCATTGCCAAAGGGATTTTTACTGAGACTCTAGGTCCCTGGAAGAGACTTGTTGCCTAAGAGACTGGACCCTGTGGCAGCAGGGTGGCCAGAGTGCCACCAGGCAGTGACCACCACATCATTGCTGGTGAAGGAGGCAGATAAGCAGACTCTGGGCCAGGAGCTACACTGGCTGTCAGCCCTGCTGGCCTGCTTCCTGATGATGGTCCAGAGGATCCCATTCATGGCTGCATGGAGGTGATGCAGTGCTGCCATCATCACCAGACGAGGGACATTGTGCCATCCACAGAGAAAGAGAGTTACCAACTGCAGCTGGAAGGAATTGGATGAACAGAAGCAAGCCACTGAAGGACCAGATGATTGGTGGACCCCCAAGATGACAGAATGTTGGTCCCAGAGGCTCTAGGTCAGACGTTAGTTGCCCAGTGGCACCAGGTTACCCACTTAGGTATCACCAAGACTTTTGAGCTTCTGTGAGGCAGAGTTGCTAGAAGTACTGTCTGAGCAAAGGTAAATGTGAAACAAGGTAAGGGGGTCCCCCTGGAAATTCAGGTTCCAGGAAACTTCCCCAGGAGAGCATTACACTTCAGATTAGACAGAAACTGCCTCTATAGTAGTCAAGAGATTACTCCAGGAGATTTGGGCTGCCAGTATAACAGCCCAACCTTTGTGGCCAAGGTATCTCAAAGTATAGCTCAAGCATTAGGACAGGCATGAGCAGGACTCTGAGAAGGAGTTTGACTAAATGTGTCCTAGAATCGGTGAAAATTGGACCAACCCCCTGTCCTTTGCCCTCTTGTGGGCTAGGTGTAACCCTATTGGGATGGTTTCCCCTCTTTTTGAGATCATGTAACCATTCCCTTGCTCAAGTCCTTACAGGCTCTGCAGTTTGCTTGTTCCAGATGCACTGCCAGTGCTCACCGCAGACCCTGTACCCCAGGAACTCAGTGTGGGTAAAGAAATTCACTGCCCAAGGACTCAAAGGGACACTACCCACGGCTGTTGAAGTAGACGGCACCCAGGCTTGACTATATGACTCCCAGCTTCTGCATGGCCTGGATCCTGGCAACTAGCCGCCTCACCTGTGAGATCCCCAGCCTGGGCTCCACGCAGGACAGGAGGACAATTGATGCCCGCAGGAGGGGAACTGGACTTCATTGAGGACAATAATGATGGGAACTGTGGTACTAGGGTCTCATTAACTGTATTTGTTGTTTATGCTAATTCTTAAAAAAAAAAATAGTATACAAAATGAAAGAAACCAGACACAAAAGTCCATATATAAAATGATTCCACTCATATGAAATGTCCAGATATTCAAATCCATATAAATAAAAAGTAGTTGTGTGGTCTCCTAGGGAAGGAATTTTGGGGAAATAGGGAGTGAAGGTTAAGAGTACAGAATTTCTTTTGTGCCTGATAGGAAATGTTCTGGAATTAGAGAGTATGATGATGACTTCAGAATGTACTAAAATCTACAGAACAGTAGGGTGATATTTATGCTATGTAAATACATTATTTCAATAAAGCTAGAATATTTATAAATATTGTAGAAAACCCAGTTTAGAAAAAAGAAAAAACTCCTCTCTAACATGCACTGGTTGAAACTATATAAAGGATCAGCAGTGCAAACAGGGCCAATGTTTAGAATCAGCAAATGGAGTGGGTTGGGAACTGTGTTCTATGGTGCTGTGTTCTATGGGGACTGTGTTCTATGAAAATTCATTGAAAGAACTGCTAATAATTGGGCATATAAATGGGCCTTGGCAGGTAATAGGATAAGAGAGGGAGAGGGGACATGACTGAGATGTCTGTTCCAGGGACTCTCTGCAGAGTCCTCAGGTGGCAGGCCTTCAGCCTTATGGATCACATGGAGTTTGTGCCCAGAACCAATCACAGCAGAGATGGCAAACCCTAGGTAGCATCTCACTGGGAACCTACAGTGACTCCAGCATTTCTCCATGCCTGTGACTCTGGACACCTCAAAGATGTTCTCTGTCAGGATATTTGGTCATAAACATAACAAAAATTTTAGACGTAGATAGCTACCTTAATATGAAATGTTAAAATTAAGAGGAAATCATAGCTGAATCACTGGTATATAAAAATTCACCCAATGGAGGTGAATTACTTTGATACCTCCAGATACCCTATTCTCTTACATTTTTAAACTATAACTTGTAAGGCAGATGACAATTGACAACTGGGTCATTTTTGTCTTTTAGGATTGATATGTATTCAGAAGGTATCGCAGATTTGAATGATATGACCATGCGTTTCCCACTATGCCCACCCGATCAAAAAGATGCCAAGATGACCCAGATCAGAGAGAGAACAACAAATCGTTATTTCCCAGCCTTTGAAAAGGTAAGTGGGCTGTTCAGTGTTTGGGGCACTGAGACTAGAGAACAAAGAGAACTGGTGCCTGGGCAGTCCCAGGATATTGACCTTCACTTCCATTGGGGCCTCCTGACTACTGATGGAGCACCCTGGCTCTCAAGGGATGTTATCAAAATCTCCTGTGGAGAGGATATGAACCTGTAATATCCAAGTTATAATCTGTCAGCAAAAGTTCAGTTTACGATTGCAACAAGATGGCGGCAGAGGTAAATACCTAACTGCAGCCGCACTCAACAATTTCAAAAAATACAACTAAAATATAAAGTGGACATTATCCAGAACTACAGGAAAGTTGACTGACTGGAAATTCTACAACTAGAAGGAAAGAAAAAACCTGAAGGACAATCAGAGGAGCTGTAAAAGCCTAAGGTATGGAGACACGGTGCGCTCGTGGGGAGAGGACGAAGCCAGAGAGGAGGGGCGGCTGAGTGCCTGGCTGGCGTTCCCTAGCGGGAAGGAGATAAAAGCTCCAGACTGTGCTGAACCCCAACTCCGACTGCACTGAACCCCAGTTCTGGGCGAGACTCTGGGGTCCCAGGCTCATACAGAGGGAATCTGGGCTGAAAGGCGGAAGCTCAGGGGAGAGGCGAAGGGCAGAGCCCCGGAGTCGTGCACATTGTGCGCAAAGGACAGACTGTTCACTGATCTGCTGAATTGCCCCAGCGGGAAGGACTCAAAAGCTCAGGACTGTGCTGAGCCCCAGTTCTGACTGCACTGAACCCCAGTCCTGGGCAAGACCCTCAGGCCCCAGCCTCATACAGGGGTAATCTGGGCTGTAAGGCAGAAGCTCAGGGGAGTGGTGAAAGACAGAGCCCCCGGAGTTGCGCACATTGCGTGCACAGAGGACAGAGGGTTGATTGGGCCACGAGATTGCCCTAGTAGGAAGGAGACATAAGCTCTGGACTGTTCTTAACCCCACTTCCAACTGCTCTGAACCCCAGTTGTGGGCGTGTTGGGGGAGAGACTACACTGTCTGGTAGCGGGCGAAGCTCTAGGGCGCCTTTCTCTCAGAGGTGCTTGCAGCGAATACCAAAGGACACTGAGGTACACTGAGCCTCAGGAACCTCAGAGGGTGGGGCTAACCAGAAGCCAAGGCTGTAGGCTCCACACTGAAACTCTGCCCCATCCAAGCTGAACACAGAGGCTTTTGCAGGTTTCCAAGTCTAGTGGAATAAGGTTGTCTCCTGGCATAGACACAGCTGATCCTCCCAACCTACCAACTCAGGGAAGCAGCGAAAATGCCGAAACGAGGAAACAGATCACAAACGAAAGAAATGGAGGACAAAAAGCGACTGGTTATAGAGTTCAAAACCATGCTTATAAGGTTGTTCAACAATCTCTTAGAAAAGGCTGATAAAATAAATGAGACCTATGAGGATATGAAAAGGGATCAACAAGAAATAATAAAGGGTCAACAAGAAATAATAAAGGGTCAACAAGAAATAAAGAATACATTCTCTGAAATAAAAAATATTATACAGAGTCCTAAAAACAGATGGGAAGATTGCAAGAACCAAGTCCAAGATTTGGAACACAAAGAGCCAGAGGACACTCCTCCACAGAAGCAAGAAGACAAGAGAATCCAGAAAGTTGAAGATAATGTAAGAAATTTCTGGGACAACTTCAAGTGAACCAACATCAGAATTATGGGCATCCCAGAAGATGACAGAGAGCAAGATACCGAAAACATATTGAAAGAAATAGTGACAGAAAACTTCCCCCACCTGGGGAAAGAAATAGACTTACACGTCAAGGAAGCACACAGAACCCCAAACAAAAGGAATCCAAAGAGGACCACACCAAGACACATCATAATTAAAATTCCAAGAGCTAAAGACAAAGAGAGAATATTAAAAGCAGCAAGACAAAAGCAGGTAGTTACCTATAAAGGGGCACCCATAACGACTATCAGCTGATTTCTCAACAGAAACCATGCAGGCCAGACGGGAATGGCAAGAAATATTCAAGCTGATGAATAACAAGAACCTACAGCCAAAAATACTCTACCCAGCAAAGCTATCACTCAGAATCGAAGGCCAGATAAAGAGCTTCACAAATAAATTTAAGCTAAAGGAGTTCATCAGTGCCAAGCCAGAATTATATGAATTGCTAAAAGGAGTTCTTTAGGAAGAGGAAGAAAATAAGGATAAAAATTATGAACAAACATGTAACTATCAACAAGTGAGTCTAAAAACCAAGGGAAGTAAAAATCATGATGAACAATATTAACTGGTGAATATAATAGAATCAGAGGTATGGAAGGGGCGTGGACTGATGATTCTCGGGGAAATGGGGAGTGGGGTGGGGCGGGAAGAGACTGAGCATAAACTGCACCTATGGATGAGGACAATGGGGGATGGGGAAAGGGCAGAGAGTTGAATGGAAACTTGGTGGAGGGGATCAATGGAGGGGGGGGGAATGAGGAACATTTGTAATAATATGAACAATAAAGATTTATTTTTTTAAAAAAAGTTCAATTTACTAGGACCCGACACAGAATTCTCTATTTTTTTGGCATTTCATGGCCACAGTTGAGCCATACAAGCAATTGGAGTAGATCCTGCAGAACAACATGCAGGGGCTTTTCATCCAAGAGGAGAACGAGGAAAGCAACTCGTCGGAAAAAATGCTGGCAACACGCATAGGAAACATGACCCCAACTGCCCACCAGGAGGATATGGTAGCCTTTCTGGGATGGATGAGATGAATCTAAACAGAGAGAAAGGTGGTGGGATGGAGAGGAAGAAACAGATACAAAGATGTTAAGGAATAAATAATCTACAAATTTTGTGGACATGGCTCTCAAACCTTTGAGGAAGGTCATGTAAAACTAAGGAAATAAAGTTCCATCAATATACATAATACCTATATTAGTTTATGCTTCTCTTTGAAGGTAAAAGGGGAGTAGTTCAGATTAAAACACCCTGAAAGCATGTTAAATAAAAATAATGAAAACAACAACCAGATTGTAAGGGATATAGGAGGCTTACATAGAAATAAAAAGATTAATACGGAGGAACTTATCTTTATAAAGTATTAAATCATTAATTCACTCAAATGTTGATTTGTTGCTTATATGTGAGGTTCTATTCAAAGAGCAAAGGATTTGGTATTAATCAGAGCATCCTAGTACACTCTCCTGGTCCTTGTGGTGCTAAGAGCTTATGCACATTTCACATGATGAGAACCTAAAGAGACTTTGCAATTTAGGTGTTTCTATACTTGGAAAATAGAGTTCCATGATCACATGTATAAAAAGTCCCATGATCCCATGAAAATAAAGAGCCCTATGATCACATGAATGCAAAATGCATATAATAATATAGCATTTGATATTTTATTATAGTCATTAATTATTTATCCATTCATATCTATCTAGTTTGAAAGCGTATTTGCCAAAATTTTATCTTTAGTCAGTGGTCCATGTGTGTTTTTTTTCTCTATGATTTCCACATTGCTGCAATAATTTTAATAAGCATCACATAGTTCTCCAATGTTTGAAGCAGAAAAGTTGAAAGAGATGTCAATAAACTTATATATACTGACCACCTAGATTAAAAATTAACATTTTATAATTATGTTTGCTTAAGCATATAATCATAGCAGAGGCAGGTTTTCAAGAGCCCAGGGTTACTTGGAGCATTTTTTTAAAAACTGAAGCTGCCAGATTTATTCAATACAGCTACATCTGGGGAAGGGTGGGGATGTGCTCCTTCTTTTTGAGATGGTACCACATGATTGAAACTGAAATTTGTAAGGAACTGGTAGCACTTACTCAAAATGTTAAACATAGAGTTATCCTATGTCAGCACCCCATCCCTCTCTGCTGTAATCAAACATTATTTTTTGATGCCTTTAAAAGTAAATTACAGACAAGTGCAGTCACCCCTAGGCAGTTCACATGTGAATTATAGCAAATACTCCCAATGTTATTGAGAGGCACAGGTGGCTTAGGAGTAAGAGACAATGTTGTAAGAGAACAATGGCGAGTTCAAATTGTTCCAGGATTATTTCAGGTCCTCCATAGGTAGAGCAGGAAATGAGATGAGCAGACAAGAGGAGAAATATAGATTCTTAAATAGTAGGATTGAGGAAGGATGTCATAAAGATGGAGTCTTTGTCCAAAGGAGAGAGAGAGAACAGCCTAGAGAGGTAAGTCCTGAAATCTTAGAGCTGCTGAGGCTTCAGGGCATGTAGCACACAGAAACAGTGCAACCAGTGCTAACCCGGGGCCAGACCAAGATGCACAGAGATATGGGGATGGGGAAAGGAGATGGTTGCCTGGGCGTCAGCTGAGGGGTGAGGAAAGAACAGCAAAGACCTGCTTCTCTCTGTCTCACTGAGTCAGGGAGGTGAATGTGGTCTGATGCTCTGCACCTGTCCAGGGAGACAGCTCAGGTGGGAAGCCAGGCTGGAGAGACTTGGGCAGGGGCAGGAGGACCCAGCCTGAGTGCACCTGTGTTCATAACCTGCTCCCTCCAATGTACCAGGTGTTGCAGAGCCATGGACAACACTACCTGGTTGGCAACAGGCTGAGCAAGGCTGACATTCACCTGGTTGAAGTTATCTACTATGTTGAAGAGATTGACCCCAGCCTTCTGACCAACTTCCCACTGGTGAAGGTGCGAGGTTCCCTCCCCTTTCACAGCCCTGGGCAGGGAACCACATCTCCCATCTTGGAATCTGATATCTAGGCTCTTGGACTGGTGATGTTATGATCACATCATTGCCTATGCCCCGCTGCCCCCCGGGTCTTCAAAATTTGCTCACAGGCCCTGGTCTGAGGCAGGAAAAGAATCTTGTTTTGCCCCACTGAGAATTTCTCAATGAGAAGGACCCAGGGCTCTGTCCTTAGCCCTTCTCCATGGAGTTTCTGTCCTCATTTTCTCTGGGATTCCCTTCGTCCCATGTGAGTCCTGGTCTCTCTTACCTGAGTCTGTGTGAGCAGATCTTCTTCCTCTGATTTTCTTCCCTCTGTTCTGGCTCCTTCTCTCAGACAGTGTATTTCTATCCCCACAGCTCCTTCTCTCTTTCTGTCTGTCTCTCTCTCACAAAGGGAAGATTGTTTTTGACTGGCTGCATAGTTTACCTTCTATATTTTCTATCCTCAGTTCCAGCCCAGTTGTTTCACATATTCTTTTCCCCACTTTGGAGCCTTTCCCTGTGTTGCTCTAACAGACTCATTAGTCTTCCTTGTCTGCACAAGAGTTGAGAATCCACAGGGTTTCCATGTGGGAAAGAAGACTGTGAACTGAACACTGTCTCTGGGGAAGGTGCTATTGAGCTGTGTTTCCTTCCTCTCTTCTTGTCTTGCTGGGTGTCCCTTTCCCAGCCCCCTCCCTGCTGGTGCTGATGGAAGGGACTCCTTTGGTCCTGTCTAGGAGGGCCTCAGATTCCCTGGCCTGAGTAATGACGGGTGGGTGTTGTGTCTCCATCTGAGGCTGTGCTCTGTGCATTGCAGGCTCTGAAAACCAGGATCAGCAACCTCCCTCCTGTGAAGAAGTTTCTGCAGCCCGGCAGTCAGAGGAAGCCTCCCACAGACCCAGAAGTGTCAAAAGCAACCAGGGAGCTTTTCAAGATTTAAATAAAGCTCGCATGGATTCCCTAGCACATGCAGGAGCAGTCTTCTGAAGTTTTCCAATAGTGAAATTCTCTATCTAGATGTAGACATTGGATTTTGTGAGAATAATAAGCTTTTGCAAGCAATCAAATAATAAACAACTTCTGTGAGCTGATTTAGTTACAATTTATTCTTGTTCATTACGATCCAATATGAAATCATATTTTTAGTCTCCTTCAATTGCGTCTTTCTTGGAATTCAAAATTAAATTTTAAAAAAATGGGAACATGAATTATTAGGTCTCTTTCATCTATTCCAGGAATTGTCACGTGTCTGTCACAAAGCCCTTCAAAGAGTTGAGTATAGAATTCATATCTGAAATTCTCAGTTGTTCACAAGAAAATAGCTATCCCTCTTGGTAAGGGCATAAGAAATTTTCCTTAAGAGCTGCTTTTCTCCTGGTAATGAAAATATTTTTGTTATGAGTTTTTGCTCTCATGCAATACAACAGCGATATGCCTTCCTTGGACTCATTAGTGTCCTAGGGGGTGGGGAAATGATGAACAAGACAATAGACCCAAGCTCTGCTCTTCGTCGATTCTGTTGTCCTTAAAGTTCACGACCACCTGGCACATCATCACTCTGCTGCTTAAAGCACCCTGGCTGTGCTTTCTCTCAGATCCCTCAATGTTGCTCAGACCTGGACTTCCAAGGCACAGATTACATGTAGAAGTTATATGTTAGTGAATGCATATAAAATTTTTTTTCTATTCTTCTGGCCTGCCATTAGGCAGAGTGGCTGGATTAGGAGTGATTTCTAACTTCAGCCACACTCAGGGCTCATCATGAACACCCTCCCAGAAAATCTGGGCTTTGTCATATTGAGTTCTTCTCTCCACAATGAGCTTCCCTGTAGTGTGGGGAGGGAGCTGACAGACACACAAGGCTCTTTGTAGCTTCACTTCCATCTTAGTCTGCTGTCTCCTTGCAACCAGAATACTTTTCCTAAAATGCACATTTGAGTATCACCAGCTTCTTTAAGTCCTTCGGTGAGTCTCATGCCTTTGGGGATGCTTCCTCACATCTGTCTTCACCCCCTCCTTCCCACATGGCCATGCTTAGCTCCTCACCTCAATTGCTTCCCAGGGCAAGTTGGGCTCTCCTCTGTGCCTTCTGTCAGAGCCCGCTAACAAAGCTGAATGCCATTGTGCCTCCTCCACTCTCCTGAGAGGCTCTGGTGTGCAGGCATGGCCAGGTGGCATCCTTATTGCTACATCACAAATGGTGATAACACCTTGCACAACTCCACCCACAGCTTGATGACCTAAGGGTTTGAGTCTGGGCTTTGGGAATTCCTCAGGATTCCACACACACTGTCATGTGCCTGACATCTGTATTCATTCACTGATGTCTTCATAGATGTATTCATGTCATTCAAGTGCAACATAGGGATCTTGCATGGATTCTGATGCAAATAAGTCCACTGTAGAGAAACCCTCCTGACACAATGGATGAAAATGGAATGCTGAATATTTAATTAAATTAAAGGATTATAACTTCTAGTGTAATAAGAGAATTTTATGCTTAGAAAGAGTCCTTACCTGTTAGAGATTAGCATACCCAATTTCTGATAGATGCAGGATAGACTGTCCAGAATTTGCTTCAAAATAATCCCGTGATTCTGGGAGAAGTAGGTTCCCATATATTAATTTCTTGTGGTTGCTATAACAAATTACTAAAACCGAGGGACTTAAAACAGCAGAATGTATGCTTTACACTTTTGGAAGCCAGAAGTTCATAGTCAAAGTGTTGTCAGGGCAGCACTTCCTCCAGAGGCTTTAGGGGAGAACCCTTTCCTGCCTCCTTCAGCCTCTGGTGGCTTTTTGCTTTCCCTGGCTCATGGTCACATCACTCCAATCCCTGCCCCTATCTTCACATCGACTCACCCTCTGTGTCTGTGTCTTCTCTTCTGTTGTAAAGACACTCGTCATTGGACTTGGGGCCCACCTGGATAATCCAGGATGATGTCATCTCAAGTTACTTAATTACATCTGCAAAGACCCTTTTTCTAAGTATGGTCACATTTACAGATTCCAGGTATTTGGGCATGGATCTAATCTTTTTAGGAAGCCACTCCCCCCCCCCCAACAGGGTGCAGATCAAAAACATTGTTGACAATTGCTGAAGCAGAGGGATGGAGGGGTATGTTGGGCTTTCTCTACTTTCTACCATTTTCTCTATGGTTGTATTTGCTGCAAATTTTCCCTTTAATAATTTTTAAAAAACTATATTATTTATTGAGCTATTATGTGTCAGGTGCTATGCCAGACAATGGGGACATGACTGGAAACAAGATAAAAGCCTTACCTCCAAAACTTCACAGAATTAGGGGAAAACTGATGTTAAACATATAAGGTCAACAATGCTGTAGTGGCTCAAAGAGCTGGTGCAAAGGCCCAGAGGCTGGCGAGGCTGATATGAGTGTGGCATAGAAGAAAAGGTGTACTAATCAAGTTGCCATATTTAGCAGAGAAAATACAGGATGCCCAGTTTAATGTGAATTTCAGATAAACAATAAATACTTTTCTAGTATAAGAATGCCCCTCATCTGAAATTCACATTTAATCAGGTGTCCTGTATTTTATCTGAAACCCAATAGAAAAAGTATCCCACAATCAGCTTGCTCTTTATTGACCTCCCTTCGCTGCTCACAGAACAGGTTTATCATCTGCCTTAGTCCTTGCATCCAATTCATGCAACTTCACAACAAACTCTTCAAAAATCCATGCCCACTGATTGGCAGAGAGAGTTCCACAATCTGAAAAGTTTTGCTTAATCTTTTATTTGCTGACCTCGAGAAGGAACACATTAACCAGTTGTTTCGTGATCTGAGGATGACTTGTCATTTTTCTTCTTATTTAGCATTGAACTCATGGACTCTGAACATTGTGGGAAGGGCTTTCCCTTATCTGGAAGCTCCCCCTTTCAGGGAGGAGTTACTCAACTGTAAAAACGGCTGCCAAACACATGAAGAGGTGGCTGTGAGTTGCTGAGACAAGTGGGAGACAGACTTCAATAAGGTAAGTTCTGAGTTTTATAAACCTTCGTATATGGCACCACATCCTCACAGAGAAGTCACTAAAACAATATTTCAAAATGTGTCCATAGTACAAGAAAATGTCTGTTTTATACTCACATTGAGCCTTCTTGGTGTGCTTAGGGGACAGTTCAAGAGTTGTTCATTCAGTGGCTACTGGGTGCATCTTTATGAAAATGTAAAAATGAAGAATTTAGAAAGCCAGGGCATGAGCATTGTGGTGTGACAAAAAGTAATAATATGAGAAGAAGAAAAAAAATGATCGCATTTTAGGCAATCTGAGAACCTGACCAGTGCAAGAGAGTTTAGGTGTTTGTACTGAAGTTTCTTTCTCTGTTGAAAGAGTCAATGTACAGCCATTCTGAATGGCAATACTGTTTGATACTTTAGAGGCTGTGAAAGTTCAGAATTAAATTTATTATGATAGGATGAAATCAGACTGAATGTCAGTGGCACTAGATTGCACTCAGTCTCTGCTGTGATTAGCTAACTGAGAAGTCCCATACTCTCTCTGGGGTTCATGGCCAGGCTAGCAAATGGCTGGAACAGCGTTCTCAACCATGGTGCTATTGGCGTGTTGTGCTGGATAATACATTGTCGTAAGGAGCAGTCCTGTCCATTGTTCTATTTTTTTGTTTTGCTTGTTTGTTGAAAAATATTAAAGAAATGTGCATTTAATTAGTTTTAAGGAATGTACTTAACAATCATGTTAACATATATTTCCCCAAATTTCCAAGCTTGCCACCTAAAGAAGCAGCAATGATATTGGCTTATAAGTTTTACAAGAAATCATCACTTCATCAATTCAGTCACCATGGTTAAGGTTAATATTCTCACTTTTCCTCTTCATTTCACTCTGCACTTGGAGGGAAAAGACAGAGTGGGGTAGAGTTCCATCCTGGTGCTATTTTACAATAGTTGAATGAGAGGTGCAAGTGGATAGAGAATTACTGCATTTTAAAAAACAACTTTATCTTGGGAAGATTACATAGATGTAACAGCTAACTGCAAAGTCAACCATAAAGTATTTTCAACTAAATAGACAAAATATGTGTCTGTTAGGATAACGTGGTTAATGAAAAGAGCTGGATAACATGCAGATTGACTGTGGGTGAATAAAATCATATTTGTTCTGGAACTCTGAATCAAGAGGTAGATTGAGCCTACAACCCAGGCATGTGGGTTTATCTATCTAAGCTAGCTAGCTAGATAAATAGATTGACAAATAGATGATTAGTAGATGTAGACGATAGATGATAGAGGATGGGCAGACAGATAGATGATGATGATGATGATGATGATGATGAAGATAGATAGATAGACAGATAAAAGAAGACACATAAACTAATGTGTTCAAAGACTCACCCATCTCCCCGGAACTGGGAACAGAAGGGGACCTGCATTTAGTAATTCCTATCATGACTTTTATGTACATTTTCACATTTAATTTTCTCAATAGCTCTCAAAAGTACATATTACCTATCTATTTTTAGAAGAGAGAATTGGGGTGCAAATATTAAACAACCTGGCCACTATATGAACCTTACAAAGAAAGGAGTTGGGCTTTGTCTCTAAGTCTCCATCTTTGTGCTAAGAAACACTGTGAGGGCTGTCTTGGAACCTGAAAAAGCGAGGAGACAAGCGCTGCTGTTTTCCAGGACTACAGCGAGGGACTAGCTCTCCACTGAACGATACAAGACACTGACTCCAGCAATGGGACCCAACCTGATGTCTGTTCTCCCCTACCGGTCTGTGACCCCTGAGGGCATGGAGCAGGCTGGGTCCCAGTGTTTAACCTTAGCAGGGTGTGACAAATGAGGGCTGGGACCCAATCAGGTTCTCCTGTCTGCCCACTAGACTGTGACCAATGAGAGCAGGATCAGTCCCGGTTCCTGTATTTCTCAGTTTACACTGACCCAGAGGGCAAGGAGCTGGTCTGGTGACTGTGTCTGCCACATATGGCTCCCAGAGGGCTGGAACCAGCTTCAGTCCCTCTGTGCCTCAAAGCAGCATATAATTAATTTTGGGTTTAGTCCACTTTTATAAGTTAGTAACTAATAAATGTAGTCCTTTTGCATTGCTTGTGATAGCAAACCATTTGGATTTAATTTTGTTAAAACAAACAAACAAACAAACAAAAAACTCCTCTGTGATGAGGACCACCCTGAGAGACTTAGCTCCTTTACTACAGAATTATCGTCAGACATATTTCTTTCAAACTTACTTCCTTATTCAGGTGAAATATAAAGATGCCAGTCCCAATCCACTCACAGTTTTTTAGGATATCAATGTAAAGCAAGGCATGCACGCATTAACATTTCTTATCGTTAAACCACTAAAAATCAGGAAACAAAAAGGAACTTGTGAGTTCCACACATTTTTCTTTCCCTCCTCTTTAGCCATTAGCTGGCTAATGGGTTCTGAGTGGGAAAAAAGAACAAAGGTGTCAGGAGAGAAGCAAAAAAGCCTGCCAAAGTGTTATGAAATTGGAAGATGAGTTCAAACTAGCCTAACACTAACAAAGCATAGGAGAATAGGGGTGGTGCTATATCTGCTTAAACTTCAGTTTCCTCATCTTTAAAATAGAATATTAGAAGCCGTTTCCTAGGGTCGTTGTAGAGGGGAGGCACAGTAAGTAGATACTGAGAATCAGGAACAAAGGTGTTTGACCTCTGGCAAGTTGACTATCTGTGGTTCTCATTTTCTGTTGACCAGGCAGTTTCATGATAACTTTTGGCCCAGTCATATCAGGACATTAGGTACCTCCTATTTGGAAAGTTGTTTTTAAGGAGGAGCTTTATGATAAAACATTACATAAGACAGAAATTATTTCTCTTTGTAACTTGATCCTCAATCAATGGAGGAGGCAGCTTAGTGAGAGGATTTGAGTCACTAAGCTCTGTGAATTCTAGTCTATAGCAAACACCTGCCAAATGCTAGTGCTAAATTCTCCTCTTCATTCTGCTGAATCATTGCATCTCCATTTTCCATGAGAAGGAAGTACAATAGACAAAATCTCCACTTATAAAACAGGTTGATTGCCCAGCCAGCATGGCTCAGTGGTTGAGTGTGAACCTAAGAACCATGAGGTCATGGTTTGATTCCCAGTCAGGACACATGCCTGGGTTGTGGGCTCAATCCCATAGTGTATGGCTTTCAGGAGGCCGCCAATCAATTATTCTCTGTCATCATTGATGTTTCTGACTCTCTCTCCCTCTCCCTTCCTCTCTGAAATCAATAAAAATATATTTTTTAAAATAACAAACAAAAAAACCAAAACAGGTTGATTAAATATGTTTCCACAATAGTCTTTACTTTCAAAAACTTAGATTTTTTAATCTCACATTATCAATGTGGATGTTAAAAACATTTTGGTATTAAAATTCAAGTCCAGGGGCCGTGTGCCCCAGGGGGCCTTGTGCCCCCGGTGAGCCGTGTGCACCATAAAACAAGCAGACTGTCAAATGACAGTGGGGAGGGGAAGGAGACCTGGGGGAGATAAGAGATCAACCGAAGGACTGGTATGCATGCATATAAGTACAATCAACAAACACAGAACTCTGGGGAGGGAGGGCATGAATGGGAAGGGGGGGGGCACTGGTAAGCTATGTACACAGATAATACCTTAATAATTTTTTTAAAATGAAAAATAAATAAATAAATAAATAAAATTCAAGTCCACTCACTTTTTCAGAGATATATCCATTGGGTAAAGAGAAGTATATGTTTGTCTGAAACTCCACAACAACAAAAATGTTCAAGAGAATTAACGTTTTCTAAATAGCACTGTGAATTTACAAAGAAAATGCAACTGTTTCTCTCTAGGTCTCTGCTTTGCGATTCATGCTTTTAATGAGTTCTGTGTGTTTCCATTCACACAATGATAGACTTTGTTCTGTCCCTTGTTCTGTCCCATTGAGTTTCATTTTCAGGTTCCTGGCTATGTCCAGTTCCTATGCAGCCTGGGATTGGCCAGACACAACCAAAGTATCTCCTCCTCTTATAATAACCAAGGAAGTATGCACATATGCACACACCTACACAAACAACAACCATAACTGACACTAAACCTTATGAAACAATGATTACCTGTTCTACCTAATATGCACTCTGATATTTCCCATTTTTTAAATTTCATTTTTTAAGTTGGTGGATACCACTTAACCTTGAGCAAGTTACTCTGGAAGCCTCAGTATCCCCAACTGTAAAAGGAAAGTAATAACAGAGTCCATCTCAGGTGATTTTTATAGGATTAAGTGAAGATAAATAGGTGAGAGAATTCCCATTGCATGGTAGGCATTGAACAAATGTTAGTTTCATTCCATAGAATGTCAAGTTAATGCAGTAACATTCATTTTCTAGCTTATAAAACACACCAAGTATAGGTAAAATGTAGAATTCCAAAAAAGGTAAGGAATTAGCACCTTGTGTTTGTGGAAAGAATTAGGTTCTTTTGAGCTGCAATTGAGAGAGTCTCTGCCCTAGGTTCAGCTTTTGAACAAATGCAGCATAACCTCCACGGTGCTGAGGACTGACTCTGCTCCCTCCCCCTCCTCCCTTTCAGTGAAGTCCTCTGGTTTCAAGGTGCCTCCCAGGCTCCCAGACCCACACCTGGGTGGTTTCTAGCCCTGCCCTTTTTAAATTCAGTTTTAGATTTCCATTTCCATCACTTGCGAGAGTATGACTGTGAACATGCCTTTGTTTTCATGAACTGCATAATGGGTGTAATAACTAATTCATGGGGCTGTTATGAGGATTAAAGATATAATGTGTTCAAAGGGCCAGAATCATCAGGAGATTTTCAATAGTCATTACTTTCTTAATCCTTCCCCTCCCCGTAACACTCACAAATACATCTTTACCACACCCTCTCCCCTATTGCCTGCCAAGTCAATCAGATTTTACCCAATAGAAACATGACAATGGTTTGGAGTAATTTCGCTAGGGTGGCTAGTGATGAGTGAGAAATCAGACCAAGAAATACGTACCAGGGATTCTTCCAACTCTGCCACAAAGAAGGCAGATACTTCCTTAGAATTGTTGGTACTCTTCTACCACACATCAGAAAGTGAATGTTTGCTTGTGTTTCATTCATTCATTCATTCATTCATTCATTCATTCATGTTTAGAGAAACCAGGAGACTGCATCATGGCTGGGAAGCCCAAGCTTCACTACTTCAATGCACGAGGCCGAATGGAGTCCATCCGGTGGCTCCTGGCTGCAGCTGGAGTTGAGGTGGGTTCTGAGTTCTGTCATCTTAAGTTGGATCTAAAATTGACAGTATTGAAGCACTTTTGTTGCCAGACAGGGACCGTAGTGGAGAGGGTCTGCCTCAGGCCAGGGTGTAGTGTGTGGGTTCTTGACTTGGTGTAGGAAAGGTTTCACAACACGAGTTCAGGTGATTTTGAGGGTACTGAAATGTGTTTGTTTGTTTAGCTTTTTAAAAGATGGGGAAGTGAAGCAAAGGAAGGACTTAGGGGAGAAGAAGCTACAGGAGAGAGGCTAGGCAGTAGTCTGCTTTGGCTCCCTAGAAACGTTAGAGGAAAGAAGTGAGCCAAGGCAGGGATGGTTTTAGCTCACTGGGAAGACAGAGAAAAGGGACCCTTGGAGACAGAATGAGGCCCTGAGCCCGCTGCTCTTCTGGTTGCAAGTCTCATGGAGACCCTTAGAGTTTCAGAGGAAGTAAAAAGTTCATGCCCAAGAAGGGGCATAGGTGTGCTCTAGAATGAGCCTGCCCTTGGTCTTTATCTTGAGGGCTTTTAATCTATTCCCCCCCCCCCCCCCCCCTGTGGAGGAAAATTTTAGGGAGGGAGGGTGGCTCATAGAATATTCATCAGCTTTGCAGTTGTGTTTTTAACATGTTGATGCATCCAAATAAGTGTATAGGGAATTCAAGATTATTCTTTGGTCTGCTTTACTATTCTACTTTTACCGTGGGTCTGTCTGGTCCTAATGGGGTTTTTGTTATTTTTTTCCCCCCTGACTTCATTTTTCCTTGGGTTTGGATGGCACAAATGGCATTAACTGGGCCTCTGTATTCTATTTCCCCAACCAGGTGAGTTAAGCTGGTTCTCTGATCAGGGAGAAGTATTAGCCATTTGCTCCCAAGTGTCCTTGGTTAGGGAAAATAAGGTCTTGTGTTTCACTAGCTGTCCATAGGTTCAAATTGTTTGGCCTGGTTTAATGTTCTTGTCTCAGTTTCCCTATTCCACTTGCCCAGGAATTTTCCTAGCTTCGTACTGTCCTGCCACACTTTCTCAGTAAGCTATAAGCTTTTTAAAAGCTTCTCATGAGTTTTACATTAAAACAAAAACTGCCAGTTACTAAGAGATGAACAGATTTAACCTAATGTATTATTAAATTTTCCTCTCACCCTGTCTGGTTTCCTCTCACCCTGAACTGTTTTAATTCTAACCACTGTTTGAAGTGAAAGGTCACTGTTTGAATTCTTGGTCCAGGGCACATACCTGGGTTGCCAGTTCTATCTCCACCCTGGTTAGTGTGGGTGAGGGAGGCAACCAATTGATATATCTCATATCAATGTTTCTCTTTCTTTCTCTCTTTCTTTCTTCCTCTCTCCTCCTCCTTTCTCCCTCCCTTCTGCTCTCTCTCTAAAGAAAAAAAAAGTAATGAAAAAAAATATCCTTGGGCGGGGATTAACAACAACAACAACAACAACAAATTCCTCTCATTAAGGAATACAAACAATTAAAATAACTTTAAGAAACTAATCTTGTGTGGGCCTTATTTAGATTTGAATTTAAACACACTGTAAAATGTTACATTTGTAACATTTATGCAACATTAAAAACATGAACATTGATTGAATATTGGATAATATTAAAGAATCATTGTTGATGTTTTAAGTGTGATCATGTAATGTGGTTATTTTTAAAATAATTCTTATGTTTTAGAGCAGTGTTTCCCAAAGTGTAGTACACGTACCCCCAGGGGTACGGGAAGAGTTTGGTGGGGGTATGCGTTGCACCGGAGTTTGGTAGGGATATGCACTGCACCATGCTTAGCTGCGCCTAATTCTACATTCTCATAAGTCAAGTCAATTTTATCCTATAAATGTTATTTATAATATAATTTTTATTTATATTTTATTATGAATAATTTTATTTTTCATTTATTATTATTTTGTGTATGTACCAAAAAAAATAAAATAAATATATTTTGATTGTTATTAAAATACATCCTTTTTCTTTTGGCGAGGGGTACTCAGCATTATGAAAATTATAGAAGGGGTACACATATGTCAAAAGTTTGGGAAACACTGTTTTAGAGGAATAGATTGAAGTATTTGAATGTGAAATATATGATGTCTAGAATTGGCTTCAAATTATTACAAGAGCGGGAGAGTGGGCATAAACTCGACAGCTTCTTTGCTAGGTTCTGGGGATACGCAGAACAGGACAGACAAGGTCCCTGCCCTCAGGAAGCTTATATTTCAGTCAGGATGCAGACAAGTAAACACATGGATGAAAGAAGAATGGGGACGTCTAGTAGCACAGCCAAGCACTTTGTCAAAATTCCAGGTTCTCTGTGGAAAACTGGTGTTTCTGTGGCACTCTGTTGAGCTCTGCCCTCTAGAGGTGTCAAAGAGAAACACACCTATCGGTCCAAATCAGAGGATCTCTGTGGAACCCAGAGAGGGATAAACTCAGGGATTTGGTCCCTCAGGTCAGAGCAGTAAAAGAGGGTTTCAGGTGAGGAAGCATTGTGTGACAGGAGCTTCCCTTCAAGTGCTCCCTCCTAGTGTTATCCCTCCATAGTAGATGTACCTTGGCTTGCACTTTCTTGATTGTTTCATGAATGCATAGGAGTTTAGCTTGGTCCTTTCTCTATTTTATAACTAAAAAAAATGCTCAGAAATGCAAATAGTGCCACCCAGGTTTTTTTTTCTATATATACACCAGTAGCCCAACATTTTTGTGGTAATCCAGTCTTCAGCTTTGGGGTTCAGCACAGGAGGTGAGCAGCTCGTGATTCTGGGAGCATCCCAGGCTTCCTCTCCTCTACAACAGCTTGACTGAAGAGGGTGTGGAGCAAGGAAAGTAGGTCAACAACAGAGTGTATTTTCACCAAGGTTATATTGCTTTAAATTTAACAAATAAAGGGAGAGGATGGGTGATATGAAAAGCAGCCATCCTTAAAACCTAATGACAACTTATATTTACTGAGCACCTACTGCGCACCTGGTACTGATCAAAGGCCTTTGCATACCTAACTGAATTTATTCTGATCAACCTATAGCACAGGTACCATATCTACACAAATTTTATAAATGAGAATATAGACATGCAAAGAGTCAGTAATATGCTCAAGTTCAAGAAAACAATACATGAAAGAGGTGATATTCATATTCAGGGATCATATCAAAAACCAAAGTTGTTGTTTTTTGGTTAAAATTTAAAAAGTAATTTGGGGGCCCCTTTTCCTTTCTTTAATTGGAATTCTACCTTAGTGTATGTCAGACTTTTCAAAAGAGTAGAAAGGGTTCACGTGATAAATGGGAAAAAAAAACACAGAAGAAGTCTCCAGAAAAACAAACAAACACCAAAACTAAATTAAATGAAAGCAAGCAAACTACTAGACATGGAGTTCAAAACAATGGTTATGAGGTTGCTCGACTATCTTAATGAGGTTGCTCAAGTATCTTCAAGGGACTTGGTGAGACTTTCAAGGATATGAATGAGAATTTCAAGAAAATTAGTGAGAACATAAATTACCTGAATAAGTATCAGTCAGAAATTAAGCATACACTAACTGAAATAAAGAATAATTTACATATAATAATTCAAGCATACCAACATTCATACTATGGGGGTGCCAGGAGAAGAGAGAGAGAGAGAGAGAGAGAGAGAGAGAGAAATATATTGAAAACCTATTTGAAGAAATAATGAAAGAAAACTTCCCACTCCCTGGTGAAATAAATAGACTTACAAGTCTAGGAGGTACAAAGAGTCTCAAACAGGCACACACCAAGACATGTCATAATTAAAATGCTAAGGTTTAAAGACAAAGAGAGAATTTTCAAAACAGAATGAGAAAAGCAGTTAGTTACCTACAAGACAGCACCCAGATGACTTTTAGCTGATTTCTCAACAGAAACTTTGCAGGCCAGAAGGAAATGGCAAGAAATATTCAAAGTAATGAATAGGAAAAAATTACCACCAAGATTGCTCTACCCAGCAAAGCTATCATTTAGAATCGAAGGTCAGATAAAGAGTTTCACAGCATTACATGAAATATTGAAGGGTATTCTTTAAGATGAGAAAGAGAAGGAGAAGAAGAGGCAAAAGAAGAAGAAGGAGGAAGAGGAGGAGAAAGAGGAAGTGGAGGAGGAGGAGGAGGAGGAGGAGGCAGCAAGTACATATGTATCAACAATTGTATCTAAAAATTAAAGAAACAAGGAATCTAATGAGCAAAATAAATCATGAATAAAATAAAATCAGAGGTATGGAAACAGGGAACAGACTGATAAATCTCAGAGGTAAGGGGGGGAGGAAGGGAAAAGATTAAACAAAAATATTTTTTAAAAACTCTCAAAGCTCTTATATGCATATATGCATTACCTATGAACAAAGACAATATGGTGATGAAGGCCTGGAATGAAGTGGGAACTGGATAGTGGGAGGTCAATAAGGGGGGGGGGGGCGGGGAAAGGTGAGTATCTGTAATACTCAAAATAATAAAGTTTTTTTTTTAAAAAAGTTCTATACTTCTATGGAATGAGTAATAAGAACTCCTTTACTGTTTCTGCTTTCCAGTTTGAAGAGCAATTTTTGCAAAGTCCAGAAGACCTGGAAAAGTTAAGAAATGGTAAGACTATGTATCTAAATTGCTCTGACAATGGTATCTATAAAGTCAATAGTGAGGTTTGAACACCACGCAATGCCTATTTGTGTGCATGGTGGGAGCTGGCAGGGGTTGGTCGGGGGGGGGGCGGGCATAGAGAGGAAGAAATGTGGTTCAAGTGTAAGGATGGGGGTCCTTGAGCAGGTCTTATCACACATTTAGGATACAAGGGCTTGAACTCTCAGAGTATTTGCCAAGCAATCACCTCCTGTGAGCTGGAATATCCCCTCTTTGCTTCTCCTGCCTGCACACAGTGACCAGTGCTGGAGTTTGAAGAGCACACAGAACAGCTACATAGAAATCTCACTAAGAATTTGCCTTAATGCCACAAACCCCACAAGACTTACTTTGGGAACTCCCCATTGGAAATGGCATCTGGCTGATGGCTCTTGGCAGCCTCTCTCCAACTTCTTCCTAAATTATCCATGAAGATAAGTCAATTAAAAAACTCAGGCACCTACATGCATCTGGATGGGAAGTGAAAAAAGATAAGTGAAATAAATTTTAAAAATAAAATTTAAAAATAAAGGCAGATTGTGAAGAAAAAGATTACAGGAAGTGGAAACCCAATACTTTTTCTATTAAAACATTACCAGGCCATAATTTTTTGTTTCCATTCATATCTTTAGTCATTTTAACAAACATCTCTTCATCCTATGAGTGTGGAGACAGTTCACTCTACTTTTTCTTTTCTTTTTTCAAAAGATGGGTCTTTGATGTTCCAGCAAGTGCCCATGGTGGAAATCGATGGGATGAAGCTGGCACAGACCAGAGCCATTCTCAACTACATTGCTGCCAAATACAACCTCTATGGGAAAGACATAAAGGAGAGAGCCCTGTAGGTATTTTTAAATGTTTTTTTCATCAACAATTATTAAAAATTTAGAGTCTTCATTGAATGATCAGGATTGTGTTGGGGGATCATAACCACCAGCAGCATGGGCCTTGGAGGTTAAAGGCTTACCTCCAAGGTAGATCCTAAAGATACCTAAAGGTAGATCCAGGCCAGCAGAGAGAATGAGGAGGAGGGATTCCACTTCTTAGAGAAGATTTAGCCTATGGCTGTAGCACAGGCAATGACAGAGGTTTCTAACGCTGGTGAACTATGAAGCTGGGAGGATGGTGGAGCCTTTAAAGAAGAGGCTGAGGGAGGAAAGGATCAAAAGGAGCTAATTTTTAAGGCCCAGAAATTACAGGAATAGTTTCCAGGAACCGACTTAATTAGCCAGTTGTGTGGATTGGCCACTTGACAAAGGTTTGTAAACGTTGGTGCCCAAGATGTACGGTTGCCTGGAGCATTTTGATGTAAGCACTGAAGCAGCCAGATGTATTCAGTACCACTATATCTGGGGAGGGGTCTCCTCCCAGTTGTGATGGGGCCACATGGTTGAAACTAAAATCTTGTAAGGAACTATTTGACAGTTACCCAAAATGTTAAACATAGATGTACCATATCAGCACCTCCACTACTAAGTATGCATGAACCCAAAAGAATAAAAAAAATATATCCACACTCAACCTTGTACAAAAATGTCCATAATGGCCTTATTCATAATATTCAAAAAGTGTCCATCAACCAGTGAATGGATGAACAAAGTTTTGTGTATTCATGATTGTCATATTATTTGGCCATGAAAAGGAGTGACTGTGGATAAGCCTTTTAAAAAATATATATTTTATTGATATTTTACAGAGAGGAAGGGAGAGAGATAGAGAGAGCTAGAAACATCAATGAGAGAGAAACACAGACCAGCTGCCTCTTGCACACCCCCTACCGGGGATGTGCCCGCAACCAATGTACATGCCCTTGACCGGAATCGAACCTCGGACCTTTCAGTCTGCAGACTGACGCTCTACCACTGAGCCAAACCGGTTTCGGCAACTGTGGATAAGCCTTGAAAGCATTACGTTGCATAAAAGAAACCAGACATCAGAGGCACAGGTTGTCATTCAGATGAAGAACATTTCTTTTCATAGAAGCAGAAAGCAATTTTGGTTTCCAGGGGCTGGGGGACGGTGGGGTGGGGTGGGGGTGGGCGAGAGAAAGAATGTGGAATGCTGAGGGAGCATACAGCATTTCCCTTGGCGGGGTGTGCAAATATTCTGAAATTAGAGTGTAGTGATGATACAGAAACTTGTGAATTTATGAAAAATCACAAAATTGTACATTTAAAAAAGTGGCATTGTGGTGTTTGAATTAAATGTCTATAAAATTGTTACCTTTTAAAAAAAGAAAACTTCTTATAGGAAGCCCAGTTAGGCACAATAAAAACCTATCAACCGGACTATATAAAGGATCACACTCATTCAGGGGATGTTCCAGGTGAAGTCTTGAGCAGTGCAAACATGGCCAATGTTTAGAGTCAGCACATGGAGAGGGTTGGGAACTCATTGGAAGAACTGCTAATATTGGGCATGTAAACAGGCCTGGGTGGTGTTACAGGATGAGAGAGGGAGAGGCACATGACTGAGATGTCTGTGCCAGGGACTCTCTGCAGAGTCCTCAGGTGGCAGGCCTTCAGCCTTATGGATCACATGAAGTTTGTGCCCAGGACTAACCAAAACAGAGATGGCAAACCCTAGGTAGCATCTCACTGGCAACCTGCAGTGACTCCAGCATTTCTCCATGCCTGTGACTCTGGACACCTCACTGATGTTCTCTGTCAGGACATTTGGTCATGGGCATAACAAAAATTTTAGACGTAGATATCCACCTTGATATGAAATGTGAAAATTAGGTGAATATCATAGCTGAATGTCCTGCATATAAAAATGCACCCAATGGAGTTGCCCTCTCCTGTTTCCCATTCTCTTACATTTTTAAACTATAACATGTAAGGCAGGTGACAGTTGACAATTGGGTCATTTTTGTCTTTCAGGATTGATATGTATTCAGAAGGTATTGCAGATCTGAGTGAAATGATCATGCATTTGCCACTATGCCCACCCGATCAAAAAGATGCCAAGATGACCCAGATCAGAGAGAGAACAACAAATCGTTATCTCCCAGCCTTTGAAAAGGTAAGTGGGCTGTTCAGTGTTTGGGGCACTGAGACTAGAGGACCCAGAGAACTGGTGCCTGGGCAGTCCTGGGTCTTTGACTTTCACTTCCAATGGGCCCTCCTGACTACTGATGGAGCACCCTAGTTCTCCAGGGATGTCATCAAAATCAGCTGCAGGGAGGATACCTACCAGTTATACCCAACTTATAATCTGTCAGCAAAATTTTTTTAAAAACAAATATATTTTTACTGATTTCAGAGAGGAAGGGAGAGGGAGAGAGAGATAGAAACATCAATGATGAGAAAGAATCATTGATTGACTGCCTCTGCATGATCCACATTGGGGATCGAGCCTGCAACCCAGGCATGTGCCCTGACCGTAATCCATGACCTCCTGTTTCATAGGTCGACGCTCAACTACTGAGCAACACCGGCTGAGCCAAAATTTCAATCTACTAGGACCTGATTTAGAATTCTCTATTTGATGGCATTTTATGGCCACATTTAGAGTGTGGGCTGTGGAAGGCTCTGGAAGTCAAAACTAACAATTGGAGTAGATTTGGCAGAACACCACAAAGGGGCTTTTCGTCCAAGAGAAGCAGGAAGAAAACAATTTATCAGAAAATATGCTGGCAACATGCGTAGGAAACATGAGACCGATTGCCCAACAGTGTTTCTGGGACGGATGAGAAGTATCTAAACAGAGATGGGGGGAGTGGGATGGAGTGGAAGTGACAGATGAAAAGATGTTAAGGAACAATCTACAAAATATTGGATTGTCAGACTTTAGAGGAAAGCTATGCAAACTTAGGAAATAAAGTTCCATGATTTTGTATGTAGTGCAGACCATAAATTTTCTCTTTTAAGGTAAAAAAAAGATCCAAATTTTCAAGATCCAAATTTTCTAAAATCAACCTAAATAAAAATTATGGACCAAAATAATGATTGTAAGGGCTACAGGAGGCTTACATATAAAAAAGGTTTAACATTAATACTCTCATTTTTATAAAGCATTAAAAAGCATTTATAAAACAGTCTTTTATTCTACAAATTTTAATTCATTACATGTGTGTTCGTCCATATTCAAAGAGCGAAAAATGTAATAGTAATCTAATAATACACCCTCATGGGCCTTGTGGTGCTGAGAGTTTAGGGGATATTCACTCAATGACAAGGTCAGTAGGCACTGCAGTTTGAGGATGCAGATACTCTGAAATCAAAGAGCTCCATGATAATATCAGTTAAAAATGTATGTTACAAAATAGGTTTTGACCTTATCATATTCTTTACCAAATAATTATCCATTCTTTTATATGCATTCCCAATCTGAAAGTATATTTGCCAATGTGTTATTAACTTTAGTTGGTGGTGTTATTTATGTTTATTCTCTTCATATTTTATGATTGTCGGAATATTTCAATAAATACCATGCATTTTCTTCAATCTTTTATTATGAAAAATTTCATACATTCAGAATAATTGAATACATATGCACTCACCATGGGGATACAAACATTAACCTTTCATTATGTTTGCTTTATCATGAGTTTCTATCTCTGAGTTCCTCTCTATCAATCAAACATGTGGTTTTTGGATAAATTACAAAGTGCGTTTCAAGTATCATGCAGTTCACACATAGACATTTCAGCAACAGATCATAACATAGTGCAACCTAAGAGGCAGAGCCTATATTGCAAGAGAGATGGTGAGTGCAAGTTGACCCAGGTTTGCATGAGGTTCCAAAGAGATAGACCAGGAAATGAGTAGAGGAGAAATGTAGGCTCTGATATAGTCTGCTCAGGATTGAAGAAGGATGTCCTAGAGATGGATCTTTGTACAAGTGAGAGAGGAGACAGAGAGAAAGAGAGAGACAGAGAGACAGAGAGACAGAGAGAGACAGAGAGAGAGAGAGAGAGACAGAGAGACAGAGAGAGAGAGAGCGCCATATGCTAAAATTCAGGGTTCCAAAGGGTAGAGCAAGAGGCCAACAGACACACAGTGCAGCCAGTGCTAGCCCTGGGCCTATGCAAGATGCATAGAGGGAGCCCAGTGATATGGGAAAGAGAAAAAGAGAGGGTAGCCTGGGCATCAGCTGAGGGGTGAGGAAAGAACAGCAGAGGCCCTCTTCTCTCTGTCTCATTGAGTCAGGGGCAATGAGCATGGTTTGATGCTCCTCACCTGCTCATTTAGACAGCACAGGTGGGAAGCCAGGGTGGAGAGACCTGGGCAGGTGCAGGGGGACCCAGCCTGAGTGCAACTGTGTTCATAACCTGCTCCCTCCAATTCACCAGGTTTTGAAGAGCCATGGACAAAACTACCTGGTTGGCAACAGGCTGAGCAGGGCCGACATTCACCTGGTTGAACTTCTCTACTATGTTGAAGAGATTGACCCCAGTCTTATGGCCAACTTCCCGCTGCTGAAGGTGACCCCTTTCACAGCCCTGGAGAAGGAACCCACATCTCCCATCTTGGAATCTAATATCTGTGCTCTTGAACTGGCGATGTTATGATCATATCATTGTCCACACCCTGCTGCCCCCAGGTCTCCAAAATTTGCTCGTAGGCCCTGGTCTGAGGCAAGATAAGACTCTTGTTTTGCCAAGGAAATTGGAGGCAAATACTACCCCAAAGAGAGTTGTTTGTCTTTCACAATGAGAGGGACCCAGGGCTCAGTGTCTCTGTCCTCAGCTCCTGCTCCTTCTCTCAAACACTGTGCTCCCCTCTCCACTGTCTCCTTTCTCCTTCTCTCTCTCTCTCTCTCTCTCTCTCTCTCTCTCTCGACTGTCCTCATTGTTGATCTTCTATAGTTTTTATCTTCAGTTCCAGTCGCACATATTCAGTTCTCCAGTTTGGAGCTTTTCCCTGTGTTGCTCTGACAGACTCATTAGTCTTCTGTGTCTGCACAAGAGTGATGAAGCTACCAGATCTCCATGTGGGTAGAAGGCAGGCAAGACTATGACCTGAATCAAGTCTTAACCATGTCTCTGGGGAAGTGTTACTGAGCTGTGTTTCCTTCCTCTTATCTTCTTGTCTTGCTGGGTGTCCCTTTCCCAGCTCCCTGCTGGTGCTGATGGAAGGGACTCCTTTGGTCCTGTGTAGGAGGGTCTCGATTCCCTGGCCTGAGTAATGATGGCTGGGTGTTGTGTCTCCATCTGAGGCTGTGCTCTGTGCATTGCAGGCTCTGAAAACCAGGATCAGCAGCCTCCCTCCTGTGAAGAAGTTTCTGCAGCCCGGCAGTCAGAGGAAGCCTCCCATAGACGCAAAAGCATTAGAAGAAGCCAGGAAGATTTTCAAGTTTTAAATAAAGCAAGCATGGATGCCCAGCGCATGCAGGACCAATCTTCTGAAGTTGATGAAGTGCTCTACCTAGAGATGTGAGAATAATAAACTTTTCCAAAGTAATTAAATCTCCTATGAGCATATTTAGTTATAGTTTATTCTTGTTCATTAAATTCCAATATGAAATCAGATTTTCAATTCCTTCTATTGCATTTCTCTTGGAATTCAAAATGAAATAAAAAAATGGAAACATGGATTATGATATCGCTCATCTTTTCCAGGAATTGTCACATATCTGTCACAGAGCCCATCAACGAGTCAAGTGTAAAATTCATATCTGACATTCTCAGTTGTTCACAGGAAAATAGCTACCCCTCTTGGTAATGGCATAAGAAATGTTATTTATTTATTTATTTTTACTTAGGAGCTGTTTTCCTTCTGGTAATAAAAATGTTGTGGGTTTTGTTTTTTTGTTTTGTTTTGTTTTGTTATGAGTTTGGTTTTCATGCAACACAACAGTGATATGCTTACTATGGACTTCTTAGTGCATCTCCAGGTGCCTGGGAGTCACCGAAGGACTCCTGTCTTGGGTGTCGTTTTCCTAGGTTCATGCTGGTGCTGATGAAGGGGGATCCATGGGTTCTGTCCAGGAGGGTTTCAGAGTGTGTCCTAGAGGGTGGGGAAATGATTTACAGAAAAGCAGATCCAATCTCTGATCTTCGTTGACTCTGTTGTCCTTGAAGTCATGACCATGTGGCACATCATCTCTGCTGCTTAAAGCTCGGTGGGGCCCCTGGCTGAGCTTTCTCTCAGATCCCTCAATGTTGCTCAGACCTGGACTTCCAAGGTATAGATTACATGTATAAATTATATGTTAATGAATACATATAAAATATTTTTTTCTATTTTTTTGGCCTGTCACTGGACCAGAGCGGCTAGGTTGGGAGTGATTTCTAACTTTAGCCACACTCGGGGCTCATCATGAACACTCTTCCAGAAAATCTGGGCTTTGGCATATTGAGTTCTTCTCTCCACAATGAGCTTCCCTGTAGTGTGGGGAGGGAGCTGACAGACACACAGGACTCCTTGTCTGTAGTTTCACTTCCATCTAGTCTGCTGTCTCCTTGCAACCAGAATACTTTCCTAAAATGCACATTTGAGTATCACCACCTTCTTTAAGTCCTTCGGTGACTCTCAGGCTGGTGGGAATTCCTCCTCCCATCTGTCCTCACCCCCTCCTTCCCACCTGACCTTGCTTAACACGTCACCTCCCATGTCCCTCCCTGGTCCCAATCGTGCACCAGTGGGGTCCATTGGTTTGAATGAGCCCTTTAGCAATCCAGGACCCCTCAGGGAGAGCTGGTTTTAGCCCAGTCCCACAGACCAGACTGAGGGGCCCCAGTGGTGCATGAATTCATGCATTAGGCCTCTACTGTATTCTTTTTAAAAATATATATATTTTATTGATTTTAGAGAGGAAGGGAGAAAGCACGAGATATAGAAACTTCAAAGATTAGCTATCTCCTGCATGCCCACACTGGGGATGGAGCCCGCAACCCAGGCATGTGCCCTTGGCTGGAATAGAACCTGGGACCCCTCAGTCCACAGGCTGACGCTCTATCCACTGAGCAAAACCAGCGAGGGCTCTACTGTATTCTTATCATCAAGTGCAACATAGGGATCTTGCATGATTTCTGATGCAAATAACCCATTGTAAAGAAACCCTCATGAGACAATAAATGAAATTGGGATGTGGAATATTGAATGAAATTAAGGGGTTATAATTTTTAGTGTGATAAGAGAAAAGTATTATTATGCTTGAAAGAATCCTTACCTTTAAGAGATTAGCATACCTAATTACTGATTGATGAAGTGATAGGCTGTCTAGGAATTACTTCAAAAGAATTCCATGGTTGTGGGTAAAGTAGATTCCCATATATTAATTTCTTGTGGTTGCTATAACAAATTACTAAAACTGAGGAACTTAAAACAGCAGAATGTATGCTTTACACTTTTGGAAGCCAGAAGTTCATAGTCAAAGTGCTGTCTGGGCAGCACTTCCTCCAGAGGCTTTAGGGGAGAACCCTTTCCTGCCTCCTTCAGCCTCTGGTGGCTTTTTGCTTTCCCTGGCTCATGGTCACATCACTCAGTCCCTGCCTCTATCTTCACATCGACTCACCCTCTGTGTCTGTGTCTTCTCTTCTGTTGTAAAGACACTCGTCATTGGATTTGGGGCCCACCCGGATAATCCAGGATGATGTCATCTCAAGTTACTTATCCACTGAGCCAAACCATCTAGGGCTGTGATGTTTGATATATGTACACATTGTGAAAGGATTCCCTCATCGAATAAATGAGCACATCCATCACCTCGCAAATTTACCTTTTTTATATGAGAATCTTCTAGTGCTACTCTCTTAGCAAGTTCCAATTATACAATAAAGTGTCATCAACCAAAGACACTATGTTATACATTAGATCCTCAGACTTTATTCATCTTATAGCTGAAAGTATGCATCCTTTTACCAATAAGAGCTCTACTTTATTTTTTATTATTTTAAACTTTTTAAATGTATTTTTATTGTTGTTGAAAGTATTACAGATGTCCCTTTTGTTTTTGTTTTTCCATTGACCTCCTCCAACCCCCATCCACCCCTCCCAGGCCTTCACCACTTTATTGTCTATCCATGGACCATGCGAATATGCATGTAAGTTCCCTGGTCAATCACTTCTCCCAACCCTGCCTTCCCTCTGAGATTCCTCAGTCTACTCCATGCCTTCATGTCTCCAGATCTGCTTTGCTCATCAGTTTATTTTGCTCTTTAGATTCCACATATGAGTGACAGCATGTGATATTTGTCTTTCTCTGCCTGACTTATTTTGCTTGGCATAATACTCTCCAGATCCATCCATGCTGTTAGAGCTTTACTTTAGATGGATGGCAAGGGCAGGCCATTCTGGGGAAGCAACATTTTTAATTAATTAATTTTTTTATTGTTGACACTATTAAAAGATGTCTCCCATTTTCTCCCACTCTGCCCCCCTATATCCAGTCCCCACCCACCCAGGCCTTCATCACACTATTGTCCATGGGCTATGCATAGATGCATATATGTTCTATGGTCAATCTCTTTCTGTCCTCCCCATTCCCCTCTCTCAGCAATCTGCCAGTCTGTTTCATGCCTCCATGCTCTGGACCTATTTTGTTCATTAGATACCACATATTAGTGAGGTCATGTGATATCTTTCTCTGACTAGCTTATTTAGCTTAGCACAATACTTTCCTGGTCCATTCATGCTGTCGAAAAGAACATTTTTCAAATTTTATTTTTAAAAACCATTTACATTCAATATTATTTTGTATTAGTTTCAGTTATAGTGTGGTTAGACAATCATATGCTTTACAAAGTATTTCTCTGAAATTTCCAGTATGTAACTGACACCATATATAGTTATTACAATATTATTGACTATATTCCCTATGCTGAACTTTACATCCCCATGACTATATTATAAACACCAATTTGTGCTTCTTAATCCCTTCATCTTTTTCATCCAGTCCCCTAACCTCCATCCCCTCTGGCAACCATCAGACTTTTATCTGTATCTATGAGTCTATTTTTGTTTTGTTTGTTTATATTGTTCTTTAGATTCCACATATAAGTGAAATCATACAGTATTTGTCTTTCTCTGATTTATTTCACTTAGGATAATACCATCTAGGGTCCATCCATGTTGTTGTAAATGGTAATATTTCACTTATTAAGATATCCACGTAATATTCCATTGTCTAGATGTACCACAGCTTCTTTATCCATTCATGTACTGATGGGCACTTGACTGCTTCCTGATCTTGGCTATTGTAAATAATGCTGCAATGAACACAGGGGGGCATATAGTCTTTTGAATTACTGTTTTGGGTTTCTTCAGATATATTCCCATAAGTAAAATCACTGGGTCATAAGGCAGTTCTATTTTAATTTTTTTGAGGCCCCTTCATACTGTATTCCACAGTGGCTGCACCAATCTGCATTCCCACCAAACAGCTCATGACGATTCCCTTTCCTCTACATCCTTGACAGCACTTGTTATTTATTTGAGGGAGGTGCCATTAAAAGTGAAAAGAAAACAGGCATGCAAGGAGATGGGCAAGAGGGTTTCAGACAGAGGAACCCGAATTTTCAAAGCCTTAGTGAGGGAAAGTGCACAGTCCCCCCTGGCCAGAGGAGGAGAGGCTGGAGAGTGGGGGATGGCAGATGATGCTCCTATGAGTACTATCAAGGAATTGGGATTTCATTCTAGATGAAACAGAAATCCAATGTCTGGCTTTCTTCCATAAGGTTTTGCTCAGATGACACAGTGTTTTGAGAGGTATTGTGTCTAGTTACAGTTACAGCTACTAGAAACCATAATTTGAACTACTAAAGAAAAACTCATTCTGCACCAAAAAAAAAAAAAAAAAAAAAAAAAAAAAAGAGAGAGCCCTACCTGGTTTGGCTCAGTGGACAGAGCGTCGGCCTGCAAACTGATGGGTCCCAGGTTTGATTCTGGCCAAGGGCACATGCACAGGTTGTGGGTTTGATCCCTCTAGTAGGGGGCATGCAGGTGGCAGGCAATCAGTGATTATCTCTCATCATTGATGTTTCTATCTCTCTCCCTTCCTCTCTGAAATTAATAAAAAAAATAATAATAAAGAATGAAGAGAAAACAGAAAATTAGTCACAGTGTATGGATTTGTCAAACTACCTTTCAAAAGGTTAGTGGATAATTATGTTAGTATAATTTGTAAAACATAAAATAAATAAATTATAATGTAATGACATAAAAAGGACAAACTAATAACTTTAATTATAACTATTATTTGCTGGGTGTAACTCACTGAGAAGGTAAATGTGCATAAAAACATCTTAACAGAATCCTTTAAATATACTCAGGGAGCTTCCTACTTGATTTCAAAGTCAAAAGCAGCTCTGTCATAGTGGAAATAATTGCTCCTAATATTGTGGTTTATAAATTAACACCTTGACCTAGCTGGTTTTGCTCAGTGGATAGAACATTGGCCTTCGAACTGAAGGGTCCTGGGTTCAATTCCAGTCAAGGACACATGTTCAGGTTGCCGACTCGGTCCCCAATAGGGGGCGTGCAGAAGGCAGCTGATCAATGATATTTCTCTCTCATCATTGATGTTTCAATCTCTCTTTCCTTCTCCCTTCCTCTCTGAAATAAAGAAAAATAAATTTAAAATAAACTAATTCCTTTATGCTGTCTTGATATAGAGCTTCTAATATAAGAACATACCTGTGCATTCACAAATATGCTTCCTGCACATTACACATACATGAAAGAAACATCTTCTAAATGCTGACAGGCTGAACTGCACTCAATTGCAAACTTCTGTGTTTCAAGATTGTCAATTTTAAAACATTAGATTAAAATATTAAAATATAATAGGCCATTAGGATTTTTAAAGACAATTGATTTTGCTTAAAATTTTTCCACTATAGCTTAAATATAAGACTTGTTTATCTTGCTGGCACCTGATTATTTTTAAAGCCTCCTTTTCCGCTGTTAGTAACAATTCAGTTCTCAGTATCAAGAGATCCTCCTTTGTGGAGACCAAAGCACAGCCTTTCCAAATCAGACCAATGAGTGCCAGGAGCAAAGCAAACCTCACTTTATGCCATAAGTAGGACATAAAGATTTTCATAAACCAGCCCAGCTGGCATGGCTCAGTGGTTGAGCGTCAGCCTATGAACCAGGAGGTCATGGTTTGATTTCTGGTCAAGGCACATGCCCAGTTTGGGGATTCAATCCCCACTGTGGGACATGCTAGAGGCAGCTGGTCAATGATTTTATCTCATAATTGATGTTTCAATCTCTCTCTCCCTTCCTCCCTGAAATCAATAAAAATAAATATAAATAAAAAGATTTTCATCAACCAGAAAGTATGTATTCAGTAACCAAGGACACGTGAATTGTACTGTGCATTAAATTACTAGGCTCACTCTTCATCTTAAATTACCCACAAATTCATGTTACTAAGACCCAGTTTCAGCAGACAAAGCAGAATGGAGGCATGGTGCCAGCATGACTGGAGATAAAATTCCAGAATGCTAGGCTGAGAGCAGGGAAGGGGCATGCAGTTACTGTTGCATTTAATTCCTTATGTTCATACACACTTCAAACAATGGAGTTTTCAATTTGTTTACTTCAAAGGCACACTTGGAAGCTATGAAATTAACTACTTAGCAGAAAGCTATGACATTCTTCTGGCCAGAATAAAATAAATGCACAATAATTGCTTCTAATCCCTCTTTTTCTACAAGTAGGTGGAGAGAACTGGCATCGGTGTTTTTAAGGTCTATTGAGCTTTCTTCTTAGAATTTCCCTTGACTTCAGTAAAAGACAGATTTGGAAGCAATTACAAAAGGAAAGAGAGCTGGAAAATGCTGGCGGAAGATGATATTCTATTAACACCCATTGCTCAGAGTTCTGTTTGGTATCATTTGTCTGAGGAAGCCAGTACTTTCTCTTAAGCAAACAAGTTCACTTATATGTGGAATATAAAACCAAAAAGAAACAAAGGACAAACAAAACAGATGCATAGATACAGACAAAGGATTGATGGTTACCAGAGAGGACAGGGGTGAGAGGAGGTAAAATGGGTAAAAGGAGTCAAATGTGTGGTGATGGATGGAAACTGGACCTTTGGTGGTGAGCACATGATAGCATACACAAATACCAAATGATAACACTGTACACCTAAAACATATATAATGTCATTAACAAATGTTATCTCAATTAAAAACACAAAATAATAATAAAAAGGGTTTGAAATCTGACTATATTGCACAGAGCCAAAAAGAACAACATTGCAGATGTTTAGAGCTCTAATGGGTCTTGTCAATCATTTAGTCCCGGTTCCTCGTTAAGGATGAAAAACTGAGTTTCAGAGAGAGGAAATGACCTTCCATAGAGCATACAACCACCAGCGAGGGAATTGAGCTGGAACTGATGTTCAGTCCGGGGCCTGAAAGTAAAAGTCAAAACTAAGTGTAAAAATGAAGTGATGAATTGAGACAAAATCATTTTTGTTTCAGAATTATTAATGTTGAGAGAGAGAGAGAGAGAGAGAGAGAGAGAGAATATGATGAATGTCTGCTTCTGAGGAGGAGTTCTGATATAATAACCCTCCTTCCCAACTTCTTTCATTAATAATTGAATAGCTAAATATCAAAGACGATTTAAGTATATACATAAGACTCTAAAATGAAAAAAACAACAACACAAAACAGCAGGTTTAAAACAGACCATCTTTTATTTGAATATGAAATACATTCTTTTAGTACAGAGTGTGCTGATGATGTATTCTTTTAAGAAAAAAAATAATGCTGGTAGCAATACAATTAAAATGCAAAACATATAATTTATAATATAATTCAAATGACACAGATACATCAGCATTCTCTGAGGGCCACTTAGGGCATTCCATTATCTGATACCCTGGAGTTTCATTTAAATCCACTTCAGATGAGTATTTAGAATTGTCAAGAAATACCACATATATAAAACTAGACATAGCAAATGAAAAAGTATATTACAATTTATTAAGTATATATTTTTACTCTTCACCCGAGGACATGCTGAGAGGAAGTGAGAGAGGGAGAAAGAGAGCGAAACATAGATATGAGAGAGAAACATCGATCAATTGCCTGCCATAAGCTCCCTGACCAGGGATCAAACTCGAAACCCAGGTAGGTACCCTTACTAGGACTTGGATCCAAAAGCTTTTGGTACATGGAAAGATGCTCAAACAACTGAGTTACTCTGGCCAGGCTATTAAATACCCTTAATGAAAACAGTACCGGCCCAAACCGGTTTGGCTCAGTGGTAGAGCGTCAGCCTGCGGACTGAAAGGTCCCAGGTTCAATTCCGGTCAAGAGCATGTACCTTGGCTGCGGGCACATCCCCGGTAGGGGGTGTGCAAGAGGCAGCTAGTTGATGTTTCTCTCTCATCGACGTTTCTAGCTCTCTCTCTCTCTCCCTTCCTCTCTGTAAAATATCAATTAAAAATATAAAAAAAAAGAAAACAGTACCTGACAATTAGAAAACAAAGTTTTATTCAAAAACAAAACAACACCACCTCAGACTAGTGTTCATATTAGAGGTGACAGTATTCCTTTTCTTTCTAGTATTAAATAAAAA
Organism: Vespertilio murinus; assembly: GCA_963924515.1. Classification (NCBI taxonomy): domain Eukaryota; kingdom Metazoa; phylum Chordata; class Mammalia; order Chiroptera; family Vespertilionidae; genus Vespertilio; species Vespertilio murinus. The sequence continues at coordinate 129,229,361 of OZ004705.1, read as the reverse complement.
TCTTAACATTCCATACTGAAATTTATCTTCTGAATTCCAGGAGTGTGCTCTGCCCATTAGTGTAGAATGACATCAATTCAGCTTTCAGTTCCTCCGGATTCTCAGAGCAGCAGTAGGACGAGTCTTAGAATCATCATGAGGCTGGATGAGAAGAAAGGCAAAAGGAGGGTGGCTCTTACATGGCTGAGACAGAAAGGGCCGCATGCTCCCCTAACTGTGGTGCGACTAACCCCTGACTCCCCGGCTTCTCCCAGATTTCTGTCGTTGGAGCGGGGCTGACCTCATTACCCCTGCATTTGAACTTCCCAGACATGACTGGATTAGCCACTTTAAAATGTTCACTCAATGAATGAGAAAAATCAGAACTTTCTGTTCTAAAGATCTGGGATAAAGCGTCATGAGAGAAAGGTTTCTAAAGAAACACAAACCTTTTAAGTGCTTATAAAGTTAAGCAAGTTGAAAAAAATAATCAAGGGACAATTCTGAGGAGTAATTACCATCTCAGCTACTTTTCATTAATTGGGATCGTGTCTTTTTTTTTAATATACAAGTTTTCTTTTTACTACCAGAACTGAAACTACTGACAGTCATTTCCCTAAAATAGGGACATCAACTTAAGACACATTCTGGTGGTTTTCAAAAACAGCAATTTAAAAGGGTGGTAGCAGCAGACATTTCATATTTTTGGGGTCTTGTCTTCTTGACCCATAAACCCTACTTCTGATTCTTTCCACGACCAAGTATCATTTTTAGGCAGGTCTCACACTAGGAAGCAGTCTTTGTTATCACACTTTTCCTCCCCAAATCAGAAACACAGCCACACTAGAAAATTCTACAGAGCAGAAGGAGAAAATTACTCATTATGCTGCCACCCAAAGACAAACTCTTAAAAGTTTGAGGGATTTCCCTTCCGATCTTGGTTTTTTATGTACAAACTTTTAAAAATTGAGATCACAGTATATTTTTTATCCATTTAAATAATCTCTCCTTATGTTATTAACATTTTCCAATGCCACTAAATAGTTTTTAAAACATGACATGTAATGCCTGCTCAATATTCCATTAACGGGGCAAACATTTACTGAAATATTTCATTACTGGTGAATTTTTAAGTTGTTTCTAATTTTTCAGTTTATCATGTTTTGCATTAGGAATAAAGTCACAATAAACACAGTGATTATATACATCTCATTATTTCTTCAGAAAAAAATTCAGAAGGCAAAAATGTGTATCAAAGGAAATGAACATTTTATGGCTTTCAATATATTAAGGCAGATTTCAGGAAGATTTAAAAATGTAAATTATATGCCCAGCCAGTATAACTCAGGGGTTGAGTGTCTACTTATGAACCAGGATGTCACAGTTCAATTCCCAGTCAGGGTATATACCCAGGTTTTGGGTTTGATCCCCAGCAGGGGCCATGCAGGAGGCAATTGATTGATGATTTTCTCTCATCATTGATGTTTCTATCTCTCTCCCTCTCCCTTCCTCTCTCTGAAATCAATAAAAACAAATTTTTTAAAAGTTACATTGAGCTGGATAGAAACAGTAGTGCTATTCACCTCTTCCAAAAAACATATAAACTATAAATTTTTACTTGGTAACATGTTTAATTTCATGGATAGAATTACTGGGAGCAAATGAAGAGAAACTTGAAGCTCCCTACTGAACTATTGGGAAAAAATATTGTTTTCTCCCTTAAAAACTCAAAATATTGCCTCAGATGGGTAAATCTTGAGAAAAAATGAGACTTAATTGAGTTCTTTATTCTGAAAATGATATAGTGTACATGTGATCAAATACTATAGCAACACTAAGTGTATTCAACATAAATATTCTGTGCACATCCATCCCAAAGACTGACTAAAGTCATATTTTAAGAGTTCAAAGCTGATGGACAGCTTCAGCAGGGCTGAAGATCTGCATATTATTACCTGCTGCCAAACAGCTGAGGGCAATTCCCCTAACCTGTAAATCCTTTATTGTTTACCTAACCTTTCCATTTGCTGAAGGGAAAATGTGTTAATAAAAAGCAGTGGGACCGGAGATCCAGGGAGCCACTTCACTAGAGAGCTGGTTTCCACCTGGTTCCCCCAAATGCCTCCCAAACTTATGTTTCTTGTCTACTTTCCATTCATTTATGCACAGACCTTCTCCAGATTCCTGAACCCTTGCTGCAAAAAGACTGCGGCAACTTTTGCCCAAAATTCAGCATTTCAAAATGAGGTGCAGAGGAAAACAGACATTAAAATAGTTTTTCTTACCTTAAGCCTGCCACCAGCCCAGCTGGGATTATTTTCTTGGATCTCTTAAACCGCACACCCATTATGGTGGCCAGAAAGAAAGCTGCAACTAAAAAGCAAACCAATACATGAATCAGATTGTTTGTATTCAGGCAAACACCTCACCAATGCCCACTTGTGAAAAAAAGGGATATCATTTAAGCTTCCTAATATAACAACTATTATGCATAGCTATTGAGTTGCTATTTTCTTCAAAAGATGAAAAGCTCTATTAAAACACTTAACTAGCTTATTAAAAGGGTTTTAGGAAACAAGCATGTTAAAATCCAATCTTGAATCACCTTTAAAAGGAAGTCTTTTTCTAACTTAACTTTCTATTTACAGAATACTCCTTGAAGACTAGGACTGCTGGCTTATTCAACTTTCCTCAGGAACTCTGGTCACCCACCAGAGACACCCAACAAATGTTTAGGTAACTGAATGTAAGGAAAATAATCATATATATATATATATATATATATATATATATATATATATAAAATAAGACCTGATTAATAAAATAATACTATTTTAGTATTTAGAAGAAGGCCAAATATTTTATTGTGTACCATTCCAACACACTGAGCAATAATACTAAATTTAGAAGCATCATATCAGCTACCCCCCAGGTTCAATGCTCCATACTTGGGAAGTGTCTTACTTACACAGAGACACTTTCACATCTCGCTTGTCATTGGAGACACGGTAAGCTCCATAGCCAGCCAAAACTCCAACAAAGAGACCAACAATCAAAGATGGAATACTACCTGGGGGAGAGGGGGATGTATAGGCACAGAAAGAGAATCAGAAAGTGAAGTGAATTACGTCAAGTATGATACATTCACCTTCCAATGTATTTCTACTTGGACATTGCAACTGGACATAGCCAAACTGAATACAGGCCTATATGAGGATAGTCTGTAAGAAATGACTGTTTCATGCTGAATCCCAACTCATTTGAGAGAATATGGAAATCTGCCTTGTAGTAGTGGTTCTGACATTGATTGCATGACCTGGGGCAACCAGTTGACTTATGTCACTCTCTTTTTTCTCCCTATTCTCCTTGTCTCTATCTCTTTACTGTGAGGTTGTGATGATAAAAATAAGATGCAGAGGTATTTTTAGCTTATAGGGGTAGAGAGAGAAGTGCCATGCAAACCAGATATGGCTCTATCCTGAATAATTAATAAAGCACACATACACACACATACATACATACACACACACACACACACACACATACACACACATACATACACACTTCCTTCTTCCTACCCCTCTTAAAGTCAGGCAAAAACGTCCAGATGATCTTTCCTATTCTGTAGTAGAGGTTATTTAAACATGTCTTTGACAATGAAAACATTTTTCAATAACAATCCCATTAGGATTTTACAGAGTGCTCTTTAAAGTAGATTATGAAACATCAACTTTTATGTTAGTTGTTAACAGGTCTTAATTTGGTGCCATCTTTATTCTCCCTTCAATGCATATCCACAGTGCTATACATAGTGGGAGAGAAAATAAGAACAAAGACCTCAGGTGAATTTTAGGCTTTCAGGAATCCCATCAGAGAATCCATTCTCACCTGCCAGGCCCTCAGCCCCCTGGGGAGAACCGTGCTCTGGCCTTGGACTTCCCATCAACCTCTAAGGTGGGAAGTGACCTGATAACTGCGTAGACTGGCTTTTTCACCCAAACTCAAGTCCACCAATGCCAGAAATAGAGCACTCTTTAAAATATACTTCACTAAAACAATTTCACAAAAACATAAGAAAAATATGAGACACCATGACTATAAATGCTTCTATCTTAAAACAAAGTAAAATATAAAACCTGACCTTTCATTGTTCTCCATTAAACCCTTTCATTTATCAATGGGGTTTTCTTTTTCTTTTGAACAGAGATGAAGAAATAATTTGAGATACCATATTTAAGTAGTCAACGAATTTTCCTTTGCAACACACAATATCAACATAATTCAGTTTTTGACACTATGACTATGTAAACAAAAAAATTTCCTCAATTGCTAATAAGTTTGTAGCCCTGAGGAGGTTAAATCAATTAGTTATGCAATTGAGATAATGTCAGATAAAATGAAAATTTTGTAATGAAGGGGGACCCAGAACCCCCAGGTTGAATGCTCTACACGCCCAGTCCCCTATAACCCCCTCCCATCCAGGAATTCCTTCCACCGCTGGTCCCCAGCCACCTCCAGGACATCTTTAGCTCTGGTCCTATATCCAGTCCCCCAGCTGCTCCTCGTACAATCAGCAGCCCCCACCAAGGCATTTTCATGAAAAGGGCTTACCTCTCCGCTTATATCCCACAATACTTCCAAATGTCACAAAGGCTGCATAACCAAAACCAACAAGGTCCATTGGCAAGGCTGTAATGGTAGAGCACAAGAGAAAGGACAACTTTTACAAAATAAAATGAGTTGGGGAAAGCAAATGTATATAAAGGTTATATGCATTATATCACTTACAGAATTACAGACATTAATTTCTCTACCCAAAAGGGGAAGCTAGATCTTCATTCATCCAACACTCAACCACTGAGTAGCATGCTTATCCCCCTCAAGCCCACTCGGGAGATACCCAGGTTGAGTCTCCTTTCCTTGTCTTACAAACCTGCTGTACCTTCAGCTGTTTACTTCCCTTCTACTTCTGCTAGTAAGATTTCTGCTGTGGTTAGCCAGGTCTCCTCACTAGAGACACCACCACAATCTTTGCTTAATGTCTGGAATGTCTGCCTCCTTCCCACCTACAAACCCCAACCACCCCCAACAGCCCACTCCCCTCTTGACTATCTCCCAACCTCCTTAGCCTCTCTAGCCTGGTCTGGAGCCAACATGCTCCTTCTTCTAAATTCCTTGATGTCAGCAACTTCATCTTATAATTCTTTCATCTTTGAACAGGTATTTGTCCCTCCATCCTCCTCACACCGAAGAATGGAAAAGGGGTAATGCGGATGTTTATTGATTGAACCACAGTTTCACTTTAAACATGTGCTTTGTCTCGGGCTTTGTTATGAGACAGCTCTTCTGGGGCAGCAGAGACATCCACGCTTAATCAATAGTAAGTCACTAAAAAATATAACGAAGCCCTGGCACAAAGTTTACTAAATGACGATATTGTATTGTGCATCACGGTGGCGGCTGAAGGTTACATCCAGGGTTGAGAGACTCCCACGAAGTCCTGCCCACAGGTCTCTAAGATGTAGGGGAACGTATACCGGCTACAGGCTGGAGACATGACACTGGTCACTAGTTGGCTCTTGGTTTTTGCATCACACCCCATCCTTGACACCAACTCCGCTGAGAGTCCCTATAGTACTTTATACCTTAACTTTTTAAAAATATATACATTTTATTGATTTTTTACAGAGAGGAAGGGAGAGGGATAGTTAGAAACATCGATAAGAGAGAAACATCAATCAGCTGCCTCCTGCACACCTCCTACTGGGGATGTGTCCGAAACTAAGGTACATGCCCTTGACCGGAATCAAACCCGGGACCCTTCAGTCTGGAGGCCAATGCTCTATACACTGAACCAAACTGGGTAGGGCAATATACCTTAACTTTTTTACATCTATATTTCCTCCGGGGGGGTGGGGAGGAAGAATAATTATCTTTGTATATACAAGGAATTATGTATGAAATTCTATTGCATTCTCAGTTTTCTCACTGCTTGTCATTTAAGTTAACCTGATCTTCTATTTCCTGTAGCACTTGATAACAAGTTGACTCAGAAGGCTGGAAAACGGGCTAGGAGCTTATCTCGGAGGGTAAGCTAGAACTTACTGTGCGAAAGGGTCTTTGTGGAGGAAATCCGGGGCACAGGAGGAGACGATGGCCCTGAGAAGGAGGCAACACTGAGAAGTCCTCAGCCTCTGTGGGAAGAGGAATGACATAAAACAGGGGAGCTCATCTGTGCCCAAGAAGCAGCGCAGCGAGACTGAATGTGCAGGAAGGACCTGCGTTCAAAACCCATTATTGACTAAATGATGGGAAAACAAATCATAATGACAATGCTTACGAGCAAGTATCTTTTGCTAGGCACCATTCTAAGGTCTTCCATGTATCAACTCACTTAATTATCACCAGAACCCTCTGCAGTAAGTGCTACCACTACTATCCCCTTTTCCAGATGAGAGGCACAGAGAAGGCAAGCAACGCTTCTGAGGTTTCATAACAGAAGCAAGATTTCAGACTGAGAGAAGTCTCATTCCTAGACACTAAAATGCCTCTCCTAACTGAGCTTTACTGGCAAAAAAAAAAAAAAAAAAAAGAGAAAAAAAGTGAATATGCAACTGAAACAAATGTTCTTTAGAGTTTTAAATTCTGGATTGATCACTCCACTTGGTCTCATAGCTTAAAAGTTGTGAGTCTTCCATCTGGGGAGCTACCATCTTCAGCCCAATGAGCATCTCATGTTCAGTCCTACTTACCATCTTTCTGAAAGAACCAATCATATCCCACAGTGTATGGCTGGCTTCAAACCTGATGTCGCCACTTAATAGCTGGGTGACCTTAGGCATGTTTGTTAATCTCTGTGTATATCAGTTTCTCCACTCGTGAAACAGGGATAATAAAAAACATCTACCTCGCCGAAACTGGTTTGGCTCAGTGGTAGAGCATCGGTCTGTGGACTGAAAGGTCCCAGGTTCAATTCCGGTCAAGGGCATGTACATTGGTTGTGGGCACATCCCCAGTAGGGGGTGTGCAAGAGGCAGCTGGTCGATGTTTTTCTCTCATTGACGTTTCTAGCTCTCTATCTCTCTCCCTTCCTCTCTGTAAAATATCAATAAAATATATTTATTTAAAAAAACATCTACCTCATAGAGCATGATCATTAAATGAGTTAATACCATAAAGCAGTGAGAACATACTGAGCACTCAACAAATATTAGCTACTCTAATAATGATTGTTCTTCTTGTTCACCCTTACACACATTTTTAAGCTTGGTCTGAGAAAACAACTGAGGTAGGGTGAATTTATGATTCAGGCATTCACCGAGTCAAACGATAATATTACAACTTATATTTATACTGAATGGCACTTAGCAACTATTTATTGAGCATCTTCTTTGCACGTGGCAGTAGGAAGCAGAGCCCTCAAACATGACCTCGGTCTTCCAGGACTTGTAGTACAGCACAGCTGAGGAGGCAGACACAGAATGAGCCCTAAGAGGAGAGGCATGGGCACCTAAAGAGGCTTGGGAGCGTGAGGAAGGATTCCTAGAGGAAGCAGCGTCCCAGCTGGGACCTTGGGGAGAACAGGAGTAACCGAAGTGAGGAGGGCAGCAAGGAAGGGCGTGTTGTAGGCAAAGGCCTCCTGGCATGAGAAACCATAACATGTTTTTAAATGGAAAGAACTGCAAGGAGGTTGTGAAAAGAGGGCTGGTGAGAAAGACGGGGCCAGCCCAGCCATGCGAGGGAATCTGGTTTCTGTCTCAAGGGCAGCAAAGAATGAATGAAGGGAGCCTCGTGGTCAGATTTCATTCCAGCAAGCGCTTCCTGGCTGCAGTGGCGGGAGATGTGTTGAAGCCAGGCAGGGGAATAAGCTGAGAGGCTGCTGCAGTAAAAAAAAGAAAAAGAAAAAAAAAAAAGCATGAGATGATGGTAGCCTGGCCTGGAGAAATGGCAATGAGAGTGCAGAGAGGTGGACAGACATGAGAAAGATTCAGGAGGTAGCATCAATAAGCCAGGATGTAGAGGTGAGGGAGAGGGTGAGTCAGAGATGATTCACCTGGGTCTCTGGCTTGGACCATTAGGGGCGGAAGAGGCAGGGGAGCCTTGATGCCAGTCCCTGAAACAGGGGGCACGGGAACAGCAGCAGGTGTGTGGTGGGGAAGGAGGGAGATGACCAGGAAGGATGAGACCTGTTGGAAGCATGTTCAGTCTGAGATGCCTGACACAACAGTTGGGGAAACACCTACATACACCTGACGCTTATGAGAGATCGCTCATCACCAGATAGTAATCTGGGCAGCTAATTTTCCTAGTGAGCCAACCACCTGATGTGAAAGGCTGATTCTTCTCCCTCCTCTGAGCACCCCACTTCTTCTCTGACGCCCTCTTCTACCTGGCATAGAGTTAGTTATGTTGGACTTAATCTCTCCTCTCAGCTAGCCCAGATCTTCGAATATAAATCTCAGGTTACTTTCATTTTGCCTTTCTCACAGGATCAAGCTCATTGTCACGCATAGGCAGGTTTTAGTAAATACCTGCTGAATGAATGAGTGGTGAGTGAACCTAAGTAAACAACCTCTGTCTGAAGATATGGTGTCACTGACTTACCCTCAGTATAGCTCTTATGCCAGGAAACAGCCAACCCCTTAATCTCCTAGTGCAGTGTTTCCCAAAGTGTGGTACGCGTACCCCCAGGGGTATGGGAAGAGTTTGGCGGGGGTATGGGTTGCACCGTGCTTAGCTGCGCCTAATGCTATGTTCTCATGAGTCAAGTCAAGACAGTCTTGTGAGGCATGAGATGGTCTGGTGTACAAATAAATGTTATTTATAACTTTTATTTATATTTTATTTTGAATAATTTTATTTTTTGTTTGTTATTATTTTGTGCATGTACCAAAAAATAAAAAATATATTTTGATTGCTGTTAAAATACATTCTTTTTTTTTTTGACGAGGGGTACTCAGCGTTACAAAAATTATAGAAGGGATACACATATGTCAAAAGTTTGGGAAACACTGTCCTAGTGAACTGAGCATTGTTTTAAGGAGGAAAAAAAACCCTATTCCCAATCTTTGCAAGAAGTTTCTGTGATCACAGAGAAAATTCCAACAAAAAGCAATCACCCTTCTTTCTCCTCTTCCATGGCAGGACCATTTGAGCAACGCAGAAGCACACATGAAAAGCTTTGTCAACATGAAGGGAATGGGGGCGGGCGAGGGGCGGGGGGACGACGATGTGGGACACATCGCAAAGGAGATGCTCAGCACTTGGAAGGGTCAGAAAACATCTTGGGTGCAATGCAGCAAAATGACTCTGTGCACCGGATACAAATCCCGGTGACAGAGCTCTGCCTTGCCCCTAACCCTCCAAAATTTGGGGACCCCCATTAAGAGATTTCCTGTAAGCTACCATATAAAAAGCATTTTCACATGTTGAATAACAACAATTGCCTAATTTTGCACCCCTCGGGGCTCGACAGACACATTTTCCAGCGAAACCTGGGTGATGCCAGGAAAGTAAAACCCTGCCACGCATTTTATGCAAAGGTCCACAAGCCCCACCCTAACTCCACCTCTCCCTAGCGCCAGGAAGGTGGAGGGAGGACCGGTGGGGGACTAGGACCGCGAGGAGGAAGAACTATGGGGAATTCCCAGGAGGGTCAGAGAAGCGATCCCTAGGACCCCCATCTCCTGGGGGAAAAAAAACAAAACAAAAAACCTACCAAGGTCCTCTGCACGGCTGCTTATTTCTGCGTCTTTGGGAGAAAATTCGGGGCAGCAAGTGCTCGACTGCAAGGTGTACGACTCACCTACAGCTCCAAGTCCTCCCAGGAGCAGCCGGAGCAAACGTCGACCCTGAAACCCGGAAGTGGTCCTGGTGGCCGGCGCCCCACTTTGCGGGGTTTCGACCGCGGCGGCTGGTTCTGGGCGGTGCCTTCACCGGGCGCGCATGCGCAGCGTCCCGGCCACGGTCAAGTGCGGCCCCGCCCAGGCCCGGCCCGCGGAGGGAAGATGGCCAGTCAGGTAGGCCCGTCAGCATCCCGGGCGGGGCCATCTGGTCGCTGGTTCCGTCGGCTCTGCTTTTGCTCCGGCCCTGAGCCCGGGGCTGGGGCCTGCTGCCTCCTGCCGCACGGAGAGGGACCTACAAGCATTTGCAGACGGTGGGTCTGGGTGTAGCAGGAATCCCAGAAGGAGATTTTTCACCCTGGAGTTATTCATCATTCCAGGGACTTTTGTGTCTGCAGCAACCCACGCCTGTTACTTACTCTCCAGAAGACTGCTTCCGTTTTCAGTGGAGGGAGCTGAAGTCTCTCCGTGGGGTGCAAAGGTGAGAGCCCAGGTTTGTCAGGGTTCAAAGCCCAAGCACCCTTCATTACCAACCAGCTAAGGAGTCATAGATGTGGCAGGGAGGTCAGGATCCTAGTTTTATCACCCAAGCCCAGGATTAGGTTGGCTTCAATATCTGAGGGGAAAGGGATAGAGTGCCAGAATGGAAAGGCATTTTAAATCTGTCTTCTCCTTGGATAACCCATTTCCAAAAAGAACTTGACTGGAATTATACCTCCTCATAATAACTTCTCACCTCACTCTGGTATTGTCTTCGAGGCCATTTCTTTACATAATAGCCCATGATATATTTGTCAAAGGCTGTCATCTAGTCGTCACCAAGCGGCATTAGGAGTGCTGTGGGACTGGGAATAATAGCAGATTTCTCTTTTTTTTTTTTTTTTTTAAAAAAGCTAAAATATACATTGAATCTTGTGAACTTTGCTGAATCTATTACACGTGCTTAAAAGTACTTCTAAGTAATGTCACTAACCTACCGTATGAGAAATCTAAGTTGTCCTAGGGAGTTACTACTCCTGAAGATTCATAGGAGAGCTGATGGCAGGCACTGGAATGTGGGTTGGAGGAAGTGGTGTCCTAAAGAATGGCTCTTCTCCCAGAGCTCCTTCCCATCCCCTTCTCACCCCATCCTCTGTCTCTCTCTTTCCCCCTACCTCCTCCTGCTTCTGACTCCCAGCACACGTTCTCTATTCAGAATAAAACTAAAACCCTCATTATCTTTAACAGATGTGAACCCTGGTAAATAACTTCTCCTGAACCTCCGTGCCTGGATTTAAGATACCGCTCAGATTAGATGCCCTCTGAGACCCCTGTCACAAAGGTAAAAATAGCCTCCGGATATTCAAGGCAATTTCACCTACATTTAGAAAAACAACCCTTTGCATATTATAGAAATGCCATACCCTTGGACATGTGGAAACAGGAAGGTCTTGGGCAAAGGGGCCATTGTCCTTTCAACTCATATGCCACCAACTGCCACCTACTCCAGTTAATAGTAAGGTTAGAGCACCAGGCAGGGGTACAGCAAAGCTTACTGACCTCTACCTATTTGTGAAGCTTTCTATTCATGATCCACAGCAGAGATACTAACTTCCAACGTGCCGCCAGCCCCTTTGGCAGTCTGGAGAAATACACAAGATACATAGGATTGCCAAGGAAGCCAATTTTATTGAAATCGTTGTTAAATTATTGAACACATACACCTGTGATATAATAGATGCGCTTTTTTATAAAATCACACAATCTAGGAGTGGGTTTAATAATTACCATAATTTCCAATAGTGGTACACATAAACAATAGTTTGAGGTATCTGTAACATGTGAATATCTGTGATTCCTAGTGATGACAGAGTCACAGATATTGTAGTTTGAAGCCTATTTTCCCAGTGGAAAAAAATGCTAAATTTTAATTAGAGATTAATGGAAATAGAGCTTCCTTTTCCTGTCCAAGTTCTCAGATATCCTGATTTCCATTGCCAGGCCCCTCAGGATTTGGGACTCCCAACCTATGGCAATGTGGATTTCCAGAAGTTGTGTATTCTGTACAAGGAATTGGAGAAGGGGAGAGCAAGGTTGAGGGCCCGATGACTGGCAGACTGGCTGCTCAGGCTGGTCTTCCTGGATGTTTATTTCTCAGTGAGTGTCCTGTGGTTCCTGAGCCTGGTCCTCATTTCTAAACATGCAGAAACTTGATTTGTATCGGTTCTTCCAGGGACACCCTGGCTTTGGGAGAGGGATTCATAAAAACCAGTCACAGGAGACTTACTGATTTTTAAAGAAACAAAAGAATCTGCTTCAGGTCTTTGACTCTGCTCTTTTTCCAGAAGCCACATGGTTATTTTTTAGGCCTGTGCTCATCAGTTTAGGAAATTTTAAACAAGCATCCCAATATATGTATAAATATTTCTAAGTTAGACACATTCTGCTGTGCTAAAATGCTATGGGTATTTTAAATACAAATCAAAATAAGATTCACAAGACTTTAAAAGGGGAATAAAAATATGAGGGCTAATTAGATATTTCCTATATATATACACAGTATATATATATATATATACACAGTATATATAAAAAGAAATAGTATGCAAATTAGGCCAGGACGCCATACAGGTCATGACTGGACAGGAGGAGGTTGCATGTGCAGGTGAGGCCTGGGGCAGAGATGGAGACAGAGATGAGGGGCCAGGAGAACTTGGGGCTGGCCGAGCTGCCGCACTGGCTTGGGCAACCCCAGAGCGGACACAGGCAGGGGGAACAGGGAGGGGGGGGGGCTGGGGCAGAAGTCAGGCATGGTCCTGCTCCCTGCAGCACCAGTGGTCCACAGGGCACCTCCTCACACACTGGGCCTCTAGTGTTTAATAATAAATGACATATTTCTTTCTATCCCACATACTAGAATCTTCATATTCTTTCTGTCTCCTTTTCCAATAAATACTTTTCTGAACTGCCTGCAGTCTTCAGGACACCCTTCCTTTCTTTTATGTAGCAGCAACCCTGAACACAGTCAAATGTAACATGCACTCTGACTTGCAGCTCTCTCCTCTTCTCCCGCCCACATGACACAGACTCCTAGTGTCCGTCCAATGTGATGGCATTAAACTCAACAAGAAGTTTATAGACTGAATGGAATTTGCCAAAATTTACATTTATACTGTCTGATAAATATGCAGATAGATGAGTTAAGTCTAGTTTGCATTTGGACAAAATATCAACAATCTTTTATGATTTCAGCAGTTTTGTTCAATCCTCAGAGATATCAGATTCACTATTTGAAACCCCATTTTCAAGTCAAAGTACTTTATGAGGGAACATTTTCTTGATGCCATGATTTGGCTCATCCCTTGAAGTTGATGGGCTGTAGAAAACATTGTTGGTGAGATATGGCAAAATCGGCTCTACGCTGTAAGGGGCCAACACATCTGTTACAGAAATTTCTTCTTCTGTTTTCCCACAAGATATTTTACTTGCAACCTCTGAATCAGGAAATGTAAATTTACTCAGTTTCATAGAACAATTAAGGAAACAATAATGCACGTTTGTTTGTGTGGTATGCACAAACTAATTCCCTCAGCAGCTGGTATTTTTGACTGAACACTGGCGTCTTTTGGGGATATGAAAACACTTTAAAAATATTTTTTATTGATTTCAGAGAGAAAGAGAGAGGGAGAGAGAAATAGAAACATCGAAGACGAGAGAGAGAGAGAGAGAGAGAGAGAGAGAGAGAGAGAGAGAGAGAAACAGAGAGAGAGAAACAGAGAGAAAGAGACACACACAGAGAGAGACAGAGACAGAGAGAGAGAGTCATGTATTGGCTGCCTCCAGCACACTACCCACTGGGGATTGAGTTTGCAACCAGGGCATGTCCCCGAGTCCTCTGGGCTCCCGCCACAGGTCAACAGGTCTGCCTCCGTGGCCTTCTGGCTCCAGGTTGAGGACTCCCGGGTCCAGGCAGGCGATCCGCCTACGGGAGCGGCCATGTGTCCATTTTGGGGGGTGTCCGTGCCTCCATGCTCCTCTCTCCCTCATCAGCTTCTGACATACTGGGCACACCTGGCCGCTCCGCTCACCGCTGTGGACGCGGTGGATGCCACAGAGCCCGCTTCAATCCTAAGAAGCCTCAGCAGCACCTTCTGGCATCCGGGGTAGCAGTGGGACGCTTTTATGCGACCCAAGTAGGGGGCGGAGTCCCCTCGCCAAAACTCATGTTCATTGGCTGAGCCAGCCTGACACTCAGCCATGCGCCGGCGTCCCATTGGCCGCAGGGCGCGCGCTCTAAATCCCGGGGATTCGTCTTTTCAGAGCGACGGGGCGGGTGCCGCCCTCCATCCGCGGACGCCGCTGCCTCTCGGCCCCGCGCGCGGGTCCCGGGGCTTCACGGACGTGGAAAAGAGCCAAAAGTAAGACCAAACCAGTTCAAACCTCCATAATCAAACGGCAAGTTCAAGGAAAACAACTATATTTCGTTTCCGGCCAAGGGCATATGCCCAGGTTGCGGGCTCAATCCCCAGTGTGGGGCGTGCAGGAGGCCACACATCAATGATTCTCTCATCATTCACGTTTCTCTCTCTTACTCTCCGAAATCAGTAAAAATATCAAAGGAAAAAAAGAAAACAATAACAACTATAAGTGAGAAAAGTATAATTAAGCAAAAGTCAGTTGTGCAAAGGCAAGGCAAATAACGGAAATCCAAGGAGGCGAATTTAAGAGAAGGTAAAACCTGAATCTAGTTTCAAATGTAGGATATTTATACCGATTTCTATTTAGATCTCGATAAGCAAAACTTAACCGTCGGTAAGTCAAACTCTTCGTGTTTGATGGCCTTTCCTCTGAAAGGGCGGCAGGGGGCGCTAGATGCTCTGGTTTCACTCAGGCAAGGCGGCCTAGCCTCAAACATCAAATAGTTTGCTCTTAGGAGATGCTTAAGAAACTTAACAGTAAGTGGGAAAACAGGGAGATGGTCTACAGAGAATGTTTATATGACAAAAGGTAACAGTTTCTGCATCACAATCTGTTGACTGAGAAGTAGAAATATTGTGTGTGGTGGGGGCAGGGGCAATGACGGGGCATACAGGGAAACTCTGAGCTGGGCTCCAAGAGTGGCCGGTCAGTGAAGGGTGACCACAGGACAGCAGCTGACCCCCTGTCCTAGGCCTGCCCTCTGGACCTATTGTGAACTTTTGCCAAGGACATGGGACTTTCCATTAAACACTGGGACTGAGGGATTTCCCAGGACTGGGGACTTTCCTATGAACAACAACAACTAACATTTCATGAGTACCTGTTATGTGCCAGCCATCTTCTAAGCATTTTACAGGCCTCAGATTTCTTTGATCTTCACTACAACCCTCTGAGATAAGTACGATGCCATGCCTTATTTTATAGAGGAAGAAACTGAGGCAAATATAGTCAAGGCCATGCAAACAGTTGAGAAGTGTCAAGTCCAGGTTTAAGGAAAGGGTGTGCCAGGCTCTGATGTCTTTCAGCTTGATAATGGCTTCCTTGCATATATTATTAGTACAGAAAAGCATATAACATTGTGACGAGCACATAGAAAGCATAATAGTGTTTGCTATTATAAATATTAAAAGAGTGGTCCTTGCTTTCCAAGAGCTTAAAATCTATTACAAAAGGTCCTAGCCGGTTTGTCTCAATGGTTAGAGCATGGCTTGCAGTCTGAAGGGACCCAGGTTCAATTCTAACAAAGGGCATATATCTCAGTCACAGGATCTGTCTCCCAGCCCCCGAGTCGGGATGCCTCTGGAAGGCAACCTGTCAATGTGTCTCTTTCATATCCTTGTTTCCCTCTTTCCCCCTTACTTCCATTCTCTCTAAAAAAAATCAATGGAAAAATATACTTGGGTGAGGATTAACATTGAAAAAATATTCCAAGAGATTGCTTTGATTCATAAAGAAGTAGAGGTACCTATCGAATGGATGAATGGGACAGATCATAGATGCAGGAGGGGATACCTGTGAAACAGGTCTGGGTCGTAGGTTGTTCAGTGTGGCACCTGCTTAAAATGCTACCTGAGCAACTGGCATTAATTAGCCTCTGATCCCGAATGGCTTGACTAATCATTACATTCTTGGTGTTTTACTATCAGGTGGCTGTGTGTGTGTGCCTAACTAAAACTATAATTAGTTTTTATTGGCCACTCAAATTCTCTTAAGGAATGGTGTGGTATGTATTTTTATAGCTGGAGGGAACATTTATTAATTTTTGGAGAAAGCATTTGTTAATTTCACAAATCGATATCTGTTAGATGTCAAGCCCTGGAGTAGGACTCAGAAATAAACATGGTGCCGAGTCAGAGACCTCCCCTGGAATGAGGAGGCTGGGAAGGGATATTATTTTAATGGAAACCTGAAGTCTGAGAGGGAGCCAGCAGGCAAGGAGTGTGGGGACCCACAGTGAAGGCAGCAGAACTGGCGTGAGAAAAGGTTATTGGTGGGAAAAGGGCTTCATGCATTGGAAGAGCCAAATGAGGGCACTTGGTTGGGATGATAGAACTGTGGAATAGAAGCAGAGCGAGTTGGTTCAGCAACAAGCTGTGTTCACAAAGAGCCAAGGCTACGCATGCTTTCTCACCTCTGAGTCTTCTATTGAAGGCATCTGGCCTGCCTGTGCAGCCTCCAGATGTTACTGTGTGGAAACTTTACATCTTGGGGTGGGAGGTAAATCTTTGTGCTCAGCTTGTTTTTCATTGGTTGTCCTTCACCGAGTTTAATGCTGGATGTCTGTGTACACTTAACATCTAGAAGAGCCTCTGTCTTGAACAAAATGACTCACCACTCTTTTTTTTTTTTTTTTTTTGCTTAGCAGTAAAGGAATTATGTTCTTTTCTATCATAAGGTGCATTTACTTACCTTTGTTAGCATATATGTCTAATATTCATCTTACCCAAATAGATTTCTTAGAAATAAAAAACAAAAACAAGTGTTAAAGACAGCTCAATCTGCCCTAGCTGGTTAGAGCCAGTGGTTAAATGTTACCCACTCCCCCACCCCGGACCCAAGGGTTTTATTATCAGTCAAGAGCGCATATCTGGATTGCAGGCTGGATCCCTTGACTAGGTCAGGGCACATGGTGGAGGCAAGCAATCAATGTGTCTCTCTTACATTGATGTTTCTCTCTCTCTCTCTCTCCCCACCCTCCCTCCCTTTTACTCTCTCTAAAAATCATCAGAAAACTATCCTCCAGTAAGGGTTAAAAAGAAAGATGGCTCAATCTTTCCTATTCTATTAGTCTCCATGGAGCCACTGCTATACTTACGTTACTTGGAGTGTAAAAATCAAGCAGGAATTTGGCTTGGTGAGAAAGAGGACTTGATGTACAGGGTCAACCCATGTGACTTCTTCAGATCACTTTGAGCAAACAACCCCTAATGCAATAAAAATGGCATCTTTGAGGAAAAGCAGGTTATCTTGTCTGATAAGGCTGCCTTTACTCAATACATTAATGTTGCTCTGATAACACATTTTAGGCAATGTTTTTAATTTAAAAGAGAAAGTCCCAAGAGAAGATATAGGCTGAAAAATAGGTCATGGTACTGCTTGAATACATGCAGTTAAGGAACTTTTTTAAAAAATATATATTTTATTGATTTTTCACAGAGAGGAAGAGAGAGGGATAGAGAGTTAGAAACATCGATGAGAGAGAATCATCGATCAGCTGCCTCTTGCACATCCCTTATTGGGGATGTGCCCGCAACCAAGATACATGCCCTTGACTGGAATCGAACCCTGGACCTTTTGGTCCGCAGGCCGACGCTCTATCCACTGAGCCAAACCAGTCCCGGCCAGTTAAGGAACTTTTAAAATATCCTCTCAACAGCGCAGTAGGATTCAATGTAAAGGGGAAATTGGGTCCAAGTATATGAGAGGCAAGACTCAGTCCCTTTCTCTCTTTTCTTCTTTCCGTTTGATTAGGAGGCCAATTGTTTAGGAAGTTATGTGGTATCTCCAGCAAATTTCTTGGAAAGAAGGCAGTGACTATGCAAGGAGCTGAAATTTAAGTCAGGTCGGTGTGGAATGTACTTTTAAAACAACAGCACACCTGTAATACCTTGGGCAGGCTTTGGAAAACCTAGCAGCACTTGTATAACCTACCTTCTCAGGCTAGATTTAATAAAGATTATTGGGATTAAGATGGAGAGAACAAAATTGGATTATTTATGAAATGACTTAAAAATATTTTTTGATAAATTATTCCAGTTAACCAAGTGGTTGGTTTATAAGCTTAAGTTCAATTAGTGTAGCTTTAAGGCCAGATGAGTAAGAAATGGCCAGGTTCTCTCCCTCACAATGACTGGGGTTGTGGCAAAATGTAATCCCTTTTGCAAAGATGTCTTTACATATAGAAATTTAGGAAATGTTTTTTCCCCCTTCCTCTTCTTAAATATCTCCTTGGAGGCTTCTGAGATGGCCTTATTCAGTGGTTCCTACACCTGCTGCCCATTGGAATCATTTGAGCATCTTTAAAAACTACTGATGCCTGGTTGATTCCCACCAAGTTAGTTGGTATGGGCTGCAACCCAGACATAGGGAGTGTCCTTAATATTAATCTTTTTATATTGAAATGATTATGGATTTACATGCTGATATAAGAAATAATACAGAGAGATGCCTTATACTCTTGAGCTAGCTTCCACTTATGGTAACATTTCTCAGAACTGTAATATAATATCACAACCAAGATACTGACACTGATACAGTCAAGATCAAGAACATTACCATCACCCCAAGGATCCCTCCATCATGCTGCTATTTTATAATCACTTTTCAACCCACTCCAATACCCTCATCAACTTTTGGCAACCACTCATGTATTCTCCTTTTTATAATTTTGTCATTTTGAGAACATTATAAAAATGGAACCATCAAGTATGTAACTTTTATGGATCAGTTTTTTTTCCACTCAGCATAATGCTCTGGAGATTCACCCAGGTTGTTGCATCTATATATTTTTATTATTGAGTCCACGGTATGGATATATCACAGTTTGTTTAACCATCTCTATTGTATTCAAGTTTTTTGCTCTTAGATATGTGTGAATAGGCCTTGTCATTTCTCTGGAATAAACAGCCAGGAGTATAATTATTGGGTTGTACAGTAGGTGCATGTTTAGTTTTTAATAAAAATGCTGAACTATTTTTTTCAGCGTGGTTTGTAAAAGTAAAAGCAAAATGGAGTTGATATTGTCAAGAGAGCAATCTAAAACTGAGCCCAATTTTAACTGGGCTAAACCACAAACAGATACCTCTGATACAGCTTCTGGAACTGGCTCTGAATCATTGTCCTCTCTATTACGAAATATAATTTTCAGAGGCAGGGTGGGGGTGGAGCTGTGTAAGTTTCTGTGTAGGAGTTTCTGGTGGAGGTTCTTGGCATTGGGTGAGCCATATCAGGAGCCCACATGGGCTAATGGCACCATGGAAGCTGGGGCCAGAGACACACCTTTTCTGGTTCATTGGCTAAGATGAAAAGCAGAAACCACATCCCCAAAAGATGGCAAGACTGTCTCCCAGTCTGACAGAGGATTCCCGGGGCATGTTTCATTACTTTCAAAGTAACTTTGAAAAAGAGTTTTGAAAATAGACTTGGTCCTCGAGAAAGGTTTTCCCCCTTTAGATATTTTCAACAAAATCCAAAAACAGAATGAAGAACTTGGACTGATTATTGAATTAACATATACTTATTGCTATTTCAAACCAGAACTACACCGGGAGGCTTCCTGGGAAGACCCTTTGAACTGGCACCTAAGTCCTATAGTTGTTTAACACCTCACACACGTGTGTGTATTGCTCTGGTCAGTGTGAATGGAGGCATCCAACAGATTTTCCCTTTGGCTTCAATTGATGGCAGTGTTTAGACATAGCCACAAATGGGGGTCATGCAGGAGGCCCTGGCTAGCCCTTCAAGTTAACGTCTAGGCTTCTCCTGATGTTTGATCTCGTGCAACACTAACCTCTGGATACTGTGCTCTGAAAGCCTGGTTGGGCACCTACAAATAATGAAAACTTCTGAGACAGCCTCAAATTGGGGCTTTACTCCACCACATGCAATGTGACCTCAGCCCATTGCTGAACCTCACGAGTAATGTGACACAGGGATACTGGCCTTGCATGTTGTGCAGGTTAACTGAAGTGGTGTATTGGTGGGCCTGGGGCATTAGGGCTTAAGTAAATGATAAACTATATTCCACACCCTGTCCTGAGTGAGTCTCTTACTGCATCAGTTCACTTGGCAAGGCCCCTATTTATAGCTTCCCCAGGATTACTCTAAGCCCTTGCCACTCAACAGGTAGACACCCCTGACTTGTACTCACTTTCCCCAACTGCAATCATATATGTATAAAGCACTCAACCCTTTAGGAAATGTGTCCTGAATCTGTTTTCTAAAATACTAAATCATGAGACATTAGGCCAACCTCCACAAGAGACTTCTGACATTTCTCCTGGTCAACACAGGCTGAGCATCTGCCCTCTTCAACTCTATTCAAAGTTTCTTCTTTCACCCTAACCTCGCATCCTCCTTCTTGCTTATGCCATCCCAAACCTCCTGCTCAATTTTATAACCATATAACTTCTCTCCCCTTTTGGCTTTAATGGCCATGGCCTAAGTTCCTTCCTAAACGTCACTCGCCATCCAATTTCCAATTCTCCCCTTATTAAGCAGCCTTTGATCCCCACCTCCACAAAAGAAAGACCACAGTTAACAGCATATCAAAACTCAATAGACTTTTTTATTACACTATGAATTCTATTATATTATTTCAATTTTATTAAGTTAAAAAATATGTAAAAATTGAGAAATTCCTATCAATCTATCTATCTATCAATCATCTATCGAAAACAGCTGGTACCCAAAGTGGCACCAACACTCCCAGCATCATTTACATCACATAGCCATAGTACAGAGAAATGTCCATTTCTTTCTCCCTCTCAATGAAATGCTGCATTTCCCCCAATTTGGCAGCATTCTGACGCTCTAGTTGAGCCTTCCTCTTCATGGCCTCTCGATCTGGCCTCTGCTCATTTGTGATGGGTGTTGATACTACTGGCCCCAGAACCTCAGATTTCCTCCATGGAATTGGTTGGAGGGCAAAATCCTGGAGTGGATAATGGTTGTGAGGCTTAAGCAGGGTTTGGGGCTGGCTCATAGCAGTGTGAACAGGCTTCGGCTGCAAGGAAGCACACGATGATGCTTTGTAAGGTGCAGGCCTAGAAGCAGGAGGCTGAGGGACTCTAGGCTGGTCACGGTTGTTCAAACCTGGTTGGCCTGGGTTGATTGACATTGGCTGAGCTGATCTGACAGAGCCTGTCATAGATGCAGGAGTTGGCTGGGATGAAGTGACTGCAGCAGGCTTGGCAGGGTTGGTCACAGCAGATTGACGTGATGCCTGAGTCTGTGGCCTGCGAGGAACACGTCTAGCTTGAGGCTTGTCCATGGTTGGAAAAACCAATGGCACCAACTTGACCTTCCCGGGAGATGGCAGCTGGTCCTGGGATGGAGATGAAGACCCTTTGTCACTACCTCCATGTAGCTTCTGAAATTTGACTTGAGTTATCTCAGGACCTTTGCCCTCCTCCTGAGAATCCAGCCACCTTTTGATAGCTGGGCGTGGCTGGGGGCCTTTGGGGTTGCTTAAGTTTCCCTGGTCCCAGGTGGAAGACATTCCAGCTCTCTTATCACTCTTCTTGCCCAGTGCATGGAAAACCTGCACAGATTCCAGCATGTGCATACCGAGGTCGCTGCGAGGCTTTTTGATGGCCTCTTGTGGCAGCTCAGGGGGACTTTTCCTCCTCTTCATCTTGGGAATGGCTGGCTTCTCCTCTGCCTTAACTTTGTTCCCTGACTGCTTCCTCTCCTCAGCTCTCTTGGAATAGTTTTCTTTGTTGCTTTTGGTGTTTTTTTGCCCATGGCTCTTAGTTTTGGTGGTGCTGCTGGCTGCAGTTTTCTGAGGTTTGCTGTTAGTATGCTTGGCCATGTTTCCAGGTGCAGCATTGCAAGGAACCACTTCTCCCAGGAACACACAGTCTGGGCTCTCGGGCTTGATCTTGGCCTTGGGAGCATCACTGATAGGCTCAGAGGCGTTATGTTTGATCTTCCTGCCTTGATCAGAGCGAGCCTTTCTGACCCTTGACTTTTTGTGCACCTCATGCAACGTGAGGCCTCTGGTTTTGATTACCTTGGGACCTTGGGGCTGATCAAGGTCATCCAAGGAAGTTAAGACCTGTGGAAGATGAATGCCCTTCACCAGTGTAGCGATGTCTGCAAAATTGTCATTAGATTCAGCCCCATTTTCAAGAGTCCCTTGATCCTTACCACTCAGGCTATTCTTCCCCAAACCAGCGTTGTTCCAACTAGGCTGTGTCTCTTGGTCAAGCGGATTGATGCAGGCCAGGACCTGAGGAATGTCAGGGATACCTAAAGGGAGCAGTGGAGAAAGAGAAACTCTCTTAGTTTTGACTAACATATAATAAATTTAGAAATAACAATAATAAATTTAGAAATGTAATATTTAATGAATAATTTATATATTATGTTTGATTTATAAGAAAGATTTAAGTTCTGGAAAGACAAAGAGAAAAATCATATACATCAGGAATATAAAGACATATGTAATTATAAACTAATGAACAGAAAGATAGATATAGTGACCGTAAAGCAACAAGCAGACTGTCAAATGACAGCGGGGAGGATAGGGAGATCTGGGGGGAGATAAGAGAACAACCGAAGGACTGGTATGCATGCATATAAGTACAACCAATGAACACAAAACTCTGGGGAGGGAGGGCATGTTGGGAGGTCGGGGGAGGGGGAGGGCAATGGTAAGCTATGTACACATATAATACCTTAAGAAATTAAAAAAAAAAGACATATGTAGACACAAGTACAAATTTGGGCACATAAGAAGCATAAAAGCCTAAAAAATTTACTAACAGATGAAATTCTTTTTTATACATTTGATATCATAAAAGTAAATATTGTCTATTCTATTTTAGTAAATACTGTTAACTAAAACAACCCACAATAGGTGATTTTGAATAAGTTCCTAGCCAGTATATATAGACAGAGAAGATATATCATTAAAAATTGCATAACAAGCAGCACAATGCAATCAATGTGGATGGATATGTGCTCCATTAAGTATATATGTTGGGATTGGATGGATATGTGCTCCATTAAGTATATAAAAAAGACCAATATTTAAAGCAGAGAGCCAAATAATTGTAAAGGAATTCCATTATTGTTTCTCATTCATATTTCTCTGAATATTTCCCAGCAAGTAATAGATACTTAGTCTATTAGAAATATATATTTCAATTAATATAACCTCATAACAAAGAGAAAAGAACTGTTGAAAAGTATGAAGGTTTTTCTATTTTTCTGACAACCTAGATTATCATCTTCAATATTCAGGAAAGGGTCGTTCCCAAATCCTTTAAAACCGTCATCTCTAGATTCCAATTAAAAAAAATTAATGTAGGATTTCCAAGAGACTCCACAAAATTGTTTTAAGAGCAATGTGAAATTAGAGATGTGGAGCCTGAATTTTTTTTCCTCCTTCGGTAGCTAGGATGTAAAGGGAGGTGGTGGCTGTGAGTCAGGGTGCTTGCTCTCTGTATTTTGAAGAAAATAACTGTAAATTGAAAAGCAGCTGTGACTTGGAACATACTAATCACACAAAGAATGTATTCTTTCTCATTCCATTTAGGATATATCTTTAAAAAATCTTTTTGAGCCATCAAAACTCAGTGTTTTAGTGTGGACATATGAACCAGGAGGTCACAATTTGATTCCTGGTCAGGATACATGTCCAGGTTGTGGGACCACTCCTCAGTGGGTGAGTTGCAGGAGGCAGCCCATCAATGATTCTCTCTCATCACTGATGTTTCTATGTCTCTCACCCTCTCTTTTTCTCTCTAAAATCAATAAAAATATATTTAATATTTTTAAAATTTCATTTTATTAGAAAAATTATCGTCTTAGTTTAAAAATGAGGATGAAGTGAAACACTGAAAATTCTGTTTACTCCAATCCCGTAGATCAGTGGTCGGCAAACTCATTAATCAACAGAGCCAAATATCAACAGTACGATTGAAGTTACTTTTGAGAGCCAAATTTTTTAAACTTAAACTTCTTCTAATGCCACTTCTTCAAAATAGACTTGTCCAAGCTGTGGTATTTTGTGGAAGAGCCACACTCAAGGGGCCAAAGAGCCACATTTGGCTCACCAGCCACAGCTTGCCAACCACAGCCCTAGATAATCACCCTTCTTAGTTTCTTGAATAGAAGAAACATAATTTCTGAAACATATTTTTAAACATTTATGTTCCAAACTGTCACGTGCCATCTGTGTTCAGAGAGGTAATAGATAACCACAGGCAACTGAATATGACTTTTTTGATATGCACATTTCCTAGTGGTGTCCTATTCTGCCCTTACTTTCCTTCCTAATCCAGCAATGTAAGCATTTGCTAAGATCAACTTTATTTTGCCCTACTCTGAGCTGGTTTCACCCTTCGCTCTTTCTGCTTTCATTTAAATTCTTTGGTTCTCTTTAACATTCCTTCCAAACTATCCTTTTTGCTCTTGAGAGCTCTTCCATGCTCTCTTTCTTTATTCTTTAGTTTCCCCTTCCTCCTGATTATATTTTTTCATTCCCTCACTTCCTGTTGACCTGTGCTGATAAAAACATTCTAAACTTATTACATTGAAATACTTGCTTTCCTATAGCCCAGTCCTCTCCATCCTCTCTCCCTATTTTCTTAGTTCACTTAGTTTGACTAGAACTCTTCAAAAACAGGTGAATATTACTTTTTGAACAGCACTCAATTTAAAATACTGAAGTTGAAACGTTAGTATTGGGAGACCATTACACACAAGACATCCTGTATATATACATATTGTTAGTTTTCTACATCACCCAAGTTTTTATTCAGTATATGTTCATACACTGCAAAGAAGTCTTGATTTCATTTTCAACATGAGTGTTCTTTAACACTCAGTATTAGAAAAAGGAAGGCATTAGACAGAACAACCATTCTAACATCCTAATCTAACAGATGAGGAAAAAACAGGTTTTGTGAGAGAGCCAATGTCTTGTACAAAGTCACAAAGCTAGTAAATGTCAAAATCTAAACTGAAATTAGGTCTGCAGACTTCTAGTTCAATATTTGCCCAAATTATTCTATGCTCTTTTGACACTATTGCTAAATTTAGGTACAAATAACAATTGAATGAAAAACTTCAAAGAGTTTCTTTCCTTACCTGACATGGTCACAGAAGAGCAAATATCAACTGAAGATGCAAGGAATGAAGATGTCTCAATGGCTGAAGCCAAAGAGCACATGTGTCCAGTACGAAAGTCACTGGTCCTACTGGACACTGGTCTCTGGTCACCAGTTACTGGTCACTGGTCAGTTGCGATGATCCAAATTTGTTTACAGACACCTCCATGGGCACCCCAAGATTCTACCAGGTGGTGGTAGGTTTGGTGGGAGAATGATGTCACAAGCAGGCAGTTTAAAGGGATGAGAGAGCCAATCAGGAGGTTAGATTCCCAAGAAGACAGGATTGGATGGATGGAGTGGTAGGGAAGCTAAACCAACACCTAAATGGCTGAGCTCTCAAGACAGATGTGCTAGATGAAAATACAGCTGTGATAGTCTCACTTTCCCTAGGCTTTTACATTAGGGAAATAATATCAAAGTTTGTTATAGATATTCATGAGAATAATTAACTGCTAGTTACTTATATTCTCTAAATTATATCGTATAGCACGTTTACCATTATATATATTGCTAATATGGATAGAGAGAATGGAAAGGGACATCTAAGTTGCATAATTACAGTTGTCCTGAAATCATACCAGTCCATCTCATTAGTGAATTTGCCATGGCTTTGAGCAGCAAATGAAGAGATTAAGGAGCTCTTTCTGTTAGTTGGTTCAAAAGTAAAATGAAGTTTCTTGAGTGTGTTTTGTGCAGAGTGATGTGTTCCATGGCTCTTCTCCGTGAATCCTACCTTCCCTGGGCTAGGCAGGACCGGGCTAGGTTGACTTGCATCTCCTACCACTCTCATTTTGTCTCCTTCTTCATTGTGGGCATTTTTTGTAGACAAGCATTGATCCTGCATTCTGACACTCATGGATGTTACTTTCTGTCCACTTCCATCAGCAGGGTCTTCTTTGTAGTGTCTGCTGCTTCCCCCAATGGACTTTGCCCATTACAAGCAACTACCATAGAGCTAGGAGTCAGCTGACTGCAAACCTTTCCTCTTCCAGCCTTTGGTTGCACTTTTTTGCCCATAATGTGCTCCCTCTGGATCCTTTGGCCATATAGACATCCTGCCATCCTCCTCTCTCATAGGTTACAGGCAGTTATGATATTTTTCTTTTTCCTTCTCTCATAAATGTATCCAGTGTGGCAGTTACTGCAGTCTCCTCCCCCTTTGCAAACAGCCACTGTAGAACTTTGGGCCTCTAGGATTCTCTGTCTGCCATGCTGGGGTGCAAGGCCAGGCAAAAGTGAGGGGGAGAATGGTTAGAGAAAGATAAGGATATTCTTAGAGAATATGTGAAATTGTCAGGGACCAAAGAGATTCGTGTGGATATTTTAGGTTGTATGAAAAATAAGCTGACACATTTTGGTGTCATTTTGTATTAAGATAGCAGACAATTTACATATATATACAATTTATCTAGTGCAGCATATGCAAGGAATTTTGCTCACTAGAGATTATAATCTTAAATATATTTTTACTTTCTTTTATGTCATACTAGAGGCCCGATGCACGAACATTCATGGAAGAGTATTCCTCCCTTCCCCTGACTGCCAGTCCCACCTTCGCTGTGGCTGGAGCCTTCTATCCACCTTCACTCAGGCCTGGAGTTGCCTTTCTGCCTCTTGCCTTGTTTCATTTTGCATATTCTTTCCTTATTGGCTGTGGATGCTGCCATCTATTTTGTGGAGTTGTGGTCAATTTGCATATTGCATCCTTATTAGATAGATATTGCATCCTTATTAGATATTAGACATTACGTCATTTATATAAATCATCAGTGTGTTTAGAGAACACGGATTATTTTTATGCTGTGTGTCAATTCTCTGGTTTTGTTCATATGTCTTTTTCCTAGTCATATTTTTATTTATTTATTTATTTATCTTTATTACTGTATTAGAGATGTCCCCATTATTTTCTGTTTTTGTTTCCCCCTCATTGACCCTCTTCATCCCACCCTTACCATCCCCACTTCTACTTTCACCACTCCATTTTCTGTGTCCATGGCTGTGCATATATGCATACAAATTACCTGTTAACCCCACCCACACCCATACTTTCCCTCTGAAATTTGTCAGTCTTTTCCATGCTTCTTTGTCTCTAATCTATTTTGCTCATCTATTTATTTTGTTCATTAAGTGGATTCTACATACTTTGTAAACCTACTTTCCCCATGCTGTCTATGGATTTAGCTGGTTTGAAGGAGGAAGTCTATGGATCTAGTAGCTTTTCTTGATGACAAGCTTTTAGGGTGCCTGGAGCAATCTACCTGGGGGCTTTTTATTGCCATTGGGTATGAACTATTTGATCCAAGAGGTCAAGTGTCCACAAGAAGATAGCTCCTATAGATGGAATCTCCAGGGAGACATTTCATTTGTAGGCCAAGTTTTCCTCTTGTGCAATGAGTTTTTTTCAAAGATGGTACATGATACTTATCTGAGAAGAAACTGGGAGAAGTGTTACAGTGTAGAGTAATGGCTTAAATTTATATTTTTTCAAATATTTTCCTCATGGATTCCTGCATTACCTTACCAAATTCCTGATACTAATCTATTTATATAAAAACCTAAGTAACCATCGCAACTGAAGGGACAACTTAACAGGCTGCATGGGGCAACTAGGCCACTAAGGGGGTTAGTGAGCGGCATACCAAATGACCGAGCAGCAGGCTGTGTGGGGTGACCAGGCCAGCAGGGGGAGAGGGGGAGTTGGGGGCAACTAAGCTGGCAGGGGAGCAGTTGGGTGTGACCAGCAGGGAGGCAGTTAGGGGCAATCAGGCAGGCAGGCAGGTGAGCAGTTAGGAGCCAGTGGTCCCGGATTGTGAGAGGGATGTCCTCAGATATCCCCCAAGGGGTCCCAGAGTAGAGAGGGTGCAGCCTGGGCTGAGGGGAAACAGCCTCACCATATGCAGACATTTCCTGCACCAGACTTCTAGTATGTAATATGAAACTAACACTATGAACTAAATATCTCCAGGCCAGACCAGTCTGTCCTTTTTCTGTGTTCCCATGGAAATCAAGGGAATCCCTAGCTACTGAAGTTAGGGGGCTGGTAACCTGCAACCCAGTGTATCTGCCTATTGTTCTTGCCAGTAGGCATGAATGCTCCCAAAGATTTTTCTCTTGGGTTTTGCTCCATTGATGGTGGTGTTTAGAAAAGGCGCATGTGCAGCCTGGGATCATGCAGGAGGTCCTTTAAGTTAATGTTTATGCTTCATCTGTTGTTTGATCTCATGCAACAATAACCTCTGGATGCTGTGCTCTGGCAGCCAGTTGGCCACTGATGGGCACTTGCAAATAATGAAGACTTAGGAGACAGGCCTCAAATGGAGGCTTTACTGCATGCAATGTGACCTCAGCCCATTGGTGAGCCTCTCGGGTAATGTGACACAGGGATACTGGCTTTGTATGTTGTAAAGATTAACTGAAGTGGTGTTTTGGGCCTGGATATAGGTATGGAGTAAATGATTATTTATTTCCCAAATCTTGTCCTGCGTGGGCTTCCTACTACAGACATTAACTTCTGTAGGTCCCTGTTTTGAGCTGCCCTAAGAAAACTCTAAGCCCTTGCCACTCATCTGGTAGATTCCCCTGATTTGTTCTCACGTACCCCAACTATAATCATATATGCGTACGACAATCCAAACCTGTAGGAAATGTGTCCTGAATCTGTTTTCTGAAATACTTAGGTGGTCATGAGACATAAAGAAAATCTCCACAAGAGCTATTTTACATTTCTTCTAGTCAGCCTACACTCAGCTTCTGCCCTCTCAACTCTATTGAAATTTTATTCTTTTTACACTAACCTCACATCCTACTTTTCACTTCTGCCATACATCCACCTCTTGCTTCTCTTGATATATCAGTCCCTAACATCTCTGCCCTTTAGGCCTTTCTGGCCATGGCCCACACTCCTTTTCCCCCACAGTGCTTACCTGTGTCCCTCATTCTCCCATTCGACTTCCAATTCTTTTTTTATCATGCAGCCTTTGATCTCCATACCCACCAAAGAGAGAGCACAGTTAACAACATCTCAAAACTCAAAGTGCTTCTTTATTAATAAATGCTAATTTATAATATTTATTCCGTTTTATTAAGTTAAAAAATATATCAAGATTGAGAAATTCATACCTACCTATCTATAGATCTATCAATATATCAATATATCTATCTATCGATCTATCTATGGAAAAACAACATGTACCCAAAGTGGCACCAACACTCCCAGCATCACTTACATCACATAGCCATAGAACAGAGAAATATCCATTTCTTTTTCCCTCTCAATGAAATGCTGCATTTCCCCCAATTTGGCAGCATTCTGACGCTCTAGTTGAGCCTTCCTCTTCATGGCCTCTCGATCTGGCCTCTGCTCATTTGTGATGGGTGTTGACATTACTGGCCCCATAACCTCACATTTCCTCCATGGAATTGGTTGGAGGGCAAAATCCTGGAGAGTATAGTGGTTGTGAGGCTTGAGCAGGATCCGGGGCTGGCAAACAGCAGTGTGAGCAGGCTCTCGCTGGAAACAAGCATGAGATGATGTTTTGTATGGTGCAGGCCTAGAAGCAAGAGGCTGAGGGACACTAGGCTGGTCACGGTTGTTCAAACATGGTCTGGCTGAGTTGGTAGACATTGGCTGAGCTGATCTGACAGAGCCTGTCATAGATGCAGGAGTTGGCTGGGATGAAGTGACTGCAGCAGGCTTGGCAGGGTTGGTCACAGCAGATTGATGTGATGCCTGAGTCTGTGGCCTGCGAGGAACACGTCTAGCTTGAGGCTTGTCCATGGTTGGAAAAACCAATGGCACCAACTTGACCTTCCCGGGAGATGGCAGCTGGTCCTGGGATGGAGATGAAGACCCTTTGTCACTACCTCCATGTAGCTTCTGAAATTTGACTTGAGTTATCTCAGGACCTTTGCCCTCCTCCTGAGAATCCAGCCACCTTTTGATAGCTGGGCGTGGCTGGGGGCCTTTGGGGTTGCTTAAGTTTCCCTGTGCCCATGAGGAAGACAGGCCAGCTTTCTTATCACTCTTCTTGCCCAGTGCATGGAAAACCTGCACAGACTCCAGCATGTGCATACCGAGGTCGCTGCGAGGCTTTTTGATGGCCTCTTGTGGCAGCTCAGGGTGACTTTTCCTCCTCTTCATCTTGGGAATGGCTGGCTTCTCCTCTGCCTTAACTTTGTTCCCTGACTGCTTCCTCTCCTCAGCTCTCTTGGAATAATTTTCTTTGTTTCTTTCGGTGTTTTCCTGCCCCTGGCTTTTAGTTTTATTTGTCTTGCTTGGTGCAGCTTTCTGAGGTTTGCTGTTAGAATGTTTGGTCATATTGTCAAGAGCCTTGCCACCAGGTGCAGCATTGTAAAGAACTACTTCTCCCACAAACTCACAATCTGGGCTCTTGGGCTTGATCTTGGCCTTGGGAGCATCACTGATAGGCTCAGAGGCGTTATGTTTGATCTTCCTGCCTTGATCAGAACAAGCCTTTCTGACCCTTGACTTTTTTTGCACCTCTTGCAATATGAGGCCTCTGGTGGCTTTGGTTTTGTTCACTTTGGAACCTTGGGGCTGATCAAGGTCATCCAAGGAAGTTAAGACCTGTGGAAGTTGAATACCCTTCACCAGTGTAGCAATGTCTGCCAAACTATCATTAGATTCAGCCCCATTTTCAATAGTCCCTTGGTCCTTACCACTCAGGCTATTCTTTCCTAAACCAGAGTTGTCACCACCAGGCTGCTTCTGTGGGTCAATCGGATCAATGCAGGCCAGGACCTGAGGAATGTCAGGTATTTCTAAATGGAGCACTGGAGAAGCTTGGTTTTCTCTTGGGATCTGGCAGTCATTCAGATGTTTGGAAAGTGTGGTTTTAATATTTTCCACATTCTTATTCTCTTTCTGTTCTGGGCTTGGAGCTGGAGGCAGTGCCAGGAGATTACTAGCACTCTGGACTAGAGATGACATTGCCATGTCCCCACTCTGAGGTGGTGGGTAACTCTCAAGTACCTGGATATGTGTGTTACTGCAGGACTTGAATTCTGGAGGTGGCAGATAAAATATTTGGCCTGGAAGTTGCAATTCCTGGGAAGTCTCCATCACTACAATGGAATCAAGGGGAAGTCAGTCAGTCCCTGTTAATAAGATGCTCCCCCAGCACCACCAATGAAGCAGTCATGTGCCTTCCAACAATGGGAAAGGCATTCTTATGAGCTCTTTTGCAGGATCATGAACAGCGCCGAGTGCTAGGAGATAAAAGGCAACCGTTCTGTTTCTAATGGGGCCATTTGGTGTCATTTTTTCATTATTATTTTTGCATTTCACAGGGTTGTTAGAAGTCAAGTAAATAATAAAAGTGATTTTTCAAATATGTTTCCCAGTCTCATATTTAATTAACCCATTTAATTCTCCCAACATTCCTGAGTGAATAAATATTCCTCCCACCAAGGACTAAGACAGGGAATGGGGCTCTTCCTGGTGAAGTCCATAAGCAAGGGGAGACCATAGCCCGGTTGCTTTGGACAAGATGTTGGGACATAAGGTCCTACCTCCAGGTGTGAACTAAGGAATGTTACACAGACACTGTCACAATAATGTTCCAAAATATCTTAGAAATAGACAAAGGCAATGAATTAAGAGAGGTTTTTTCAGGGGGACTCATCAGGTAGGGAAGTGGAAGGTGTGGTGTCCCTTGGTATGCTCTTGATTTCTCCCACATTTTGCATCCAAGGCCGCTACAGTGCCCCACCTCCACCTCTATCAGGTGTCCTCATGAAGAGTCTGACAGTGGAGGGCACTGACTGATGGTGGCAGTGGTTAAAGTCACAGGACTTACATACTTGTTGTCTGAGGACCACCACTTGCCAGCTGCAGGCCGACCCTATTTTGAATGCTCCCTATTCCTCTTCCTTGTTGCTGTTTGTACTCACCTTGGACGCCTGTCCTTTCGATGGGTTGAGGAGGCACAGAGCAGCAGATTCCAGAGGTGGAGACTGGTGGTATCACATTTGTGGGATGGGCCTCCTCCATGACCATCCCTGGGCCAGCGGCAGAGGCCCTGCTCTCTGTGTAAGACACAGAGCCATAGGACTGCAGGTAGGGGCCACTTTCTGCACAAAGCAGAGGGCCCTGTTGATAGTAACACACCTGACTGCCCTCCTGGTAGGGAAGTGGCAGGTTATGGCCCTGATTTGGAATGTGAGATGGTGCCTGGTGAGCAAGGCTGACAGAAAGTTTTGGATACAGAGGGGCCATATTAGGGACATCTGCAGTGTTTTCACACTGGGACACTAGAGACATGAAGGAGATAGCTGTGTCCTGGTCAGTGACAGACACATAGAAGTCTCTGAGTAATGGTGACTTGTTTGTAATGCCTCCTGTTAGAGCCCACTCAGAAACCCCAGGATTGGAAGCAGCTGGAACTCCAGATAACACGGTTGTGCTAGAATGTTGGTAAAAGTAGGCACCACCCATGAGAGGTTGGAAAGTGGTGCCAGAGGCTGATGGCAGGTGCCATGCTGAGGTGATGGCTGGAGCAGAGACTCTGTAGAAATTGCAGACACTTCCTGGTAGGGAGGCTGCATGACTCTCCACAGGAAGAGAGTACTGCAGAGACTTTGAAATAACAAGGAAAGGTACATTTTTGAAATTCTCTGTAGGGAATAATAGGATGATGAAAAATTTCAGAGATTGATAAACAATATGTGTGAAAAATAGCATTATTTTAAGATGGTTGCTATCAGAAAGCCTGAAATACCAATACTCACTGCAATATCAAAACTCAAAGTTTATCCTCTTTGTAAATGCTGGTGCTGCAACTTTGGCAGTAATGTACACAAGACCCAAGTGGTGTGGTTCATTCATTGTTCTCTAGGCTAGAAGCAACTGCTCCCTGACCTATCACGCCCTTGAACCTGTAATAGTATTGATTTGTATGCTCTTTCCTAGAATCATAACATTATAAGAACTAGGAGTCCTTAGAGAACCTCTGTGCTGACAATCTCTTTTCATGAGGGAGGAAACTGTGGCTTGGTGCTCTCCCTATGTTAGTGTTAGTACCTGGTCCCATAGCCTGAGCATCCTGACTTCCTTGCCAGAGCTCTGAGCATTACACTGCCAACATCCAGGAGCAATAGAACTTCTGATGCAGGTGTTTGTTTGTCCATTAGCAACAGTACATCTATAGCCATTGTTATATTCTGCGGCTCATTTTGCCTGCAAAGTTTACATGCTGTCCTGGAGAATGCACATAAAGCTGAATCCAGTTGGTATGTTTTGAAATTTATTCTTACTCTCTTCAAGCCTGGGTTTGGATCCTACCTCAAAATGACTACATGAAAGTGAGTTTCTCAAGGAGTGAGAAACTCTCTTAGCTCTGGGCTCCTCATTTATAAAGCCATAATAATGATGATAACAGTAATAATTCATGTATAAGTGATGTATTTCATACGATTTATATCTTATCTAATAAGCAGGGAATATGCTCATTGTCTATCCTGCCCTCAAAGATGTCTGTGCCCACAGCCAATGAGGGAATATGCTAATTAACTGCCATGCCCCCCAAAATGGCGGTGCCCAGAGCCACATGATGGCAGTGCCCAGTCCCCTCAGCCCTGCCACTCAGGACCTGCCTGAGGTACAGGCAAGCCTTGGATGGCAGCTGCCCTGCTGCTCAGGGCTGCCTGAGGCTCAAGTAACCAGGGCCAGCTGAGGCTTGCACTGAAGGCAGTGGCAGCAGCAGAGATGTGATGGGGCATTGCCTTCCCCTGATCAATAGGTCGCCTCCCACCCCTGAGGGCT
The DNA here is from genome assembly GCA_963924515.1 of Vespertilio murinus. Classification (NCBI taxonomy): domain Eukaryota; kingdom Metazoa; phylum Chordata; class Mammalia; order Chiroptera; family Vespertilionidae; genus Vespertilio; species Vespertilio murinus. Next base: position 129,195,459 of record OZ004705.1, on the reverse strand, counting down.
CCTGGACTGTGAGAGGGGACAGGCTGGGCTGAGGGACACCCTTCCAGGACATTATTTTCATGCACTAGTCTACTAGTAAAAGATAAAAATTCTGAAAAAACAAAGCGAAAAATCAAATACCACATATATCACAGGAATAAATCGACTTGAGTATAAATGGTGACATGTAGCAAACATCAAATCCTAATAAATTTATTTTGAAATGAAGCTATGTTTTATAAATGCAATATCATAAAAGTAAATGGTGCCTATTATATTTTAGTGAATACTGTTAACCAGAAGCAATCCATAATAGGTGATTTTAAATAAGCGTCTAGCACAGGGGTGGGCAAACTTTTTTTTTCCGTCATTATTTCTTCAAATACATTTTCAGTATCTTGCTCTCTCTCTTTTTCTGGCACCCCCATAATTCTGATGTTGGTATGCTTGAGGTTGTCCCAGAAGCTCCTGACACTATCTTCAAATTTTTGTATTCTTTTGTCTTTTTGTTTTTTGGCCTGAGTGTTTTTTTCTTCTTTGTATTTCAAATCTTTGACTTTATTCTTGAGTCCTCTAGTCTGTTGTTAGTCAGTGTGTGTTTAATTTCTAGTTGGTCCTTTTTCATATCCTTTAGGGTCTTGCTAAATTTATCGGCCTTTTGTGCAAAATTCTTGAATAACGTTATAACCATGGTTTTGAACTCTACAATCCAGTTGTTTGTTTTTCTCCATTTCTTCTGTTTGTGATCTGTTTCTTTGTCTTCACATTTTTCCTGCTTCCCTGAGTTGATAGAGTGTCTTTGTGTGCTGGGTGTCCTCCAGGGCACAGTGGCTCAGCCTCCCCAGTTACCTGAGGTGGACGTGGACACTCTTGGTGCACCCCTTTGTGGACTGTGTGCTCAGCCTTGTTGTAGTTAAGTCTTGATTGTTGTTGGTATCACTGGGAGTTATTGACCTCCAGACCAATTGGCTGTGAGGATCAGCTGTGTCTATGCTGGGAGAACTTCTGTGCTGGAGACACTCTTAAGAGAGAAGACTTGCAAAATTGCAAATGCTCTGTATTCAGCTTGGATGGGGTGGGGTTTCAGGGCATAGCAGACAGCCTTGATTTCTCATCAGCTCTGTCCGATGAGGCCCCTAGGTCTCAATGTCCCTTGGTAATCAGTGCAAGCACCACTGGGAGAAAGGCGCTTTTGAGCTTTATCCGCTGCCAGACAGTCCAATTTCTCCCTGAAAGAGTTGGGGTTTCCAGAAACTTTCCCAGAACTGGAGTTCAGCACAGTCAGGAGTTTCCTTCTCCCTCCTGCTTTAGAAAGCCAGCTAGGCACTCAGCCACCTGTGCATTCAGCAGTCAATCCTCTCCACTCACGTGCCTCTGGACCCGTGCCTTCTGCAGATTCTGAGTCTCAGGGTGCTTTCTCTTACCTTGATTGTCCAGATTCTCCCTGAATGAGTCTGGTTTCTCAGCATCTCGCCCAGAACTGGTGTTCTGCTCAGTTGGGAGCTTTTTGTCTCCCTGTTGCTTTAGAGAGCCAGCTGCCTTTGCTCACAGCCCTCTGTCCTCTCCACATGTGAGTCTCTGTACCTCTACCTTCTGAAGTTCCTCTGATTCTCAATATGCTTTCCTCTTTTCTTCTAGTTGTAGAAGTTCCACGTGGCCAGCTTTCCTGTGGTTTTGGATGGTGTCTGTTTTGAAATTTAGTTGTAGTTTTTATATTGTTGTGCAAGGTAGCAGTTTAGGTGTTTACCTATACCAGTATTTCCCAAAATGTGGTATGCATACCCCCAGCGTTACAGGAAGAGTTTGTTTGGGGTAAGCGTTACACTGGAGTTTGGTAGGGATATGCACTGCACCGTGCTTAGCTGCGCCTAATTCTACATTCTCATGACTCAAGTCAAGACAATCTTATGAGGCATGAGATGGTTGGTGTGCAAATAAATATTACTTATAATATAACTTTTATTTATATTTTATTATGAATAATTTTATTTTTCATTTATTATTATTTTGTGAATGTACCAAAAAAAATTAATAAATATATTTTTATTGTTGTTAAAATACATCCTCTTTTTTTTGACAAGGGGTACTCAGCGTTATGAAAATTATAGAAGGGGTATACATATGTGAAAAGTTTGGGAAACACCGACTATACCAACATCTTGGTTTCTCCCACAGATTGGTTTTATACTTTGTGTCAATGCCCTGGTTTTGTCCACATGTTTTTTCCTAGTCATATTTTTTTTTTGTAATTCATCTTTATTGTTGTACTAGAGGAAGAATGCACAACGATTCCTGCAAGAATGGGCCTACTTTCCTCTGGCTGCCAGCATGGCCTTTGCTTTGGCCAGAGCTGCCTTTCTTCTCAGGCCTGGAGCCTCCTTTCTGCTCTGGTCCGAAGCCAACTTGTTGCCTTCTTATGCTGCCCACTTTCCAGGAGTGGCTGGGTTGGTGTGGGATGCCTGTCTCATTGCCATGTGCTCTCAGTGCCTGCTTATGTAAATTAACCCACCATCAATGTTGATGGTTTTATTTGCATACTGACTACTACTGCTTGGCTGTTGAGCTTCATGAAGATATGATCAATTAGCATGTTACTCTTTTATTAGGTAGATTAGAGATATCCACTTAATTTTCTGTTTTTGTTTCCCACCCACCCCCCATTGAACCCCTACATCTCAACCATGCGGTCCCCCCTTCTACCTTCACCACTACATTTTCCGAGTCCATGGGCTATGCATATATGCATACAAGTTCCCCTGTTAATCACACCACACACACCCACCCCCATTTCGTCCTTTCCTCTGAAATTTGTCAGTCTGTTCCATGCTTCTGTGTCTCTAAATCTATTTTGCTGATCAACTTCTTTTGTTCATCAGATTCCACATAAGAATGAGATTACACTTGTCTTATTCTGGCTTATTTAGCTTAGCATAATACTCTCCATGTCTGTCTATGCTTTGCAAATGGTATGAGTTATTTCTTTTTTTACAGCCACATAGTATTTGATTGTGTAAATGTACCATAGCTGTTTTATCCACTCATCTGCTCATGGGGCCTTGGGCTCTTTTCCAAATCTTAGCTATTTTAATTTGTACTGCTTTGAACATAGGGGTGCATATATCCTTTCTGATTGGTGTGTCTGGTATCCTAGGATATATTCCTGAAAGGGGGATTATTAGGTCAATTGGGAGTTCCATTTTTTTTAGGAGTCTCTCTACTATGTTTTACAGTGGCGGTACCAGTCTGTATTCCCAGCAGCACCCTATTCTTTTTTTAAAAAAATATATTTTATTGATATTTTACAGAGAGATAGGGAGAGAGATAGAGAGCTAGAAACATCGATGAGAGAGAATGATCGACCAGCTGCCTCTTGCACACCCCCTACCAGGATGTGCCCGCAACCAATATACATACCCTTGACCGGAATCAAACCCAGGACCTTTCAGTCTAAAGGCCTATGCTCTACCACTTAGCCAAACCGGTTTCTGCCAGCACCCTATTCTTATCTTTAAAGATTCCACCATGGAAAGACATGATGCATATTCTTCACTGGATTAATTTTTCTTAAAGCATCATGAACTAGCTTGTTAGGATTGATTTTGTGGAGAAACTTAAAAAGGGGTCTGTGAAAAAGGACATTGTAGTGAGTTATGCTCTCTGCACGCAAGCATAAGGAACAGATGTGTGTAGTCAGCCAGACATAGCCAGGTTTGCCTCTTATTTTTCCCTCTGGTTTGTGCTTTTCTCACTAACTCTCTTGTGACTGTGGGAAGTCAGAGCTGTGTTGTTAATCTAGTCTTTTACATGGGGGATAGAGAGAAAGTGGGGGGGGGGGCAAAACTAGGTATAAAGTTTATTGAATGGAAAATAATTCAATCATGTATAAATAGTCATACAACTACAAAGTCTGTGTTTCCATACTCTCAACTGGAAACCTACTTTGCCCCATGTTGTCTATGGAGTAAGCTGGTTTGGGGGAAGAAATCTATGGATCTAGTACCTTCTCTTGATTGTAAGCTTTTAGGGTGCCTGGATCAATATCCCTGGGATGACCATTGGGTATGAAGTATGTGATCCAAGAGGCCGAAAGTCCACAAGACGATAGCTCCTATAGATGGAATCTACAAGGAAACATATTTCATGTATAGGCCAACTTTTCCTCTTATGAGATAAGAGTTATTTTTCAAACATGGTGCATTGTTACCTGAAAGAAATCATGAGAAGTATTGCAGTGTAGAGATGTGACTAAAACTTATGAAATTTTTCAAGGCTTTCCCCCATGGATTCTTGCATTAATTTCTAAATTCCTGATATTAATATGTAAATGAGATTATCACTATGAGCTAAATATCTCCAGTATAGACCAATCTCTCCTTTTTCTGTGTTCCCATGGAAATCAAGAAAATCCCTAGCTACTGCAGTTAGGCGGCCTGTCACCTGCGACCCAGTATGCCTGCCAATTGCTCTTGCCAGTGGGCATGGATGCTTCCAAGGATTTTCCTTTTGGGCATTACAGAGTTGATGGAGGTGTTTAGACAAGGCAACATGTGCAGCCTGGGATCATGCAGGAGACCTTAGCTTGCCCTTAAAGTTAATGTTTAGGCTTCGTCTGATGTTTGATTTCATGCCCCATTAACCTCTGTATGCTGTGCTCTGAAAGCCAGTTGGCCACCTATGGGCACTTGCAAATAATGAAGATTTTGGAGACAGGCCTCAAATAGAGGCTTTATTCTACTGCATGCAATATGACCTCATCCCATTGGTGAGCCTCTTGGGTAATGTGACACAGAGATACTGGCCTTTTGTGTTGTGAAGATTACCTGAAGTGGTATATTGGGCCTGAGCTTAGGTGTGGAGTAAATGATCATTTATTTCCCAAGTCCTGTTTTGCTTGGGCCTCCTACAGCAGACATTCACTTCTGTAGCCCCAGTTATCAGCTGCCCCATGATAACTCTAAGCCCTTGCGACTTATCTCATAGATTACCTCTGATTTATCTCACTTTCTCCAACTATAATCATATATGCACTAGAGGCCCAGTGTACGAGATATGTGCACTGAGGGAGTCCCTCAGCCCAGTAGCCTGCCCCTCTCTCACAGTCTGAGAGCCCTTGGGGATATCCAACTGGCTCAGGGAGCTGGCCTGGGCTGGCAGTCAGACATCCTTAGCACTGCTGGTGAGGTGGGAGAAGCGTCCACCACCGCCACTCCGATGGCTAGCTGTGAGCCTGGCTTCAGGCTAAGCAGGGCTCCCCTCTGGGAGCACACTGACCACCAGGGGACAGCTTCTGTGTTGAGTGTCTGCCCTCTGATGGTCAGTGTGCATCATAGCAACCGTTCAGTCAATTTGCATATTAGCCTTGTATTGTATAGGATAAGGCAACCCAAATCTATAGGAAATGTGTCCTGATCTGTTTTCTGAAATATTTATCGAGTGGTCATGAGACATAAGGTTAATCTCCTCAAGAGCTTTTTTACATTTTTCCTGGTCAAGCTGGTCAACTTCTGCCCTCTTAACTCTACTCAGATTTTTGCCTTTTCATACTAATCTCACATCCTGCTTCTCACTTCTCCCATATATCCACTTCCTGCTTCTCTTTATAAGTCCATAACATCTCTCCCCTTTTGGCCTTTCTGGCCATGGCCCACACTCTTTTTCCCCACAGTGCTTACCACTGGTCCCTCATTCGCCCAACCAACTTTCAATTATTTCCTTATCATGCAGCCTTTGATCTCCATACCCACCAAAGAAAGAGCACAGTTAACAGCATCTCAAAACTCAAAATGCATCTTTATTACTAAATGATAATTTATAATATTTATTCAGTTTTATTAAGTTAAAAATATATCAAGGTTGAGAAATTCATATCTACCTATCTATAGATGTATCAATATATCAATATATTTATCTATCTATGGAAAAACAACAGGTACCCAAAGTGGCACCAACACTCCCAGCATCACTTACATCACATAGCCATAGAATAGAGAAATGTCCATTTCTTTTTCCCTTTCAATGAAATGCTGCATTTCCTCTAATCTGGCAGCATTCTGACGCTCTAGTTGAGCCTTCCTCTTCATGGCCTCTCGATCTGGCCTCTGCTCATTTGTGATGGGTGTTGACATTACTGGCCCCATAACCTCACATTTCCTCCATGGAATTGGTTGGAGGGCAAAATCCTGGAGAGGATAGTGGTTCTGAGGCTTCAGCGGGATCCGGGGCTGACTCACAGCAGTGTGAACTGGCTCCCGCTGGAAACAAGCATGAGATGATGTTTTGTAGGGTGCAGGCCTAGAAGCAAGAGGCTGAGGGACACTAGGCTGGTCACGGTTGTTCAAACCTGATCTGGCTGAGTTGGTAGACATTGGCTGAGCTGATCTGACAGAGCCTGTCATAGATGCAGGAGTTGGCTGGGATGAAGTGACTGCAGCAGGCTTGGCAGGGTTGGTCACAGCAGATTGACGTGATGCCTGAGTCTGTGGCCTGCGAGGAACACGTCTAGCTTGAGGCTTGTCCATGGTTGGAAAAACCAATGGCACCAACTTGACCTTCCCGGGAGATGGCAGCTGGTCCTGGGATGGAGATGAAGACCCTTTGTCAGTACCTCCATGTGGCTTCTGGCATTTGACTTGAGTTATCTCAGGACCTTTGCCCTCCCCGTGAGAATCCAGCCACCTTTTGATAGCTGGGCGTGGCTGGGGGGCCTTTGAGGTTGCTTAAGTTTCCCTGGTCCTGCCAGGAAGACAGGTCACCTCTCTTATCACTCTTCTTTCCCAGTGTATGGAAAACCTGCACAGACTCCAGCATGTGTATACCAAGGTTGCTGCGAGGCTTTTTGATGGCCTCTTGTGGCAGCTCAGGGTGACTTTTCTGCCTCTTCATCTGGGGAATGGCTGGCTTCTCCTCTGCCTTAACTTTGTTCCCTGACTGCTTCTTCTCCTCAGCTCTCTTGGAGTAATTTTCTTTGTTTCTTTTGGTGTTTTCCTGCCCTTGGCTTTTAGTTTTATTTGTCTTGCTGGGTGCCGCTTTCTCAGGTTTGCTGTTAGAATGTTTGGCTATATTTGCAGGAGCCTTGCCACCAGGTGCAGCATTGCAAAGAACTACTTCTCCCACAAACTCACAATCTGGGCTCTTGGGCTTGATCTTGGCCTTGGGAGCATCACTGATAGGCTCAGAGGCGTTATGTTTGATCTTCCTGCCTTGATCAGAACAAGCCTTTCTGACCCTTGACTTTTTTTGCACCTCTTGCAACATGAGGCCTCTGGTGGCTTTGGTTTTGTTCACCTTGGAACCTTGGGGCTGATCAAGGTCATCCAAGGAAGGTAAGACCTGTGGAAGTTGAATACCCTTCACCAATGTAGCAATGTCTGCCAAACTATCATTAGATTTAGTCCCATTTTCAAGAGTCCCTTGGTCCTTACCACTCAGGTTATTCTTTCCCAAACCAGAGTTCTCACCACCAGGCTGCTTCTGTGGGTCAATCGGATCAATGCAGGCCAGGACCTGAGGAATGTCAGGTATTTCTAAATGGCGCACTGGAGAAGCTTGGTTTTCTCTTGGGATCTGGCAGTCATTCAGATGTTTGGAAAGCGTGGTTTTAATATATTCCACATTCTTATTCTCTTTCTGTTCCGGGCTTGAAGCTGGAGGCAGTGCCAGAAGATTACTAGCACTCTGGACTAGAGATGACATTGCTATGTTCCCACTCTGAGGTGGTGGTTAACTCTCAAGTACCTGGATATGTGTGTTACTGCAGGACTTGAGGTATTCTGGAGGTGGCAGATAAAATATTTGGCCTGGAAGTTGCAATTCCTGGGAAGTCTCCATCACTACAATGGAATCAAGGGGAAGTCAGTCAGTCCCTGTTAATAAGATGCTCCCCCAGCACCACCAATGAAGCAGTCATGTGCCCTCCAACAATGGGAAAGACATTCCTACAAGCTCTTTTGCAGGATCATGAACAGCGCCATATGCTAGGACATAAAAGGCAACTGTTCTGTTTCTTAATGATGACCATTTAGTGTCATGTTTTCTTTTTCTTTTTTTTTTTTTTTTTGCATTTCACAGGGTTGTTATAAGTCAAATAAAAAATAAAAATGATTTTTCAAATATGTTTCCCAGTCACATATTTAATTAACCCATTTAATTCTCTCAACTTTCCTGAGTGAATAAATACACTTCCCAAAAAGGACTAAGACAGGGAATGGGGCTCTTCCTGGTGAAGTCTATAAGCAAGGGGAGACCATAGCCCGCTTGCTTTGGACAAGATGTTGGGACATGAGGTCCCATCTCCAGGTGTCAACTAAGGAAAGTTAAATAGACACTGTCACAATAATGTTCTCAAATGTCTTAGAAGAGACAAACGCAATAAATTAAGACAGGTTATTTCAGGGGACTCATCAGGTAGGACAGTGGGATGTGTGGTGTCCCTTGGTATGTTCTTGATTTCTCCTACCTTTTGCATCCAAGACCGCTACAGTGACCCACCTTCACCTCTATCAGGTGTCCTCATGAAGAGTCTGACAGTGGAGGGCACTGACTGTGGGTTGCAGTGGTTAAAGTCACAGGACTTACATACTAGTTGTCTGAGGACCCACCACTTGCCAACTGCAGGCTGACCCTAGTTTTGAATGCTCCCTTATTCCTCTTCCTTTTTGAGGTTTGTACTCACCTTGGACGCCTGTCCTTGTGATGGGTTGAGGAGGCATAGAGCAGCAGATTCCAGAGGTGGAGACTGATGCTATGACATTTGTGGGCTGCCCCTCTTTTCGCACCATGACCATCCCTGGGCCAGCGGCAGAGGCCCTGTTCTCTGTGTAAGACACAGAGCCATAGGACTGCAGGTAGGGGCCACTTTCTGCACAAAGCAGAGGGCTCTGATTATAGTAACACACCTGACTTCCCTCCTGGTAGGATAGTGGCAGGCTATGGCCCTGATTTGGAATGTGAGATGATGCCTCCTGAGCAAGGCTGATAGAAATTGGTGGATATAGCGGGGCCATGTTATGGATATCTGAGGTTTGATCACACTGGGATGCCAGAGACATGGAGGAGACAGCTGTGTCCTGGTCAATGACAGTCACAGTGAAGTCTCTGAGTGATGGTGACTTGTTTTCAATGCCTCCTGTGAGAGCCCACTCAGAAACCCCAGGATTGGAAGCAGCTGGAACTCCAGATAACACGGTTGTGCTAGAATGTTGGTAAAAGTAGGCACCACCCATGAGAGGTTGGAAAGTGGTGCCAGAGGCTGATGGCAGGTGCCATGCTGAGGTGATGGCTGGAGCAGAGACTCTGTAGAAATTGCAGACACTTCCTGGTAGGGAGGCTGCATGGCTCTCCACAGGAAGAGAGTACTGCAGAGACTTTGAAATTCCAAGGAAAGGTGCATTTTTGAAATTCTCTGTAGGGAATAACAGGATGATGAAAAATTTCAGAGATTTATGAACAATATGTGTGAAAAATAGCATTATTTTAAGATGGTTGCTATCAGAAAGCCTGAAATACCAATACTCACTGCGATATCAAAACTCAAAGTTTATCCTCTTTGTAAATGCTGGTGCTCCCAACTTGGGCAGTAATGCACACAAGACCCAAGAAGTGTGGTTCATTCATTGTTCTCTAGGCTAGAAGCAACTGCTCCCTGAACTATCACGCCCTTGAACCTGTAATAGTATTGATTTGTTTGCTCTTTCCTAGAATCATAACGTTATAAGAATTAGGAGTCCTTAGAGAACCTCTGTCCTGACAATCTATTTTAATGAGGGAGGACACTGTGGCTCGGTTCTCTCCCTATGTTAGTATTAGTACCTGGTCCCATAGCCTGAGCATCCTGACTTCCTTGCCAGAGCTCCGAGCATTACACTGCCAATATCCAGGAGCAATAGAACTTCTGATGCAGGCGTTTGTTTGTCCATTAGCAACAGTATAACTATCGCCATTGGTACATTCTGTGGCTCATTTTGCCTGCACAGTTTACATGCTGTTCTGGAGAATTCACAGAAAGCTGAATCCAGTTGGTATGTTTAGAAGTTTATTCTTACTTTCTTCAAGCCTGCTTTTGGATCCTACCTCAAAATGACTATATGAAAGTGATTTTCTCAGCGAGTGAGAAACTCTCTTAGCTTTGGGCTCCTCATTTATAAAGCCATAATAATGAAGATAACAGTAATAATTCATTTATAAGTGATATATTTCATACGATTTATGTCTTATCTAATAAAGAGGGAATATGCTCATTGTCTATCCTGCCCTCAAAGATGGCTGTGCCCACAGCCAATGAGGGAATATGCTAATTAACTGCCATGCCCCCCAAAATGGCAGTGCCCAGAGCCACAAGATGGCGGTGCCCAGTCCCCTCAGCCCTGCCACTCAGGACCTGCCCGAGGTACAGGCAAGCCTTGGATGGCAGCTGCCCAGCTGTCCAGGGCTGCCTGAGGCTCAAGTAACCAGGGCCAGCTGAGGCTTGCACTGACAGCAGTGGCAGCAGCAGAGATGTGATGGGGCATTGCCTTCCCCTGATCACTAGGTCGCCTCCCACCCCTGAGGGCTCCTGGACTGTGAGAGGGACAGGCTGGGCTGAGGGACACCCTTCCAGTACATTATTTTCATGCACTAGTCTACTAGTAAAAGATAAAAATTCTGAAAAAACAAAGCGAAAAATCTAATACCACATATATCACAGGAATAAATCGAATTGAGTATAAATGGTGACATGTAGCAAACATCAAATCGTAATAAATGTATTTTGAAATGAAGCTATGTTTCATAAATGCAATATCATAAAAGTAAATGGTGCCTATTATAATTTAGTGAATACTGTTAACCAGAAGCAATCCACAGTAGGTGATTTTAAATAAGCGTCTAGCACAATGGTGGGCAAACTTTTTGACTCGAGGGACACAGTGGGTTCTTAAACTGGATCGGAGAGCCGGAACAAAAGCAACCTAACCATGATGGCATTCTCATCTTGGGCTACTGGTGAAGGAGCAGAAGGGAGAGCAAAAGAACCCTCCCCTTTTTTGGCTCCGGAGGCCTGATAGAACAGCCAAATGGTCCGGATCTGGCCCGCAGGCCGTAGTTTGCCCATGGCTGATCTAACTAGTACATATGGACAGAGAAGATATATCACTAAATATTGCATAACAAGCAGAACAATGCAAACAATGTTGCTATATATGTGCCTTCAATATATACAGACCAATATTTCAGTAAAAACTGGTTTAAAGCAGAGAGCCAAATAAATGTAAAGGAATTCCATTATTTTGTTCATTTGTGTTTCTCTGAATATTTCCCAGCAAGTAACAGATACTTAGTCTATTATTAATATATATATTTCAATTAATGTAACTTCATAACACAGACAAAAGAATCATCGAAATGTATCATGAAGGTTTTTATATTTATATTAAAACCTAGATTATCATCATCTTCAACATCCGGGAAAGGGAATCTTCCAAAGTCTTAAAAACAATAATCACTTGATTCCAATAAAAAAATTTATTGTAGGAATTTTCTAGAGAATCGATAAAATGGGATTTAGAGAAATGTGACCTTAGAGATATGGGGCTTGATGTTTTCTTTTTCTCATTAGGTAGCTATGACCTAAAATTGGGCAATGGCTGTGTATCAGGGTGCTCTCTGTGTTAGGAAGAAAATAAATGTAAAGATGAAGTGCAACTCTGACTTGGAACATTCTTATCACATAAAGGATGTAGTCTTTGTGATCCATTTAGGATATATCTTTTAAAGTCTTATTATTATTTTTTTAGTAGAAAAAACATTGTCAGAGTTTAAACATCAGAATGAATTGAAACACTGAAAATTCTGTTATTTTCAGTGCCCTAGATCAGTGTTAGGCAAACTGATTAATCGACAGGGCCAAATATCAACAGTACAATGATTGAAACTTCTTTTGAGAGCCAAATTTTTTTTTACTTAAACTATATAGGTAGGTACATTGTTATTAACATAATTAGGGTAGTCCTAAGCTGGCCTTTGTTAAAAATGCAAGGGTGCCAAAGAGCTGCATGTGGCTCATGAGCCACAGTGTGCCAACAAATGCCCTAGATAATCATCACCTTTCTTAAGATCTTATATATGAGAAACATCATTTCTGAAATACATTTTTACATGTTTTTATTCCAAACTATCACATGTCACATTGGTCAGACAGGCAATGAACAAACAGAGGAAATATGACTCTTTTGACACACTGCTTTGGCTAGTAGTGCCCTAGTCCAGCCTTACTTTCCTTCCTAGTCTATCAATGTAAGCATTTGCTGAGATCCACATTATTTTGCCCTATTCTGAGGGGATTTCACTCCATGCTCCTTCTACTTTCATTTAAACTCTTGGGTTCCCTTCAATGTTCTATTTCAAACTACACTTTTTGCTCTTCAGAGCTCTTCTTAATTATTATGTTTTCCCCTCCTTCCTGCTTCTATTTTCCCCTCCCTCCAGGTTCCTGTAGGCATGTGCCCAGGAAAGCAATTCTAAATTTCTTACATTTAAATACTTGCCTCCCTATAGCCCAGGACTTTGCTTCCTCTCTCCCTATTTTGTCTGGTCACCTAGTTTGGATAGAAAACTCCAAAGCCACATGAAGATTGCTTTTGGAACAGCACTCAATTTAAAATACTAAAGTTGAAACCTTGGGGGTGGGAGATTGTTACACAGGAGATATCCTGTATATACACATATTGTTAGTTTCCTACATGACCTAGGTTTTCATTCTCTTGCTGTTGAAACATTGTCAGGAAGTACTGATTTTTATTTCAACATGAGTGTTCTTTAAGACTCACTATTAGAAAAAGAAGGGGTTAGAGTCCACAACCAATCTAATGTCCTAATGTAGCTAATGAGGAAAAAACAGATATTGTGAGAGTCAATGAATTGTCCCAAGTCACATTGCTAGTAGATGTCAAAATCCAAACTGAAATTAGGTCTGCAGACTTCTAGATCAATATTTCCCCTAGTTATTCTGTTCTCTTTTGCCTCTATTGCTAAATTTAGGGGCAAACAAACATCTAATGAGAAACTTTAAAAAGGTTCTTTCCTTACCTGACATGGTCAGAGAAGAAGAGGAGGAACTATCAACTCTAGATGCAGGGGATAAGGTTTTCTCAGTGGCTGAAGCCAAAGAGCACATGTGTCCAGTATGAAAGTCACTGGTCCTACTGGACACTGGTCTCTGGTCACCAGTTACTGGTCACTGGTCAGTTGCGATGATCCAAATTTGTTTACAGACAACTCCAGGGGCACCAAAAGATTCTACCAGGTGGTGGTAGGTTTGGTGGGAGAATGATGTCACAAGCAGGCAGTTTATTTTATTTTATTTTATTTTATTTTATTTTATTAAAATGATCTCATTTCAGTTTTATTTATTTATTTTCTTTTTTTCCACCACCATTTTTAAAAATTAAGATATTATATGTGTACATTGCTTACCATTGCCTCCCCCTCCCCTTGACCTCCCATACACGCCCGCCCTCCCAGAGTTTTGTGTCCATTGGTTGTACTTATATGCATGCATACCAGTCCTTTGGTTGATCTCTTATCTCCCCCAGATCTCCCTATCCTCCCTGCTGTCTTTTGACAGTCTGCTTGTTGCTTTATTGTCACTACATGTATCTTTATGTTCATTAGTTTATAATATTCTTTATTATCCATAAATGAGTGTGGACTTGTGGTGTTTCTCTTTCATTGACTGCCTTATTTCATTCAGTACGATGTTCTCCATTTCCATCCAGGTTGCTGCTATTGATGAGAATTATTTTTTATGACAGCATAGTATTCCATTGTGTTGATGTACCATGGTTTTCTGCTGCAATCATCTGCTGATGGGCACCTAGCCTGTTTCCTAATCGAAGATATTGTAAATTGTGCTGTTATGAACATACGGGCTCCCCCTGGTCCCACAGCTCCCCCTCCAGGTCACAAGGTTCCCCCTGGTCTCACCCCTCCCCCAGGCCAAAAGGCTCTACCGGGGCACAGGGCTCCCCCGGGTCCCACTTCTCCCCTGGGGCACACGGCTCAGCCTGGTCCCACAACTCCCCTGGGGCACAAGGCTCCCCCGGATCCCATTGCCCCCCAAGGTCACACGATTCCCCCTGGGTCCCACCGCACCCCTGGGAAACTTGGCTCCCCCGGGTCTCGCTGTGCCCCCAGGTCACACGGCTCCACCTACTTCCACTGCTCCCCCGGGGCAGAAGGCTCTGCCGGGGCACAGGGCTCCCCCTGCCCATCGCCCCTCCAGGTCACACGGCTCCCCCTGTTTCCACTGCTCCCCCGGGGCAGAAGGCTCTGCTGGGGCACACGGCTCCCCCTGGTCCCACCCATTTCCTGGGTCACTAGGCTCTCCATGGCACATGGCTTCCCAGAGTCCCACCCCCCCACCCCCAGGTCACACGGCTCCCCCTGATCCCACTGCTCCCCCGGGGCACAAGACTCTTCCGTGTCAATGGCTTCCCTGGGTTCCACCGTCCCCCTTCCCCCAGGTCACATGGCTCCCCTGGTCCCACTGCTCCCCAGGGCACTAGGATCTCCCGGGGAACACGGCTCCCCCGGGTCCCACCGCCCCCCAGATCACTGGACATTTTAATCTTAAATATAGTTCTATTTTCTTTTATGTCATATGACCTCATTTATTTAAGATTTATTTAACTCATTTATGTGTTTTCAGAACACAGAATGTGTTTTTTTATTTTCTTTTTTAAATTTAATAAATCTTTATTGTTCCAATTATTACAATTGTTCCTCTTTTTCCCCTGCATAGCTCCCCTCCTCCCAGTTCCCACCCCACCCTCTGCCCATACCTCCCCCTCACTTTCCACATCCATAGGTGTACTTTTTGTCTAGTCTCTTCCTGTACCCCCTATATCCCTTTCCCTCTGAGTATTATCAGTCCATTCCCTTTCTATGCCCCTGATCCTATTATATTCACCAGTTTATTCTGTTCATCAGATTTTTTATTCACTTGATTTTTAGATTCACTTGTTGCTAGACATGTGTTTGTTGTTTATATTTTTTTCCTTTACCTTTTTCTTCTTCTTCCTCTTCTTAAAGAATATCTTTCAACATTTCATATAATACTGATTTGGTGGTGATGAACTCCTTTAGCTTTTTCTTATCTGTGAAGCTCTTTATCTTCCCTTTAATTCTGAATGATAGCTTTGCTCTGTAGAGTAATCTTGGTTGTAGGTTCTTGCTATTCGTCATTTTGAATGTTTCTTGCCACTCCTGTCTGGCCAGCATAGTTTCTGTTGAGAAATCAGCTGACAATCATATGAGTGCTCCCTTGTAGGTAATTAACTGTTTTTCTCTTGCTGCTTTTAATATTCTCTTGGTCTTTTGCTCTTTGCATTTTAATTATGATGTATCTTGGTGTGGTCCTCTTTTGATTCCTTTCGCTTGGGGTTCAGTGCACTTCCTGGACTTGTAAGTCTATTTCTTTGACCAGTTGGGGGAAGTTTTCTGTCATTATTTCTTCAAATACATTTTCAGTATCTTGCTCTCTCTCTTTTTCTGGCACCCCCATAATTCTGATGTTGGTATGCTTGTGGTTGTCCCAGAGGCTCCTTACACTATCTTCAAATTTTTGTATTCTTTTTTCTTTTTGTTTTTCGGCCTGAGTGTATTTTGCTTCTTTGTATTTCAAATCATTGACTTTATTCGTGCAGTCCTCTAGTCTGTTGTTATTTTAGTCAGTGAACGTTTACTTAGTTGGTATATGTTTAATATTTTTTATTTTAGACAGTGTGTGTTTAATTTCCAGTTGGTCCTTTTTCATATCCTTTAGGGTCTTGCTAAATTTATCGGCCTTTTGTGCAAAATTCTTGAATAACATTATTACCATGGTTTTGAACTCTACACCCAGTTGTTTGTTTTTCTCCATTTCTTTTGTTTGTGATCTGTTTCTTTGTTTCCACATTTTTGCTGCTTCCCTGAGTTGGTAGAATATCTTTGTGTGCTGGGTGTCCTCCAGGACACAGTGTCTCAGCCTCCCCAGTTACCTGAGGTGGACGTGGACACTCTTGGTGCACCCCTTTGTGGACTGTGTGCTCAGCCTTGTTGTAGTTAAGTCTTGATTGTTGTTGGTATCACTGGGAGTTATTGACCTCCAGACCAATTGTCAGTGAGGATAAGCTGTGTCTATGCTGGGAGAACTTCTGTGCTGGAGACACTCTTAAGAGAGAAGACTTGAAAAATTGCAAATGCTCTGTATTCAGCTTGGATGGGGTGGGGTTTCAGGGCATAGCAGACAGCCTTGATTTCTCATCAGCCCTGTCCTATGAGGCCCCTGGGTCTCAATGTCCCTTGGTAATCACTGCAAGGACATCTGGGAGAAAGGCGCATTGGAGCTTTATCTGCTGCCATACAGTCCAATTTCTCCCTGAATGAGTCAGGGTTTCTAGAAACTTTCCAGGAACTGGAAATCACCTCTGGACCCTTGCCTTCCACAGCTTCCGAGTCTCAGTGTGTTTTCCCTTTTCCTGACAGTCCAGATTCTCCCTGAATGAGTCTAGTTTCCCATCATCTTGCCCAGGACTAGAGTTCAGTGCAGTCAGGAGTTTCCTTCTCCCTCCTGCTTAGAAAACCAGCTGCGCACTCAGCCTCCTCTGAATTCAGCAGTCAGTGCTCTCTGTGCATGCGGCGCCTCCGGACCTCTGCCTTCCGCAGATTTCGAGTCTAGGAGTGCTTTCTCTTTCCCTGATTGTCCCAATTTCCCCCGAATGAGTCTGGTTTCTCAGCATCTCGCCCGGAACTGCTGTTCTGCTCAGGTGGGAGCTTTTTGTCTCCCTGTCGCTTTAGAAAGCCAGATGCCTTTGCACACATCGGTCTGTCCTCTCTACATGCAAGTCTCTGTACCTCTGCCTTCTGAAGTTCCTCTGATTCTCAATATGCTTTCCTCTTCTTCTAGTTGTAGAATTTCCACTTGGCCAGCTTTCCTGTGGTTTTCAATGGTGTCTGTTTTTAAATTTAGTTGTAGTTGTTATATTGTTGTGCAAGGTAGCAGTTTAGGTGTTTACCTATACCAGTGTTTCCCAAAATGTGGTACACATACCCCCAGGAGTTCCTGAAGAGTTTGGTGGGGGTATGAGTTGCACTGAAGTTTGGTGGGGATATGCACTGCACCATGTTTAGCTGTGCCTATTTCTACATTCCCATGAGTCAAGTCAAGATAGTCTGGTGAGGCATGAGATGGTGCGGTGTGCAAATAAATGTTATTTATGATATAACTTTTATTTATATTTTATTATGAATAATTTTAATTTTCGTTTATTCTTATTTTGTGGATGTACCAAAAAAATAAAAAATAAATATATTTATATTGTTGTTAAAATACATCCTTCTTTTTGATGAGGGGTACTCAGCGTTATGGAAATTATGGAAGGGGTACACATATGTCAAAAGTTTGGGAAACACTGACTATACCAACATCTTGGTTTCTCCCACAGATTGTTTTTATACTGTGTGTCAATGCCCTGGTTTTCTCCACATGTTTTTTCCTAGTCATATTTTTTTATTTTTTTATTCATCTTTATTGTTGTACTAGTGGCAGGATGCACAAAGATTCGTGCAAGAATGGGCCTACTTTCCTCTGGCTGCCAGCATGGCCTTTGCTTTGGCCAGAGCTGCCTTTCTGCTCTGGCCTGGAGCCAACTTGTTGCTTTCTCACGCTGCCCAGTTTCCATGAGTGGCTGGGGTGGTGGGGGATGCCTGTGTCATTGCCATGTGCTCTCAGTGCCTGCTTATGTAAATTAACCCACCATCTATGTTGATGGTTTTATTTGCATACTCACTCCTGATTGTCTAGTGAGCTTCACGAAGATATGATCAATTAGCATGTTACTCTTTTATTAGGTACATTAGAGATGTCCCCTTCATTTAATGGTTTTTTTCCCCCACCCCCATTGAACCCGTAAATCTCAACCCTGCTATCCCGCCTTCTACCTTCACCACTACATTTTCCGTGTCCATGGGCTATGCATATATGCATACAATTCCCCTGTTAATCACACCACACACATACAACCCCATTCCCACCTTTCCTCTGAAATTTGTCAGTCTGTTCCATGCTTCTGTGTCTCTAAATCTATTTTGCTGATCAACTTCTTTTCTTCATTAGATTCCACATAATAATGAGATAATACTTTTCTTACTCTGGCTTACTTAGCTTAGCATAACACTCTCCAGGTCTATCTATGCTTTGCAAATGGTATGAGTTCTTTCTTTTTTTACAGCCACATAGTATTTGATTGTGTAAATGTACCACAGCTGTTTTATCCACTCATCTGCTCATGGGGCCTTATGCTCTTTTCCAAATCTTAGCTATTTTAATTTGTTCTGCTTTGAACATAGGTGTGCATATATAATTTCTGATTGGTGTTTCTGGTATCTTAGGATATATTCTTGGAAGTGGGATCATTAGATCAATTGAGAGTTCCATTATTTTTTAGGAGACTCTTTACTGTTTTTTACAGTGGTGATACCAGTCTGCATTCCCAGCAGCACCCTATTCTTATCTTTAAAGATTCCACCATGGAAAGACATAATGCATATTCTTCCCTTGATTAATTTTTCTTAAAGCATCATGAACTAGCTTGTTAGGATTGATTTTGTGGAGAAGCTTAAAAAGGGGTCTGTGAAAAAGGACATTGTAGTGAGTTATGCTCTCTGCACGCAAGCATAAGGAACAGATGTGTGTACTCAGCCGGACATAGCCAGGTTTGCCTCTTTTTCCTCCCTGGTTTGTGCTTTACTCACTAACTCTCTTGTGACTGTGGGATGTCAAGGCTGAGTTGCTAATCCAGTCTTCTACATGGGGGACAGATAGAAAAGGGGGGCAAAACTAGGTATAAAGTTTATTGAATGGAAAATAATTCAATCATGTATAAATAGTCATACAACTGTAAAGTCTGTGTTTCCATACTCTCAACTGGAAACCTACTTTGCCCCATGTTGTCGCATGGAGTAAGCTGGTTTGGGAAAAGAAGTCTATGGATCGAGACTTCATTGTAAGCTTTTAGGGTGCCTGGATCAATCTCCCTGGGATATTTTATTACCATTGGGTATGAAGTATGTGATCCAAGAGGCCGAAAGTCCACAAGAAGATAGCTCCTATAGATGGAATCTCCAAGGAGACATATTTCACTTATAGGCCAACTTTTCCTCTTATGACATAAGAGTTTTTTTTTCAAAGATGGTGCATTCTTACCTGAAAGAAATTGGAGAAGTGTTGCAGTGTAGAGATGTGACTGAAACTTATAAAATTCTTCAAGCTTTTCCCCATGGATTCTTGCATTAATTTCTAAATTCCTGATACTAGTATGTAAATGAGACTATCACTATGAGCCAAATATCTCCAGTGAAGACCAATCTCTCCTTTTTCTGTGTTCCCAGGGAAATCAAGGGAATCCCTAGCTACTGCAGTTAGGGGGCCTGTCACCTGCGACCCAGTATGCCTGCCTATTGCTCTTGCCAGTGGGCATGGATGCTTCCAAGGATTTCCTTTTTTTTGTCTTTGCTCAGTTGATGGTGGTGCTTAGACAAGGCAGGATGTGCAGCCTGGGATTATGCAGGAGATCTTAACTTGCCCTTAAAGTTAATGTTTAGGATTCATATGATGTTTGATCTCATGCCCCAGTAACCTCTGAATGCTGTGCTCTGAAAGCCAGTTGGCCACCTATGGACACCTACAAATAATGAAGACTTTGGAGACAGGCCTCAAATGGAGGCTTTACTCTACTGCATGCAATATGACCTCATCCCGTTGGTGAACCTCTCAGGTAATGTGACACAGGGATACTGGCCTTTTGTGTTGTGAACACTAACTGAAGTGGTATATTGGTCCTGGGCTTAGGTGTGGAGTAAATAATCATTTATTCCCACATCCTGTTCTGGTTGGTCCTCCCACTGCAGACATTCACTTCTGTAGCCCCAGTTATCAGCTGCCCCATGATAAATCTAAGCCCTTGACAATTGTCTCATAGATTCCTCTGATTTATCTCACTTTCTCCAACTATAATCATATGTGCACTAGAGGCCCAGTGTACGAGATATGTGCACTGAGGGAGTCCCTCAGCCCAGTAGCCTGCCCCTCTCTCACAGAAAGTCCTAGGGGATATCCAACTTGCTTAGGGAGCTGGCCTGGGCTGGCAGTCGGACATCCTTAGCACTGCTGGTGAGGTGGGAGAAGAGTCCACCAACGCCACTCCGATGGCTAGCTGTGAGCATGGCTTCTGGCTAAGCAGGGCTCCCCTCTGGGAGCACACTGCCCACCAGGGGACAGCTTCTGTGTTGAGTGTCTGCCTTCTGATGGTCAGTGTGCATCATAGCAACCGTTCAGTCAATTTGCATATTAGCCTTGTATTCGCCTATAGGAAAAGTGTCCTGATCTGTTTTCTGAAATATTTATCGAGTGGTCATGAGACATAAGGTCAATCTCCTCAAGAGTTTTTTACATTTCTCCTGGTCAACCTGGTCAACTTCTGCCCTCTTAACTCTATTCAGATATTCCTCTTTTCATACTAATCCCATATTCTGTTTCTCACTTCTCCCATATATCCACTTCGTGCTTCACTTTATCAGTCCATAACATCTCTCCCATTTTGGTCTTTCTGGCCATGGACCACACTCTTTTTCCCCACAGTGCTTACCCCTTGTACCTCATTTGCCCATCCAACTCTCAGTTCTTTTCTTATCATGCAGCCTTTGATCTCCATACCCACCAAAGAAAGAGCACAGTTAACAGCATCTCAAAACTCAAAATGCTTCTTTATTACTAAATGCTAATTTATAATATTTATTCAGTTTTATTAAGTTAAAAGTATATCAAGATTGAGAAATTAATATCTACCTATCTATAGATCTATCAATATATCAATATATCTATCTATCTATGGAAAAACAACAGGTACCCAAAGTGGCACCAACACTCCCAGCATCACTTACATCACATAGCCATAGTACAGAGAAATGTCCATTTCTTTTTCCCTTTCAATGAAATGCTGCATTTCCCCCAGTTTAGCAGCATTCTGACGCTCTAGTTGAGCCTTCCTCTTCATGGCCTCTCGATCTGGCCTCTGCTCATTTGTGATGGGTGTTGACATTACTGGCCCCAGAACCTCAGATTTCCTCCATGGAATTGGTTGGAGGGCAAAATCCTGGAGAAGATAGTGATTGTAAGGCTTGAGCGGGGTACTCGGCTGGCTCACAGCAGTGTGAACAGGCTCCCACTGGAAACAAGCATGAGATGATGTTTTGTAGGGTGCAGGCCTAGAAGCAAGAGGCTGAGGGACACTAGGCTGGTCACGGTTGTTCAAACCTGATCTGGCTGAGTTGGTAGACATTGGCTGAGCTGATCTGACAGAGCCTGTCATAGATGCAGGAGTTGGCTGGGATGAAGTGACTGCAGCAGGCTTGGCAGGGTTGGTCACAGCAGATTGACGAGATGCCTGAGTCTGTGGCCTGCGAGGAACACGTCTAGCTTGAGGCTTGTCCATGGTTGGAAAAACCAATGGCACCAACTTGACCTTCCCGGGAGATGGCAGCTGGTCCTGGGATGAAGATGAAGACCCTTTGTCAGTACCTCCATGTGGCTTCTGGCATTTGACTTGAGTTATCTCAGGACGTTTGGCCTCCCCCGGAGAATCCCGCCACCTTTTGATAGCTGGTCGAGGCTGGGGGCCTTTGGGGTTGCTTAAGTTTCCCTGGGCCCGTGAGGAAGACAGGTCAGCTTTCTTATCACTTTTCTTGCCCAGTGCATGGAAAACCTGCACAGACTCCAGCAAGTGCATACCGAGGTCGCTGCGAGGCTTTTTGATGGCCTCTTGTGGCATCTCAGGGTGACTTTTCCTCCTCTTTAACTTGGGAATGGCTGGCTTCTCCTCTGCCTTAACTTTGTTCCCTGACTGCTTCCTCTCCTCAGCTCTCTTGGAGTAATTTTCTTTGTTTCTTTTTGTGTTTTCCTGCCCATGGCTTTTAGTTTTATTTGTCTTGCTGGGTGCAGCTTTCTCAGGTTTGCTGTTAGAATGTTTGTTCATATTTGCAGGAGCATTGCCACCAGGACCAGCATTGCAAAGAACTACTTCTCCCACAAACTCACAATCTAGGCTCTTGGGCTTGATCTTGGCCTTGGGAGCATCACTGATAGGCTGAGAGGATTTATGTTTGATCTTCCTGCCTTGATCAGAGCAAGACTTTTTGTCCCTTGCCTTTTTTTGCACCTCTTGCAACATGAGGCCTCTGGTGGCTTTGGTTTTGTTCACCTTGGAACCTTGGGGCTGATCAAGGTCATCCAAGGAAGTTAAGACCTGTGGAAGTTGAATACCCTTCACCAGTATAGCAATGTCTGACAAACTATCATTAGATTCAGTCCCATTTTCAACAGTCCCTTGGTCCTTACCACTCAGGCTATTCTTTCCCAAACCAGAGTTGTCACCACCAGCCTGCTTCTGTTGGTCAGTTGGATCAATGCAGGCCAGGACCTGAGCAATGCCAGGTATTTCTAAATGGAGCACTGGAGAAGCTTGGTTTTCTCTTGGGATCTGGCAGTCATTCAGATGTTTGGAAAGCGTGGTTTTAATATTTTCCACATTCTCATTCTCTTTCTGTTCCTGCCTTGAGCTGGAGGTAATGCCAGGAGATTACTAGCACTCTGCACTAGAGATGACATTGCTATGTCCCCAATCTGAGGTGGTGGGTAACTCTCAAGTACCTGGATATGTGTGTTACTGCAGGACTTGAGGAATTCTGGAGGTGGCAGATAAAATATTTGGCCTGGAAGGTGCAATGCCTGGGAAGTCTCCATCTCTACAATGGAATCAAGGGGAAGTCAGTCAGTCCCTGTTAATAAGATGCTCCCCCAGCACCACCAATGAAGCAGTCATGTGCCTTCCAATAATGGGAAAGACATTCCTACAACCTCTTTTGCAGGATCATGAACAGCGCCGTGTGCTAGGAGATAAAAGGCAACTGTTCTGTTTCTTAATGGTGACCATTCAATGTCATTTTTTCATTATTTTCTTTGCATCTCACAGGGTTGTTAGAAGTCAAATAAGAAATAAAAGTGATTTTTCAAATATGTTTCCCAGTCTCATATTTAATTAACCCATTTAATTCTCTCAAACTTTCCTGAGTGAATAAATACACTTCCCACCAAGGACTGAGACAGGGAATGGGGCTCCTCCTGGTGAAGTCTATAAGCAAGGGGAGACCATACCCTGCTTGCTTTGGACAAAATGTTGGGACATGAGGTCCTACCTCCAGGTGTCAACTAAGGAAGGTTAAACAGGCACTGTCACAATAATTTTCCAAAATATCTTAGAAAGAGAAAAAGGCAATAAATTAAGAGAAGTTATTTCAGGGGGACTCATCAGGTAGGGCAGTGGGAGGTGTGGTGTCCCTTGGTATGCTCTTCATTTCTCCTACATTTTGCATCCAAGGCCGCTACAGCACCCCACCTCCACCTCTATCAAGTGTCCTCATGAAGAGTCTGACAGTGGAGGGCACAGACTGTGGGTTGCACATGCAGTGCAACCTGGTTAAAGTCACAGGACTTACATACTCCCTGTCCGAGGACCCACCACTTGCTAACTGCAGGCTGACCCTAGTTTTGAATTCTCCCTTATTCCTCTTCCTTGTGGCTGTTTGTACTCACCTTGGACGCATGTCCTTGTGATGGGTTGAGGAGGCACAGAGCAGCAGATTCCAGAGGTGGAGACTGGTGGTATCACATATTTGGGCTGGGCCTCTTTTCGCACCATGACCTTCACTGGGCCAGGGGCACAGGCCCTGCTCTCTGTGTAAGACACAGAGCCATAGGACTTCAGGTAGGGGCCACTTTCTGTACAAAGCAGAGGGCCCTGATTATAATAACACACCTGGCTTCCCTCCTGGTAGGGAAGTGGCAGGCTATGGCCCTGATTTGGAATGTGAGATGGTGCCTGCTGAGCAAAGCTGACAGAAAGTGTTGGATACAGAGGGGCCATGTTATGGATATCTGTGGTGTTTTCACACTGGGACACCAGAGACTTGAAGGAGACAGCTGTGTCCTGCTCAGTGACAGTCACAGTGAAGTCTCTGAGTGATGGTGACTTGTTTTCAATGCCTCCTGTGAGAGCCCACTCAGAAACTCCAAGATTGGAAGCAGCTGGAACTCCAGATAACACGGTTGTGCTAGAATGTTGGTAAAAGTAGGCACCACCCATGAGAGGTTGGAAAGTGGTGCCAGAGGCTGATGGCAGGTGCCATGCTGAGGTGATGGCTGGAGCAGAGACTCTGTAGAAATTGCAGATACTTCCTGGTAGGGAGGCTGCATGGCTCTCCACAGGAAGAGAGTACTGCAGAGACTTTGAAATTCCAAGGAAAGGTCCATTTTTGAAATTCTCTGTAGGGAATAATAGGATGATGAAAAATATCAAAGAGACTGATAAACAATATGTGTGAATAATAGCATTATTTTAAGATGGTGGCTTTCAGAAAGCCGGAAATACCAATACTCACTGCAATATCAAAACTCAAAGTTTATCCTCTCTGTAAATGTTGGTGCTCCCAACTTGGGCAGTAATGTACACAAGACCCAAGTGGTGTGGTTCATTCATTGTTCTCTAGGCTAGAAGCAACTGCTCCCTGACCTATCCCGCCCTTGAATCTGCAATAGTATTGATTTGTATGCTCTTTCCTAGAATCATAACATTATAAGAACCAGGAGTCTTAGAGAACCTCTGTCCTGACAATCTCTTTTCATGAGGGAGGAAACTGTGGCTCGGTTCTCTCCCTATATTAGTGTTAGTTCCTGGTCCCATAGCCTAAGCATCCTGACTTCCTTGCCAAGGCTGTGAGCATTACACTGCGAACATCCAGGAGCAATAGACTTCTGATGCAGGTGTTTGTTTGTCCATTAGCAACAGTACATCTATCGCCATTGTTTCTCAGGGAGTAAGAATTCTCTTAGCTTTGGGCTCCTCATTTATAAAGCCATAATAATGAAGATAACAGTAATAATTCATTTATAAGTGATATATTTCATAAGATTTATGTCTTATCTAATAAAGAGGGAATATGCTCATTGTATATCCTGCCCTCAAAGATGGCTGTGCCCACAGCCAATGAGGGAATATGCTAATTAACTGCCATGCCCCCCAAAATGGTGGTACCCAGAGCCACAAGATGGCGGTGCCCAGTCCCCTCAGCCCTGCCACTCAGCGCTGGCCCAAGGTACAGGCAAGCCTTGGATGGCAGCTGCCCAGCTGCTCAGGGCAGCCTGAGGCTCAAGTAACCAGGGCCAGCTGAGGTTTGCACTGATGGCAGTGGCAGCAGCAGAGGTGTGATGGGACATTGCCTTCCCCTGATCGCTAGGTCTCCTCCCACCCCTGAGGGCTCCTGGACTGTGAGAGGGGACAGGGTAGGCTGAGGGACGCCCTTCCAGTGCATGATTTTCATGCACTAGGCTACTAGTAAAAGATAAAGGTTCTGAAAAAACAAAGCAAAAAATCAAATACCACATATATCATAGGAATAAATCGACTTGAGTATAAATTGTGGCATGTAGCAAACATCAAATCCTAATTTACTTTGAAATGAAGTTCTGTTTTTATAAATGCAATATCATAAAAGTAAATAGTGCCTATTCTATTTTAGTGAATATTGTTAACCAGAAGTAATCCACAATAGGTGATTTTAAATAAGCATCTAGCACAGGGGTGGGCAAACTTTTTGACTCGAGGGCCACAATGGGTTCTTAAACTGGACCGGAGACCCGGAACAAAAGCAACCTAACCATGCTGGCACTCTCATCTTGGGCTTCTGGTAAAGGAGCGGAGGGGAGAGCAAGAAAACCTCCACTCTTTAAGCTCCGCAGGCAGGATAGAACAGCCAAATGGGCTGGATCTGTCCCGCGGGCCGTAGTTTGCCCATGGCTGCTCTAGCTAGTACATATGAACTGAGAAGATATATCACTAAATATTGCATAACAAGCAAAACAATGCACTCAATGTTGCTGTGTATGTGCCTTCAATATATACAGACCAATATTTCAATAAAAACTGGTTCAAAGCAGAGAGCCAAATAAATGTAAAGGAATTCCATTATTGTGTTCATTTGTGTTTCTCTGAATATTCCCCAGCAAGTAATAGATACTTAGACAATTAGAAATATATATTTCAATTAATGTAACTTCATAACACAGACAAAAGAACCATTGAAATGTATCATGAAGGGTTTTATATTTATATTAAAACCTAGATTATCATCATCTTCAATATCTGGGAAAGGGAATATACCAAAGTCTTAAAACCATCATCACTTGATTCCAATAAAAAAAAATTAATGTAGGAATTTTCTAGAGAATCCATATAATGGTTTTTAGAGAAATGTGAACTTAGAGATATGGGGCTTGATGTTTTCTTTTTCTCATTAGGTAGCTATGACCTAAAATTGGGCAATGGCTGTGTATCAGGGTGCTCTCTGTGTTAGGAAGAAAATAACTGTAAAGATGAAGTGCAACTCTGACTTGGAACATTCTTATCACATAAAGGATGTAGCCTTTGTGATCCATTTAGGATATATCTTTTAAAGTCTTATTCTTATTTTATTAATAGAAAAAACATTGTCAAAGTTTAAAAATCAGAATGAATTGAAACACTGAAAATTCTGTTATTTTCAGTGCCCTAGATCAGTGTTAGGCAAACTGATTAGTCAACAGAGCCAAATATCAACAGTACAATGATTGAAATTTCTTTTGAGACCCAAATTTTTTTAAACTTAAACTATATAGGTCGGTACATTCTTATTAACATAATTAGGGTACTCCTAAGCTGGCCTTTGTTAAAAACGCAAGGGGCCAAAGAGATGCATGTGGCTCAGGGGCCACAGTTTGCCAACCATTGCCCTAGATAATCATCACCTTTCTTAAGATCTTGTATATTAGAAACATCATTTCTGAAATACATTTTTAAATGTTTTTATTCCAAACTGTCACATGTCACATTGTTCAGACAGGCAATAAAAAAACAGAGGAAATATGACTGTTTTGACACACTGCTTTGGCTAGCGGTGCCCTAGTCCAGGCTTACTTTCCTTCCTAGTCTATCAAGGTAAGCATTTGCTGAGATCCACATTATTTTGCCCTATTCTGAGGGGATTTCACTCCATGCTCCTTCTACTTTCATTTAAACTCTTGGGTTCCCTTCAATATTCTATTCCAAACTGCCCTTTTTGCTCTTGAGAGCTCTTCTTCTTAATTATTATGTTTTCCCCTCCTTCCTGCTTCTATTTTCCCCTCCCTCCTGTTTCCGATAGGCATGTGCCCATGAAAGCAATTCTAAATTTTTTACATTTAAATACTTGCCTCCCTATAGCCCAGTACTCTGCATCCTCTCTCCCTATTTTGTCTGGTCACCTAGTTTGGATAGAAAACTCCAAAGCCACAAAAAGATTGCTTTTGGAACAGCACTCAATTTAAAATACTAAAGTTGAAACCTTGGGGGTGGGAGATTGTTACACAGGAGATATCCTGTACATACACATATTGCTAGTTTCCTACATGACCTAGGTTTTCATTCTCTTGCTGTTGAAACATTGTCAAGAAGTACTGATTTTTATTTCAACATGAGTGTTCTTTAAGACTCACTATTAGAAAAGGAAGGGCTTAGAGTCCACAACCAATCTAATGTCCTAATGTAGCTAATGAGGAAAAAACAGATATTGTGAGAGTCAATGAATTGTCCCAAGTCACATTGCTAGTAGATGTCAAAATCCAAACTGAAATGAGGTCTGCAGACTTCTAGATCAATATTTCCCCAAGTTATTCTATTTTCTTTTGATCTAATGCTAAATTTAGGAGCAAACAAACATCTAATGAGAAACTTTAAAAAGGTTCTTTCCTTACCTGACATGGTCAGAGAAGAAGAGGAGGAAATATCAACTCTAGATGCAGAGGATGAGGTTTTCTCAGTGGCTGAAGCCAAAGAGCACATGTGTCCTGTATGAAAGTCACTGGTCCTACTGGACACTGGTCTCTGGTCACCAGTTACTGGTCACTGGTCAGTTGCGATGATCCAAATTTGTTTACAGACAACTCCATGGGCACCCCAAGATTCTACCAGGTGGTGGTAGGTTTGGTGGGAGAATGATGTCACAAGCAGGCAGTTTAAAGGGATGAGAGAGCCAATCAGGAGGTCAGATTCCCAACAGAAGACAGGATTGGCTAGAAGGAGCGGTAGGGGAGCTAAACCAACACCTAAATGGCTAAGCTCTTGGGACAGATGTGATGGTGCCCAAGACAGTTGTTCTATACTCGCTTTCCCAGGCTCTTGTGTTAGGGGAATAATTTCACAGTTTGTTACAGACATTCATGAATACAATTAAATAGTAATTACTTATATTCCCTATATTATATAATATAAATATTATTGTTAGAATGGAAAGGAACATCTAGGTAGCACAATTACAGTTCTTCTGAAATCATTAGTGAATTTATGACACCATCTCATTAGTGAATTTACCATGGCTTTTGAGGAGCAAAGGAAAGGATTAAGATCATTTTGTCAGTTGGTTCAAAAGTAAAATGAAATTTCTTGAGTGCATTTTGTGCAGAATTATGTGGTCCACAGCTCTGCTCTTGTAGTTTCTTCTCCTTGAATCGTACCTTCCCTGGGCTGGGCTGGACCGGGCTAGGTTGACTTGCATCTCCTACCACTCTCATTTTGTCTCCTTCTTCATTGTAGGCATTGTTTGTAGACAAGCTTTGATCCTGCATTCTGACACTCATGGAGGTTACTTTCTGTCCACTTCCAGCAGCAGGGTCTTCTTTGTAGTATCTGCTGCTTCCCCCAATGGACTCTGCCCGTTACAAGCAACTACTATAGACCTTGGAGTGAGCTGACTGCAAACCTTTTCTCTTCCAGCCTTTGGTTGCACTTCTTTTGCCCATAATGTGCTCCCTCTGGATCCTTGGTCCATGTAACATCCTGCCATTCTGCTCTATCATAGGTGAGAGGCAGTTACGATATTTTCCTTCTACTTTCTCTCATAAAGTGTATCCAGAGTGGCAGTTACTGCAGTCTCCTCCCCCTTTGCAAACAGCCGCTGTAGAACTTTGGGCCTCTAGGATTCTCTGTCTGCCATGCTGGGGTGCAAGGCCAGGCAAAAGTGAGGAGGAGAATGGTTAGAGAAACACCAGTCCATACTAAGAGAATAGGGGTCAGGCTAAGTGAAATTATAGAAGAGAAAAGATATTCATGTGGATATTTTAGGTTCTGCGAAAAATTAGTTGCCACATTTTGGTCTCATTTTGTTTTAATAAAGTAGACAATTTACATGTATATACAACTTATATACATGTATATATCCAGTGCAGCCAGTGCAAAAGATATTGCTCACTGAACATTTTAATCTTACATATAGTTCCATTTTCTTTTATGTCATATGACCTCATTTATTTAAGATTTATTTAAGTCACATATATGTTTTCAGAACACAGATTTTGTGTTTTTTATTTTCTTTTTTAAATTTAATATATCTATATTGTTCCAAGTATTACAATTGTTCCTCTTTTTCCACTGCATAGCTCCCCTCCTCCCAGTTCCCAACCCACCCTCTGCCCTTACCTTCTCCCCACCCACTGTCCTCATCCATAGGTGTACTTTTTGTCCAGTCTCTTCCTGCACTTCCTATACCCCTTTCCCTCTGAGAATTATCAGTCCACTCCTTTTCTGTGCCCCAGATTCTATTATATTCACCAGTTTATTCTGTTCATCAGATTTTTTATTCAC
The DNA here is from genome assembly GCA_963924515.1 of Vespertilio murinus. NCBI lineage: Eukaryota > Metazoa > Chordata > Mammalia > Chiroptera > Vespertilionidae > Vespertilio > Vespertilio murinus. The sequence goes on along the minus strand of OZ004705.1, from coordinate 129,165,706 downwards.
TTGATATTTAGATCCACTTATTGCTAGGCATGTATATGTTGTTTATAATTTTTTTCTTTACCTTTTTCTTCTTCTTCTTCCTCTTCTTAAAGAATATCTTACAACATTTCATATAATACTGATTTGGTGGTGATGAACTCCTTTAGCTTTTTCTTATCTGTGACACACTCTATCTTCCTTTTAATTCTGAATGATAGCTTTGCTAGGTAGAGTAATCTTGGTTGTAGTTTCTTGCTATTTGTCATTTTGAATGTTTCTTGCCACTCCTGTCTGGCCAGCATAGTTTCTGTTGAGAAATCAGCTGACAATCATATGAGTGCTCCTTTGTAGGTAATTAACTGTTTTTCTCTTGTGTGCTTTTAATATTCTCTCTTGGTCTTTTGCTCTTTGCATTTTAATTATGATGTGTCTTGGTGTGGTCCTCTTTTGATTCCTTTTGTATGGGGTTCAGTGCACTTCCTGGACTTGTAAGTCTATTTCTTTGACCAGTTGGGGGACGTTTTCTGTCATTATTTCTTCAAATATGTTTTCAGTATCTTGCTCTCTCTCTTTTTCTGGCACCCCCATAATTCTGATGTTGGTATGCTTGAGGTTGTCCCAGAGGATCCTTACACTATCTTCAAATTTTTGTATTCTTTTTTCTTTTTGTTTTTCGGCCTGAGTGTGTTTTACTTCTTTGTATTTCAAATCTTTGACTTTATTCTTGCAGTCTTCTAGTCTGTTGTTACTTTAGTCAGTGAATGTTTATTTAGTTGGTATATGTTTAATATTTTTTATTTTAGTCAGTGTGTGTTTAATTTCTAGTTGGTCCTTTTTCATTTCCTTTAGGGTCTTGCTGAATTTATTGGCCTTTTCTGGAAAATTCTTGAATAACATTATATCCATGATTTTGAACTCTCCATCCAGTAGTTTGTTTTTCTCCATTTCTTTTGATTCTGATCTGTTTCTTTGTTTCCACATTTTTGCTGCTTCCCTGAGTTGGTAGAGTATCGTTGTGTGCTGGAGGTCCACCAGAGCATAGTGGCTCAGCCTCCCCAGTTACCTGAGGTGGATGTGGACACTCTTGGTGCATCCCTTTGTGGACTGTGTGCTCAGCCCTGTTGTAGTTAAGTCTTGATTGTTGTTGGTATCACTGGGAGTTATTGACCTCCAAAGCAATTGGCTGTGAGGATCAGCTGTGTCTATGCTGGGAGAACTTCTGTGCTAGACACTCTTAAGAGACAAGACTAGCAAAATTGCAAATACTGTATATTCAGTTTGGATGGGGTGGGGTTTCAGGGCATAGCAGACAGCCTTGTTTTCTCATCAGCCCTGTCCTATGAGGCCCCTGGGTCTCAATGTACCTTAGTAATCACTGCAAGAACCTCTGGGAGAAAGGCTCTTTCGAGCTTTATCCGCTGCCAGACAGTCCAATTTCTCCCCTAATGAGTTCGGGTTTCCAGAAACTTTCCAGGAACTGGAATTCAGCACAGTCACGAGTTTCCTTCTCCCTCCTGCTTTAGAAAGCCAGCTAGGCACTCAGCCACCTGTGCATTCAGCAGTCAATCCTCTCCACTCACGTGCCTCTGGACCCTTGCCTTCCACAACTTCCGAGTCTCAGTGTGTTTTCTCTTTTCCTGACAGTGCAGATTCTCCCTGAATGAGTCTGGTTACCCAGCATCTTGCGCAGGACTGGAGTTCAGTGCAGTCAGGAGTTTCCTTCACCCTCCCGCTTAGAAAACCAGCTGGGCACTCAACCTCCTGTGCATTCAGCGGTCAGTGCTCTCTGTGTAAGCGGCACCTCCGGACCTCTGCCTTCTGCAGATCACGAGTATCAGGGTGCTTTCTCTTTCCCTGATTGTCCAAATTCCCCCCGAATGAGTCTCGTTTCTCAGCATCTCACCCGGAACTGGTTTTCTGCTCAGTTGGGAGCTTTTTGTCTCCCTGTTTCTTTAGAGAGCCAGCTGCCTTTGCACACAGCACTCTGTCCTCTCCACATGCGAATCTCTGTACCTCTGCCTTCTGAACTTCCTCTGATTCTCAATATGCTTTCCTCTTCTTCTAGTTGTAGAATTTCCAGTTGGCCAGCTTTCCTGTGGTTTTGGATGGTGTCTGTTTTGAAATTTAGTTGTAGTTTTCATATTGTTGTGCAAGGTAGCAGTTTAGGTGTTTACCTATACCAGTATTTCCCAAAATGTGGTACGCATACCCCCAGGAGTACGAAAAGAGTTTGGTGGGGGTACGAGTTGCACTGAAGTTTGGTGGGGATATGCACTGCACCGTTCTTAGCTGCGCCTAATTCTACATTGTCATGAGTCACGTCAAGACGGTCTTATGAGGAATGAGATGGTCCGGTGTGCAAATAAATGTTATTTATAATATAATTTTATTTATATTTTATTATGAATAATTTAATTTTTTGTTTATTATTATATTGTGTAGGTACCAAAAAATAAAAAATAAAAATCTTTTTATTGTTGTTAAAATACATCCTTTTTTTGACGAGGGGTATTCAGGGTTACAAAAATTATAGAAGGGGTACACATATGTCAAAAGTTTGGGAAACACTGACTATACCAACATCTTGGTTTCTCCCACAGATTGTTTTTATACTGTGTGTCAATGCCCTGGTTTTCTCCACATGTTTTTTCCTAGTCATATTTTTTTATTTATTTATTCATCTTTATTGTTGTACTAGAGGAAGAATGCACAATGATTTGTGCAAGAATGGGCCTACTTTCCTCTGGCTGCCAGCATGTCCTTTGCTTTGGCCAGAGCTGCCTTTCTACTCCGGCCTGGAGCCTCCATTCTGCTCTGGCCCGGAGCCATCTTGTTGCCTTCTCACGCTGCCTAGTTTCTAGGAGTGGCTGGGGTGGTGCGGGATGCCTGTGTCATTGCCATGTGCTCTCAGTGCCTGCTTATGTAAATTAACCCACCATCTATGTTGATGGTTTTATTTGCATACTCACTCCTGATTGGCTGGTGAGCTTCAAGAAGATATGATCAATTAGCATGTTACTCTTTTATTAGGTAGATTAGAGATGTCCCCTTAATTTTCTGTTTTTGTTCCCCCCACCCATTGAACCCCTACATCTCAACCCTGTTGTCCCCCCTTCTACCTTCACCACTACATTTTCTGTGTCCATGGGCTATGCATATATGTATACAATTCCCCTGTTAATTACACCATATACACCCACCCCCATTCCCACCTTTCCTCTGGAATTTGTCAGTCTGTTCCATGCTTCTGTGTCTCTAAATCTATTTTACTGATCAACTTCTTTTGTTCATTAGATTCCACATAACAATGAGATAATACTTGTATTACTCTGGCTTACTTAGCTTAGTATAATACTCTCCATGTCTATCTATGCTTTGCAAATGATATGAGTTCTTTCTTTTTTTACAGCCACATAGTATTTGATTGTATACATGTACCACAGCTGTTTTATCCACTCATCTGCTCATGGGACCTTGGGCTCTTTTCCAAATCTTAGCTATTTTAATTTGTGCTGCTTTGAACTTAGGGGTGCATATATCGTTTCTGATTGGTGTTTCTAGTATCTTAGGATATATTCTTGGAAGTGGGATCATTAGATCAATTGAAAGTTCTAATTTTTTTAGGAGACTCTTTACTTTTTTTTTTTTTTTTACAATGGCTGTAGCAGTCTGCATTCCCAGCAGCACCCTATTCTTATCTTTAAAGAGTCCAGCATCGAAAGACATAATGCATATTCTTCCCTTGATTAATTTTTCTTAAAGCATCATGAACTAGTTAGGATAGATTTTGTGGAGAAACTTTAAAAGGGGTCTGTGAAAAAGGACATTGTAGTGAGTTATGCTCTGCACACAAGCATAAGGAACAGATGTGTGTAGTCAGCCGGACATAGCCAGGTTTGCCTCTTCCCCCCCCCCCCCCTCGCTCCTGGTATGTGCTTTTCTCACTAACTCTCTTGTGACTGTGGGAAGTCATTGCTGAGTTGCTAATCCAGCCTTTTACATGAGGGATAGAGAAAAAAAGGGGGGGGTACTATGTATAAAGTTTATTTTATTTTTTAAAAAATATATTTTATTGATATTTTTTTAAGAGAGGGACAGAGATAGAGAGCTAGAAACATTGATGAGAGAGAAACATCGAACAGCTGCCTCCTGCACACCCCACTCCGGGGATGTGCCTGCAACCACTGTACATGCCCTTGACCGGAATCGAACCCCGGACCCCTCAGTCCGCAGACCGACGCTCTACCACTGAGCCAAACCGGTTTCGGCTACAAAGTTTATTGAATGGAAAACAATTCAATCATGTATAAATAGTCATACAACTATAAAGTCTGTGTGAAGAACTCATAACTGGAAACCTACTTTGTCCCATGTTGTCCCCTGGAGTAAGCTGGTTTGGGGCAATAAGTCTATGGATCTAGTAGCTTCTCTTGATTGTAAGCTTTTAGGGTTCCTGGATCAATGTCCCTGACATATTTTATTACGATTGGGTATGAAGTATGTGATCCAAGAGGCCAAAAGTCCACAAGAAGATAGCTCCAATAGATGGAATCTCCAAGGAGACAAATTTCATGTATAGGCCAACTTTTCCTGTTATGAGATTAGAGTTATTGTTCAAAGATGGTGCATTCTTACCTGAAAGAAATTCTGAGGAATGTTGCAGTGTAGAGATGTGACTGAAACTTATGAACCTTTTCAAGTCTTTCGCCCATGAATTCTTGCATTAATTTCTAAATTCCTGATACTAGTATGTAAATGAGACTATCACTATGCGCTAAATATCTCCAGTGTAGACCAATCTCTCCTATTTCTGTGTTCCCATTGAAATCAAGGGAATCCCTCGCTACTGCAGTTAGGGGGCCTGTCACCTGCGACCCAGTATGACTGCCAATTGCTCTTCCTAGTGGGCATGGATACGTCCAAGGATTTCCCTTTTGCGCTTTGCTCAGTTGATGGTAGTATTTAGACAAGGCAGCATGTGCAGCCTGGGATCATCTAGGAAACCTTAGCTTTCCCTTAAAGTTGATGTTTAGGCTTAATCTGGCGTTTGATCTTATGCCCCAGTAACCTCTGGATGCTGTTCTCTGAAAGCCAATTGGCCACCTATGGACACTTACAAATAATGAAGACTTTGGAGACAGGCCTCAAATGGAGGCTTTACTCTACTGTATGCAATATGAGCTCAGCCCATTGGTGAGCCTCTCCGGTAATGTGACACAGGGATACTAGCTTTTCATGTTGTGAAGATTAACTGAAGTGGTATATTGGGCCTGGGCATAGGTGTGGAGTAAATGATCATTTATTTCCCATGTCCTATTCTGGTTGGGCCTCCTACTGCAGACATTCACTTCTGTAGCCCCAGTTATCAGCTGCCCCATGATAACTCTAAGCCCTTGCGACTTATCTCATAGATTCCTCTGATTTATCTCACTTTCTCCAACTATAATCATATATGCACTAGAGGCCCAGTGTACGAGATATGTGCACTGAGGGGGTCCCTCAGCCCAGTAGCCTGCCCCTCTCTCACAGTCTGAGAGCCCTTGGGGATATCCAACTGGCTCAGGGAGCTGGCCTGAGCTGGCTGTCAGACATCCTTAGCACTGCTGGTGAGGTTGGAGAAGCTTCAACCACCGCCACTCCGATGGCTAGCTGTGAGCCTGGCTTCTGGCTAAGCAGGGCTCCCCTCTGGGAGCACACTGACCACCAGAGGACAGCTTCTGTGTTGAGTGTCTGCCCTCTGATGGTCAGTGTGCATCATAGCAATTGTTCAGTCAATTTGCATATTAGCCTTGTATTGTATAGGATAAGGCAACCCAAACCTATAGGAAATGTGTCCTGATCTGTTTTCTGAAATGTTTATCGAGTGGTCATGAGACATAAGGTCAATCTCCTCAAGAGCTTTTTTACATTTCTCCTGGTCAACCTGGTCAAATTCTGCCCTCTTAAGTCTATTCAGATTTTCACCTTTTCATACTAATCTCACATCCTGCTTCTCACTTCGCCCATATATACACTTCCTGCTTCTCTTTATCAGTCCCTAACATCTCTGCCCTTTTGGCATTTCTGGCCATGGCCCACACTCTTTTTCCCCACAGTTCTTACCCCTTGTCCCTCATTCGCCCAACCAACTTTCAATTATCTCCTTAACATGAAGCCTTTGATCTCCATACCCACCAAAGAAAGAGCACAGTTAAAAGCATCTCAAAACTCAAAATGCTTCTTTATTACTAAATAATAATTTATAATATTTATTCAGTTTTATTACGTTAAAAAATATATCAAGATTAAGAAATTCATATCTACCAATCTATAAATCTATCAATATATCTATCTATCTATGGAAAAACAACATGTACCCAAAGTGGCACCAATACTCCCAGCATCACTTACATCACATAGCTATAGTACAGAGAAATGTCCATTTCTTTTTCCCTTTCAATGAAATGCTGCATTTCCCCCAATTTGGCAGCATTCTGACGCTCTAGTTGAGCCTTCCTCTTCATGGCCTCTCTGTCTGGCCTCTGCTTATTTGTGATCGGTGTTGACATTACTGGCCCCAGAACCTCAGATTTCCTCCATGGAATTGGTTGGAGGGCAAAATCCTTGAGTGGATATTGATTGTGAGGCTTAAGCAGGGTTTGGGGCTGGCTCATAGCAGTGTGAACAGGCTTCGGCTGCAAGGAATCACAGGATGATGCTTTGTAAGGTGCAGGCCTAGAAGCAGGAGGCTGAGGAACTCTACGCTGGTCACGGTTGTTCAAACCTGGTTGGCCTGGGTTGATTGACATTGGCTGAGCTGATCTGACAGAACCTGTCATAGATGCAGGAGTTGGCTGGGATAAAGTGACTGCAGCAGGCTTGGCAGGGTTGGTCACAGCAGATTGACGTGATGCCTGAGTCTGTGGCCTGCGAGGAACACGTCTAGCTTGAGGCTTGTCTATGTTTGGAAAAACCAATGGCACCAACTTGACCTTCCCGGGAGATGGCAGCTGGTCCTGGGATGGAGATGAAGACCCTTTGTCACTACCTCCATTTAGCTTCTGAAATTTGACTTGAGTTATCTCAGGACCTTTGGCCTCCCCCTGAGAATCCAGCCACCTTTTGATAGCTGGGGGTGGCTGGGGGCCTTTGGGGTTACTTAAGTTTCCCTGGGCCCATGAGGAAGACAGGTCAGCTTTCTTATCACTCTTTTTGCCCAGTGCATGGAAAACCTGCACAGACTCCAGCATGTGCATACTGAGGTCACTGCGAGGCTTTTTGATGGCCTCTTGTGGCAGCTCAGGGGAACTTTTCCTCCTCTTCATCTTGGGAATGGTGGGCTTCTCCTCTGCCTTAACTTTGATCCCTGACTGCTTCCTTTCCTCAGCTCTCTTGGAGTAATTTTCTTTGTTTCTTTTGGTGTTTTCCTGTCCCTGGCTTTTAGTTTTATTTGTCTTGCTTGGTGCAGCTTTCTCAGGTTTGCTGTTAGAATGTTTGGTCATATTTGCAGGAGCCTTGCCACCAGGTGCAGCATTGCAAAGGACTACTTCTCCCACAAACTCACAATCTTGGCTCTCTGGCTTGATCTTGGCCTTGGGAGCATCACTGATAGGCTCAGAGGCGTTATGTTTGATCTTCCTGCCTTGATCAGAGCAAGCCTTTCTGACCCTTGACTTTTTTTGCACCTCTTGCAACATGAGGCCTCTGGTGGGTTTGGTTTTGTTCACCTTGGAACCTTGGGGCTGATCAAGGTCATCCAAGGAAGTTAAGACCTGTGGAAGTTGAATACCCTTCACCAGTGTAGCAATGTCTTTCAAACTATCATTAGATTTAGCCCCATTTTCAACAGTCTCTTGGTCCTTACCACTCAGGCTATTCTTTCCCAAACCAGAGTTGTCACCACCAGGCTGCTTCTGTGGGTCAATCGGATCAATGCAGGCCAGGACCTGAGGAATGCCTGGTATTTCTAAATGGAGCACTGGAGAAGCTTGGTTTTCTCTTGGGATCTGGCAGTCATTCAGATGTTTGGAAACCGTGGTTTTAATATATTCCACATTCTTATTCTCTTTCTGTTCCTGCCTTGGAGCTGGAGGCAGTGCCAGGAGATTACTAGCACTCTGAACTAGAGATGGCATTGCTATGTCCCCACTCTGAGGTCGTGGGTAACTCTCAAGTACCTGGATATGTGTGTTACTGCAGGACTTGAGGAATTCTGGAGGTGGCAGATAAAATACTTGGCCTGGAAGTTGCAATGCCTGGGAAGTCTCCATCACTACAATGGAATCAAGGGGAAGTCAGTCAGTCCCTGTTAATAAGATGCTCCCCCAGCACTACCAATGATGCAGTCATGTGCCCTCCAACAATGGGAAAGGCATTCCTACAAGCTCTTTTGCAGGATCATGAACAGCGCCGTGTGCTAGGACATAAAAGGCAACTGTTCTGTTTCTTAATGGTGACCCTTCAGTGTCATTTTTTCATTATTTTCTTTGCATTTCACAAAGTTGTTAGAAGTCAAATAAAAAATAAAAGTGATTTTTCAAATAAGTTTCCCACTCTCATATGTAACCCATTTAATTCTCTCAACTTTCCTGAGTGAATAAATACACTTCCCACCAAGGACTAAGACAGGGAATGGGGCTCTTACTGGAGAAGTATATAAGCAAGGGGAGACCATAGCCGACTTGCTTTGGACAAGATGTTGGGACATGAGTTCCTACCTCCAGGTGTCAACTAAGGAATGTTAAACAGACACTGGCACCATAATGTTCTGAAATGTCTTAGAAAGAGACAAAGGCAATAAATTAAGAGAGGTTATTTCAGGGGGACTCATCAGGTAGGGCAGTGGGAGGTGTGGTGTCCCTTGGTATGCTCTTGATTTCTCCTACATTTTGCATCCAAGGCCGCTACAGTGCCCCACCTCCACCTCTCTAAGGTGTCCTCATGAAGAGTCTGACAGTGGAGGGCACTGACTGTGGGTTGCACTGGTTAAAGTCACAGGACTTATATACAAGTTGTCCGAGTACCCACCACTTCCCAACTGCAGGCTGACCCTATTTTGAATGCTACCTTATTCCTCTTCCTTGTTGCTGTTTGTACTCACCTTGGACGCCTGTCCTTGTGATGGGTTGAGGAGGCACAGAGCAGCAGATTCCAGAGGTGGAGACTGATGCTATCACATTTGTGGGCTGGGCCTCCTTTCGCACCATGACCATCCCTGGGCCAGCGGCAGAGGCCCTGCTCTCTGTGTAACACACAGAGCCATAGGACTGCAGGTAGGGGCAACTTTCTGCACAAAGCAGAGGGCCCTGATGATAGTTACACAGGTGGCTTCCCTCGTGGTAGGGAAGTGGCAAGCTATGGCCCTGATTTGGAATGTGAGATGGTGCCTCCTGAGCAAGGCTGACATTAAGTGGTGGATGCAGAGGAGCCATATCATGGATATCTGAGGTTTGGTCACACTGGGACGCCAGAGACATGGAGGAGACAGCTGTGTCCTGGTCAATGACAGTCACAGTGAAGTCTCTGAGTGATGGTGACTTGTTTTCAATGCCTCCTGTGAGAGCCCACTCAGAAACCCCAGGATTGGAAGCAGCTGGAACTCCAGATAACACGGTTGTGCTAGAATGTTGGTAAAAGTAGGCACCACCCATGAGAGGTTGGAAAGTGGTGCCAGAGGCTGATGGCAGGTGCCATGCTGACGTGATGGCTGGAGCAGAGACTCTGTAGAAATTGCAGACACTTCCTGGTAGGGAGGCTGCATGGCTCTCCACAGGAAGAGAGTACTGCAGAGACTTTGAAATTCCAAGGAAAGGTGCAGTTTTGAAATTCTCTGTAGGGAATAACAGGATGATGAAAAATATCAAAGAGATTGATAAACAATATGTGTGAAAAATAGCATTATTTTAAGATGGTTGCTATCAGAAAGCCGTAAATACCAATACTCACTGCGATATCAAAACTCAAAGTTTATCCTCTCTGTAAATGCTGGTGCTCCCCACTTGGGCAGTAATGTACTCAAGACCCAAGTGGTGTGGTTCATTCATTGTTCTCTAGGCTAGAAGCAACTGCTCCCTGACCTATCCCGTCCTTGAACCTGCAATAGTATTGATTTGTATGCTCTTTCCTAGAATCATAACATTATAAGAATCAGGAATCTTAGAGAACCCCTGTCCTGACAATCTCTTTTCATGAGGGAGGACACTGTGGCTCGGTTCTCTCCCTATTTTAGTATTAGTATCTGGTCGCATAGCCTAAGCATCTCGAGTTCCTTTCTAGAACTCTGAGCATTACACTGCCCACATCCAGGAGCAATAAATAGAACTTCTGATGCAAACGTTTGTTTGTCCATTAGCAACAGTACATCTATCGCCATTGGTATATTCTGTGGCTCATTTTGCTTGCACAGTTTACATGCTGTTCTGGAGAATTCAGATAAAGCTGAATCCAGTTGGTATGTTTAGAAGTTTATTCTCACTCTCTTCAAGCCTGGGTTTGGATCCTACCTCAAAATGACTATATGAAAGTGAGAGAAACTCCCTGAGAAAGTATCTTAGGTTTGGGCTCATCATTTATAAAGCCATAATAATGATGGTAACAGTAATAATTCATGTATATGTGATGTATTTAGTACACTTTATATGTTATCTAATAAAGAGGGAATATGCTCATTGTCTATCCTGCCCTCAAAGATGGCTGTGCCCACAGCCAATGAGGGAATATGCTAATTAACTGCCATGCGCCCCAAAATGGCGGTGCCCAGAGCCACAAGATGGCGGTGCCCAGTCCCCTCAGCCCTGCCACTCAGGACTGGCCCGAGGTACAGGCAAGCCTGGGATGGCAGCTGCCCAGCTGCTCAGGGCTGCCTGAGGCTCAAGTAACCAGGGCCAGCTGAGGCTCGCTCTGACGGCAGTGCCAGCAGCAGAGATGTGATGGGGCATTGCCTTCCCCTGATCACTAGGTCGCCTCCCACCCCTGAGGGCTCCTGGAGTGTAAGAGGGAACAGGCTGGGCTGCGGGACGCCCTTCCAGTACACTATTTTCAAGCACTAGGCTACTAGTAAAAGATAAAAGTTCTGAAAAAACAAAGAGAAAAAATCAAATACCACATATATCACAGGAATAAATCAACTTGAGTATAAATAGTGGCATGTAGCAAACATCAAATCCTGATAAATTTACTTTGAAATGAAGTTCTGTTTTATAAATGCAATATCATAAAATAAATAGTGCCTATTCTATTTTAGTGAATACTGTTAACCAGAAGCAATCCACAATAGGTGATTTTAAATGAGCGTCTGGCACAGGGGTGGGCAAACATTTTGACTCGAAGGCCACAGTGGGTTCTTAAACTGGACCGGAGAGCAGGAACAAAAGCAACCTAACCATGCTGGCACTCTCATCTTGGGCTGTTGATGAAGGAGCAGAGGAAAGAGCAAGAGAACCCTCTGCTATTTTGGCTCCGCAGGCCGGATAGAATAGCCAAAAGTTCGCATCAGGTCTGCTCGCCATAGTTTGCCCTTGGCTGGTCTAGCCAGTACATATGGACAGAGAATATATATCACTAAATATTGCATAACAAGCAGAACAATGCAATCAATGTGGCTGTATATGTGACTTCAATATATACAGACCTATATTTCAGTAAAAACTGGTTTAAAGCATAGAGCCCAATAAATGTAAAGGAATTCCATTATTGTGTTCATTTGTGTTTCTCTGAATATTCCCCAGCAAGTAACAGATACTTAGTCTATTATTAATATATATATTTCAATTAATGTAACTTCATAACACAGACAAAAGAATCATCGAAATGTATCATGAAGGTTTTTATATTTTTCTTAAAACCTAGATTATCATCATCTTCAATATCTGAGAAAGGGAATCTACCAAAGTCTTAAAACCATCATCACTTGATTCCAATTAAAAAACTTAATGTCGGAATTTTCTAGAGAATCCATAAAATGGTTTTTAGAGAAATGTGAGCTTAGAGATATGGGGCTTGATGTTTTCTTTTTCTAATTTGGGCAATGGCTGTGTATCAGGGTGCTCTCTGTGTTAGAAAAAAAAACTGTAAAGATGAAGAGCAACTGTGACTTGGAAAATTCTTATCACATAAAGGATGTAGTCTTTGTGATCCATTTAGGATATATCTTTTAAAGTCTTATTATTTTTTTTTAGTAGAAAAAACATTGTCATAGTTTAAAAATCAGAATGAATTGAAACACTGAAAATTCTGTTATTTTCAGTGCCCTAGATCAGTGGTCGGCAAACTGATTAGTCAACAGAGCCAAATATCAACAGTACAATGATTGAGATTTCTTTTGAGAGCCAAATTATTTTTAACTTAAACTATATAGGTAGGTACATTGTTATTAACATAATTAGGGTACTCCTAAGCTGGCCTTTGTTAAAAACCCAAGGGGCCAAAGAGCTGAATGTGGCTCACTAGCCACAGTTTGCCAACCACTGCCCTAGATAATCATCACCTTTCTTAAGATTTTGTATATAAGACACATCATTTCTGAAATACATTTTTAAATGTTTTTATTCCAAACTGTCACATGTCACATTGTTCAGACAGGCAATGAAAAAACAGAGGAAATATGACTGTTTTGACACACTGCTTTGGCTAGTGGTGCCCTAATCCAGCCTTACTTTCCTTCCCAGTCTATCAATGTAAGCATTTGCTTAGATCCACATTATTTTGCCCTACTCTGAGCGGATTTCACTCCATGCTCCTTCTGCTTTCATTTAAACTTTTTGGTTCCCTTCAATATTCTATTCCAAACTACCCTTTTTGCTCTTCAGAGCTCTTCAGTGCTCTTCTTCTTAATTATTATGTTTTCCCCTCCTTCCTGCTTCTATTTCCCCCTCCCTCCTCGTTCCTGTGGGCATGTGCCCATGAAAGCAATTCTAAATTTTTACATTTAAATGCTTGCCTCCCTATAGCCCAGTACTCCGTATTCTCTCTCCCTATTTTACCTGGTCACCTAGTTTGGATAGAAAACTCCAAATCCACATGAATATTGTTTTGGAACAGCACTCAATTTAAAATACTAAAGTTAAAACCTTGGTGGTGGGAGATTGTTACACATGAGATATCCTGTACATACACATATTGTTAGTTTCCTACATGACCTAGGTTTTCATTCTATTGCTGTTGAAACAATGTCAAGAAGTGTTGATTTTTATTTCAACACGAGTGTTCTTTAAGACTCAATATTAGAAAAAGAAGGGCTTAGAGTCCCCAACCAATCTAATGTCCTAATGTAGCAAATGAGGAAAAAACAGATATTGTTAGAGTCAATGAATTGTCCCAAGTCACATTGCTAAAGGATGTCAAAATCCAAACTGAAATTAGGTCTGCAGACTTCTAGATCAATATTTCCCCAAGTTATTCTATTCTCTTTTGCCTCTATTGCTAAATTTAGGGGCAAACAAACATCTAATGAGAAACTTTAAAAAGGTTCTTTCCTTACCTGACATGGTCAGAGAAGAAGAGGTGGAAATATCAACTCTAGATTCAGGCGATGAGGTTGTCTCAGTGGCTGAAGCCAAAGAGCACATGTGTCCAGTACGAAAGTCACTGGTCCTACTGGACACTGGTCTCTGGTCACCACTTACTGGTCACTGGTCAGTTGCGATGATCCAAATTTGTTTACAGACACCTCCATGGGCACCCCAAGATTCTACCAGGTGGTGGTAGGTTTGGTGGGAGAATGATGTCACAAGCAGGCAGTTTAAAGGGATGAGAGAGCCAATCAGAAGGTCAGATTCCCAACAGAAGACAGCATTGGCTAGAGGGAGCGGTAGGGGAGCTAAACCAACACCTAAATGGCTGAGCTCTTGTGACAGATGTGCTGGTGCACAAGACAGTTGTTCTATACTCGCTTTCCCAGGCTCTTGTGTTAGGGGAATAATTTCACAGTTTGTTACAGACATTCATGAACATAATTAACTAGTAATTACTTATATTTCCTATATTATATAAAATATATATATTTCTAATATTGTTAGAATGGAAAGGAACATCAAGGTAGCACAATTACAGTTGTTCTGAAATCATTAGTGAATTTATGACACCATCTCATTAGTGAATTTACCATGGCTTTTGAGAAGCAAAGGAAAGGATTAAGATCATTTTGTCAGTTGGTTCAAAAGTAAAATGAAATTTCTTGAGTGCATTTTGTGCAGAATTATGGAGTCCACATCTCTTCTCTTGTAGTTTCTTCTCCTTGAATCGTACCTTCCCTGGGCTGGGCTGGACCGGGCTAGGTTGACTTGCATCTCCTACCACTCTCATTTTGTCTCCTTCTTCATTGTAGGCATTGTTTGTAGACAAGCTTTGATCCTGCATTCTGACACTCATGGAGGTTACTTTCTGTCCAGGGTCTTCTTTGTAGTGTCTGCTGCTTCCCCCAATGGACTCTGCCCGTTAGAAGCAACTACCATAGAGCTAGGAGTCAGCTGACTGCAAACCTTTCCTCTTCCAGCCTTTGGTTGCACTTCTTCTGCCCATAATGTGCTCCCTCTGGATCCTTTGGCCATATAGGCATCCTGCCACCCTGCTCTATCATAGGTGAGAGGCAGTTATGATATTTTCATTTATCCTTCTCTCATAAAGTGTATCCAGTGTGGCAGTTATTGCAGTCTCCTCCCCCTTTGCAAACAGCCGCTGTAGAATTTTGAGCCTCTAGGATTCTCTGTCTGCCATGCTGGGGTGCAAGGCCAGGCAAAAGTGAGGAGGAGAATGGTTAGAGAAACACAAGTCCATTCTAAGAGAATAGGGGACAGGCTGAGTGAAATTGTAGAAAATAAAAGATATTCATGTGGATATTTTAGGTTCTGTGAAAAATAAGTTGCCACATTTTAGTCTCATTTTGTATTAATAAAGTAGACATATCTAGTCCAGCCAATGCAAAAATATTGCTCACTGGCTATTTTATTTTATTTTATTTTATTTGAATGATCTTATTTAAATTTTATTAATTCATTTTCTTTTTTTCAACCACCATTTTTTTAAATTAAGGTATTATATGTGTACATTGTTTACCATTGCCCCCCCCCGCCCCGTTGACCTCCCATACACGCTCTCCCTCTCCAGAGTTTTGTATTCATTGGTTGTACTTATATGCATGCATACCAGTCCTTCAGTTGATCTGTTATCTCCCCCAGATCTCCCTATCCTCCCCCCTGTCATTTGACAGTCTGCTTGTTGCTTTACTGTCACTATATCTATCTTTCTGTTCATTAGTTTATAATATTCTTTATTATCCATAAATGAGTGAGGACTTGTGGTGTTTCTCTTTCATTGACTGGCTTATTTCATTCAGCATGATGTTCTCCAATTCCATCCAGGTTGCTGCTAATGATGAGAATTCTTTTTTATGGCAGCATAGTATTCCATTGTGTCGATGTACCATAGTTTTCTGCTACAATCATCTCCTGATGGGCACCTAGCCTGTTTCCTAATCCAAGTTATTGTAAATTGTGCTGCTATGAACATAGGGGCTCCCCCTGGTTCCACCGCTCCCTCAGGGGACAAGGCTATCCCGGGGCACAGGGCTCCCCTGGGTCTCACCCCTCACCCAGGGCACAAAGCTTTCCCCGGGCACAGAGCTCACCCTGGTTCCACCACTCCCCCGGGTCACAAGGCTTCCCCGGGTCCCACTGCTCCCCCGGGAGCACGAGGCTCTCCATGGCACACGGCTTCCCAGGGTCCCACCGCCCCCCCTCTCCCAGGTCACACGACTCCCCCTTATCCCACCGCTCCCTAGGGGCATAAGGCTCTCCGTGGCACACAGCTTCCCAGGGTCCCACCACGCCCCAGTTCACTGGACATTTTAATCTTAAATATAGTTCCATTTTTTTATGTCATATGACCACATTTATTTAAGATTTATTTAAGTCATTTGTGTGTTTTCATAAGACAGATTGTGTTTTTTATTTTCTTTTTTAAATTTAATAAATCTTTATTGTTCCAATTATTACAATTGTTCCTCTTTTTCCCCTGCATAGCTCCCCTCCTCCCAGTTCCCAACCCACCCTCTGCCTTTACTTCCCCCCCACTGTCCTCATCCATAGGTGTACTTTTTGTCCAGTCTCTTCCTGCACTCCCTATGCCCCTTTCCCTCTGAGAATTATCAGTCCACTCCCCTTTCTGTGCCCCTGATCCTATTATTTTCACCAGTTTATTCTGTTCAACAGATTTTTTATTCACTTGATTTTTAGATTCACTTGTTGCTAGACATGTATTTGTTGTTTATAATTTTTTTCTTCACCTTTTTCTTCTTCATCCTCTGCTTAAAGAATATCTTTCAACATTTCATATAATACTGATTTGGTGGTGATGAACTCCATTAGCTTTTTCATATCTGTGAAGCTCTTTATCTTCCCTTTAATTCTGAATGATAGCTTTGCTCTATAGAGTAATCTTGGTTGTGGGTTCTTGCTATTCGTCATTTTGAATGTTTCTTGCCACTCCTGTCTGGCCAGCATAGTTTCTGTTGAGAAATCAGCTGACAATCATATGAGTGCTCCCTTGTAGGTAATTAACTGTTTTTCTCTTGCTGCTTTTAATATTCTCTTGGTCTTTTGCTCTTTGCATTTTAATTATGATGTATCTTGGTGTGGTCCTCTTTTGATTCCTTTTGCTTGGGGTTCAGTGCACTTCCTGGACTTGTAAGTCTATTTCTTTGACCAGTTGGGGGAAGTTTTCTGTCATTGTTTCTTCAAATACATTTTCAGTATCTTGCTCTCTCTCTTTTTCTGGCACCCCCATAATTCTGATGTTGGTATGCTTGTGGTTGTCCCAGAGGCTCCTTACACTATCTTCAAATTTTTGTATTCTTTTTTCTTTTTGTTTTTCGGCCTGAGTGTATTTTGCTTCTTTGTATTTCAAATCATTGACTTTATTCGTGCAGTCCTCTAGTCTGTTGTTATTTTAGTCAGTGAATGTTTACTTAGTTGGTATATGTTTAATATTTTTTATTTTAGACAGTGTGTGTTTAATTTCCAGTTGGTCCTTTTTCATATCCTTTAGGGTCTTGCTAAATTTATTGGCCTTTTGTGCCAAATTCTTGAATAACATTATTACCATGGTTTTGAACTCTACACCCAGTTGTTTGTTTTTCTCCATATCTTTTGTTTGTGATCTGTTTCTTTGTTTCCACATTTTTGCTGCTTCCCTGAGTTGGTAGAGTATCTTTGTGTGCTGGGTGTCCTCCAGGACACAGTGTCTCAGCCTCCCCAGTTACCTGAGGTGGATGTGGACACTCTTGGTGCATCCCTTTGTGGACTGTGTGCTCAGCCTTGTTGTAGTTAAGTCTTGATTGTTGTTGGTATCACTGGGAGTTATTGACCTCCAGACCAATTGTCAGTGAGGATAAGCTGTGTCTACGCTGGGAGAACTTCTGTGCTGGAGACACTCTTAAGAGAGAAGACTTGAAAAATTGCAAATGCTCTGTATTCAGCTTGGATGGGGTGGGGTTTCAGGGCATAGCAGACAGCCTTGATTTCTCATCAGCCCTGTCCTATGAGGCCCCTGGGTCTCAATGTCCCTTGGTAATCACTGCAAGGACCTCTGGGAGAAAGGCGCATTGGAGCTTTATCTGCTGCCATACAGTCCAATTTCTCCCTGAATGAGTCAGGGTTTCTAGAAACTTTCCAGGAACTGGAAATCACCTCTGGACCCTTGCCTTCCACAGCTTCCGAGTCTCAGTGCGTTTTCCCTTTTCCTGACAGTCCAGATTTTCCCTGAATGAGTCTAGTTTCCCATCATCTTCCCAGGACTGGAGTTCAGTGCAGTCAGGAGTTTCCTTCTCCCTCCTGCTTAGAAAACCAGCTGCGCACTCAGCCTCCTCTGAATTCAGCAGTCAGTGCTCTCTGTGCATGCGGAGCCTCCGGACCTCTGCCTTCCGCAGATTTCGAGTCTAGGAGTGCTTTCTCTTTCCCTGATTGTCCCAATTCCCCCCGAATGGGTCTGGTTTCTCAGCATCTCGCCCGGAACTGCTGTTCTGCTCAGGTGGGAGCTTTTTGTCTCCCTGTCGCTTTAGAAAGCCAGATGCCTTTGCACACATCGGTCTGTCCTCTCTACATGCAAGTCTCTGTACCTCTGCCTTCTGAAGTTTCTCTGATTCTCAATATGCTTTCCTCTTCTTCTAGTTGTAGAATTTCCACCTGGCCAGCTTTCCTGTGGTTTTGAATGGTGTCTGTTTTGAAATTTAGTTGTAGTTTTTATATTGTTGTGCAAGGTAGCAGTTTAGGTGTTTACCTATACCAGTGTTTCCCAAAATGTGGTACACATACCCCCAGGAGTTCCTGAAGAGTTTGGTGGGGGTACGAGTTGCACTGAAGTTTGGTGGGGATATGTACTGCACCGTGTTTAGCTGTGCATATTTCTACATTCCCATGAGTCAAGTCAAGATAGTCTGGTGAGGCATGAGATGGTGCGGTGTGCAAATAAATGTTATTTATGATATAACTTTTATTTATATTTTATTATGAATAATTTTATTTTTCGTTTATTCTTATTTTGTGTATGTACCAAAACAATGAAAAATAAATATATTTATATTGTTGTTAAAATACATCCTTCTTTTTGATGAGGGGTACTCAGCGTTATAGAAATTATGGAAGGGGTACACATATGTCAAAAGTTTGGGAAACACTGACTATACCAACATCTTGGTTTCTCCCACAGATTGTTTTTATACTGTGTGTCAATGCCCTGGTTTTCTCCACATGTTTTTTCCTAGTCATATTTTTTTATTTTTTTATTCATCTTTATTGTTGTACTAGAGGCAGGATGCACAAAGATTCGTGCAAGAATGGGCCTACTTTCCTCTGGCTGCCAGCATGGCCTTTGCTTTGGCCAGAGCTGCCTTTCTGCTCTGGCCTGGAGCCAACTAGTTGCTTTCTCACGCTGCCCAGTTTCCATGAGTGGCTGGGGTAGTGGGGGGTGCCTGTGTCATTGCCATGTGCTCTCAGTGCCTGCTTATGTAAATTAACCCACCATCTATGTTGATGGTTTTATTTGCATACTCACTCCTGATTGTCTAGTGAGCTTCACGAAGATATGATCAATTAGCATGTTACTCTTTTATTAGGTACATTAGAGATGTCCCCTTAATTTTATGGTTTTGTTTCCCCCCCCCCATTGAACCCGTAAATCTCATCCCTGCTATCCCGCCTTCTACCTTCTCCACTACATTTTCCGTGTCCATGGGCTATGCATATATGCATACAATTCCCCTGTTAATCACACCACACACATACAACCCCATTCCCACCTTTCCTCTGAAATTTGTCAGTCTGTTCCATGCTTCTGTGTCTCTAAATCTATTTTGCTGATCAACTTCTTTTCTTCATTAGATTCCACATAATAATGAGATAATACTTTTCTTACTCTGGCTTACTCAGCTTAGCATAACACTCTCCAGGTCTATCTATGCTTTGCAAATGGTATCAGTTCTTTCTTTTTTTACAGCCACATAGTATTTGATTGTGTAAATGTACCACAGCTGTTTTATCCACTCATCTGCTCATGGGGCCTTATGCTCTTTTCCAAATCTTAGCTATTTTAATTTGTTCTGCTTTGAACATAGGTGTGCATATATAATTTCTGATTGGTGTTTCTGGTATCTTAGGATATATTCTTGGAAGTGGGATCATTAGATCAATTGAGAGTTCCATTATTTTTTAGGAGACTCTTTACTGTTTTTTACAGTGGTGATACCAGTCTGCATTCCCAGCAGCACCCTATTCTTATCTTTAAAGATTCCACCATGGAAAGACATAATGCATATTCTTGCCTTGATTAATTTTTCTTAAAGCATCATGAACTAGCTTGTTAGGATTGATTTTGTGGAGAAGCTTAAAAAGGGGTCAGTGAAAAAGGACATTGTAGTGAGTTATGCTCTGCACACAAGCATAAGGAACAGATGTGTGTAGTCAGCCGGACATAGCCAGGTTTGCCTCTTTTTCCTCCCTGGTTTGTGCTTTACTCACTAACTCTCTTGTGACTGTGGGATGTCAAGGCTGAGTTGCTAATCCAGTCTTCTACATGGGGGATAGATAGAAAAGGGGGGCAAAACTAGGTATAAAGTTTATTGAATGGAAAATAATTCAATCATGTATAAATAGTCATACAACTGTAAAGTCTGTGTTTCCATACTCTCAACTGGAAACCTACTTTGCCCCATGTTGTCCCATGGAGTAAGCTGGTTTGGGAAAAGAAGTCTATGGAACTAGACTTTATTGTAAGCTTTTAGGGTGCCTGGATCAATCTCCCTGGGATATTTTATTACCATTGGGTATGAAGTATGTGATCCAAGAGGACGAAAGTCCACAAGAAGATAGCTCCTATAGATGGAATCTCAAAGGAGACATATTTCACTTATAGGCCAACATTTCCTCTTATGACATAAGAGTTTTTTTTTCCAAAGATGGTGCATTCTTACCTGAAAGAAATTGGAGAAGTGTTGCAGTGTAGAGATGTGACTGAAACTTATAAAATTCTTCAAGCTTTTCCCCATGGATTCTTGCATTAATTTCTAAATTCCTGATACTAGTATGTAAATGAGACTATCACTATGAGCCAAATATCTCCAGTGAAGACCAATCTCTCCTTTTTCTGTGTTCCCAGGGAAATCAAGGGAATCCCTAGCTACTGCAGTTAGGGGGCCTGTCACCTGCGACCCAGTATGCCTGCCTATTGCTCTTGCCAGTGGGCATGGATGCTTCCAAGGATTTCCTTTTTTTGTCTTTGCTCAGTTGATGGTGGTGCTTAGACAAGGCAGGATGTGCAGCCTGGGATTATGCAGGAGACCTTAGCTTGCCCTTAAAGTTAATGTTTAGGATTCATCTGATGTTTGATCTCATGCCCCAGTAACCTCTGAATGCTGTGCTCTGAAAGCCAGTTGGCCACCTATGGACACCTACAAATAATGAAGACTTTAGAGACAGGCCTCAAATGGAGGCTTTACTCTACTGCATGCAATATGACCTCATCCCATTGGTGAACCTCTCAGGTAATGTGACACAGGGATACTGGCCTTTTGTGTTGTGAACACTAACTGAAGTGATATATTGGTCCTGGGCTTAGGTGTGGAGTAAATAATCATTTATTTCCCACATCCTGTTCTGGTTGGTCCTCCCACTGCAGACATTCACTTCTGTAGCCCCAGTTATCAGCTGCCCCATGATAACTCTAAGCCCTTGACACTTGTCTCATAGATTCCTCTGATTTATCTCACTTTCTCCAACTATAATCATATGTGCACTAGAGCCCCAGTGTACGAGATATGTGCACTGAGGGGGTCCCTCAGCCCAGTAGCCTGCCCCTCTCTCACAGAAAGTTTTAGGGGATATCCAACTTGCTTAGGGAGCTGGCCTGGGCTGGCAGTCGGACATCCTTAGCACTACTGGTGAGGTGGAGAAGCGTCCACCAAAGCCATTCCGATGGCTAGCTGTGAGCGTGGCTTCTGGCTAAGCAGGGCTCCCCTCTGGGAGCACACTGACCACCAGGGGACAGCTTCTGTGTTGAGTGTCTGCCTTCTGATGGTCAGTGTGCATCACAGCAACCGTTCAGTCAATTTGCATATAAGCCTTGTGTTCTATAGGATAAGGCAACCCAAAGCTATAGGAAAAGTGTCCTGATCTGTTTTCTGAAATATTTATCGAGTGGTCATGAGACATAAGGTCAATCTCCTCAAGAGTTTTTTACATTTCTCCTGGTCAACCTGGTCAACTTCTGCCCTCTTAACTCTATTCAGATATTCCTCTTTTCATACTAATCCCATATTCTGTTTCTCACTTCTCCCATATATCCACTTCCTGCTTCTCTTTATCAGTCCATAACCTCTCTCCCCTTTTGGTGTTTCTGGCCATGGACCACACTCTTTTTCCCCACAATGCTTACCCCTTGTACCTCATTTGCCCATCCAACTCTCAGTTCTTTTCTTATCATGCAGCCTTTGATCTCCATACCCACCAAAGAAAGAGCACAGTTAACAGCATCTCAAAACTCAAAATGCTTCTTTATTACTAAATGCTAATTTATAATATTTATTCAGTTTTATTGAGTTAAAAATATATCAAGATTGAGAAATTCATATCTACCTATCTATAGATCTATCAATATATCAATATATCTATCTATCTATGGAAAAACAACAGGTACCCAAAGTGGCACCAACACTCCCAGCATCACTTACATCACATAGCCATAGTACAGAGAAATGTCCATTTCTTTTTCCCTTTCAATGAAATGCTGCATTTCCCCCAGTTTAGCAGCATTCTGACGCTCTAGTTGAGCCTTCCTCTTCATGGCCTCTCGATCTGGCCTCTGCTCATTTGTGATGGGTGTTGACATTACTGGCCCCAGAACCTCAGATTTCCTCCATGGAATTGGTTGGAGGGCAAAATCCTGGAGAAGATAGTGGTTGTAAGGCTTGAGCGGGGTCCTAGGCTGGCTCACAGCAGTGTGAACAGGCTCCCGCTGGAAACAAGCATGAGATGATGTTTTGTAGGGTGCAGGCCTAGAAGCAAGAGGCTGAGGGACACTAGGCTGGTCACGGTTGTTCAAACCTGGTCTGGCTGAGTTGTTAGACATTGGCTGAGCTGATCTGACAGAGCCTGTCATAGATGCAGGAGTAGGCTGGGATGAAGTGACTGCAGCAGGCTTGGCAGGGTTGGTCACAGCAGATTGACGAGATGCCTGAGTCTGTGGCCTGCGAGGAACACGTCTAGCTTGAGGCTTGTCCATGGTTGGAAAAACCAATGGCACCAACTTTACCTTCCCGGGAGATGGCAGCTGGTCCTGGGATGAAGATGAAGACCCTTTGTCAGTACCTCCATGTGGCTTCTGGCATTTGACTTGAGTTATCTCAGGATGTTTGGCCTCCCCCTGAGAATCCCGCCACCTTTTGATAGCTGGTTGTGGCTGGGGGCCTTTGGGGTTGTTTAAGTTTCCCTGGGCCCGTGAGGAAGACAGGTCAGCTTTTTTATCACTTTTCTTGCCCAGTGCATGGAAAACCTGCACAGACTCCAGCAAGTGCATACCGAGGTCGCTGCGAGGCTTTTTGATGGCCTCTTGTGGCAGCTCAGGGGGACTTTTTCTCCTCTTTAACTTGGGAATGGCTGGCTTCTCCTCTGCCTTAACTTTGTTCCCTGACTGCTTCCTCTCCTCAGCTCTCTTGGAGTAATTTTCTTTGTTTCTTTTTGTGTTTTCCTGCCCATGGCTTTTAGTTTTATTTGTCTTGCTGGGTGCAGCTTTCTCAGGTTTGCTGTTAGAATGTTTGTTCATATTTGCAGGAGCATTGCCTCCAGGTGCAGCATTGCAAAGAACTACTTCTCCCACAAACTCACAATCTGGGCTCTTGGGCTTGATCTTGGCCTTGGGAGCATCACTGATAGGCTGAGAGGATTTATGTTTGATCTTCCTGCCTTGATCAGAGCAAGCCTTTTTGTCCCTTGCCTTTTTTTGCACCTCTTGCAACATGAGGCCTCTGGTGGCTTTGGTTTTGTTCACTTTGGAACCTTGGGGCTGATCAAGGTCATCCAAGAAAGTTAAGACCTGTGGAAGTTGAATACCCTTCACCAGTGTAGCAATGTCTGCCAAACTATCATTAGATTCAGTCCCATTTTCAAGAGTCCCTTGGTCCTTACCACTCAGGCTATTCTTTCCCAAACCAGAGTTGTCACCACCAGCCTGCTTCTGTTGGTCAATTGGATCAATGCAGGCCAGGACCTGAGCAATGCCAGGCATTTCTAAATGGAGCACTGGAGAAGCTTGGTTTTCTCTTGGGATCTGGCAGTCATTCAGATGTTTGGAAACCGTGGTTTTAATATTTTCCACATTCTCATTCTCTTTATGTTCCTGCCTTGGAGCTGGAGGCAGTGCCAGGAGATTACTAGCACTCTGCACTAGAGATGGCATTGCTATGTCCCCACTCTGAGGTCGTGGGTAACTCTCAAGTACCTGGATATGTGTGTTACTGCAGGACTTGAGGAATTCTGGAGGTGGCAGATAAAATATTTGGCCTGGAAGTTGCAATGCCTGGGAAGTCTCCATCTCTACAATGGAATCAAGGGGAAGTCAGTCAGTCCCTGTTAATAAGATGCTCCCCCAGCACCACCAATGAAGCAGTCATGTGCCTTCCAACAATGGGAAAGGCATTCCTACAAGCTCTTTGCAGGATCATGAACAGCGCCGTGTGCTAGGAGATAAAAGGCAACTGTTCTGTTTCTTAATGGTGACCATTCAATGTCATTTTTTCATTATTTTCTTTGCATCTCACAGGGTTGTTAGAATTCAAATAAGAAATAAAAGTGATTCTTCAAATATGTTTCCCAGTCTCATATTTAATTAACCCATTTAATTCTCTCAAAATTTCCTGAGTGAATAAATACACTTCCCACAAAGGACTAAGACAGGGAATGGGGCTCCTCCTGGTGAAGTGTATAAGCAAGGGGAGACCATACCCTGATTGTTTTGGACAAGATGTTGGGACATGAGGTCCTACCTCCAGGTGTCAACTAAGGAAGGTTAAACAGACACTGTCACAATAATTTTCCAAAATATCTTAGAAAGAGAAAAAGGCAATAAATTAAGAGAAGTTATTTCAGGGGTACTCATCAGGTAGGACAGTGGGAGGTGTGGTGTCCCTTGGTATGCTCTTCATTTCTCCTACATTTTGCATCCAAGGCCGCTACAGTACCCCACCTCCACCTCTATCAAGTGTCCTCATGAAGAGTCTGACAGTGGAGGGCACAGACTGTGGGTTGCACATGCAGTGCAACCTGTTTAAAGTCACAGGACTTACATACTCCTTGTCCGAGGACCCACCACTTGCTAACTGCAGGCTGACCCTAGTTTTGAATTCTCCCTTATTCCTCTTCCTTGTGGCTGTTTGTACTCACCTTGGACGCATGTCCTTGTGATGGGTTGAGGAGGCACAGAGCAGCAGATTCCAGAGGTGGAGACTGGTGGTATCACATATTTGGGCTGGGCCTCTTTTCGCACCATGACCTTCACTGGGCCAGGGGCACAGGCCCTGCTCTCTGTGTAAGACACAGAGCCATAGGACTTCAGGTAGGGGCCACTTTCTGTACAAAGCAGAGGGCCCTGATTATAATAACACACCTGGCTTCCCTCCTGGTAGGGAAGTGGCAGGCTATGGCCCTGATTTGGAAAGTGAGATGGTGCCTGCTGAGCAAAGCTGACAGAAAGTGTTGGATACAGAGGGGCCATCTTATGGATATCTGCGGTGTTTTCACACTGGGACACCAGAGACATGAAGGAGACAGCTGTGTCCTGCTCAGTGACAGTCACAGTGAAGTCTCTGAGTGATGGTGACTTGTTTTCAATGCCTCCTGTGAGAGCCCACTCAGAAACCCCAGGATTGGAAGCAGCTGGAACTCCAGATAACACGGTTGTGCTAGAATGTTGGTAAAAGTAGGCACCACCCATGAGAGGTTGGAAAGTGGTGCCAGAGGCTGATGGCAGGTGCCATGCTGACGTGATGGCTGGAGCAGAGACTCTGTAGAAATTGCAGACACTTCCTGGTAGGGAGGCTGCATGGCTCTCCACAGGAAGAGAGTACTGCAGAGACTTTGAAATTCCAAGGAAAGGTGCATTTTTGAAATTCTCTGTAGGGAATAATAGGATGATGAAAAATATCAAAGAGATTGATAAACAATATGTGTGAATAATAGCATTATTTTAAGATGGTGGCTATCAGAAAGCCGGAAATACCAATACTCACTGCAATATCAAAACTCAAAGTTTATCCTCTCTGTAAATGCTGGTGCTCCCAACTTGGGCAGTAATGTACACAAGACCCAAGTGGTGTGGTTCATTCATTGTTCTCTAGGCTAGAAGCAACTGCTCCCTGACCTATCCCGCCCTTGAACCTGCAATAGTATTGATTTGTATGCTCTTTCCTAGAATCATAACATTATAAGAACCAGGAGTCTTAGAGAACCTCTGTCCTGACAATCTCTTTTCATGAGGGAGGAAACTGTGGCTTGGTTCTCTCCCTATATTAGTGTTAGTTCCTGGTCCCATAGCCTAAGCATCCTGACTTCCTTGCCAAGGCTCTGAGCATTACACTGCCAACATCCAGGAGCAATAGACTTCTGATGCAGGTGTTTGTTTGTCCATTAGCAACAGTACATCTATCGTCATTGTTTCTCAGGGAGTAAGAATTCTCTTAGCTTTGGGCTCCTCATGTATAAAGCCATAATAATGAAGATAACAGTAATAATTCATTTATAAGTGATATATTTCATAAGATTTATGTCTTATCTAATAAAGAGGGAATATGCTCATTGTATATCCTGCCCTCAAAGATGGCTGTGCCCACAGCCAATGAGGGAATATGCTAATTAACTGCCATGCCCCCCAAAATGGTGGTACCCAGAGCCACAACATGGCGGTGCCCAGTCCCCTCAGCCCTGCCACTCAGTGCTGGCCCAAGGTACAGGCAAGCCTTGGATGGCAGCTGCCCAGCTGCTCAGGGCAGCCTGAGGCTCAAGTAACCAGGGCCAGCTGAGGTTTGCACTGATGGCAGTGGCAGCAGCAGAGGTGTGATGGGACATTGCCTTCCCCTGATCGCTAGGTCTCCTCCCACCCCTGAGGGCTCCTGGACTGTGAGAGGGGACAGGGTAGGCTGAGGGACGCCCTTCCAGTGCATGATTTTCATGCACTAGGCTACTAGTAAAAGATAAAAGTTCTGAAAAAACAAAGCGAAAAATCAAATACCACATATATCATAGGAATAAATCGACTTGAGTATAAATTGTGGCATGTAGCAAACATCAAATCCTAATTTACTTTGAAATGAAGTTCTGTTTTTATAAATGCAATATCATAAAAGTAAATAGTGCCTATTCTATTTTAGTGAATACTGTTAACCAGAAGTAATCCACAATAGGTGATTTTAAATAAGCATCTAGCACAGGGGTGGGCAAACTTTTTGACTCGAGGGCCACAATGGGTTCTCAAACTGGACCGGAGACCCGGAACAAAAGCAACCTAACCATGCTGGCACTCTCATCTTGGGCTTCTGGTAAAGGAGCGGAGGGGAGAGCAAGAGAACCTCCACTCTTTAAGCTCCGCAGGCAGGATAGAACAGCCAAATGGGCTGGATCTGTCCCGCGGGCCGTAGTTTGCCCATGGCTGCTCTAGCTAGTACATATGAACAGAGAAGATATATCACTAAATATTGCATAACAAGCAAAACAATGCACTCAATGTTGCTGTGTATGTGCCTTCAATATATACAGACCAATATTTCAATAAAAACTGGTTCAAAGCAGAGAGCCAAATAAATGTAAAGGAATTCCATTATTGTGTTCATTTGTGTTTCTCTGAATATTCCCCAGCAAGTAATAGATACTTAGACAATTAGAAATATATATTTCAATTAATGTAACTTCATAACACAGACAAAAGAACCATTGAAATGTATCATGAAGGGTTTTATATTTATATTAAAACCTAGATTATCATCATCTTCAATATCTGGGAAAGGGAATATACCAAAGTCTTAAAACCATCATCACTTGATTCCAATAAAAAAAAATTTAATGTAGGAATTTTCTAGAGAATCCATACAATGGTTTTTAGAGAAATGTGAACTTAGAGATATGGGGCTTGATGTTTTCTTTTTCTCATTAGGTAGCTATGACCTAAAATTGGGCAATGGCTGTGTATCAGGGTGCTCTCTGTGTTAGGAAGAAAATAACTGTAAAGATGAAGTGCAACTCTGACTTGGAACATTCTTATCACATAAAGGATGTAGCCTTTGTGATCCATTTAGGATATATCTTTTAAAGTCTTATTATTATTTTATTAATAGAAAAAACATTGTCAAAGTTTAAAAATCGGAATGAATTGAAACACTGAAAATTCTGTTATTTTCAGTGCCCTAGATCAGTGTTAGGCAAACTGATTAGTCAACAGAGCCAAATATCAACAGTACAATGATTGAAATTTCTTTTTAGACCCAAATTTTTTTAAACTTAAACTATATAGGTAGGTACATTGTTATTAACATAATTAGGGTACTCCTAAGCTGGCCTTTGTTAAAAACGGAAGGGGCCAAAGAGATGCATGTGGCTCAGGGGCCACAGTTTGCCAACCATTGCCCTAGATAATCATCACCTTTCTTAAGATCTTGTATATAAGAAACATCATTTCTGAAATACATTTTTAAATGTTTTTATTCCAAACTGTCACATGTCACATTGTTCAGACGGGCAATAAAAAAACAGAGGAAATATGACTGTTTTGACACACTGCTTTGGCTAGCGGTGCCCTAGTCCAGCCTTACTTTCCTTCCTAGTCTATCAATGTAAGCATTTGCTGAGATCCACATTATTTTGCCCTATTCTGAGGGGATTTCACTCCACGCTCCTTCTACTTTCATTTAAACTCTTGGGTTCCCTTCAATATTCTATTCCAAACTGCCCTTTTTGCTCTTGAGAGCTCTTCTTCTTAATTATTATGTTTTCCCCTCCTTCCTGCTTCTATTTGCCCCTCCCTCCTGTTTCCAATTGGCATGTGCCCATGAAAGCAATTCTAAATTTTTTACATTTAAATACTTGCCTCCCTATAGCCCAGTACTCTGCATCCTCTCTCCCTATTTTGTCTGGTCACCTAGTTTGCATAGAAAACTCCAAAGCCACAAAAAGATTGCTTTTGGAACAGCACTCAATTTAAAATACTAAAGTTGAAACCTTGGGGGTGGGAGATTGTTACACAGGAGATATCCTGTACATACACATAGTGCTAGTTTCCTACATGACCTAGGTTTTCATTCTCTTGCTGTTGAAACATTGTCAAGAAGTACTGATTTTTATTTCAACATGAGTGTTCTTTAAGACTCACTATTAGAAAAGGAAGGGGTTAGAGTCCACAACCAATCTAATGTCCTAACGTAGCTAATGAGGAAAAAACAGATATTGTGAGAGTCAATGAATTGTCCCAAGTCACATTGCTAGTAGATGTCAAAATCCAAACTGAAATTAGGTCTGCAGACTTCTAGATCAATATTTCCCCAAGTTATTCTATTCTCTTTTGCCTCTAATGCTAAATTTAGGGGCAAACAAACATCTAATGAGAAACTTTAAAAAGGTTCTTTCCTTACCTGACATGGTCAGAGAAGAAGAGGAGGAAATATCAACTCTAGATGCAGAGGATGAGGTTTTCTCAGTGGCTGAAGCCAAAGAGCACATGTGTCCAGTACGAAAGTCACTGGTCCTACTGGACACTGGTCTCTGGTCACCAGTTACTGGTCACTGGTCAGTTGCGATGATCCAAATTTGTTTACAGACACCTCCATGGGCACCCCAAGATTCTACCAGGTGGTGGTAGGTTTGGTGGGAGAATGATGTCACAAGCAGGCAGTTTAAAGGGATGAGAGAGCCAATCAGGAGGTCAGATTCCCAACAGAAGACAGGATTGGCTAGAAGGAGTGGTAGGGGAGCTAAACCAACACCTAAATGGCTAAGCTCTTGGGACAGATGTGATGGTGCCCAAGACAGTTGTTCTATACTCGCTTTCCCAGGCTCTTGTATTAGGGGAATAATTTCACAGTTTGTTACAGACATTCATGAATACAATTAAATAGTAATTACTTATATTCCCTATATTATATAATATATATATTATTGTTAGAATGGAAAGGAACATCTAGGTAGCACAATTACAGTTCTTCTGAAATCATTAGTGAATTTATGACACCATCTCATTAGTGAATTTACCATGGCTTTTGAGGAGCAAAGGAAAGGATTAAGATCATTTTGTCAGTTGGTTCAAAAGTAAAATGAAATTTCTTGAGTGCATTTTGTGCAGAATTATGTGGTCCACAGCTCTGCTCTTGTAGTTTCTTCTCCTTGAATCCTACCTTCCCTGGGCTGGGCTGGACCAGGCTAGGTTGACTTGCATCTCCTACCACTCTCATTTTGTCTCCTTCTTCATTGTAGGCATTGTTTGTAGACAAGCTTTGATCCTGCATTCTGACACTCATGGAGGTTACTTTCTGTCCTCTTCCAGCAGCAGGGTCTTCTTTGTAGTGTCTGCTGATTCCCCCAATGGACTCTGCCCGATACAAGCAACTACTATAGACCTTGGAGTCAGCTGACTGCAAACCTTTTCTCTTCCAGCCTTTGGTTGCACTTCTTCTGCCCATAATGTGCTCCCTCTGGATCCTTGGGCCATGTAACATCCTGCCATTCTGCTCTATCATAGGTGAGAGGCAGTTACGATATTTTCCTTCTACTTTCTCTCATAAAGTGTATCCAGAGTGGCAGTTACTGCAGTCTCCTCCCCCTTTGCAAACAGCCACTGTAGAACTTTGGGCCTCTAGGATTCTCTGTCTGCCATGCTGGGGTGCAAGGCCAGGCAAAAGTGAGGAGGAGAATGGTTAGAGAAACACAAGTCCATTCTAAGAGAATAGGGGTCAGGCTAAGTGAAATTGTAGAAGAGAAAAGATATTCATGTGGATATTTTAGGTTCTGTGAAAAATTAGTTGCCACATTTTGGTCTCATTTTCTTTTAATAAAGTAGACAATTTACATATATATACAACTTATATACATGTATATATCCAGTGCAGCCAGTGCAAAAGATATTGCTCACTGGACATTTTAATCTTACATATAGTTCCATTTTCTTTTATGTCATATGACCTCATTTATTTAAGATTTATTTAAGTCACATATGTGTTTTCAGAACACAGATTTTGTGTTTTTTATTTTCTTTTTTAAATTTAATATATCTATATTGTTCCAAGTATTACAATTGTTCCTCTTTTTCCACTGCATAGCTCCCCTCCTCCCAGTTCCCACCCCACCCTCTGCCCTTACCTTCTCCCCACCCACTGTCCTCATCCATAGGTTTACTTTTTGTCCAGTCTCTTCCTGCACTTCCTATACCCCTTTCCCTCTGAGAATTATCAGTCCACTCCCTTTCTGTGCCCCAGATTCTATTATATTCACCAGTTTATTCTGTTCATCAGATTTTTTATTCACTTGATATTTAGATCCACTTATTGCTAGACATGTATATGTTGTTTATAATTTTTTTCTTTACCTTTTTCTTCTTCTTCCTCTTCTTAAAGAATATCTTTCAACATTTCATATAATACTGATTTGGTGGTGATGAACTCCTTTAGCTTTTTCTTATCTGTGACACTCTTTATCTTCCTTTTAATTCTGAATGATAGCTTTGCTAGGTAGAGTAATCTTGGTTGTAGTTTCTTGCTATTCGTCATTTTGAATGTTTCTTGCCACTCCTGTCTGGCCAGCATAGTTTCTGTTGAGAAATCAGTTGACAAGCATATGAGTGCTCCTTTGTAGGTAATTAACTGTTTTTCTCTTGCGCGCTTTTAATATTCTCTCTTGGTCTTTTGCTCTTTGCATTTTAATTATGATGTGTCTTGGTGTGGTCCTCTTTTGATTCCTTTTGTATGGGGTTCAGTGCACTTCCTGGACTTGTAAGTCTATTTCTTTGACCAGTTGGGGGAAGTTTTCTGTCATTATTTCTTCAAATATGTTTTCAGTATCTTGCTCTCTCTCTTTTTCTGGCACCCCCATAATTCTGATGTTGGTAGGCTTGAGGTTGTCCCAGAGGAGCCTTACACTATCTTCAAATTTTTGTATTCTTTTTTCTTTTTGTTTTTCGGCCTGAGTGTGTTTTACTTCTTTGTATTTCAAATCTTTGACTTTATTCTTGCAGTCCTCTAGTCTGTTGTTACTTTAGTCAGTGAATGTTTATTTAGTTGGTATATGTTTAATAATTTTATTTTAGTCAGTGTGTGTTTAATTTCTAGTTGGTCCTTTTTCATTTCCTTTAGGGTCTTGCTAAATTTATTGGCCTTTTCTGGGAAATTCTTGAATAACATTATAACCATGATTT
Source organism: Vespertilio murinus (assembly GCA_963924515.1). Classification (NCBI taxonomy): domain Eukaryota; kingdom Metazoa; phylum Chordata; class Mammalia; order Chiroptera; family Vespertilionidae; genus Vespertilio; species Vespertilio murinus. The sequence continues at coordinate 129,133,825 of OZ004705.1, read as the reverse complement.
TGAACTCTCCATCCAGTAGTTTGTTTCTCTCCATTTCTTTTGTTTCTGATCTGTTTCTTTGTTTCCACATTTTTGCTGCTTCCCTGAGTTGGTAGAGTATCGTTGTGTGCTGGATGTCCACCAGAGCACAGTGGCTCAGCCTCCCCAGTTACCTGAGGTGGATGTGGACACTCTTGGTGCATCCCTTTGTGGACTGTGTGCTCAGCCCTGTTGTAGTTAAGTCTTGATTGTTGTTGGTATCACTGGGAGTTATTGACCTCCAAAGCAATTGGCTGTGAGGATCAGCTGTGTCTATGCTGGGAGAACTTCTGTGCTAGACACTCTTAAGAGACAAGACTAGCAAAATTGCAAATACTGTATATTCAGTTTGGATGGGGTGGGGTTTCAGGGCATAGCAGACAGCCTTGTTTTCTCATCAGCCCTGTCCTATGAGGCCCCTGGGTCTCGATGTACCTTAGTAATCACTGCCAGAACCTCTGGGAGAAAGGCTCTTTCGAGCTTTATCCACTGCCAGACAGTCCAATTTCCCCCCTAATGAGTTCGGGTTTCCAGAAACTTTCTAGGAACTGGAATTCAGCACAGTCAGGAGTTTCCTTCTCCCTCCTGCTTTAGAAAGCCAGCGAGGCACTCAGCCACCTGTGCATTCAGCAGTCAATCCTCTCCACTCACGTGCCTCTGGACCCTTGCCTTCCACAGCTTCCGAGTCTCAGTGTGTTTTCTCTTTTCCTGACAGACCAGATTCTCCCTGAATGAGTCTGGTTACCCAGAATCTTGCCCAGGACTGGAGTTCAGTGCAGTCAGGAGTTTCCTTCTCCCTCCTGCTTAGAAAACCAGCTGGGCACTCAACCTCCTATGCATTCAGCGGTTAGTGCTCTCTGTGTAAGCGGCACCTCCGGACCTCTGCCTTCTGCAGATTACGAGTCTCAGGGTGCTTTCTCTTTCCCTGATTGTCCAAATTCCCCCCGAATGAGTCTGGTTTCTCAGCATCTCGCCCGGAACTGGTTTTCTGCTCAGTTGGGAGCTTTTTGTCTCCCTGTTGCTTTAGAGAGCCAGCTGCCTTTGCACACAGCATTCTGTCCTCTCCACATGCGAATCTCTGTACCTCTGCCTTCTGAACTTCCTCTGATACTCAATATGCTTTCCTCTTCTTCTAGTTGTAGAATTTCCAGTTGGCCAGCTTTCCTGTGGTTTTGGATGGTGTCTGTTTTGAAATTTAGTTGTAGTTTTCATATTGTTGTGCAAGGTAGCAGTTTAGGTGTTTACCTATACCAGTATTTCCCAAAATGTGGTACGCATACCCCCAGGAGTACGGGAAGAGTTTGGTCGGGGTACGAGTTGCACTGAAGTTTGATGGGGATATGCACTGCACCGTTCTTAGCTGGGCCTAATTCTACATTGTCATGAGTCACGTCAAGTCGGTCTTATGAGGAATGAGATGGTCCGGTGTGCAAATAAATGTTATTTATAATATAACTTTTATTTATATTTTATTATGAATAATTTTATATTTAGTTTATTCTTATCTTGTGTATGTACCAAAAAAATAAAAAAATAAAAATCTTTTTATTGTTGTTAAAATACATCCTTTTTTGACGAGGGGTATTCAGGGTTACGAAAATTATAGAAGGGGTACACATATGTCAAAAGTTTGGGAAACACTGACTATACCAACATCTTGGTTTCTCCCACAGATTGTTTTTATACTTTTTGTCAATGCCCTGGTTTTCTCCACATGTTTTTTCCTAGTCATATTTTTTTATTTATTTATTCATCTTTATTGTTGTACTAGAGGAAGAATGCACAAAGTTTTGTGCAAGAATGGGCCTACTTTCCTCTGGCTGCCAGCATGTCCTTTGCTTTGGCCAGAGATGCCTTTCTACTCCGGGCTGGAGCCTCCATTCTGCTCTGGCCCGGAGCCATCTTGTTGCCTTCTCATGCTGCCTAGTTTCCAGGAGTGGCTGGGGTGGTGCGGGATGCCTGTGTCATTGCCATGTGCTCTCAGTGCCTGCTTATGTAAATTAATCCACCATCTGTGTTGATGGTTTTATTTGCATACTCACTCCTGATTGGCTGGTGAGCTTCACGAAGATATGATCAATTAGCATGTTACTCTTTTATTAGGTAGATTAGAGATGTCCCCTTAATTTTCTGTTTTTGTTCCCCTCACCCATTGAACCCCTACATCTCAACCCTGATGTCCCCCCTTCTACCTTCACCACTACATTATCTGTGTCCATGCGCTATGCATATATGCATACAAGTTCCCCTGTTAATCACACCATATACACCCACCCCCATTCCCACCTTTCCTCTGGAATTTGTCAGTCTGTTCCATGCTTCTGTGTCTCTAAATCTATTTTACTGATCAACTTCTTTTGTTCATTAGATTCCACATAACAATGAGATAATACTTGTATTACTCTGGCTTACTTAGCTTAGCATAATACTCTCCAGGTCTATCTATGCTTTGCAAATGATGTGAGTTCTTTCTTTTTTTACAGCCACATAGTATTTGATTGTGTAAATGTACCACAGCTGTTTTATCCACTCATCTGCTCATGGGACCTTGGGCTCTTTTCCAAATCTTAGCTATGTTAATTTGTGCTGATTTGAACTTAGGGGTGCATATATGGTTTCTGATTGGTGTTTCTAGTATCTTAGGATATATTCTTGTAAGTGGGATCATTAGATCAATTGAAAGTTCCATTTTTTGTTTTTTTAGGAGACTCTTTACTTTTTTTTTTTTTTTTTTTTACAATGGCGGTAGCAGTCCGCATTCCCAGCAGCACCCTATTCTTATCTTTAAAGATTCCACCATGGAAAGACATAATGCATATTCTTCCCTTGATTAATTTTTCTTAAAGCATCATGAACTAGTTAGGATTGATTTTGTGGAGAAACTTTAAAAGGGGTCTGTGAAAAAGGACATTGTAGTGAGTTATGCTCTGCACACAAGCATAAGGAACAGATGTGTGTAGTCAGCCGGACATAGCCAGGTTTGCCTCTTCCTCCCCCCCCTCCCCCCCCCCCCCCCCCCCGCCCCTGGTATGTGCTTTTCTCACTAACTCTCTTGTGACTGTGGGAAGTCATTGCTGAGTTGCTAATCCAGCCTTCTACATGGGGAATAGAGAAAAAAAGGGGGGGGGGTACTATGTATAAAGTTTATTTTATTTTTTTTAAAATATATTTTATTGATATTTTTTTAAGAGAGGGATAGAGATAGAGAGCTAGAAACATTGATGAGAGAGAAACATCGACCAGCCGCCTCCTGCACACCCCACTCCGGGGATGTGCCCGCAACCACTGTACATGCCCTTGACCGGAATCGAACCCCGGACCCCTCAGTCCGCAGACCGCCGCTCTACCACTGAGCCAAACCGGTTTCGGCTATAAAGTTTATTGAATGGAAAACAATTCAATCATGTATAAATAGTCATACAACTATAAAGTCTGTGTTCAAAACTCATAACTGGAAACCTACTTTGTCCCATGTTGTCCCCTGGAGTAAGCTGGTTTGGGGCAATAAGTCTATGGATCTAGTAGCTTCTCTTGATTGTAAGCTTTTAGGGTTCCTGGATCAATCTCCCTGGCATATTTTATTACGATTGGGTATGAAGTATGTGATCCAAGAGGCCAAAAGTCCACAAGAAGATAGCTCCAATAGATGGAATCTCCAAGGAGACATATTTCATGTATAGGCCAACTTTTCCTGTTATGAGATTAGAGTTATTGTTCAAAGATGGTGCATTCTTACCTGAAAGAATTTTTGAGGAATGTTGCAGTGTAGACATGTGACTGAAACTTATGAACCTTTTCAAGTCTTTCCCCCATGAATTCTTGCATTAATTTCTAAATTCCTGATACTAGTATGTAAATGAGACTATCACTATGCGCTAAATATCTCCAGTCTAGACCAATCTCTCCTTTTTCTGTGTTCCCATTGAAATCAAGGCAATCCCTAGCTACTGCAGTTAGGGGGCCTGTCACCTGAGACCCAGTATGACTGCCAATTGCTCTTCCTAGTGGGCATGGATACGTCCAAGGATTTCCCTTTTGCGCTTTGCTCAGTTGATGGTAGTATTTAGACAAGGCAGCATGTGCAGCCTGGGATCATCTAGGAAACCTTAGCTTTCCCTTAAAGTTGATGTTTAGGCTTAATCTGGCGTTTGATCTTATGCCCCAGTAACCTCTGGATGCTGTGCTCTGAAAGCAAATTGGCCACCTATGGACACTTACAAATAATGAAGACTTTGGAGACAGGCCTCAAATGGAGGCTTTACTCTACTGTATGCAATAGAGCTCAGCCCATTGGTGAGCCTCTCCGGTAATGTGACACAGGGATACTAGCTTTTCATGTTGTGAAGATTAACTGAAGTGGTATATTGGGCCTGGGCGTAGGTGTGGAGTAAATGATCATTTATTTCCCATGTCCTATTCTGGTTGGGCCTCCTACTGCAGACATTCACTTCTGTAGCCCCAGTTATCAGCTGCCCCATGATAACTCTAAGCCCTTGCCACTTATCTCATAGATTCCTCTGATTTATCTCACTTTCTCCAACTATAATCATATATGCACTAGAGGCCCAGTGTACGAGATATGTGCACTGAGGGGGTCCCTCAGCCCAGTAGCCTGCCCCTCTCTCACAGTCTGAGAGCCCTTGGGGATATCCAACTGGCTCAGGGAGCTGGCCTGAGCTGGCTGTCGGACATCCTTAGCACTGCTGGTGAGGTGGGAGAAGCTTCAACCACCGCCACTCTGATGGCTAGCTGTGAGCCTGGCTTCTGGCTAAGCAGGGCTCCCCTCTGGGAGCACACTGACCACCAGAGGACAGCTTCTGTGTTGAGTGTCTGCCCTCTGATGGTCAGTGTGCATCATAGCAATTGTTCAGTCAATTTGCATATTAGCCTTGTATTGTATAGGATAAGGCAACCCAAACCTATAGGAAATGTGTCCTGATCTGTTTTCTGAAATGTTTATCGAGTGGTCATGAGACATAAGGTCAATCTCCTCAAGAGCTTTTTTACATTTCTCCTGGTCAACCTGGTCAACTTCTGCCCTCTTAACTCTATTCAGATTTTCCACTTTTCATACTAATCTCACATCCTGCTTCTCACTTCTCCCATATATACACTTCCTGCTTCTCTTTATCAGTCCCTAACATCTCTGCCCTTTTGGCATTTCTGGCCATGGCCCACACTCTTTTTCCCCACAGTTCTTACCCCTTGTCCCTCATTAGCCCAACCAACTTTCAATTATTTCCTTAACATGAAGCCTTTGATCTCCATACCCACCAAAGAAAGAGCACAGTTAAAAGCATCTCAAAACTCAAAATGCTTCTTTATTACTAAATAATAATTTATAATATGTATTCAGTTTTATTAAGTTAAAAAATATATCAAGATTGAGAAATTCATATCTACCAATCTATAAATCTATCAATATATCTATCTATCTATGGAAAAACAACATGTACCCAAAGTGGCACCAATACTTCCAGCATCACTTACATCACATAGCTATAGTACAGAGAAATGTCCATTTCTTTTTCCCTTTCAATGAAATGCTGCATTTCCCCCAATTTGGCAGCATTCTGACGCTCTAGTTGAGCCTTCCTCTTCATGGCCTCTCGATCTGGCCTCTGCTCATTTGTGATGGGTGTTGACATTACTGGCCCCATAACCTCACATTTCCTCCATGGAATTGGTTGGAGGGCAAAATCCTGGAGAGGATAGTGGTTCTGAGGCTTGAGTGGGGTCCTGGGCTGGCTCACAGCAGTGTGAACAGGCTCCCGCTGGAAACAAGCATGAGATGATGTTTTGTTGGGTGCAGGCCTAGGAGCAAGTGTCTGAGGGACACTAGGCTGGTCACGGTTGTTCAAACCTGATCTGGCTGAGTTGGTAGACATTGGCTGAGCTGATCTGACAGAGCCTGTCATAGATGCAGGAGTTGGCTGGGATGAAGTGACTGCAGCAGGCTTAGCAAGGTTGGTCACAACAGATTGACGTGATGCCTGAGTCTGTGGCCTGCGAGGAACACGTCTAGCTTGAAGCTTGTCTATGTTTGGAAAAACCAATGGCACCAACTTGACCTTCCCGGGAGATGGCAGCTGGTCCTGGGATGGAGATGAAGGCCCTTTGTCACTACCTCCATGTGGCTTCTGAAATTTGACTTGAGTTATCTCAGGACCTTTGCCCTCCCCGGGAGAATCCAGCCACCTTTTGATAGCTGAGCATGGCTGGGGGCCTTTGGGGTTGCTTAAGTTTCCCAGGGCCCGCGAGGAAGACAGGCCAGCTCTCTTATCACTCTTCTTGCCCAGTGCATGGAAAACTTGCACAGACTCCAGCATGTGCATACCGAGGTCACTGCGAGGCTTTTTGATGGCCTCTTGTGGCAGCTCAGGGGGACTTTTCCTCCTCTTCATCTTGGGAATGGCTGGCTTCTCCTCTGCCTTAACTTTGTTCCCTGACTGCTTCTTCTCCTCAGCTCTCTTGGAGTAATTTTCTTTGTTTCTTTTGGTGTTTTCCTGCCCTTGGCTTTTAGTTTTATTTGTCTTGCTGGGTGCAGCTTTCTCAGGTTTGCTGTTAGAATGTTTCCTCTCATATGCAGGAGCCTTGCCACCAGGTGCAGCATTGCAAAGAACTACTTCTCCCACAAACTCACAATCTGGGCTCTTGGGCTTGAACTTGGCCTTGGGAGCATCACTGATACGCTCAGAGGCGTTATGTTTGATCTTCCTGCCTTGATCAGAACAAGCCTTTCTGACCCTTGACTTTTTTTGCACCTCTTGCTACATGAGGCCTCTGGTGGCTTTGGTTTTGTTCACCTTGGAACCTTGGGGCTCATAAAGGTCATCTAATGAAGTTAAGACCTGTGGAATTTGAACACTCTTCACCAGTGTAGCAATGTCTGCCAAACTATCATTAGATTCAGTCCCATTTTCAAGAGTCCCTTGGTCCTTACCACTCAGGCTATTCTTTCCCAAAACAGAGTTTTCACCACCAGGCTGCTTCTGTGGGTCAATCGGATCAATGCAGGCCAGGACCTGCGGAATTTCAGGTATTTCTAAATGGAGCACTGGAGAAGCTTGGTTTTCTCTTGGGATCTGGCAGTCATTCAGATGTTTTGAAACCGTGGTTTTAATATATTCCACATTCTTATTCTCTTTCTGTTCCGGGCTTGAAGCTGGAGGCAGTGCCAGGAGATTACTAGCACTCTGGACTAGAGATGACATTGCTATGTCCCCACTCTGAGGTGGTGGGTAACTCTCAAGTACCTGGATATGTGTGTTACTGCAGGAATTGAGGCATTCTGGAGGTGGCAGATAAAATATTTGGCCTGGAAGTTGCAATGCCTGGGAAGTCTCCATCGCTACAATGGAATCAAGGGGAAGTCAGTCAGTCCCTGTTAATAAGATGCTACCCCAGCACCACCAATGAAGCAGTCATGTGCACTCCAACAATGGGAAAGACATTCCTACAAGCTCTTTTGCAGGATCATGAACAGCGACATGTGCTAGCACATAAAAGGCAATTGTTCTGCTTCTTAATGGTGACCATTTAGTGTCATATTTTCTTTTTCTTTTTTTTTCTTTTTTTTGCATTTCACAGGGTTGTTATAAGTCAAATAAAAAATAAAAATGATTTTTCAAATATTTTTACCAGTCACAAATTTAATTAACCCATTTAATTCTCTCAACTTTCCTGAGTGAATAAATACACTTCCCACCAAGGACTAAGAAAGGGAATGGGGCTCTTCCTGGTGAAGTCTGTAAGAAAGGGGAGACCATAGCCCGCTTGCTTTGGACAAGATGTTGGGACATGAGGTCCCATCTCCAGGTGTCAACTAAGGAAGGTTAAATAGACACTGTCACAATAATGTTCTCAAATGTCTTAGAAGAGACAAAGGCAATAAATTAAGAGAGGTAATTTCAGGGGACTTATCAGGTAGGGCAGTGGGAGGTGTGGTGTCCCTTGGTATGCTCTTGATTTCTCCTACATTTTGCATCCAAGGCCACTACAGTGACCCACCTTCACCTCTATCAGGTGTCCTCATGAAGAGTCTGACAGTGGAGGGCACTGACTGTGGGTTGCACTGGTTAAAGTCACAGGACTTACATACTAGTTGTCCGAGGACCCACCACATTCCAACTGCAGGCTGACCCTAGTTTTGAATGCTCCCTTATTCCTCTTCCTTTTTGAGGTTTGTACTCACCTTTGACGCCTGTCCTTTTGATGGGTTGAGGAGGCACAGAGCAGCAGATTCCAGAGGTGGAGACTGGTGGTATCACATTTGTGGGCTGGGCCTCTTTTCGCACCATGACCATCCCTGGGCCAGCGGCAGAGGCCCTGTTCTCTGTGTAAGACACAGAGCCATAGGACTGCAGTAGGCGCAACTTTCTACACAAAGCACAAGGTCCTGATGATAGTAACACAGGTGGCTTCCCTCCTGGTAGGGAAGTGGCAGGCTATGGCCCTGATTTGGAATGTGAGATGGTGCCTCCTGAGCAAGGCTGATAGAAATTGGTGGATATAGCGGGGCCATGTTATGGATATCTGAGGTTTGATCACACTGGGATGCCAGAGACATGGAGGAGACAGCTGTGTCCTGGTCAATGACAGTCACAGTGAAGTCTCTGAGTAATGGTGACTTGTTTTCAATGCCTCCTGTGAGAGCCCACTCAGAAACCCCAGGATTGGAAGCAGCTGGAACTCCAGATAACACGGTTGTGCTAGAATGTTGGTAAAAGTAGGCACCACCCATGAGAGGTTGGAAAGTGGTGCCAGAGGCTGATGGCAGGTGCCATGCTGAGGTGATGGCTGGAGCAGAGACTCTGTAGAAATTGCAGACACTTCCTGGTAGGGAGGCTGCATGGCTCTCCACAAGAAGAGAGTACTGCAGAGACTTTGAAATTCCAAGGAAAGGTGCATTTTTGAAATTCTCTGTAGGGAATAATAGGATGATGAAAAATTTCAGAGATTTATGAACAATATGTGTGAAAAATAGCATTATTTTAAGATGGTTGCCCTCAGAAAGCGTGAAATATCAATACAACTGCTATATCAAAACTCAAAATTTATCCTCTTTGTAAATGCTGGTGCTCCCCACTTGGGCAGTAATGTACTCAAGACCCAAGTGGTGTGGTTCATTCATTGTTCTCTAGGCTAGAAGCAACTGCTCCCTGACCTATCCCGCCCTTGAACCTGTAATAGTATTGATTTGTTTGCTCTTTCCTAGAATCATAACATTATAAGAATTAGGAGTCCTTAGAGAACCTCTGTCCTGACACTCTCTTTTCATGAGGGAGGACACTGTGGCTCAGTTCTCTCCCTATGTTAGTTTTAGTACCTGGTCCCATAGCCTGAGCATCCTGACTTTCTTGCCAGAGCTCTGAGCATTACACTGCCAATATCCAGGAGCAATAGAACTTCTGATGCAGGCGTTTGTCCATTAGCAACAGTACAACTATTGCCATTGGTACATTCTGTGGCTCATTTTGCCTGCACAGTTTACATGCTGTTTTGGAGAATTCACATAAAGCTGAATCCAGTTGGTATGTTTAGAAGTTTATTCTTACTTTCTTCAAGCCTGGTTTTGGATCCTACCTCAAAATGACCATATGAAAGTGATTTTCTCAGGGAGTGAGAAACTCTCTTAGCTTTGGGCTCCTCATTTATAAAGCCATAATAATGAAGATAACAGTAATAATTCATTTATAAGTGATATATTTCATAAGATTTATGTCTTATCTAATAAAGAGGGAATATGCTCATTGTATATCCTGCCCTCAAAGATGGCTGTGCCCACAGCCAATGAGGGAATATGCTGATTAACTGCCATGCCCCCCAAAATGGTGGTGCCTAGAGCCACAAGATGGCGGTGCCCAGTCACCTCAGCCCTGCGACTCAGAACCGGCCCGAGGTACAGGTAAGCCTGGGATGGCAGCTGCCCAGCTGTCCAGGGCTGCCTGAGGCTCAAGTAACCAGGGCCAGCTGAGGCTTGCACTGACAGCAGTGGCAGCAGCAGAGATGTGATGGGGCATTGCCTTCCCCTGATCACTAGGTCGCCACCCACCCCTGAGAGCTCCTGGACTGTGAGAGGGACCGGCTGGGTTGAGGGACACCCTTCCAGTACATTACTTTCATGCACTAGTCTACTAGTAAAAGATAAAAATTCTGAAAAAACAAAGAGAAAAATCAAATACCACATATATCACCGGAATAAATTGACTTGAGTATAAATGGTGACATGTACCAAACATCAAATCCTAATAAATTTATTTTGAAGTGAAGCTACGTTTTAAAAATGCAATATCATAAAAGTAAATGGTGCCTATTATATTTTAGTGAATACTGTTAACCAGAAGCAATCCCCAATAGGTGATTTTAAATAAGCGTCCAGCACAGGGGTGGGCAAACTTTTTGACTCGAGGGCCACAGTGGGTTCTTAAACTTGACCAGAGAGCAGGAACAAAAGCAACCTAACCATGATGGCACTCTCATCTTGGGCTACTAGTGAAGGAGCAGAGGGAAGAGCAAGAGAACCCTCCCCTCTTTCGGCTCTGGAGGCCTGATAGAACAGCCAAATGGTCCGGATATCGCCCGCGGGCCGTTGTTTGCCAATGGCTGATCTAACTAGTACATATGGACAGAGATGATATATCACTAAATATTGCATAACAAGCAGTACAATGCAAACAATGTTGCTATATATGTGCCTTCAATATATACAGACCAATATTTCAGTAAAAACTGGTTTAAAGCAGAGAGCCAAATAAATGTAAAGGAATTCCATTATTGTGTTTATTTGTGTTTCTCTGAATATTCCCCAGAAAGTAAAAGATATGTAGTCTATTATTAATATATATATTTCAATTAATGTAACTTCATAACAAAGAAAAGAGAACCATTGAAATGTATCATGAAGGTTTTTATATTTATATTAAAACCTAGATTATCATCATCTTCAACATCCGGGAAAGGGAATCTACCAAAGTCTTAAAAACAATAATCACTTGATTCCAGTAAAAAAATTTAATGTAGGAATTTTCTAGAGAATCCATAAAATGGTTTTTAGAGAAATGTAAGCTTAGAGATATGGGGCTTGATGTTTTCTTTTTCTCATTAGGTAGCTATGACCTAAAATTGGGCAATGGCTGTGTATCAGGGTGCTCTCTGTGTTAGGAAGAAAATAACTGTAAAGATGAAGTGCAACTCTGACTTGGAACATTCTTATCACATAAAGGATGTAGCCTTTGTGATCCATTTAGGATATATCTTTTAAAGTCTTATTATTATTTTTTTTTATTAGAAAAAACATTGTCATAGTTTAAACATCAGAATGAATTGAAACACTGAAAATTCTGTTATTTTCAGTGCCCTAGATCAGTGTTAGGCAAACTGATTAATCAACAGAGCCAAATATCAACAGTACAATGATTGAAACTTCTTTTGAGAGCCAATTATTTTTTTACTTAAACTATGTAGGTAGGTAAATTCTTATTAACATAATTAGGGTACTCCTAAGCTGGCCTTTGTTAAAAATGCAAATGGCCAAAGAGCTGCATGTGGCTCATGAGCCACAGTTTGCCAACAAATGCCCTAGATAATCATCACCTTTCTTAAGATCTTATATATGAGAAACATCATTTCTGAAATACATTTTTACATGTTTTTATTCCAAACTGTCACATGTCACATTGTTCAGACAGGCAATAAAAAAACAGAGGAAATATGACTGTTTTGACACACTGCTTTGGCTAGTGGTGCCATACTCCAGCCTTCCTTCCTTCCTAGTCTATCAATGTAAGCATTTGCTGAGATCCACATTAGTTTTCCCTACTCTGAGCGGATTTCACTCCATGCTCCTTCTGCTTTCATTTAAACTCTTGGGTTCCCTTCAATATTCTAATTCAAACTACACTTTTTGCTCTTTAGAGCTCTTCTTCTTAAGTATTATGTTTTCCCCTCCTTCCTGCTTCTATTTTCCCCTCCCTCCTGGTTCCTGTAGGCATGTGCGCATGAAAGCAATTCTAAATTTTTTACATTTAAATACTTGCCTCCCTATAGCCCAGTACTCCGCATCCTCTCTCCCTATTTTGTCTGGTCACCTAGTTTGGACAGAAAACTCCAAAGCCACAAAAAGATTGCTTTTGGAACAGCACTCAATTTAAAATACTAAAGTTGAAACCTTGGGGGTGGGAGATTGTTACACAGGAGATATCCTGTACATACACATATTGCTAGTTTCCTACATGACCTAGGTTTTCATTCTCTTGCTGTTGAAACATTGTCAAGAAGTACTGATTTTTATTTCAACATGAGTGTTCTTTAAGACTCACTATTAGAAAAGGAAGGGGTTAGAATCCACAACCAATCTAATGTCCTAATGTAGCTAATGAGGAAAAAACAGATATTGTGAGAGTCAATGAATTGTCCCAAGTCACATTGCTAGTAGATGTCAAAATCCAAACTGAAATTAGGTCTGCAGACTTCTAGATCAATATTTCCCCAAGTTATTCTATTCTCTTTTGCCTCTATTGCTAAATTTAGTGGCAAACAAACATCTAATGAGAAACTTTAAAAAGGTTCTTTCCTTACCTGACATGGTCAGAGAAGAAGAGGTGGAAATATCAACTCTAGATTCAGGCGATGAGGTTGTCTCAGTGGCTGAAGCCAAAGAGCACATGTGTCCAGTACGAAAGTCACTGGTCCTACTGGACACTGGTCTCTGGTCACCAGTTACTGGTCACTGGTCAGTTGCGATGATCCAAATTTGTTTACAGACAACTCCATGGGCACCCCAAGATTCTACCAGGTGGTGGTGGGTTTGGTGGGAGAATGATGTCACAAGCAGGCAGTTTAAAGGGATGAGAGAGCCAATCAGAAGGTCAGATTACCAACAGAAGACAGGATTGGCTAGAAGGAGTGGTAGGGGAGCTAAACCAACACCTAAATGGCTAAGCTCATGGGACAGATGTGATGGTGCCCAAGACAGTTGTTCTATACTCGCTTTCCCAGGCTCTTGTGTTAGGGGAATATTTTCACAGTTTGTTACAGACATTCATGAATACAATTAACTAGTAGTTACTTATATTCCCTATATTATATAATATATATATTATTGTTAAAATGGAAAGGAACATCTAGGTAGCACAATTACAGTTCTTCTGAAATCATTAGTGAATTTATGACACCATCTCATTAGTGAATTTACCATGGCTTTTGAGGAGCAAAGGAAAGGATTAAGATCATTTTGTCAGTTGGTTCAAAAGTAAAATGAAATTTCTTGAGTGCATGTTGTGCAGAATTATGTGGTCCACAGCTCTGCTCTTGTAGTTTCTTCTCCTTGAATCGTACCTTCCCTGGGCTGGGCTGGAACAAGCTAGGTTGACTTGCATCTCCTACCACTCTCATTTTGTCTCCTTCTTCATTGTAGGCATTGTTTGTAGACAAGCTTTGATCCTGCATTCTGACATTCATGGAGGTTACTTTCTGTCCACTTCCAGCAGCAGGGTCTTCTTTGTAGTATCTGCTGCTCCCCGCAATGGACTCTGCCAGTTATAAGCAACTACCATAGAGCTAGGAGTCAGCTGACTGCAAACCTTTCCTCTTCCAGCCTTGGGTTGCACTTCTTCTGCCCATAATATGCTCCCTCTGGATCCTTTGGCCATATAGGCATCCTGCCATCCTGCTCTATCATAGGTGAGAGGCAGTTACGATATTTTCCTTCTACCTTCTCTCATAAAGTGTATCCAGTGTGGCAGTTACTGCAGTCTCCTCCCCCTTTGCAAACAGCTGCTGTAGAACTTTGGCCTTCTAGGATTCTCTGTCTGCCATGCTGGGGTGCAAGACCAGGCAAAAGTGAGGAGGAGAATGGTTAGAGAAACACAAGTCCATTCTAAGAGAATAGGGGACAAGCTAAGTGAAATTGTAGAAGAGAAAATATATTCATGTGGATATTTTAGGTTCTGTGTAAAATAAGTTGCCACATTTTGGTCTCATTTTGTATTAATAAAGTAGACATATCTAGTCCAGCCAATGCAAAAAATATTGCTCACTGGATATTTTATTTTATTTTATTAAAATGATCTCATTTCAGTTTTATTTATTTATTTTCTTTTTTTCCACCATCATTTTTAAAAATTAAGATATTATATGTGTACATTGCTTACCATTGCCTCCCCCTCCCCTTGACCTCCCATACACGCCCTCCCTCCCAGAGTTTTGTGTCCATTGGTTGTACTTATATGCATGCATACCAGTCCTTCAGTTGTTCTCTTATCTCCCCCAGATCTCCCTATCCTCCCGCTGTATTTTGACAGTCTGCTTGTTGCTTTACTGTCACTATTTCTATCTTTCTGTTCATTAGTTTATAATATTCTTTATTATCCATAAATGAGTGAGGACTAGTGGTGTTTCTCTTTCATTGACTGGCTTATTTCATTCAGCATTATGTTCTCTAGTTCCTTCCAGGTTGCTGCTAATGATGAGAATTATTTTTTATGGCAGCATAGTATTGCATTGTGTCGATATACCATAGTTTTATGCTACAATCATCTGCTGATGGGACCCTAGCCTGTTTCCTAATCCAAGTTATTGTAAATTGGTCTGCTATGAACATAGGGGCTCCTCCTGGTCCCACCTCCCCCAGGGTACAAGGCTATCCTGGGACACACGGCTCCCCTGGGTCTCACCTCTCACCCAGGGCACAAAGCTCTCCCGGGGCACAGAGCTCCGCCTGGTCCCACCGCTCCCCTGGGGCACTAGGCTCTCCCGTGGCACATGGATTCCCAGGGTCCCACCCCCCCCCACCACAGGTCACTGGACATTTTAATTTTAAATATAGTTCCATTTTCTTTATGTCATATGACCTCATTTATTTAGGATTTATTTAAGTCATTTGTGTGTTTTCAGAACACAGATTGTGTGTTTTTAATTTTCTTTTTTAAATTTAATAAATCTTTATTGTTCCAATTATTACAATTGTTCCTCTTTTTACGATGCATAGCTCCCCTCCTCCCAGTTCCCACCCCACCCTCTGCCCTACCTCCCCCTCACTGTCCTCATCCATATGTGTACTTTTTGTCCAGTCTCTTCCTGCACTCCCTATATCCCTTTCCCTCTGAGAATTATCAGTCCACTCCCTTTCTGTGCCCTTGATCCTATTATATTCACCAGTTTATTCTGTTCATTAGATTTTTTATTCACTTCATTTTTAGATTCACTTGTTGCTAGACATGTATTTGTTGTTTGAAATTTTTTCCTTTACCTTTTTCTTCTTCTTCCTCTTCTTAAAGAATATCTTTCAACATTTCATATAATACTGATTTGGTGGTGATGAACTCCTTTAGCTTTTTCTTATCTGTGAAGCTCTTTATCTTCCCTTTAATTCTGAATCATAGCTTTTCTAGGTAGAGTAATCTTGGTTGTAGGTTCTTGCTATTCATCATTTTGAATATTTCTTGCTACTCCCATCTGGCCTGCATAGTTTCTGTGAGAAATCAGCTGACAATCATATGAGTGCTCCCTTGTAGGTAATTTACTGTTTTTCTCTTGCTGCTTTTAATATTCTCTCTTGGTCTTTGGCTCTTGGCATTTTAATTATGATGTGTCTTGGTGTGGTCCTCTTTTGATTCCTTTTGTTTGGGGTTCTGTGCACTTCCTGGACTTGTAAGTCTATTTCTTTGACCAAAGTGGGGGAAGTTTTCTGTTATTATTTCTTCAAATAGGTTTTCACTATCTTGCTCTCTCTCTTTTTCTGGCACCCCCATAATTCTGGTGTTGGTACCCTTGAGGCTTGAGGTTGTCCCAGAGGCTCCTTACACTATCTTCAAATTTTCGTATTCTTTTTTCTTTTTGTTTTTTGGCCTGAGTGTTTTTTGCTTCTTTGTATTTCAAATCTTTGACTTTATTCTTGCAGTCTTCTAGTCTGTTGTTATTTTAGTCAGTGAATGTTTATTTAGTTGGTTTATGTTTAATATTTTTTATTTTAGTCAGTGTGTGTTTAATTTCTAGTTGGTCCTTTTTCATATCCTTTAGGGTCTTGCTAAATTTATTGGCCTTTTCTGTTAAATTCTTGAATAACGTTATAACTATGGTTTTGAACTCTACATCCAGTAGTTTGTTTTTCTCCATTTCTTGTGTTTGTCATCTGTTTGTTTGTCTCCACATTTTTCCTGCTTCCCTGAGTTGATAGAGTATCTTTGTATGCTGGGTGTCCTCCAGGGCACAGTGGCTCAGCCTCCCCAGTTACCTGAGGTGGACGTGGACACTCTTGGTGTACTCCTTTGTGGACTGTGTGCTCAGCCTTGTTCTAGTTAAGTCTTCATTGTTGTTGGTATCACTGGGAGTTATTGACCTCTAGACCAATTGGCTGTGAGGATCAGCTGTGTCTATGCTGGGAGAACTTCTGTGCTGGAGACACTCTTAAGAGACAAGACTAGCAAAATTGCAAATGCTCTGTATTCAGCTTGGATGGGGTGGGGTTTCAGGGCATAGCCGACAGCCTTGATTTCTCATCAGCCCTGTCCTATGAGGCTCCTGGGTCTCAATGTCCCTTGGTAATCACTGCAAGCACCTCTGGGAGAAAGGCGCTTTCGTGCTTTATTCACTGCCAGACAGTCCAAATTTCCCCGAATGAGTTGGGGTTTCCAGAAACTTTCCCAGAACTGGAGTTCAGCACAGTCAGGAGTTTCCTTCTCCCTCCTGCTTTAGAAATCCAGCCGGGCACTCAGCCACCTGTGCATTCACCAGTCAATCCTCTCCACTCACATGCCTCTGGAACCTTGCCTTCCACAGCTTCTGAGTCTCAGTGTATTTTCCCTTTCCCTGACAGTCCAGATTCTCCCTGAATGAATCTGGTTTCCCAGCATCTTGACCAGGACTGGAGTTCCGTGCAGTCAGGAGTTTCCTTCTCCCTCCCGCATAGAAAGCCAGCCGAGCACTCAACCTCGTATGCATTCAGCAGTTAGTGCTCTATGTGCATGAGGAGCCTTCGGACCTCTGCCTTCCACAGATTCCTAGTCTCAGGGTGCTTTCTCTTTCCCTTATTGTCCAAATTCCCCTGAATGAGTCTGGTTTCTCAGCATCTCGCCCGGAAATCATGTTCTGCTCAGTTGGGAGCTTTTTGTCTCCCTGTTGCTTTAGAGAGCCAGCTGCCTTTACAAACAGCCCTCTGTCCTCTCCACATGTGAGTCTCTGTACCTCTGCCTTCTGAAGTTCCTCTGATTCTCAATATGCTTTCCTCTTTTCTTTGAGTTGTAGAATTTCCACTTGGCCAGCTTTCCTTTGGTTTTGGATGGTGTCTGTTTTAAAATTTAGTTGTAGTTTTTATATTTTTGTGCAAGGTAGCAGTTTAGGTATTGACCTATACCAGTGTTTCCCAAAATGTGGTACGTATACCCCCAGGGGTACAGGAAGAATTTGTTGCGGGTACTCGCTGCCCCGGAGTTTGGTGGGGATATGCACTGCACCATGCTTAGCTGCACCTAATTCTACATTCTCATGAGTCAAGTCAAGACAGTCTTATGAGGCATGAGATGGTCCGGTGTGCAAATAAATGTTATTTATAATATAACTTTTATTTATATTTTATTATGAATAATTTTATTTTTTGTTTATTCTTATTTTGTGTATGTACCAAAAAAATAAAAAATAAAAATATTTTTATTGTTGTTAAAATTCATCCTTTTTTTTTTTTTTTTGACCAGGGGTACTCAGCATTACGAAAATTATAGAAGGGGTACACATATGTCAAAAGTTTGGGAAACACTGACTATACCAATATCTTGGTTTCTCCCAAAGATTGTTTTTATACTGTGTGTCAATGTACTGGTTTTGTCCACATGTTTTTTCCTATTTATATTTATTTATTTATTTATTCATCTTTATTGTTGTACTGGAGGAAGGATTCACAAAGATTTGTGCAAGAATGGACCTACTTTCCCCTGGCTGCCAGCATGGCCTTTGCTTTGGCCAGAGCTCCCTTTCTACTCAGGCCTGGAGCCAACTTGTTGCCTTCTCATGATGCTCACGTTCCAGGATTGGCTGGGTTGGTGTGGGATGCCTGTGTCATTGCCATGTGCTCTCAGTGCCTGCTTATGTAAATTAACCCACCATCTATGTTGATGGGTTTATTTGCATACTCACTCCTGATTGGCTGGTGAGCTTCAAGAAGATATGATCAATTATCATGCTACTATTTTATTAGGTAGATTAAAGATGTTCCCTTAATTTTCTGTGTTTGTTTCCTACCCCCCCCCCATTGAAGCCCTATATCAAACCCTGCTGTCCCCCCTTCTACCTTCACCACTACATTTTCCATATCCATGGGCTATACATATATGCATTTAAGTTCCCCTGTTTATCACACTACACAACCCCACCCCCATTCCAACCTTTCCTCTGAAATTTGTCAGTCTGTTCCACGCTTCTGTGTCTCTAAATCTATTTTGCTGATCAATTTCTTTTGTACATTAGATTCCACATAACAATGAGATAACACTTGTCTTATTCTGGCTTATTTAGCTTAGCATAATACTCTTCAGGTCTATCTATGCTTTACAAATGGTATGAGTTCTTAATTTTTTTACAGCTACATAGTATTTGATTGTGTAAATGTACCACAGCTGTTTTATCCACTCATCTGCTCATTGGGGCCTTGGGCTCTTTTTCAAATCTTAGCCATTTTAATTTGTGCTGCTTTGAACATAGAGGTGCATATATCCTTTCTGATTGGTGTTTCTGGTATCCTAGGATGTATTCCTGGAAGTGTGATCATTAGGTCAATTGAGAGTTCCTTTTTTTTTTTTTTTTTTTTTTTTTTTTAGGAGACTCTTTACTGGTTTATACAGTGGCGGTACCAGTCTGCATTCCCAGCAGCAACCTATTTTTATCTTTATAGATCCCACCATGGAAAGACATAATGCATATTCTTCCCTTGATTAATTTTTCTTAAAGCATCATGAACTAGCTTGTTATGATTGATTTTGTGGAGAAACTTAAAAAGGGGTCTGTGAAAAAGGACATTGAAGAGAGTTATGCTCTGCACACAAGCATAAGGAACAGATGTGTGTAGTCAGCTGGACATAGCCAGGTTTGCCTCTTTTTCCCCCACCCCTGGTTTGTGCTTTTCTCACTAACTCTCTTGTGACTGTGGGAAGTCAGGGCTGAGTTGCTAATCCAGTTTTCTACATGGGGGATAGAGAGAAAAGGGGGAGGGGGGCAAAACTAGGTATAAAGTTTATTGAATGGAAAGTAATTCAATCATGTATAAATAGTCATACAACTATAAAGTCTGTGTTTTCATACTCAAAACTGGAAACCTATTTTGCCCTATGTGTCCCATGGATTAAGCTGGTTTGGGGGAAGAAGTCTATGGATCTAGTAGCTTCTTTTGATTGTTAGCTTTTATGGTGCCTGGATCAATCTCCCGAGGATATGTTATTACCATTGTGTATGAAGTATGTGATTCAAGAGGCCCAAAGTCCACAAGAAGATAGCTCCTATAGATAGAATCTCCAAGGAGACATATTTCATTTATAGGACAACTTTTCTTCTTATGAGATAAGAGTTATTTTTCAAAGATGGTGCATTCTTACCTGAAAGAAATTCTGAGGAGTGTTTCAGTGTAGAGATGTGACTGAAACTTATGAAATTTTTCAATGGTTTCCCCATGGATTCTTGCATTAACTTCTAAATTCCTGATACTAGTATGTAAATGAAACTATCACTATGAGCTAAATATCTCCAGTCTAGACCAATCTCTCCTTTTTCTGTGTTCCCATGGAAATCAAGGGAATCCCTAGCTACTGCAGTTAGGGGGCCTGTCACCTGCAACCCAGTATGCCTGCCAATTGCTCTTGCCAGTGGGCATGGATGCTTCCAAGGATTTTCCTTTTGGGCTTTGCTCAGTTGATGGTGGTTTTTAGACAAGGCAGCATGTGAAACCTGGGATCATGCAGGAGACCTTAGCTTGTCCTTAAAGTTAATGTTTAGGCTTCATCTGATGTTTGATGTCATGTCCCAGTAATCCCTGAATGCTGTGCTCTGAAAGCCAGTTGGTCACCTATGGGCACTTGCAAATAATGAAGACTTTGGGAACAGTCCTCAAATGGAGTCTTTACTCAACTGCATGCAATATGACCTCAGCCCATTGGTGAACCTCTCGGGTAATGTGACACAGGCATATTGGCTTTTAAATTTTTTTATTTAATATATATATTTTATTGATATTTTACAGAGAGGAAGGGAGAGGGATAAAGAGTTAGAAACATCGATGAGAGAGAAGCACCAACGAGCTGCCTCCTGCACACCCCCTGCCGGGGATGTGCCCGCAACCAAGGTACATGCCCTTGACCAGAATCGAACCCGGGACCTTTCAGTCCCCAGACCGACCCTCTACCCACTGAGCCACACCGGTTTCGGCAGGGATATTGGCTTTTAATGTTGTGAAGATTAACTAAAGTGGTATATTGGGCCTCGGTTTCGGTGTGGAGTAAATGATCAATTATTTCCCACATCCTAGTTGGGCTTCCGACTGCAGACATTCATTTCTGTAGCCCCAGTTATCAGCTGCCCCATGATAATTCTACGCCCTTGCCACTTATCTCTTACATTCCTCTGATTTATCTCACTTTCTCCAACTATATTCATATATGCACTAGAGGCCCAGTGTACGAGATATGTGCACTGAGGGGGTCCCTCAGCCCAGTAGCCTGCCCCTCTCTCACAGTCTGAGCCCTTGGGGATATCCAACTGGCTCAGGGAGCTGGCCTGGGCTGGCAGTCGGACATCCTTAGCACTGCTGGTGAGGTGGGAGAACCTTCCACCACCGCCACTCCGATGGCTAGCTGTGAGCCTGGCTTCTGGCTAAGCAGGGCTCCTCTCTGGGAACACACTGACCACCAGAGTACAGCTTCTGTGTTGAGTGTCTGCCCTCTGATGGTCAGTGTGCATCATAGCAACCGTTCAGTCAATTTGCATATTAGCCATGTATTGTATAGGATAAGGACACCCAAACCTATGGGAAATGTGTCCTGATCTGTTTTCTGAAATATTTATCGAGTGGTCATGAGACATAAGGTCAATCTCCTCAAGAGCTTTTTTACATTTCTCCTGGTCAACTTGGTCAACTTCTGCCCTCTTAACTCTATTCAGATTTTCGCCTTTTCATACTAATCTCACATCCTGCTTCTCACTTCGCCCATATATACACTTCCTGCTTCTCTTTATCAGTCCCTAACATCTCGGCCCTTTTGGCATTTCTGGCCATGGCCCACACTCTTTTTCCCACAGTTCTTACCCCTTGTCCCTCATTAGCCCATCCAACTTTCAGTTCTTTGCTTATCATGCAGCCTTTGATCTCCATACCCACCAAAGAAAGAGCACAGTTAAAAGCATCTCAAAACTCAAAATGCTTCTTTATTACTAAATAATAATTTATAATATTTATTCAGTTTTATTAAGTTAAAAAATATATCAAGATTGAGAAATTCATATATACCAAACTATAAATCTATCAATATATCTATCTATCTATGGAAAAACAACATGTACCCAAAGTGGCACCAATACTCCCAGAATCACTTACATCACATAGCCATAGTACAGAGAAATGTCCATTTCTTTTTCCCTTTCAATGAAATGCTGCATTTCTCCCAAATTGGCAGCATTCTGACGCTCTAGTTGAGCCTTCCTCTTCATGGCCTCTCGATCTGGCCTCTGCTCATTTGTGATGGGTGTTGACATTACTGGCCCCATAACCTCACATTTCCTCCATGGAATTGGTTGGAGGGCAAAATCCTGGAGAGGACAGTGGTTGTGAGGCTTGAGTGGGGTCCTGGGCTGGCTCACAGCAGTGTGAACAGGCTCCCGCTGGAAACAAGCATGAGATGATGTTTTGTAGGGTGCAGGCCTAGGAGCAAGAGTCTGAGGGACACTAGGCTGGTCACGGTTGTTCAAACCTGGTCTGGCTGAGTTGGTAGACATTGGCTGAGCTGATCTGACAGAGCCTGTCATAGATGCAGGAGTAGGCTGGGATGAAGTGACTGCAGCAGGTTTGGCATGGTTGGTCACAGCAGATTGACGAGATGCCTGAGTCTGTGGCCTGCGAGGAACACGTCTAGCTTGAGTCTTGGCCATGGTTGGAAAAACCAATGGCACCAACTTGACCTTCCCGGGAGATGGCAGCTGGTCCTGGGATAGAGATGAAGACCCTTTGTCACTACCTCCATGTAGCTTCTGGCATTTGACTTGAGTTATCTCAGGACGTTTGGCCTCCCCCTGAGAATCCCGCCACCTTTTGATAGCTGGGCATGGCTGGGGGCCTTTGTGGTTACTTAAGTTTCCCTGGGCCCATGAGGAAGACAGGTCAGCTTTCTTATCACTCTTTTTGCCCAGTTCATGGAAAACCTGCACAGACTCCAGCATGTGCATACTGAGGTCACTGCGAGGCTTTTTGATGGCCTCTTGTGGCAGCTCAAGGGGACTTTTCCTCCTCTTCATCTTGGGAATGGTGGGCTTCTCCTCTGCCTTAACTTTGATCCCTGACTGCTTCCTCTCCTCAGCTCTCTTGGAGTAATTTTCTTTGTTTCTTTTGGTGTTTTCCTGTCCCTGGCTTTTAGTTTTATTTGTCTTGCTTGGTGCAGCTTTCTCAGGTTTGCTGTTAGAATGTTTGGTTATATTTGCAGGAGCATTGCCACCAGGTGCAGCATTGCAAAGAACTACTTCTCCCACAAACTCACAATCTGGGCTCTTGGGCTTGATCTTGGCCTTGGGAGCATCACTGATAGGCTCAGAGGCGTTATGTTTGATCTTCCTGCCTTGATCAGAACAAGCCTTTCTGACCCTTGACTTTTTTTGCACCTCTTGCAACATGAGGCCTCTGGTGGCTTTGGTTTTGTTCACCTTTTAACCTTGGGGCTGATCAAGGTCATCCAAGGAAGTTAAGACCTGTGGAAGTTGAATACCCTTCACCAGTGTAGCAATGTCTGCCAAACTATCATTAGATTCAGTCCCATTTTCAAGAGTCCCTTGGTCCTTACCACTCAGCCTATTCTTTCCCAAACCAGAGTTGTCACTACCAGGCTGCTTCTGTGGGTCAATCGGATCAATGCAGGCCAGGACTTGAGGAATGCCAGGTATTTCTAAATGGAGCACTGGAGAAGCTTGGTTTTCTCTTGAGATCTGGCAGTCATTCAGATGTTTGGAAAGCGTGGTTTTAATATATTCCACATTCTTATTCTCTTTCTTTTCCTGCCTTGGAGCTGGAGGCAGTGCCAGGAGATTACTAGCACTCTGGACTAGAGATGGCATTGCTATGTCCCCACTCTGAGGTGGTGGGTAACTCTCAAGTACCTGGATATGTGTGTTACTGCAGGACTTGAGGAATTCTGGAGGTGGCAGATAAAATATTTGGCCTGGAAGTTGCAATGCCTGGGAAGTCTCCATCACTACAATGGATTCAAGGGGAAGTCAGTCAGTCCCTGTTAATAAGATGCTCCCCCAGCACCACCAATGAAGCAGTCATGTGCCCTCCAACAATGGGAAAGGCATTCCTACAAGCTCTTTTGCAGGATCATGAACAGCGCCGTGTGCTAGGACATAAAAGGCAACTGTTCTGTTTCTTAATGGTGACCCTTCAGTGTCATTTTTTCATTATTTTCTTTGCATTTCACAAAGTTCTTAGAAGTCAAATAAAAAATAAAAGTGATTTTTCAAATAAGTTTCCCACTCTCATATGTAACCCATTTAATTCTCTCAACTTTCCTGAGTGAATAAATACACTTCCCACCATGGACTAAGACAGGGAATGGGGCTCTTCCTGGTGAAGTCTATAAGCAAGGGGAGACCATAGCCCGCTTGCTTTGGACAAGATGTTGGGACATGAGGTCCTACCTCCAGGTGTCAACTAAGGAATGTTAAACAGACACTGGCACCATAATGTTCTGAAATGTCTTAGAAAGAGACAAAGGCAATAAATTAAGAGAGGTTATTTCAGGGGGACTCATCAGGTAGGGCAGTGGGAGGTGTGGTGTCCCTTGGTATGCTCTTGATTTCTCCTACATTTTGTATCCAAGGCCGCTACAGTGCCCCACCTCCACCTCTCTCAGGTGTCCTCATGAAGAGTCTGACAGTGGAGGGCACTGACTGTGGGTTGCACTGGTTAAAGTCACAGGACTTATATACAAGTTGTCCGAGGACCCACCACTTCCCAACTGCAGGCTGACCCTATTTTGAATGCTACCTTATTCCTCTTCCTTGTTGCTGTTTGTACTCACCTTGGACGCCTGTCCTTGTGATGGGTTGAGGAGGCACAGAGCAGCAGATTCCAGAGGTGGAGACTGATGCTATCACATTTGTGGGCTGGGCCTCCTTTCGCACCATGACCATCCCTGGGCCAGCGGCAGAGGCCCTGCTCTCTGTGTAACACACAGAGCCATAGGACTGCAGGTAGGGGCAACTTTCTGCACAAAGCAGAGGGCCCTGATGATAGTAACAAACCTGGCTTCCCTCCTGGTAGGGAAGTGGCAAGCTATGGCCCTGATTTGGAATGTGAGATGGTGCCCGCTTAGCAAGGCTGACAGAAAGTGGTGGATGCAGAGGAGCCATATTATGGATATCTGAGTTTTGGTCACACTGGGACGCCAGAGACATGGAGGAAACAGCTGTGTCCTGGTCAATGACAGTCACAGTGAAGTCTCTGAGTGATGGTGACTTGTTTTCAATGCCTCCTGTGAGAGCCCACTCAGAAACCCCAGGATTGGAAGCAGCTGGAACTCCAGATAACACGGTTGTGCTAGAATGTTGGTAAAAGTAGGCACCACCCATGAGAGGTTGGAAAGTGGTGCCAGAGGCTGATGGCAGGTGCCATGCTGAGGTGATGGCTGGAGCAGAGACTCTGTAGAAATTGCAGACACTTCCTGGTAGGGAGGCTGCATGGCTCTCCACAGGAAGAGAGTACTGCAGAGACTTTGAAATTCCAAGGAAAGGTGCATTTTTGAAATTCTCTGTAGGGAATAACAGGATGATGAAAAATATCACAGAGATTGATAAACAATATGTGTGAAAAATAGCATTATTTTAAGATGGTTGCTATCAGAAAGCCGGAAATACCAATACTCACTGCGATATCAAAACTCAAAGTTTATCCTCTCTGTAAATGCTGGTGCTCCCCACTTGGGCAGTAATGTACTCAAGACCCAAGTGGTGTGGTTCATTCATTGTTCTCTAGGCTAGAAGCAACTCCTCCCTGACCTATCCCGCCCTTGAACCTGCAATAGTATTGATTTGTATGCTCTTTCCTAGAATCATAACATTATAAGAACCAGGAGTCTTAGAGAACCCCTGTCCTGACAATCTCTTTTCATGAGGGAGGACACTGTGGCTCGGTTCTCTCCCTGTGTTAGTATTAGTACCTGGTCCCATAGCCTGAGCATCCTGACTTCCTTGCCAGAGCTCTGAGCATTACACTGCCAATATCCAGGAGCAATAGAACTTCTGATGCAGGTGTTTGTTTGTCCATTAGCAACAGTACAACTATCGCCATTGGTACATTCTGTGGCTCATTTTGCCTGCACAGTTTACATGCTGTTCTGGAGAATTCAGATAAAGCTGAATCCAGTTGGTATGTTTAGAAGTTTATTCTCACTCTCTTCAAGCCTGGGTTTGGATCCTACCTCAAAATGACTATATGAAAGTGAGAGAAACTCCCTGAGAAAGTATCTTAGGTTTGGGCTCCTCATTTATAAAGCCATAATAATGATGGTAACAGTAATAATTCATGTATATGTGATGTATTTCGTACGATTTATATGTTATCTAATAAAGAGGGAATATGCTCATTGTCTATCCTGCCCTCAAAGATGGCTGTGCCCACAGCCAATGAGGGAATATGCTAATTAACTGCCATGCCCCCCAAAATGGCGGTGCCCAGAGCCACAAGATGGCGGTGCCCAGTCCCCTCAGCCCGGCCACTCAGGACCGGCCCGAGGTACAGGCAAGTCTCGGATGGCAGCTGCCCAGCTGTCCAGGGTTGCCTGAGGCTCAAGTAACCAGGGCCAGCTGAGGCTCGCTCTGACGGCAGTGCCAGCAGCAGAGATGTGAAGGGGCATTGCCTTCCCCTGATCACTAGGTCGCCTCCCACCCCTGAGGGCTCCTGGACTGTGAGAGGGACAGGCTGGGCTGAGGGACGCCCTTCCAGTACACTATTTTCATGCACTAGGCTACTAGTAAAAGATAAAAGTTCTGAAAAAACAAAGAGAAAAAAATCAAATACCACATATATCACAGGAATAAATCAACTTGAGTATAAATAGTGGCATGTAGCAAACATCAAATCCTGATAAATTTACTTTGAAATGAAGTTCTGTTTTATAAATGCAATATCATAAAATAAATAGTGCCTATTCTATTTTAGTGAATACTGTTAACCAGAAGCAATCCACAATAGGTGATTTTAAATAAGTGTCTGGCACAGGGGTGGGCAAACATTTTGACTCGAGGGCCACAATGGGTTCTTAAACTGGACCGGAGAGCAGGAACAAAAGCAACCTAACCATGCTGGCACTCTCATCTTGGGCTGCTAATGAAGGAGCAGAGGAAAGAGCAAGAGAACCCTCTGCTATTTTGGCTCCGCAGGCCGGATAAAATAGCCAAAAGTTCGCATCTGGTCCGCGGGCCATAGTTTGCCCTTGGCTAGTCTAGCCAGTACATATGGACAGAGAATATATATCACTAAATATTGCATAACAAGCAGAACAATGCAATCAATGTGGCTGTATATGTGACTTCAATATATACAGACCTATATTTCAGTAAAAACTGGTTTAAAGCATAGAGCCCAATAAATGTAAAGGAATTCCATTATTGTGTTCATTTGTGTTTCTCTGAATATTCCCCAGCAAGTAACAGATACTTAGTCTATTATTAATATATGTATTTCA
Source organism: Vespertilio murinus (assembly GCA_963924515.1). Lineage (NCBI taxonomy): Eukaryota > Metazoa > Chordata > Mammalia > Chiroptera > Vespertilionidae > Vespertilio > Vespertilio murinus. Next base: position 129,106,883 of record OZ004705.1, on the reverse strand, counting down.
ATTAATGTAACTTCATAACACAGACAAAAGAATCATCGAAATGTATCATGAAGGTTTTTATATTTTTCTTAAAACCTAGATTATCATCATCTTCAATATCTGAGAAAGGGAATCTACCAAAGTCTTAAAACCATCATCACTTGATTCCAATTAAAAAACTTAATGTCGGAATTTTCTAGAGAATCCATAAAATGGTTTTTAGAGAAATGTGAGCTTAGAGATATGGCGCTTGATGTTTTCTTTTTCTAATTTGGGCAATGGCTGTGTATCAGGGTGCTCTCTGTGTTAGGAAAAAAAATAACTGTAAAGATGAAGAGCAACTGTGACTTGGAAAATTCTTATCACATAAAGGATGTAGTCTTTGTGATCCATTTAGGATATATCTTTTAAAGTCTTATTATTATTTTTTTTATTGAACCAATAGTTCAATAAAACTGGTTCAAAGCAGAGAGCCAAATACATGTAAAGGAATTCCATTATTGTGTTCATTTGTGTTTCTCTGAATATTCCCCAGCAAGTAATAGATACTTAGACAATTAGAAATATATATTTCAATTAATGTAACTTCATAACACAGACAAAAGAACCATTGAAATGTATCATGAAGGGTTTTATATTTATATTAAAACCTAGATTATCATCATCTTCAATATCTGGGAAAGGGAATATACCAAAGTCTTAAAACCATCATCACTTGATTCCAATAAAAAAAAATTTAATGTAGGAATTTTCTAGAGAATCCATACAATGGTTTTTAGAGAAATGTGAACTTAGAGATATGGGGCTTGATGTTTTCTTTTTCTCATTAGGTAGCTATGACCTAAAATTGGGCAATGGCTGTGTATCAGGGTGCTCTCTGTGTTAGGAAGAAAATAACTGTAAAGATGAAGTGCAACTCTGACTTGGAACATTCTTATCACATAAAGGATGTAGCCTTTGTGATCCATTTAGGATATATCTTTTAAAGTCTTATTATTATTTTTTTTTAGTAGAAAAAACATTGTCATAGTTTAAAAATCAGAATGAATTGAAACACTGAAAATTCTGTTATTTTCAGTGCCCTAGATCAGTGGTCGGCAAACTGATTAGTCAACAGAGCCAAAAATCAACAGTACAATGATTGAGATTTCTTTTGAGAGCCAAATTATTTTTAACTTAAACTATATAGGTAGGTACATTGTTATTAACATAATTAGGGTACTCCTAAGCTGGCCTTTGTTAAAAACCCAAGGGGCCAAAGAGCTGAATGTGGCTCACTAGCCACAGTTTGCCAACCACTGCCCTAGATAATCATCACCTGTCTTAAGATTTTGTATATAAGACACATCATTTCTGAAATACATTTTTAAATGTTTTTATTCCAAACTGTCACATGTCACATTGTTCAGACAGGCAATAAAAAAACAGAGGAAATATGACTGTTTTGACACACTGCTTTGGCTAGTGGTGCCCTAATCCAGCCTTACTTTCCTTCCCAGTCTATCAATATAAGCATTTGCTTAGATCCACATTATTTTGCCCAACTCTGAGCGGATTTCACTCCATGCTCCTTCTGCTTTATGTGCCTTCAATATATACAGACCAATATTTCAGTAAAAACTGGTTTAAAGCATGCTCTTTGCATTTTAATTATGATGTGTCTTGGTGTGGTCCTCTTTTCATTCCTTTTATTTGGGGTTCTGTGCACTTCCTGGACTTGTAAGTCCATTTCTTTGACCAAGTGCAGGAAGTTTTCTGTCATTATGTCTTCAAATAGGTTTTCAGTATCTTGCTCTCTCTCTTTTTCTGGCACCCCCATAATTCTGATGTTGGTATGCTTGAGGTTGTTCCAGAAGCTCCTTACACTATCTTCAAATTTTTGCATTCTTTTTTCTTTTTGTTTTTCGGCCTGAGTGTTTTTTTCTTCTTTGTATTTCAAATCTTTGACTTTATTCTTGCAGTCCTCTAGTCTGTTGTTATTTTAGTCAGTGAATGTTTATTTAGTTGGTATATGTTTAATATTTTTATTTTAGTCAGTGTATGTTTAATTTCTAGTTGGTCCTTTTTCATATCCTTTAAGGTCTTGCTAAATTTATTGGCCGTTTCTGTTAAATTCTTGAATAAAGTTATAACCATGGTTTTGAACTCTACAATCCAGTTGTTTGTTTTTCTCCATTTCTTCTGTTTGTGATCTGTTTCTTTGTGTTTAAATTTGCTGCTTCCCTGAGTTGATAGAGTATCTTTGTGTGCTGGGTGTCCTCCAGGGCACCGTGGCTCAGCCTCCCCAGTTACCTGAGGTGGACGTGGACACTCTTGGTGCACCCCTTTGTGGAGTGTGTGCTCAGCCTTGTTGTAGTTAAGTCTTCATTGTTGTTGGTATCACTGGGAGTTATTGACCTCCAGACCAATTGGCTGTGAGGATCAGCTGTGTCTATGCTGGGAGAACTTCTGTGCTGGAGACACTCTTAAAAGAGAAGACTTGCAAAATTGCAAATGCTCTGTATTCAGCTTGGATGGGGTGGGGTTTCAGGGCATAGCAGACAGCCTTGATTTATCATCAGCTCTGTCTGATGAGGCCCCTGGGTCTCAATGTCCCTTGGTAATCAGTGCAAGCACCACTGGGAGAAAGGCGCTTTTGAGCTTTATCCGCTGCCAGACAGTCCAATTTCTCCCCGAAAGAGTTGGGGTTTCTAGAAACTTTCCCAGAACTGGAGTTCAGCACAGTCAGGAGTTTCCTTCTCCCTCCTGCTTAGAAAGCCAGTGGCGCACTCAGCCTCCTGTGCATTCAGCAGTCATTGTTCTCTGTGCATGCGGCGCCTCTGGACCTCTGCCTTCTGCAGATTCCGAGTCTCAGGGTGCTTTCTCTTTACCTGATTGTCCAAATTCCCCCGAATGAGACTGGTTTCTCAGCATCTCGCCCGGAACTGGTGTTCTGCTCAGTTGGGAGCTTTTTGTCTCCCTGTTGCTTTAGATAGCCTGCTGCCTTTGCACACAGCCCTCTGTCCTCTCCACATGTGAGCCTCTATACCTCTGCCTTCTGAAGTTCCTTGATTCTCAATATGCTTTCCTCTTTTCTTCTAGTTGTAGAAGTTCCACGTGGCCAGCTTTCCTGTGGTTTTGGATGGTGTCTGTTTTGAAATTTAGTTGTAGTTTTTATATTGTTGTGCAAGGTAGCAGTTTAGGTGTTTACCTATACCAGTATTCCCCAAAATGTGGTACGCATGCCCCCAGCATTACAGGAAGAGTTTGCTTGGGGTAAGCGTTGCACTGGAGTTTGGTAGGGATATGCACTGCACTGTGCTTAGCTGCGCCTAATTCTACATTCTCATGACTCAAGTCAAGACAATCTTATGAGGCATGAGATGGTTGGTGTGCAAATAAATATTATTTATTATATAACTTTTATTTATATTTTATTATAAATAATTTTATTTTTCATTTATTATTTTGTGAATGTACCAAAAAATAAAAACATAAAAATATTTTTATTGTTGTTAAAATACATCCTCTTTTTTTTGACAAGGGGTACTCAGCGTTATGAAAATTATAGAAGGGGTATACATATGTGAAAAGTTTGGGAAACACCGACTATACCAACATCTTGGTTTCTCCCACAGATTGTTTTTATACTTTGTGTCAATGCCCTGGTTTTGTCCACATGTTTTTTCCTAGTCATATTATTTTTTTTGTAATTCATCTTTATTGTTGTACTAGAGGAAGAATGCACAAAGATTCCTGCAAGAATGAGCCTACTTTCCCCTGGCTGCCAGCATGGCCTTTGCTTTGGCCAGAGCTGCCTTTCTACTCAGGCCTGGAGCCTCCTTTCTGCTCTGGTCCGAAGCTAACTTGTTGCCTTCTTATGCTGCCCACTTTCCAGGAGTGGCTGGGTTGGTGTGGGATGCCTGTGTCATTGCCATGTGTTCTCAGTGCCTGCTTATGTAAATTAACCCACCATCAATGTTGATGGTTTTATTTGCATACTGACTACTGCTTGGCTGGTGAGCTTCATGAAGATATGATCAATTAGCATGTTACTCTTTTATTAGGTAGATTAGAGATATCCCCTTAATTTTCTGTTTTTTTCCCCACCCATCCCCCATTGAATCCCTACATCTCAACCATGCTGTCCCCCCTTCTAACTTTACCAGTACATTTTCGGTGTCCATGGGCTATGCATATATGCATACAAGTTTCCCCGTTAATCACACCACACACACCCAACCCCATTTCCACCTTTCCTCTGAAATTTGTCAGTCTGTTCCATGCTTGTGTCTCTAAATCTATTTTGCTGATCAACTTCATTTCTTCATCATATTCCACATAAGAATGAGATTACACTTGTCTTATTCTGGCTTATTTAGCTTAGCATAATACTCTCCATGTCTATCTATGCTTTGCAAATGGTATGAGTTATTTCTTTTTTTACAGCCACATAGTATTTGATTGTGTAAATGTACCATAGCTGTTTTATCCACTCATCTGCTCATGGGGCCTTGGGCTCTTTTCCAAATCTTAGCTATTTTAATTTGTACTGCTTTGAACATAGGGGTGGATATATCCTTTTTGATTGGTGTGTCTGGTATCCTAGGATATATTCCTGAAAGTGGGATTATTAGGTCAATTGGGAGTTCCATTTTTTTTTAGGAGTCTCTCTACTATGTTTTACAGTGGCGGTACCAGTCTGTATTCCCAGCAGCACCCTATTCTTTTTAAAAAAAATATATTTTATTGATATTTTACAGACAAAGGGAGAGAGATAGAGAGCTAGAAACATCGATGAGAGAGAATGATTGACCTGCTGCCTCTTGCACACCTCCTACCAGGATGTGCCCGCAACCAATATACATAGCCTTGACCGGAATCAAACCCAGGACCTTTCAGTCTAAAGGCCTGTGCTCTACCACTTAGCCAAACCCGTTTCTGCCAGCACCCTATTCTTATCTTTAAAGATTCCACCATGGAAAGACATGATGCATATTCTTCCCTGGATTAATTTTTCTTAAAGCATCATGAACTAGCTTGTTAGGATTGATTTTGTGGAGAAACTTAAAAAGGGGTCTGTGAAAAAGGACATTGTAGTGAGTTATGCTCTCTGCACGCAAGCATAAGGAACAGATGTGTGTAGTCAGCCGGACGTAGCCAGGTTTGCCTCTTATTTTTCCCTCTGGTTTGTGCTTTTCTCACTAACTCTCTTGTGACTGTGGGAAGTCAGAGCTGAGTTGCTAATCCAGTCTTTTACATGGGGAATAGAGAGAAAGGGGGGGGGGCAAAACTAGGTATAAAGTTTATTGATTGGAAAATAATTCAATCATGTATAAATAGTCATACAACTGTAAAGTCTGTGTTTCCATACTCTCAACTGGAAACCTACTTTGCCCCATGTTGTCTATGGAGTAAGCTGGTTTGGGGGAAGAAATCTATGGATCTAGTACCTTCTCTTGATTGTAAGCTTTTAGGGTGCCTGGATCAATATCCCTGGGATATTTTATTACCATTGGGTATGAAGTATGTGATCCAAGAGGCCGAAAGTCCACAAGACGATAGCTCCTATAGATGGAATCTACAAGGAAACATATTTCATGTATAGGCCAACTTTTCCTCTTATGAGATAAGAGTTATTTTTCAAACATGGTGCATTGTTACCTGAAAGAAATTGTGAGAAGTATTGCAGTGTAGAGATGTGACTGAAACTTATGAAATTTTTCAAGGCTTTCCCCCATGGATTCTTGCATTAATTTCTAAATTCCTGATACTAATATGTAAATGAGATTATCACTATGAGCTAAATATCTCCAGTCCAGACCAATCTCTCCTTTTTCTGTGTTCCCATGGAAATCAAGAAAATCCCTAGCTACTGCAGTTAGGGGGCCTGTCAACTGCGACCGAGTATGCCTGCCAATTGCTCTTGCCAGTGGGCATGGATGCTTCCAAGGATTTTCCTTTTGTGCATTACACAGTTGATGGAGGTGTTTAGACAAGGCAACATGTGCAGCCTGGGATCATGCAGGAGACCTTAGCTTGCCCTTAAAGTTAATGTTTAGGCTTCATCTGATGTTTGATTTCATGCCCCAGTAACCTCTGTATGCTGTGCTCTGAAAGCCAGTTGGCCACCTATGGGCACTTGCAAATAATGAAGATTTTGGAGACAGGCCTCAAATAGAGGCTTTACTCTACTGCATGCAATATGACCTCATCCCATTGGTGAGCCTCTTGGGTAATGTGACACAGGGATACTGGCCTTTTGTGTTGTGAAGATTACCTGAAGTGGTATATTGGGCCTGAGCTTAGGTGTGGAGTAAATGATCATTTATTTCCCACGTCCTGTTTTGCTTGGGCCTCCTACAGCAGACATTCACTTCTGTAGCCCCAGGTATCAGCTGCCCCATGATAACTCTAAGCCCTTGCCACTTATCTCCTAGATTACCTCTGATTTATCTCACTTTCTCCAACTATAATCATATATGCACTAGAGGCCCAGTGTACGAGATATGTGCACTGAGGGAGTCCCTCAGCCCAGTAGCCTGCCCCTCTCTCACAGTCTGAGAGCCCTTGGGGATATCCAACTGGCTCAGGGAGCTGGCCTGGGCTGGCAGTCGGACATCCTTAGCACTGCTGGTGAGGTGGGAGAAGCGTCCACCACCGCCACTCCGATGGCTAGCTGTGAGCCTGGCTTCAGGCTAAGCAGGGCTCCCCTCTGGGAGCACACTGACCACCAGGGGACCGCTTCTGTGTTGAGTGTCTGCCCTCTGATGGTCAGTGTGCATCATAGCAACAGTTCAGTCAATTTGCATATTAGCCTTGTATTCTATAGGATAAGACAACCCAAACGTATAGGAAATGTGTCCTGATCTGTTTTCTGATATATTTATCGAGTGGTCATGAGACATAAGGTCAATCTCCTCAAGAGCTTTTTTACATTTCTCCTGGTCAACCTGGTCAACTTCTGCCCTCTTAACTCTATTCAATTTTTCCTCCTTTCATACTAATCTCACATCCTGCTTCTCACTTCTCCCATATATCCACTTCCTGCTTCTCTTTATCACTCCATAACATCTCTCCCCTTTTGGCCTTTCTGGCCATGGCCCACACTCTTTTTCCCCACAGTGCTTACCACTGGTCCCTCATTCGCCCAACCAACTTTCAATTATTTGCTTATCGTGTAGCCTTTGATCTCCATACCCACCAAAGAAAGAGCACAGTTAACAGCATCTCAAAACTCAAAATGCATCTTTATTACTAAATGAAAATTTATAATATTTATTCAGTTTTATTAAGTTGAAAATATATCAAGATTGAGAAATTAATATCTACCTTTCTATAGATCTATCAATATATCAATATATCTATCTATCTATGGAAAAACAACAGGTACCCAAACTGGCACCAACACTCCCAGCATCACTTACATCACATAGCCATAGAATAGAGAAATGTCCATTTCTTTTTCCCTTTCAATGAAATGCTGTATTTCCCCTAATTTGGCAGCATTCTGACGCTCTAGTTGAGCCTTCCTCTTCATGGCCTCTCGATCTGGCCTCTGCTCATTTGTGATGGGTGTTGACATTACTGGCCCTAGTACCTCAGATTTCCTCCATGGAATTGGTTGGAGGGCAAAATCCTGGAGAAGATAGTGGTTGTGAGGCTTGAGCGGGGTCCGGGGCTGGCTCACAGCAGTGTGAACAGGCTCCCGATGGAAACAAGCATGAGATGATGTTTTGTAGGGTGCAGGCCTAGAAGCAAGAGGCTGAGGGACACTAGGCTGGTCACGGTTGTTCAAACCTGGTCTGGCTGAGTTGGTAGACATTGGCTGAGCTGATCTGACAGAGCCTGTCATAGATGCAGGAGTTGGCTGGGATGAAGTGACTGCAGCAGGCTTGGCAGGGTTGGTCACAGCAGATTGACGTGATGCCTGAGTCTGTGGCCTGCAAGGAACACGTCTAGCTTGAGGCTTGTCCATGGTTGGAAAAACCAATGGCACCAACTTGACCTTCCCCGGAGATGGCAGCTGGTCCTGGGATGATGATGAAGACCCTTTGTCAGTACCTCCATGTAGCTTCTGGCATTTGACTTGAGTTATCTCAGGACCTTTGCCCTCCCCGTGAGAATCCAGCCACCTTTTGATAGCTGGGCGTGGCTGGGGGCCTTTGGTGTTGCTTAAGTTTCCCTGGACCCATGAGGAAGACAGGTCATCTTTCTTATCACTTTTCTTGCCCAGTGCATGGAAAACCTGCACAGACTCCAGCATGTGCATACCAAGGTCGCTGCGAGGCTTTTTGATGGCCTCTTGTGGCAGCTCAGGGTGACTTTTCTTCCTCTTCATCTTGGGAATGGCTGGCTTCTCCTCTGCCTTAACTTTGTTCCCTGACTGCTTCCTCTCCTCAGCTCTCTTGGAATAGTTTTCTTTGTTGCTTTTGGTGTTTTTTTGCCCATGGCTCTTAATTTTGGTGGTGCTGCTGGCTGCAGTTTTCTGACGTTTGCTGTTAGTATGCTTGGCCATGTTTCCAGGAGCAGCATTGCAAAGAACCACTTCTCCCAGGAACACACAGTCTGGGCTCTCGGGCTTGATCTTGGCCTTGGGAGCATCACTGATAGGCTCAGAGGCTTTATGTTTGATCTTCCTGCCTTGATCAGAGCGAGCCTTTCTGACCCTTGACTTTTTGTGCACCTCATGCAACATGAGGCCTCTGGTTTTGATTACCTTGGAACCTTGGGGCTGATCAAGGTCATCCAAGGAAGTTAAGACCTCTGGAAGATGAATGCCCTTCACCAGTGTAGCGATGTCTGCAAAACTGTCATTAGATTCAGCCCCATTTTCAAGTCTTTCTTGTTCCTTAAGACTCAGGCTATTCTTCCCCAAACCAGCCTTGTTCCAACTAGGCTGTGTCTCTTGGTCAAACGGATTGATGCAGTCCAGGACCTGCAGAATGTCAGGGATACCTAAAGGGAGCAGTGGAGAAAGAGAAACTCTCTTAGTTTTGACTAACATATAATAAATCTAGAAATAACAATAATAAATTTAGAAATGTAATATTGAATGAATAATTGATATATTATGTTTGATTTATAAGAAAGATTTAAGTTCTGGAAAGACAAAGAGAAAAATCATATACATCAGGAATATAAAGACAAATGTAATTATAAACTAATGAACAGAAAGATAGATATAGTGACCATAAAGCAACAAGCAGACTGTCAAATGACAGCGGGGAGGGTAGGGAGATCTGGGGGAGATAAGAGATCAACCGAAGGACTGGTATGCATGCGTATAAGTACAACCAATGAACGCAAAACTCTGGGGAGGGAGGGCATGTTGGGAGGTCGGGGGAGGGGGAGGGCAATGGTAAGCTATGTACACATATAATACCTTAATAAATTTAAAAAAAAGACATATGTAGACACTAGTACAAATTTGGGCACAAAAGAAGCATCAAAGCCTAAAAAATTTACTAACAGATGAAGTTCTGTTTTATACATTTGATATCATAAAATTAAATATTGTCTATTCTATTTTAGTAAATACTGTTACCGTATTTGCCGGCGTATAAGACGAGTTTTTGGCCCTGAAAAATATGCCTCCAAGTGGAGGTAGTCTTATACGGCGAGTATATAACAAACTGTATTTTTAGTGGAAATGTTAGGGGGTTGTCTTATACGCCCAGTCGTCTTATACGCCGGCAAATACGGTATTTTTCAGGGCCAAAAAATCATCTTATACGCCGGCAAATATGGTAACTAAAACAACCCACAATAGGTGATTTTGAATAAGTTCCTAGCCAGTACATATAGACAGAGAAGATTTATCATTAAAAATTGCATAACAAGCAGCACAATGCAATCAATGTGGATGGATATGTGCTCCATTAAGTATATATGTTGACCAATATTTCAGTAAAAAAAGACCAATATTTAAAGCAGAGAGCCAAATAAGTGTAAAGGAATTCCATTATTGTTTCTCATTTATATTTCTCTGAATATTTCCCAGCAAGTAATAGATACTTAGTCTATTAGAAATACATATTTCAATTGATATAACCTCATAACAAAGAGAAAATAACTGTTGAAAACTATGAAGGTTTTTCTATTTTTCTGACAACCTAGATTATCATCTTCAATATTCAGGAAAGAGTCGTTCCCAAATCCTTTAAAACCGTCATCTCTAGATTCCAATTTTAAAAAAATTAATGTAGGATTTCCAAGAGACTCCACAAAATTGTTTTAAGAGCAATGTGAAATTAGAGATGTGGAGCTTGAATTTTTTTTTTCTCCTTCGGTAGCTAGGATGTAAAGGGAGGTGGTGGCTGTGAGTCAGGGTGCTTGCTCTCTGTGTTTTGAAGAAAATAACTGTAAAGTTGAAAAGCAGCTCTGACTTGGAACATACTAATCACACAAAGAATGTATTCTTTCTCATTCCATTTAGGATTATCTTTTAAAAAAATCTTTTTGAGCCATCAAAGCTCAGTGTTTTAGTGTGGACATATGAACCAGGAGGTCACAATTTGATTCTTGGTCAGGATACATGCCCAGTTTGTGGGACCACTCCTCAGTGGGTGAGTTGCAGGAGGCAGCCCATCAATGATTCTCTCTCATCACTGATGTTTCTATGTCTCCCACCCTCTCTTTCTCTCTAAAATCAATAAAAATATATTTAATATTTTTAAAATTTCATTTTATTAGAAAAAACATTGTCTTAGTTTAAAAATGAGGATGAAGTGAAACACTGAAAATTCTGTTTACTCCAATCCCGTAGATCAGTGGTTGGCAAACTCATTAATCAACAGAGCCAAATATCAACAGTACGATTGAAGTTACTTTTGAGAGCCAAATTTTTTATTTTTTATTTTTTATTTTTATTTATTTTTAAAAATATATTTTATTGATATTTTACAGAGAGGAAGGGAGAGAGATAGAGAGCTAGAAACGTCGATGAGAGAGAAACATCAACCAGCTGCCTTTTGCACACCCCCCACCGGGGAGGTGCCCGCAACCAAGGTACATGCCCTTGACCGGAATCGAACCCTGGACCTTTCAGTCCGCAGACCGACGCTCTACCACTGAGCCAAACCGGTTTCGGCGAGAGCCAAATTTTTTAAACTTAAACTTCTTCTAATGCCACTTCTTCAAAATAGACTTGTCCAAGCTGTGGTATTTTGTGGAAGAGCCACACTCAAGGGGCCAAAGAGCCACATTTGGCTCACCAGCCACAGCTTGCCAACCACAGCCCTAGATAATCACCCTTCTTAGTTTCTTGAATAGAAGAAACATAACTTCTGAAACATATTTTTAAACATTTATGTTCCAAACTGTCACGTGCCATCTGTGTTCAGAGAGGTAATAGATAACCACAGGCAACTGAATATGACTTTTTTGATATGCACTTTTCCTAGTGGTGCCCTATTCTGCCCTTACTTTCCTTCCTAATCCAGCAATGTAAGCATTTGCTAAGATCAACTTTATTTTGCCCTACTCTGAGCTGGTTTCACTCTTCGCTTTCATTTAAATTCTTTGGTTCTCTTTAACATTCCTTCCAAACTATCCTTTTTGCTCTTGAGAGCTCTTCCATGCTCTCTTTCTTTATTCTTTAGTTTCCCCTTCCTCCTGATTATATTTTCCCATTCCCTCACTTCCTGTTGACCTGTGCTGATAAAAACATTCTAAACTTACTTACATTGAAATACTTGCTTTCCTATAGCCCAGTCCTCTCTATCCTCTCTCCCTATTTTCTTAGTTCACTTAGTTTGGCTAGAACTCTTCAAAAACGGGTGAATATTACTTTTTGAACAGCACTCAATTTAAAATACTGAAGTTGAAACGTTAGTAGTGGGAGACCATTACACACAAGACATCCTGTATATATACATATTATTAGTTTTCTACATCACCCAAGTTTTTATTCAGTATATGTTCATACACTGCAAAGAAGTCTTGATTTCATTTTCAACATGAGTGTTCTTTAACACTCAGTATTAGAAAAAAGAAGGCATTAGACAGAACAACCATTCTAACATCCTAATCTAACAGATGAGGAAAAAACAGGTTTTGTGAGAGAGCCAATGTCTTGTACAAAGTCACAAAGCTAGTAAATGTCAAAATCTAAACTGAAATTAGGTCTGCAGACTTCTAGTTCAATATTTGCCCAAATTATTCTATGCTCTTTTGACACTATTGCTAAATTTAGGTACAAATAACAATTGAATGAAAAACTTCAAAGAGTTTCTTTCCTTACCTGACATGGTCACAGAAGAGCAAATATCAACTGAAGATCCAAGGAATGAAGATGTCCCAGTGGCTGAAGCCAAAGAGCACATGTGTCCAGTACGAAAGTCACTGGTCCTACTGGACACTGGTCACTGGTCACCAGTTACTGGTCACTGGTCAGTTGCGATGATCCAAATTTGTTTACAGACAACTCCATGGGCACCCCAAGATTCTACCAGGTGGTGGTAGGTTTGGTGGGAGAATGATGTCACAAGCAGGCAGTTTAAAGGGATGAGAGAGCCAATCAGGAGGTTAGATTCCCAAGAAGACAGGATTGGATGGATGGAGTGGTAGGGGAGCTAAACCAACACCTAAATGGCTGAGCTCTCAAGACAGATGTGCTAGATGACAATACAGCTGTGATAGTCTCACTTTCCCCAGGCTTTTATGTTAGGGAAATAATATCAAAGTTTGTTACAGATATTCATGAGTATAATTAACTGCTAGTTACTTATATTCTCTAAATTATATCGTATAGCACGTTTACCATTATATATATTGCTAATATGGATAGAGAGAATGGAAAGGGACATCTAAGTTGCATAATTACAGTTGTCCTGAAATCATACCAGTCCATCTCATTAGTGAATTTGCCATGGCTTTGAGCAGCAAATGAAGAGATTAAGGTGCTCTTTCTGTCAGTTGGTTCAAAAGTAAAATGAAGTTTCTTGAGTGTGTTTTGTGCAGAGTGATGTGTTCCATGGCTCTTCTCCGTGAATCCTACCTTCCCTGGGCTGGGCTGGACCGGGCTAGGTTGACTTGCATCTCCTACCACTCTCATTTTGTCTCCTTCTTCATTGTAGGCATTGTTTGTAGACAAGCTTTGATCCTGCATTCTGACACTCATGGAGGTTACTTTCTGTCCACTTCCAGCAGCAGGGTCTTCTTTGTAGTGTCTGCTGCTTCCCCCAATGGACTCCGTTCGTTACAAGCAACTACCATAGAGCTAGGAGTCAGCTGACTGCAAACCTTTTCTCTTCCAGCCTTTGGTTGCACTTCTTTTGCCCATAATGTGCTTCCTCTGGATCCTTGGCCCATGTAAGCATCCTGCCATCCTGCTCTATTATATGTGAGAGGCAGTCACAATATTTTCCTTTTCCCTTCTCTCATAAAGTGTATCCAGTGTGGCAGTTACTGCAGTCTCCTCCCCCTTTGCAAACAGCCACTGTAGAACTTTGAGCCTCTAGGATTCTCTGTCTGCCATGCTTGGGTGCAAGGCCAGGCAAAAGTGAGGGGGAGAATGGTTAGAGAAAGACAAGGATATTCTTAGAGAATATGTGAAATTGTCAGGGACCAAAGAGATTCGTGTGGATATTTTAGGTTCTGTGAAAAATAAGCTGACACATTTTGGTGTCATTTTGTATTAAGATAGCAGACAATTTACATATATATACAATTTATCTAGTGCAGCATATGCAAGGAATTTTGCTCACTAGAGATTATAATCTTAAATATATTTTTACTTTCTTTTATGTCATACTAGAGGCCCGATGCACGAACATTCATGGAAGAGTATGCCTCCCTTCCCCTGACTGCCAGTCCCACCTTCACTGTGGCTGGAGCCTTCTATCCACCTTCACTCAGGCCTGGAGTCGCCTTTCTGCCTCTTGCCTTGTTTCATTTTGCATATTCTTTCCTTATTGGCTGTGGATGCTGCCATCTATTTTGTGGAGTTGTGGTCAATTTGCATATTGCATCCTTATTAGATAGATATTGCATCCTTATTAGATATTAGATATTACGTCATTTATATAAATCATCAGTGTGTTTAGAGAACACGGATTATTTTTATGCTGTGTGTCAATTCTCTGGTTTTGTTCATATGTCTTTTTCCTAGTCATATTTTTATTTATTTATTTATTTATTTATCTTTATTACTGTATTAGAGATGTCCCCATTATTTTCTGTTTTTGTTTCTCCCTCATTGACCCTCTTCATCCCACCCCTACCATCCCCACTTCTACTTTCACCACTCCATTTTCTGTGTCCATGGCTGTGCATATATGCATACAAATTACCTGTTAACCCCACCCACACCCATACTTTCCCTCTGAAATTTGTCAGTCTTTTCCATGCTTCTTTGTCTCTAATCTATTTTGCTCATCTATTTATTTTGTTCATTAAGTGGATTCTACATACTTTGTAAACCTACTTTCCCCATGCTGTCTATGGATTTAGCTGGTTTGAAGGAGGAAGTCTATGGATCTAGTAGCTTTTCTTGATGACAAGCTTTTAGGGTGCCTGGAGCAATCTACCTGGGGGCTTTTTATTGCCATTGGGTATGAACTATTTGATCCAAGAGGTCAAGTGTCCACAAGAAGATAGCTCCTATAGATGGAATCTCCAGGGAGACATTTCATTTGTAGGCCAAGTTTTCCTCTTGTGCAATGAGTTTTTTTCAAAGATGGTACATGATACTTATCTGAGAAGAAACTGGGAGAAGTGTTACAGTGTAGAGTAATGGCTTAAATTTATATTTTTTCAAATATTTTCCTCATGGATTCCTGCATTACCTTGCCAAATTCCTGATACTAATCTATTTATATAAAAGCCTAAGTAACCATCACAACTGAAGGGACAAGTTAACAGGCTGCATGGGGCAACTAGGCCACTAAGGGGGTTAGTGAGCGGCATACCAAATGACCGAGCAGCAGGCTGTGTGGGGTGACCAGGCCAGCAGGGGGAGAGGGGGAGTTGGGGGCAACTAAGCTGGCAGGGGAGCAGTTGGGTGTGACCAGCAGGGAGGCAGTTAGGGGCAATCAGGCAGGCAGGCAGGTGAGCAGTTAGGAGCCAGTGGTCCCGGATTGTGAGAGGGATGTCCTCAGATATCCCCCAAGGGGTCCCAGAGTAGAGAGGGTGCAGCCTGGGCTGAGGGGAAACAGCCTCACCATATGCAGACATTTCCTGCACCAGACTTCTAGTATGTAATATGAAACTAACACTATGAACTAAATATCTCCAGGCCAGACCAGTCTGTCCTTTTTCTGTGTTCCCATGGAAATCAAGGGAATCCCTAGCTACTGAAGTTAGGGGGCTGGTAACCTGCGACCCAGTGTATCTGCCTATTGTTCTTGCCAGTAGGCATGAATGCTCCCAAAGATTTTTCTCTTGGGTTTTGCTCCATTGATGGTGGTGTTTAGAAAAGGCGCATGTGCAGCCTGGGATCATGCAGGAGGTCCTTTAAGTTAATGTTTAGGCTTCATCTGTTGTTTGATCTCATGCAACAATAACCTCTGGATGCTGTGCTCTGGCAGCCAGTTGGCCACTGATGGGCACTTGCAAATAATGAAGACTTAGGAGACAGGCCTCAAATGGAGGCTTTACTGCATGCAATGTGACCTCAGCCCATTGGTGAGCCTCTCAGGTAATGTGACACAGGGATACTGGCTTTGTATGTTGTAAAGATTAACTGAAGTGGTGTTTTGGGCCTGGATATAGGTATGGAGTAAATGATCATTTATTTCCCAAATCTTGTCCTGCGTGGGCTTCCTACTACAGACATTAACTTCTGTAGGTCCCTGTTTTGAGCTGCCCTAAGAAAACTCTAAGCCCTTGCCACTCATCTGGTAGATTCCCCTGATTTGTTCTCACGTACCCCAACTATAATCATATATGCGTACGACAATCCAAACCTGTAGGAAATGTGTCCTGAATCTGTTTTCTGAAATACTTAGGAGGTCATGAGACATAAAGAAAATCTCCACAAGAGCTATTTTACATTTCTTCTAGTCAGCCTACACTCAGCTTCTGCCCTCTCAACTCTATTGAAATTTTATTCTTTTTACACTAACCTCACATCCTACTTTACACTTCTGCCATACATCCACCTACTGCTTCTCCTTATCAGTCCCTAACATCTCTGCTCTTTAGGCCTTTCTGGCCATGGCCCACACTCTTTTCCCCCCACAGTGCTTACCCTTGTCTCTCATTCTCCCATTCAACTTCCAATTCTTTCCTTATCATGCAGCCTTTCATCTCCATACCCAACAAAGAAAGAGCACAGTTAACAACATCTCAAAACTCAAAATGCTTCTTTATTAATAAATGGTAATTTATAATATTTATTCCATTTTATTAAGTTAAAAATTATATCAAGATTGAGAAATTCACACCTACCTATCTATAGATCTATCAATATATCAATCTATCTATCTATCTATCTATCTATCTATGGAAAAACAACAGGTACCCAAAGTGGCACCAACACTCCCAGCATCACTTACATCACATAGCCATAGTACAAAGAAATGTCCATTTCTTTTTCCCTCTCAATGAAATGCTGCATCTCCCCCAATTTGGCAGCATTCTGATGCTCTAGTTGAGCCTTCCTCTTCATGGCCTCTCAATCTGGCCTCTGCTCATTTGTGATGGGTGTTGACATTACTGGCCCCAGAACCTCAGATTTCCTCCATGGAATTGGTTGGAGGGCAAAATCCTGGAGAGGATAGTGGTTGTGAGGCTTGAGCGGGATCCGGGGCTGACTCACAGCAGTGTGAACAGGCTCTCGCTGGAAACAAGCATGAGATGATGTTTTGTAGGGTGCAGGCCTAGAAGCAAGAGGCTGAGGGACACTAGGCTGGTCACGGTTGTTCAAACCTGATCTGGCTGAGTTGGTAGACATTGGCTGAGCTGATCTGACAGAACCTGTCATAGATGCAGGAGTAGGCTGGGATGAAGTGACTGCAGCAGGCTTGGCAGGGTTGGTCACAGCAGATTGACGAGATGCCCGAGTCTGTGGCCTGCGAGGAACACGTCTAGCTTGAGGCTTGTCCATGGTTGGAAAAACCAATGGCACCAACTTGACCTTCCCGGGAGATGGCAGCTGGTCCTGAGATGGAGATGAAGACCCTTTGTCACTACCTCCATGTAGCTTCTGAAATTTGACTTGAGTTACCTCAGGACCTTTGCCCACCCCCGGAGAATCCCGCCACCTTTTGATAGCTGGTCGTGGCTGGGGGCCTTTGGGGTTGCTTAAGTTTCCCTGGGCCCAACAGGAAGACAGGTCAGCTTTCTTATCACTCTTCTTGCCCAGTGCATGGAAAACCTGCACAGACTCCAGCATGTGCATACCGAGGTCGCTGCGAGGCTTTTTGATGGCCTCTTGTGGCAGCTCAGAGTGACATTTCCTCCTCTTCATCTTGGGAATGGCTGGCTTCTCCTCTGCCTTAACTTTGTTCCCTGACTGCTTCCTCTCCTCAGCTCTCTTGGAGTAATTTTCTTTGTTTCTTTTGGTGTTTTCCTGCCCCTGGCTTTTAGTTTTATTTGTCTTGCTGGGTGCAGCTTTCTGAGGTTTGCTGTTAGAATGTTTGGTCATATTGTCAGGAGCCTTGCCATCAGGTGCAGCATTGCAAAGAACTACTTCTCCCACAAACTCACAATCTGGGCTCATGGGCTTGATCTTGGCCTTGGGAGCATCACTGATAGGCTCAGAGGCGTTATGTTTGATCTTCCTGCCTTGATCAGAGCAAGCCTTTCTGACCCTTGACTTTTTTTGCACCTCTTGCAACATGAGGCCTCTGGTGGGTTTGGTTTTGTTCACCTTGGAACCTTGGGGCTGATCAAGGTCATCCAAGGAAGTTAAGACCTGTGGAAGTTGAATACCCTTCACCAGTGTAGCAATGTCTGCCAAACTGTCATTAGATTCAGCCCCATTTTCAAGAGTCCCTTGGTCCTTACCACTCAGGCTATTCTTTCCCAAACCAGAGTTGTCACCACCAGCCTGCTTCTGTTGGTGAATCGGATCAATGCAGGCCAGGACCTGAGGAATGTCAGGTATTTCTAAATGGAGCACTGGAGAAGCTTGGTTTTCTCTTGGGATCTGGCAGTCATTCAGATGTTTGGAAAGCGTGGCTTTAATATTTTCCACATTCTTATTCTCTTTCTGTTCTGGGCTTGGAGCTGGAGGCAGTGCCAGGAGATTACTAGCACTCTGGACAAGAGATGACATTGCCCTGTCCCCACTCTGAGGTGGTGGGTAACTCTCAAGTACCTGGATATGTGTGTTACTGCAGGACTTGAGGAATTCTGGAGGTGGTAGATAAAATATTTGGCCTGGAAGTTGCAATGCCTGGGAAGTCTCCATCTCTACAATGGAATCAAGGGGAAGTCAGTCAGTCCCTGTTAATAAGATGCTCCCCCAGCACCACCAATGAAGCAGCCATGTGCCTTCCAGCAATGGGAAAGGCATTCCTATGAGCTCTTTTGCAGGATCATGAACAGCGCAGAGTGCTAGGAGATAAAAGGCAACCGTTCTGTTTCTAATGGGACCATTTGGTGTCATTTTTTCATTATTATTTTTGCTTTCACAGGGTTGTTAGAAGTCAAGTAAATAATAAAAGTGATTTTTCAAATATGTTTCCCAGTCTCATATTTAATTAACCCATTTAATTCTTCCAACATTCCCAAGTGAATAAATATTCCTCCCACCAAGGACTAAGACAGGGAATGGGGCTCTTCCTGGTGAAGTCTATAAGCAAGGGGAGACCATAGCCCGGTTGCTTTGGACAAGATGTTGGGACATGAGGTCCTACCTCCTGGTGTGAACTAAGGAATGTTACACAGACACTGTCACAATGATGTTCCAAAATATCTTAGAAATAGACAAAGGCAATGAATTAAGAGAGGTTATTTCAGGGGGACTCATCAGGTAGGGCAGTGGAAGGTGTGGTGTCCCTTGGTATGCTCTTGATTTCTCCCACATTTTGCATCCAAGGCCGCTACAGTGCCCCACCTCCACCTCTATCAGGTGTCCTCATGAAGAGTCTGACAGTGGAGGGCACTGACTGATGGTGGCAGTGGTTAAAGTCATAGGACTTACATACTTGTTGTCTGAGGACCACCACTTGCCAGCTGCAGGCCGACCCTATTTTGAATGCTCCCTATTCCTCTTCCTTGTTGCTGTTTGTACTCACCTTGGACGCCTGTCCTTTCGATGGGTTGAGGAGGCACAGAGCAGCAGATTCCAGAGGTGGAGACTGGTGGTATCACATTTGTGGGATGGGCCTCCTCCATGACCATCCCTGGGCCAGCGGCAGAGGCCCTGCTCTCTGTGTAAGACACAGAGCCATAGGACTGCAGGTAGGGGCCACTTTCTGCACAAAGCAGAGGGCCCTGTTGATAGTAACACACCTGACTGCCCTCCTGGTAGGGAAGTGGCAGGTTATGGCCCTGATTTGGAATGTGAGATGGTGCCTGGTGAGCAAGGCTGACAGAAAGTTTTGGATACAGAGGGGCCATATTAGGGACATCTGCAGTGTTTTCACACTGGGACACTAGAGACATGAAGGAGATAGCTGTGTCCTGGTCAGTGACAGACACATAGAAGTCTCTGAGTAATGGTGACTTGTTTGTAATGCCTCCTGTTAGAGCCCACTCAGAAACCCCAGGATTGGAAGCAGCTGGAACTCCAGATAACACGGTTGTGCTAGAATGTTGGTAAAAGTAGGCACCACCCATGAGAGGTTGGAAAGTGGTGCCAGAGGCTGATGGCAGGTGCCATGCTGAGGTGATGGCTGGAGCAGAGACTCTGTAGAAATTGCAGACACTTCCTGGTAGGGAGGCTGCATGGCTCTCCACAGGAAGAGAGTACTGCAGACACTTTGAAATTCCAAGGAAAGGTGCATTTTTGAAATTCTCTGTAGGGAATAATAGGATGATGAAAAATTTCAGAGATTGATAAACAATATGTGTGAAAAATAGCATTATTTTAAGATGGTTGCTATCAGAAAGCCTGAAATACCAATACTCACTGCGATATCAAAACTCAAAGTTTATCCTTTCTGTAAATGCTGGTGCTGCAACTTGGGCAGTAATGTACTCAAGACCCAAGTGGTGTGGTTCATTCATTGTTCTCTAGGCTAGAAGCAACTGCTCCCTGACCTATCACGCCCTTGAACCTGTAATAGTATTGATTTGTATGCTCTTTCCTAGAATCATAACATTATAAGAACTAGGAGTCCTTAGAGAACCTCTGTCCTGACAATCTCTTTTCATGAGGGAGGAAACTGTGGCTTGGTGCTCTCTCTATGTTAGTATTAGTACCTGGTCCCATAGCCTGAGCATCCTGACTTCCTTGCCAGAGCTCTGAGCATTACACTGCCAACATCCAGGAGCAATAGAACTTCTGATGCAGGCGTTTGTTTGTCCATTAGCAACAGTACAACTATCGCCATTGGCACATTCTGTGGCTCATTTTGCCTGCACAGTTTACATGCTGTTTTGGAGAATTCACATAAAGCTGAATCCAGTTGGTATGTTTAGAAGTTTATTCTTACTTTCTTCAAGCCTGGTTTTGGATCCTACCTCAAAATGACTACATGAAAGTGAGTTTCTCAAGGAGTGAGAAACTCTCTTAGCTCTGAGCTCCTCATTTATAAAGCCATAATAATGATGATAACAGTAATAATTCATGTATAAGTGATGTATTTCATATGATTTATATCTTATAAGCAGGGAATATGGTCATTGCCTATCCTGCCCTCAAAGATGTCTGTGCCCACAACCAATGAGAGAATATGCTAATTAACTGCCATGCCCCCAAAATGGTGGTGCCCAGAGCCACAAGATGGCAGTGCCCAGTCCCCTCAGCCCTGCCACTCAGGACCGGCCCGAGGTACAGGTAAGCCTGGGATGGCAGCTGCCCAGCTGTCCAGGGCTGCCTGAGGCTCAAGTAACCAGGGCCAGATGAGGCTTGCACTGACAGCAGTGGCAGCAGCAGAGATGTGATGGGGCATTGCCTTCCCCTGATCACTAGGTCGCCTCCTACCCCTGAGGGCTCCTGGACTGTGAGAGGGACAGGCTGGGCTGAGGGACACCCTTCCAGTACATTATTTTCATGCACTAGTCTACTAGTAAAAGATAAAAATTCTGAAAAAACAAAGAGAAAAATCAAATACCACATATATCACAGGAATAAATCGACTTGAGTATAAATGGTGACATGTAGCAAACACCAAATCCTAATAAATTTATTTTGAAATGAAGCTATGTTTGATAAATGCAATATCATAAAAGTAAATGGTGCCTATTCTATTTTAGTGAATACTGTTAACCAGAAGCAATCCCCAATAGGTGATTTTAAATAAGCGTCTAGCACAGGGGTGGGCAAACTTTTTGACTCGAGGTCCACAATGGGTTCTTAAAATGGACCGGAGAGCTGGAACAAAAGCAACCTAACCATGCTGGCACTCTCATCTTGGGCTGCTGGTAAAGGAGCGGAGGGGAGAGCAAGAGAACCCTCCTCTCTTTCTTCTCCGCAGGCCGGACAGAACAGCCAAATGGTCCGGATCTGGCCCGCGGGCCACAGTTTGCCCATGGCTGATCTAACTAGTACATATGGAAAGAGAAGATATATCACTAAATATTGCAGAACAAGCAGAACAATGCAATCAATGTGGCTGTATATGTGCCTTCAATATATACAGACCAATATTTCAGTAAAAACTGGTTTAAAGCAGAGAGCCAAATAAATGTAAAGGAATTCCATTATTGTGTTCATTTGTGTTTCTCTGAATATTCCCCAGCAAGTAATAGATACATACTCTATTATTAATATATATTTCAATTAATGTAACTTCATAACAAAGAAAAAAGAACCATTGAAGTGTATCATGAAGGTTTTTATATTTATATTAAAACCTAGATTATCATCATTTTCAACATCCGGGAAAGGGAATCTACCAAAGTCTTAAAAACAATAATCACTTGATTCCAATAAAAAAATTTAATGTAGGAATTTTCTAGAGAATCCATAAAATGGTTTTTAGAGAAATGTGAGCTTAGAGATATAGGGCTTGATGTTTTCTTTTTCTCATTAAGTAGCTATGACCTAAAATTGGGCAATGGCTGTGTATCAGGGTGCTCTCTGTGTTAGGAAGAAAATAACTGTAAAGATGAAGTGCAACTCTGACTTGGAACATTCTTATCACATAAAGGATGTAGTCTTTGTGATCCATTTAGGATATATCTTTTAAAGTCTTATTATTATTTTATTAATAGAAAAAAACATTGTCATAGTTTAAACATCAGAATGAATTGAAACACTGAAAATTCTGTTATTTTCAGTGCCCTAGATCAGTGTTAGGCAAACTGATTAATCAACAGAGACAAATATCAACAGTACAATGATTGAAACTTCTTTTGAGAGCCAAATTTTTTTTTACTTAAACTATATAGGTAGGTAAATAGTTATTAACATAATTCGGGTACTCCTAAGCTGGCCTTTGTTAAAAATGCAAGGGGCCAAAGAGCTGCATGTGGCTCATGATCCACAGTTTGCCAACAAATGCCCTAGATAATCATCACCTTTCTTAAGATCTTATATATGAGAAACATCATTTCTGAAATACATTTTTACATGTTTTTATTCCAAACTGTCACATGTCACGTTGTTCAGACAGGCAATGAAAAAACAGAGGAAATATGACTGTTTTGACACACTGCTTTGGCTAGTGGTGCCATACTCCAGCCTTCCTTCCTTCCTAGTCTATCAATGTAAACATTTGCTGAGATCCACATTATTTTGCACTACTCTGAGCGGATTTCGCTCCATGCTCCTTCTGCTTTCATTTAAACTCTTGGGTTCCCTTCAATATTCTATTTCAAACTACACTTTTTGCTCTTCAGAGCTCTTCTTAAGTATTATGTTTTCCCCTCCTTCCTGCTTCTATTTTCCCCTCCCTCCTGGTTCCTGTAGGCATGTGCCCATGAAAGCAATTCTAAATTTTTTACATTTATATACTTGCCCCCCTTATAGCCCAGTACTCTGCATCCTCTCTCCCTATTTTGTCTGGTCACCTAGTTTGGATAGAAAACTCAAAAGCCACATGAAGATTGCTTTTGGAACAGCACTCAATTTAAAATACTAAAGTTGAAACCTTATGGGTGGGAGATTGTTACACAGGAGATATCCTGTACATACACATATTGCTAGTTTCCTACATGACCTAGGTTTTCATTCTATTGCTGTTGAAACATTGTCAAGAAGTACTGATTTTTATTTCAACATGAGTGTTCTTTAAGACTCACTATTAGAAAAGGAAGGGCTTAGAGTCCACAACCAATCTAATGACCTAATGTAGCTAATGAGGAAAAAACAGATATTGTGAGAGTCAATGAATTGTCCAAAGTCACATTGCTAGTAGATGTCAAAATCCAAATTGAAATTAGGTCTGCAGACTTCTAGATCAATATTTCCCCAAGTTATTCTGTTCTCTTTTGCCTCTATTGCTAAATTTAGGGGCAAACAAACATCTAATGAGAAACTTTAAAAAGGTTCTTTCCTTACCTGACATGGTCAGAGAAGAAGAGGAGGAACTATCAACTCTAGATGCAGGGGATGAGGTTGTCTCAGTGGCTGAAGCTAAAGAGCACATGTGTCCAGTACGAAAGTCACTGGTCCTACTGGACACTGGTCTCTGGTCACCAGTTACTGGTCACTGGTCAGTTGCGATGATCCAAATTTGTTTACAGACAACTCCAGGGGCACCAAAAGATTCTACCAGGTGGTGGTAGGTTTGGTGGGAGAATGATGTCACAAGCAAGCAGTTTAAAGGGATGAGAGAGCCAATCAGGAGGTCAGATTCCCAACAGAAGACAGGATTGGATGGATGGAGCGGTAGGGGAGCTAAACCAACACCGAAATGGCTAAGCTCTTGGGACAGATGTGATGGTGCCCAAGACAGTTGTTCTATACTCGCTTTCCCAGGCTCTTGTGTTAGGGGAATAATTTCAAAGTTTGTTACAGACATTCATGAATACAATTAAATAGTAATTACTTATATTCCCTATATTATATAATATAAATATTATTGTTAGAATGGAAAGGAACATCTAGGTAGCACAATTACAGTTCTTCTGAAATCATTAGTGAATTTATGACACCATCTCATTAGTGAATTTACCATGGCTTTTGAGGAGCAAAGGAAAGGATTAAGATCATTTTGTCAGTTGGTTCAAAAGTAAAATGAAATTTCTTGAGTGCATGTTGTGCAGAATTATGTGGTTCACAGCTCTGCTCTTGTAGTTTCTTCTCCTTGAATCGTACCTTCCCTGGGCTGGGCTGGACCAGGCTAGGTTGACTTGCATCTCCTACCACTCTCATTTTGTCTCCTTCTTCATTGTAGGCATTGTTTGTAGACAAGCTTTGATCCTGCATTCTGACACTCATGGAGGTTACTTTCTGTCCACTTCCAGCAGCAGGGTCTTCTTTGTAGTATCTGCTGCTCCCCGCAATGGACTCTGCCAGTTATAAGCAACTACCATAGAGCTAGGAGTCAGCTGACTGCAAACCTTTCCTCTTCCAGCCTTGGTTTGCACTTCTTCTGCCCATAATATGCTCCCTCTGGATCCTTTGGCCATATAGGCATCCTGCCATCCTGCTCTATCATAGGTGAGAGGCAGTTACGATATTTTCCTTCTACCTTCTCTCATAAAGTGTATCCAGTGTGGCAGTTACTGCAGTCTCCTCCCCCTTTGCAAACAGCCGCTGTAGAACTTTGGGCTTCTAGGATTCTCTGTCTGCCATGCTGGGGTGCAAGACCAGGCAAAAGTGAGGAGGAGAATGGTTAGAGAAACACAAGTCCATTCTAAGAGAATAGGGGACAAGCTAAGTGAAATTGTAGAAGAGAAAATATATTCATGTGGATATTTTAGGTTCTGTGTAAAATAAGTTGCCACATTTTGGTCTCATTTTGTATTAATAATGTAGACATATCTAGTCCAGCCAATGCAAAAAATATTGCTCACTGGATATTTTATTTTATTAAAATGATCTCATTTCAGTTTTATTTATTTATTTTCTTTTTTTCCACCACCATTTTTAAAAATTAAGATATTATATGTGTACATTGCTTACCATTGCCTCCCCCTCCCCTTGACCTCCCATACACGCCATTCCTCCACAGAGTTTTGTGTCCATTGGTTGTATTTATATGCATGCATACCAGTCCTTCAGTTGTTCTCTTATCTCCCCCAGATCTCCCTATCCTCCCGCTGTATTTTGACAGTCTGCTTGTTGCTTTACTGTCACTATTTCTATCTTTCTGTTCATTAGTTTATAATATTCTTTATTATCCATAAATGAGTGAGGACTAGTGGTGTTTCTCTTTCATTGACTGGCTTATTTCATTCAGCATGATGTTCTCTAGATCCTTCCAGGTTGCTGCTAATGATGAGAATTATTTTTTATGGCAGCATAGTATTGCATTGTGTCGATATACCATAGTTTTATGCTACAATCATCTGCTGATGGGACCCTAGCCTGTTTCCTAATCCAAGTTATTGTAAATTGGTCTGCTATGAACATAGGGGCTCCTCCTGGTCCCACCTCCCCCAGGGTACAAGGCTATCCTGGGACACACGGCTCCCCTGGGTCTCACCTCTCACCCAGGGCACAAAGCTCTCCCGGGGCACAGAGCTCACCCTGGTTCCACCACTCCCCTGGGGCACTAGGCTCTCCCGTGGCACATGGATTCCCAGGGTCCCACCGCCCCACCACCACAGGTCACTGGACATTTTAATTTTAAATATAGTTCCATTTTCTTTATGTCATATGACCTCATTTATTTAAGATTTATTTAAGTCATTTGTGTGTTTTCAGAACACAGATTGTGTGTTTTTTATGTTCTTTTTTAAATTTAATAAATCTTTATTGTTCCAATTATTACAATTGTTCCTCTTTTTCCCCTGCATAGCTCCCCTCCTCCCAGTTCCCAACCCACCCTCTGCCCTTACTTCCCCCCCCACTGTCCTCATCCATAGGTGTACTTTTTGTCCAGTCTCTTCCTGCACTCCCTATGCCCCTTTCCCTCTGAGAATTATCAGTCCACTCCCTTTCTGTGCCCCTGATCCTATTATATTCACCAGTTTATTCTGTTCATTAAATTTTTTATTCACTTGATTTTTAGATTCACTTGTTGCTAGACATGTATTTGTTGTTTATAATTTTTTCCTTTACCTTTTTCTTCTTCTTCCTCTTCTTAAAGAATATCTTTCAACATTTCATATAATACTGATTTGCTGGTGATGAACTCCTTTAGCTTTTTCTTATCTGTGAGTCTCTTTATCTTCCCTTTAATTCTGAATGATAGCTTTTCTAGGTAGAGTAATCTTGGTTGTAGGTTCTTGCTATTCATCATTTTGAATATTTCTTCCTACTCCCATCTGGCCTGCATAGTTTCTGTGAGAAATCAGCTGACAATCATATGAGTGCTCCCTTGTAGGTAATTTACTGTTTTTCTCCTGCTGCTTTTAATATTCTCTCTTGGTCTTTGGCTCTTGGCATTTTAATTATGATGTGTCTTGGTGTGGTCCTCTTTTGATTCCTTTTGTTTGGGGTTCTGTGCACTTCCTGGACTTGTAAGTCTATTTCTTTGACCAAAGTGGGGGAAGTTTTCTGTCATCATTTCTTCAAATAGGTTTTCACTATCTTGCTCTCTCTCTTTTTCTGGCACGCCCATAATTCTGGTGTTGGTACCATTGAGGCTTGAGGTTGTCCCAGAGGCTCCTTACACTATCTTCAAATTTTCGTATTCTTTTTTCTGTTTGTTTTTTGGCCTGAGTGTTTTTTGCTTCTTTGTATTTCAAATCTTTGACTTTATTCTTGCAGTCTTCTAGTCTGTTGTTATTTTAGTCAGTGAATGTTTATTTAGTTGGTATATGTTTAATATTTTTTATTTTAGTCAGTGTGTGTTTAATTTCTAGTTGGTCCTTTTTCATATCCTTTAGGGTCTTGCAAAATTTATTGGCCTTTTCTGTTAAATTCTTGAATAACGTTATAACTATGGTTTTGAACTCTACATCCAGTAGTTTGTTTTTCTCCATTTCTTGTGTTTGTCATCTGTTTGTTTGTCTCCACATTTTTCCTGCTTCCCTGAGTTGATAGAGTATCTTTGTATGCTGGGTGTCCTCCAGGGCACAGTGGCTCAGCCTCCCCAGTTACCTGAGGTGGACGTGGACACTCTTGGTGCACTCCTTTGTGGACTGTGTGCTCAGCCTTGTTCTAGTTAAGTCTTCATTGTTGTTGGTATCACTGGGAGTTATTGACCTCTAGACCAATTGGCTGTGAGGATCAGCTGTGTCTATGCTGGGAGAACTTCTGTGCTGGAGACACTCTTAAGAGACAAGACTAGCAAAATTGCAAATGCTCTGTATTCAGCTTGGATGGGGTGGGGTTTCAGGGCATAGCTGACAGCCTTGATTTCTCATCAGCCCTGTCCTATGAGGCTCCTGGGTCTCAATGTCCCTTGGTAATCACTGCAAGCACCTCTGGGAGAAAGGCGCTTTCGAGCTTTATTCACTGCCAGACAGTCCAAATTTCCCCAAATGAGTTGGGGTTTTCAGAAACTTTCCCAGAACTGGAGTTCAGCACAGTCAGGAGTTTCCTTCTCCCTCCTGCTTTAGAAATCCAGCTGGGCACTCAGCCACCTGTGCATTCACCAGTCAATCCTCTCCACTCACATGCCTCTGGAACCTTGCCTTCCACAGCTTCTGAGTCTCAGTGTATTTTCCCTTTCCCTGACAGTCCAGATTCTCCCTGTATGAATCTGGTTTCCC
Source organism: Vespertilio murinus (assembly GCA_963924515.1). Taxonomy (NCBI): domain Eukaryota; kingdom Metazoa; phylum Chordata; class Mammalia; order Chiroptera; family Vespertilionidae; genus Vespertilio; species Vespertilio murinus. The sequence continues at coordinate 129,079,097 of OZ004705.1, read as the reverse complement.
AGCATCTTGACCAGGACTGGAGTTCCGTGCAGTCAGGAGTTTCCTTCTCCCTCCCGCATAGAAAGCCAGCCGAGCACTCAACCTCGTATGCATTCAGCAGTTAGTGCTCTATGTGCATGAGGAGCCTTCGGACCTCTGCCTTCCACAGATTCCTAGTCTCAGGGTGCTTTCTCTTTCCCTTATTGTCCAAATTCCCCTGAATGAGTCTGGTTTCTCAGCATCTCGCCCGTAAATCGTGTTCTGCTCAGTTGGGAGCTTTTTGTCTCCCTGTTGCTTTAGAGAGCCAGCTGCCTTTACAAACAGCCCTCTGTCCTCTCCACATGTGAGTCTCTGTACCTCTGCCTTCTGAAGTTCCTCTGATTCTCAATATGCTTTCCTCTTTTCTTTGAGTTGTAGAATTTCCACTTGGCCAGCTTTCCTTTGGTTTTGGATGTTGTCTGTTTTAAAATTTAGTTGTAGTTTTTATATTTTTGTGCAAGGTAGCAGTTTAGGTATTGACCTATACCAGTGTTTCCCAAAATGTGGTACGTATACCCCCAGGGGTACAGGAAGAATTTGTTGCGGGTACTCGCTGCCCTGGAGTTTGGTGGGGATATGCACTGCACCATGCTTAGCTGCACCTAATTCTACATTCTCATGAGTCAAGTCAAGACAGTCTTATGAGGCATGAGATGGTCCGGTGTGCAAATAAATGTTATTTATAATATAACTTTTATTTATATTTTATTATGAATAATTTTATTTTTTGTTTATTCTTATTTTGTGTATGTACCAAAAAAATAAAAAATAAAAATATTTTTATTGTTGTTAAAATTCATCCTTTTTTTTTTTTTTTTGACCAGGGGTACTCAGCATTATGAAAATTATAGAAGGGGTACACATATGTCAAAAGTTTGGGAAACACTGACTATACCAATATCTTGGTTTCTCCCAAAGATTGTTTTTATACTGTGTGTCAATGTACTGGTTTTGTCCACATGTTTTTTCCTAGTTATATTTATTTATTTATTTATTTATTTATTTATTTATTCATCTTTATTGTTGTACTGGAGGAAGGATTCACAAAGATTTGTGCAAGAATGGACCTACTTTCCCCTGGCTGCCAGCATGGCCTTTGCTTTGGCCAGAGCTCCCTTTCTACTCAGGCCTGGAGCCAACTTGTTGCCTTCTCATGATGCTCACGTTCCAGGATTGGCTGGGTTGGTGTGGGATGCCTTTGTCATTGCCATGTGCTCTCAGTGCCTGCTTATGTAAATTAACCCACCATCTATGTTGATGGGTTTATTTGCATACTCACTCCTGATTGGCTGGTGAGCTTCAAGAAGATATGATCAATTAGCATGCTACTCTTTTATTAGGTAGATTAGAGATGTTCCCTTAATTTTCTGTGTTTGCTTCCTACCCCCCCCCAATTGAAGCCCTATATCAAACCCTGCTGTCCCCCCTTCTACCTTCACCACTACATTTTCCATATCCATGGGCTATACATATATGCATTTAAGTTCCCCTGTTTATCACACTACACAACCCCACCCCCATTCCAACCTTTCCTCTGAAATTTGTCAGTCTGTTCCATTCTTCTGTGTCTCTAAATCTATTTTGCTGATCAATTTATTTTGTTCATTAGATTCCACATAACAATGAGATAACACTTGTCTTATTCTGGCTTATTTAGCTTAGCATAATACTCTTCAGGTCTATCTATGCTTTACAAATGGTATGAGTTCTTAATTTTTTTACAGCTACATAGTATTTGATTGTGTAAATGTACCACAGCTGTTTTATCCACTCATCTGCTCATTGGGGCCTTGGTCTCTTTTTCAAATCTTAGCCATTTCAATTTGTGCTGCTTTGAACATAGAGGTGCATATATCCTTTCTGATTGGTGTTTCTGGTATCCTAGGATGTATTCCTGGAAGTGTGATCATTAGGTCAATGGAGAGTTCCTTTTTTTTTTTTTTTTTTAGGATACTCTTTACTGGTTTTTACAGTGGTGGTACCAGTCTGCATTCCCAGCAGCAACCTATTTTTATCTTTATAGATCCCACCATGGAAAGACATAATGCATATTCTTCCCTTGATTAATTTTTCTTAAAGCATCATGAACTAGCTTGTTAGGATTGATTTTGTGGAGAAACTTAAAAATGGGTCTGTGAAAAAGGACATTGAAGAGAGTTATGCTCTGCACACAAGCATAAGGAACAGATGTGTGTAGTCAGCTGGACATAGCCAGGTTTGCCTCTTTTTCCCCCACCCCTGGTTTGTGCTTTTCTCACTAACTCTCTTGTGACTGTGGGAAGTCAGGGCTGAGTTGCTAATCCAGTTTTCTACATGGGGGATAGAGAGAAAAGGGGGAGGGGGGCAAAACTAGGTATAAAGTTTATTGAATGGAAAGTAATTCAATCATGTATAAATAGTCATACAACTATAAAGTCTGTGTTTTCATACTCAAAACTGGAAACCTACTTTGCCCTATGTGTCCCATGGATTAAGCTGGTTTGGGGGAAGAAGTCTATGGATCTAGTAGCTTCTTTTGATTGTTAGCTTTTATGGTGCCTGGATCAATCTCCCTAGGATATGTTATTACCATTGTGTATGAAGTATGTGATTCAAAAGGCCCAAAGTCCACAAGAAGATAGCTCCTATAGATAGAATATCCAAGGAGACATATTTAATTTATAGGACAACTTTTCTTCTTATGAGATAAGAGTTATTTTTCAAAGATGGTGCATTCTTACCTGAAAGAAATTCTGAGGAGTGTTTCAGTGTAGAGATGTGACTGAAACTTATGAAATTTTTCAATGCTTTCCCCATGGATTCTTGCATTAACTTCTAAATTCCTGATACTAGTATGTAAATGAGACTATCACTATGAGCTAAATATCTCCAGTCTAGACCAATCTCTCCTTTTTCTGTGTTCCCATGGAAATCAAGGGAATCCCTAGCTACTGCAGTTAGGGGGCCTGTCACCTGCAACCCAGTATGCCTGCCAATTGCTCTTGCCAGTGGGCATGGATGCTTCCAAGGATTTTCCTTTTGGGCTTTGCTCAGTTGATGGTGGTTTTTAGACAAGGCAGCATGTGAAACCTGGGATCATGCAGGAGACCTTAGCTTGTCCTTAAAGTTAATGTTTAGGCTTCATCTGATGTTTGATGTCATGTCCCAGTAATCCCTGAATGCTGTGCTCTGAAAGCCAGTTGGTCACCTATGGGCACTTGCAAATAATGAAGACTTTGGGAACAGTCCTCAAATGGAGCCTTTACTCTACTGCATGCAATATGACCTCAGCCCATTGGTGAACCTCTCGGGTAATGTGACACAGGCATATTGGCTTTTAAATTTTTTTATTTAATATATATATTTTATTGATATTTTACAGAGAGGAAGGGAGAGGGTTAAAGAGTTAGAAACATCGATGAGAGAGAAGAACCAACGAGCTGCCTCCTGCACACCCCCTGCCGGGGATGTGCCCGCAACCAAGGTACATGCCCTTGACCAGAATCGAACCCGGGACCTTTCAGTCCGCAGACCGACCCTCTACCCACTGAGCCACACCGGTTTCGGCAGGGATATTGGCTTTTAATGTTGTGAAGATTAACTAAAGTGGTATATTGGGCCTCGGTTTCGGTGTGGAGTAAATGATCATTTATTTCCCACGTCCTGGTTGGGCTTCCTACTGCAGACATTCATTTCTGTAGCCCCAGTTATCAGCTGCCCCATGATAATTCTATGCCCTTGCCACTTATCTCCTAGATTACCTCTGATTTATCTCACTTTCTCCAACTATAATCATATATGCACTAGAGGCCCAGTGTACGAGATATGTGCACTGAGGGGGTCCCTCAGCCCAGTAGCCTGCCCCTCTCTCACAGTCTGAGAGCCCTTGGGGATATCCAACTGGCTCAGGGAGCTGGCCTGGGCTGGCAGTCGGACATCCTTAGCACTGCTGTTGAGGTGGGAGAACCTTCCACCACCGCCACTCCGATGGCTAGCTGTGAGCCTGGCTTCTGGCTAAGCAGGGCTCCTCTCTTGGAGCACACTGACCACCAGAGTACAGCTTCTGTGTTGAGTGTCTGCCCTCTGATGGTCAGTGTGCATCATAGCAACCGTTCAGTCAATTTGCATATTAGCCATGTATTGTATAGGATAAGGACACCCAAACCTATAGGAAATGTGTCCTGATCTGTTTTCTGAAATATTTATCGAGTGGTCATGAGACATAAGGTCAATCTCCTCAAGAGCTTTTTTACATTTCTCCTGGTCAACTTGGTCAACTTCTGCCCTCTTAACTCTATTCAGATTTTCGCCTTTTCATACTAATCTCACATCCTGCTTATCACTTCGCCCATATATACACTTCCTGCTTCTCTTTATCAGTCCCTAACATCTCTGCCCTTTTGGCATTTCTGGCCATGGCCCACACTCTTTTTCCCACAGTTCTTACCCCTTGTCCCTCATTCGCCCATCCAACTTTCAGTTCTTTGCTTATCATGCAGCCTTTGATCTCCATACCCACCAAAGAAAGAGCACAGTTAAAAGCATCTCAAAACTCAAAATGCTTCTTTATTACTAAATAATAATTTATAATATTTATTCCGTTTTATTAAGTTAAAAAATATATCAAGATTGAGAAATTCATATCTACCAATCTATAAATCTATCAATATATCTATCTATCTATGGAAAAACAACAGGTACCCAAAGTGGCACCAACACTCCCAGCATCACTTACATCACATAGCCATAGTACAGAGAAATGTCCATTTCTTTTTCCCTTTCAATGAAATGCTGCATTTCCCCCAAATTGGCAGCATTCTGACGCTCTAGTTGAGCCTTCCTCTTCATGGCCTCTTGATCTGGCCTCTGCTCATTTGTGATGGGTGTTGACATTACTGGCCCCATAACCTCACATTTCCTCCATGGAATTGGTTGGAGGGCAAAATCCTGCAGAGAACAGTGGTTGTGAGGCTTGAGCGGGGTCCTGGGCTGGCTCACAGCAGTGTGAACAGGCTCCCGCTGGAAACAAGAATGAGATGATGTTTTATAGGGTGCAGGCCTAGGAGCAAGAATCTGAGGGACACTAGGCTGGTCACGGTTGTTCAAACCTGGTCTGGCTGAGTTGGTAGACATTGGCTGAGCTGATCTGACAGAGCCTGTCATAGATGCAGGAGTAGGCTGGGATGAAGTGACTGCAGCAGGTTTGGCAGGGTTGGTCACAGCAGATTGACGTGATGCCTGAGTCTGTGGCCTGCGAGGAACACGTCTAGCTTGAGGCTTGGCCATGGTTGGAAAAACCAATGGCACCAACTTGACCTTCCCGGGAGATGGCAGCTGGTCCTGGGATGGAGATGAAGACCCTTTGTCACTACCTCCATGTAGCTTCTGGCATTTGACTTGAGTTATCTCAGGACGTTTGGCCTCCCCCTGAGAATCCCGCCACCTTTTGATAGCTGGGCATGGCTGGGGGCCTTTGTGGTTACTTAAGTTTCCCTGGGCCCATGAGGAAGACAGGTCAGCTTTCTTATCACTCTTTTTGCCCAGTTCATGGATAACCTGCACAGACTCCAGCATGTGCATACTGAGGTCACTGCGAGGCTTTTTGATGGCCTCTTGTGGCAGCTCAAGGGGACTTTTCCTCCTCTTCATCTTGGGAATGGTGGGATTCTCCTCTGCCTTAACTTTGATCCCTGACTGCTTCCTCTCCTCAGCTCTCTTGGAGTAATTTTCTTTGTTTCTTTTGGTGTTTTCCTGTCCCTGGCTTTTAGTTTTATTTGTCTTGCTTGGTGCAGCTTTCTCAGGTTTGCTGTTAGAATGTTTGTTCATATTTGCAGGAGCATTGCCACCAGGTGCAGCATTGCAAAGAACTACTTCTCCCACAAACTCACAATCTGGGCTCTTGGGCTTGATCTTGGCCTTGGGAGCATCACTGATAGGCTCAGAGGCGTTATGTTTGATCTTCCTGCCTTGATCAGAGCAAGCCTTTCTGACCCTTGACTTTTTTTGCACCTCTTGCAACATGAGGCATCTTGTGGCTTTGGTTTTGTTCACCTTTGAATCTTGGGGCTGATCAAGGTCATCCAAGGAAGTTAAGACCTGTGGAAGTTGAATACCCTTCACCAGTGTAGCAATGTCTGCCAAACTATCATTAGATTCAGTCCCATTTTCAAGAGTCCCTTGGTCCTTACCACTCAGCCTATTCTTTCCCAAACCAGAGTTGTCACTACCAGGCTGCTTCTGTGGGTCAATCGGATCAATGCAGGCCAGGACCTGAGGAATGCCAGGTATTTCTAAATGGAGCACTGGAGAAGCTTGGTTTTCTCTTGGGATCTGGCAGTCATTCAGATGTTTGGAAAGCGCGGTTTTAATATATTCCACATTCTTATTCTCTTTCTGTTCCTGCCTTGGAGCTCGAGGCAGTGCCAGGAGATTACTAGCACTCTGAACTAGAGATGGCATTGCTATGTCCCCACTCTGAGGTTGTGGGTAACTCTCAAGTACCTCGATATGTGTGTTACTGCAGGACTTGAGGAATTCTGGAGGTGGCAGATAAAATATTTGGCCTGGAAGCTGCAATGCCTGGGAAGTCTCCATCACTACAATGGAATCAAGGGGAAGTCAGTCAGTCCCTGTTCATAAGATGCTCCCCCAGCACCACCAATGAAGCAGTCATGTGCCTTCCAGCAATGGGAAAGGAATTCCTACAAGCTCTTTTGCAGGATCAAGAACAGTGCCGTGTGCTAGGACATAAAAGGCAACTGTTCTGTTTCTTAATGGTGACCCTTCAGTGTCATTTTTCATTATTTTCTTTGCATTTCACAAAGATGTTAGAAGTCAAATAAAAAATAAAAGTGATTTTTCAAATAAGTTTCCCACTCTCATATGTAACCCATTTAATTCTCTCAACTTTCCAGAGTGAATAAATACACTTCCCACCATGGACAAAGACAGGGAATGGGGCTCTTCCTGGTGAAGTATATAAGCAAGGAGAGACCATAGCCCACTTGCTTTGGACAAGATGTTGGGACATGAGTTCCTACCTCCAGGTGTCAACTAAGGAATGTTAAACAGACACTGGCACCATAATGTTCCAAAATATCTTAGAAAGAGAAAAAGGCAATAAATTAAGAGAGGTTATTTCAGGGGGACTCATCAGGTAGGGCAGTGGGAGGTGTGGTATTCCTTGGTATGCTCTTGATTTCTACTACATTTTGCATCCAAGGCCACTACAGTGCCCCACCTCCACCTCTCTAAGGTGTCCTCATGAAGAGTCTGACAGTGGAGGGCACTGACTGTGGGTTGCACTGGTTAAAGTCACAGGACTTATATACAAGTTGTCCGAGGACCCACCACTTCCCAACTGCAGGCTGACCCTATTTTGAATGCTACCTCATTCCTCTTCCTTGTTGCTGTTTGTACTCACCTTGTTCGCCTGTCCTTGTGATGGGTTGAGGAGGCACAGAGCAGCAGATTCCAGAGGTGGAGACTGGTGATATCACATTTGTGGGCTGGGCCTCCTTTCGCACCATGACCATCCCTGGGCCAGCGGCAGAGGCCCTGCTCTCTGTGTAAGACACAGAGCCATAGGACTGCAGGTAGGGGCAACTTTCTGCACAAAGCAGAGGGCCCTGATGATAGTAACACAGGTGGCTTCCCTCCTGGTAGGGAAGTGGCAGGCTATGGCCCTGATTTGGAATGTGAGATGGTGCCTCCTGAGCAAGGCTGACAGAAAGTGGTGGATGCAGAGCCATATTATGGATATCTGAGGTTTGGTCACAGTGGGACACCAGAGACATGGAGGAGACAGCTGCGTACTGGTCAGTGACAGTCACAGTGAAGTCTCTGAGTGATGGTGACTTGTTTTCAATGCCTCCTGTGAGAGCCCACTCATAAACCCCAGGATTGGAAGCAGCTGGAACTCCAGATAACACGGTTGTGCTAGAATGTTGGTAAAAGTAGGCACCACCCATGAGAGGTTGGAAAGTGGTGCCAGAGGCTGATGGCAGGTGCCATGCTGAGGTGATGGCTGGAGCAGAGACTCTGTAGAAATTGCAGACACTTCCTGGTAGGGAGGCTGCATGGCTCTCCACAGGAAGAGAGTACTGCAGAGACTTTGTAATTCCAAGGAAAGGTGCATTTTTGAAATTCTCTGTAGGGAATAACAGGATGATGAAAAATATCAAAGAGACTGATAAATAATATGTGTGAAAAATAGCATTATTTTAAGATGGTTGCTATCAGAAAGCCGGAAATACCAATACTCACTGATATATCAAATCTCAAAGTTTATCCTCTCTGTAAATGCTGGTGCTCCCCACTTGGGCAGTAATGTACTCAAGACCCAAGTGGTGTGGTTCATTCATTGTTCTCTAGGCTAGAAGCAACTGCTCCCTGACCTATCCCGCCCTTGAACCTGCAATAGTATTGATTTGTATGCTCTTTCCTAGAATCATAACATTATAAGAACCAGGAGTCTTAGAGAACCCCTGTCCTGACAATTTCCGTTCATGAGGGAGGACACTGTGGCTCGGTTCTCTTCCTATGTTAGTATTAGTATCTGGTCCCATAGCCTAAGCATGTCGACTTCCTTTCTAGAGCTCTGAGCATTACACTGCCCACATCCAGGAGCAATAGAACTCCTGATGCAAACGTTTGTTTGTCCATTAGCCACAGTACATCTATCGCCATTGGTACATTCTGTGGCTCATTTTGCCTGCAGAGTTTACATGCTGTTCTGGAGAATTCAGATAAAGCTGAATCCAGTTGGTATGTTTAGAAGTTTATTCTCACTCTCTTCAAGCCTGGGTTTGGATCCTACCTCAAAATGACTATATGAAAGTGATTTTCTCAGGGAGTGAGACACTCTCTTAGCTTTGGGCTGCTCATTTATAAAGCCATAATAATGAAGATAACAGTAATAATTCATTTATAAGTGATATATTTCATAAGATTTATGTCTTATCTAATAAAGAGGGAATATGCTCATTGTATATCCTGCCCTCAAAGATGGCTGTGCCCACAGCCAATGAGGGAATATGCTAATTAACTGCCATGCCCCCCAAAATGGCGGTGCCCAGAGCCACAAGATGGCGGTGCCCAGTCCCCTCAGCCCTGCCACTCAGGACCGGCCCGAGGTACAGGCAAGTCTCGGATGGCAGCTGCCCAGCTGCTCAGGGCTGCCTGAGGCTCAAGTAACCAGGGCCAGCTGAGGCTTGCTCTCAGGGCAGTGCCAGCAGCAGAGATGTGAAGGGGCATTGCCTTCCCCTGATCACTAGGTCGCCTCCCACCCCTGAGGGCTCCTGGACTGGAAGAGGGAACAGGCTGGGCTGCGGGACGCCCTTCCAGTACACTATTTTCATGCACTAGGCTACTAGTAAAAGATAAAAGTTCTGAAAAAACAAAGAGAAAAAATCAAATACCACATATTTCACAGGAATAAATCAACCTGAGTATAAATGGTGGCATGTAGCAAACATCAAATCCTGATAAATTTACTTTGAAATGAAGTTCTGTTTTATAAATGCAATATCATAAAATAAATAGTGCCTATTCTATTTTAGTGAATACTGTTAAACAGAAGCAATCCACAATAGGTGATTTTAAATAAGCATCTGGCACAGGGGTGGGCAAACATTTTTACTCGAGGGCCACAATGGGTTCTTAAACTGGACCGGAGACCCGGAACAAAAGCAACCTAACCATGCTGGCACTCTCATCTTGGGCTGCTGATGAAGGAGCAGAGGAAAGAGCAAGAGAACCCTCTGCTATTTTGGCTCCGCAGGCCGGATAGAATAGCCAAATGTTCGCATCCGGTCCGCAGGCCATAGTTTGCCCTTGGCTGGTCTAGCCAGTACATATGGACAGAGAATATATATCACTAAATATTGCATAACAAGCAGAACAATGCAATCAATGTGGCTGTATATGTGACTTCAATATATACAGACCTATATTTCAGTAAAAACTGGTTTAAAGCATAGAGCCCAATAAATGTAAAGGAATTCCATTATTGTGTTCATTTGTGTTTCTCTGAATATTCCCCAGCAAGTAACAGATACTTAGTCTATTATTAATATATATATTTCAATTAATGTAACTTCATAACACAGACAAAAGAATCATCGAAATGTATCATGAAAGTTTTTATATTTTTCTTAAAACCTAGATTATCATCATCTTCAATATCTGAGAAAGGGAATCTACCAAAGTCTTAAAACCATCATCACTTGATTCCAATTAAAAAACTTAATGTCGGAATTTTCTAGAGAATCCATAAAATGGTTTTTAGAGAAATGTGAGCTTAGAGATATGGGGCTTGATGTTTTCTTTTTCTAAATTGGGCAAGGGCTGTGTATCAGGGTGCTCTCTGTGTTAGGAAAAAAAATAACTGTAAAGATGAAGAGCAACTGTGACTTGGAAAATTCTTATCACATAAAGGATGTAGCCTTTGTGATCCATTTAGGATATATCTTTTAAAGTCTTATTATTATTTTTTAGTAGAAAAAACATTGTCATAGTTTAAAAATCAGAATGAATTGAAACACTGAAAATTCTGTTATTTTCAGTGCCCTAGATCAGTGGTCCGCAAACTGATTAGTCAACAGAGCCAAATATCAACAGTACAATGATTGAGATTTCTTTTGAGAGCCAAATTATTTTTAACTTAAACTATATAGGTAAGTACATTGTTATTAACATAATTAGGGTACTCCTAAGCTGGCCTTTGTTAAAAACCCAAGGGGCCAAAGAGCTGAATGTGGCTCATGAGCCACAGTTTGCCAACCACTGCCCTAGATAATCATCACCTTTCTTAAGATTTTGTATATAAGACACATCATTTCTGAAATACATTTTTAAATGTTTTTATTCCAAACTGTCACATGTCACATTATTCAGACAGGCAATAAAAAAACAGAGGAAATATGACTGTTTTGACACACTGCTTTGGCTAGTGGTGCCCTAATCCAGCCTTACTTTCCTTCCCAGTCTATCAATGTAAGCATTTGCTTAGATCCACATTATTTTGCCCTACTCTGAGCGGATTTCACTCCATGCTCCTTCTGCTTTCATTTAAACTCTTTGGTTCCCTTCAATATTCTATTCCAAACTACAGTTTTTGTTCTTCAGAGCTCTTTATTGCTCTTCTTCTTAATTATTATGTTTTCCCCTCCTTCCTGCTTCTATTTCCCCCTCCCTCCTGGTTCCTGTGGGCATGTGCCCATGAAAGCAATTCTAAATTTTTTACATTTAAATAGTTGCCTCCCTATAGCCCAGTACTCAGCATTCTCTCTCCCTATTTTGCCTGGTCACCTAGTTTGGATAGAAAACTCCAAAGCCACATGAATATTGTTTTGGAACAGCACTCAATTTAAAATACTAAAGTTGAAACCTAGGTGGTGGGAGATTGTTACACACGAGATATCCTGTACATACACATATTGTTAGTTTCCTACATGACCTAGGTTTTCATTCTATTGCTGTTGAAACAATGTCAAGAAGTGTTGATTTTTATTTCAACACGAGTGTTCTTTAACACTCAATATTAGAAAAGGAAGGGCTTAGAGTCCACAACCAATCTAATGTCCTAATGTAGCTAATGAGGAAAAAACAGATATTGTGAGAGTCAATGAATTGTCCCAAGTCACATTGCTAGTAGATGTCAAAATCCAAACTGAAATTAGGTCTGCAGACTTCTAGATCAATATTTCCCCAAGTTATTCTATTCTCTTTTGCCTCTATTGCTAAATTTAGGGGCAAACAAACATCTAATGAGAAACTTTAAAAAGGTTCTTTCCTTACCTGACATGGTCAGAGAAGAAGAGGTGGAAATATCAACTCTAGATTCAGGCGATGAGGTTGTCTCAGTGGCTGAAGCCAAAGAGCACATGTGTCCAGTACGAAAGTCACTGGTCCTACTTGACACTGGTCACTGGTCACAAGTTACTGGTCACTGGTCAGTTGCGATGATCCAAATTTGTTTACAGACAACTCCATGGGCACCCCAAGATTCTACCAGGTGGTGGTAGGTTTGGTGGGAGAATGATGTCACAAGCAGGCAGTTTAAAGGGATGAGAGAGCCAATCAGAAAATCAGATTCCCAACAGAAGACAGGATTGGCTAGAGGGAGCGGTAGGGGAGCTAAACCAACACCTAAATGGCTGAGCTCTTGCGACAGTGTGCTGGTGCACAAGTCAGTTGTTCTATACTCGCTTTCCCAGGCTCTTGTGTTAGGGGAATAATTTCAAAGTTTGTTACAGACATTCATGAACATAATTAGCTAGTAATTACTTATATTTCCTATATTATATAAAATATATATATTTCTAATATTGTTAGAATGGAAAGGAACATCCAGGTAGCGCAATTACAGTTGTTCTGAAATCATTAGTGAATTTATGACACCATCTCATTAGTGAATTTACCATGGCTTTTGAGGAGCAAAGGAAAGGATTAAGATCATTTTGTCAGTTGGTTCAAAAGTAAAATGAAATTTCTTGAGTGCATTTTGTGCAGAATTATGGGGTCCACATCTCTTCTCTTGTAATTTCTTCTCCTTGAATCCTACCTTCCCTGGGCTGGGCTGGAACAAGCTAGGTTGACTTGCATCTCCTACCACTCTCATTTTGTCTCCTTCTTCATTGTAGGCATTGTTTGTAGACAAGCTTTGATCCTGCATTCTGACACTCATGGAGGTTACTTTCTGTCCACTTCCAGCAGCAGGGTCTTCTTTGTAGTGTCTGCTGCTTCCCCCAATGGACTCTGCCCGTTACAAGCAACTACCATAGAGCTAGGAGTCAGCTGACTGCAAACCTTTCCTCTTCCAGCCTTTGGTTGCACTTCTTTTGCCCATAATGTGCTCCCTCTGGATCCTTTGGCCATATAGGCATCCTGCCATCCTGCTCTATCATAGGTGAGAGGCAGTTATGATATTTTCCTTTATCCTTCTCTCATAAAGTGCATCCAGTGTGGCAGTTATTGCAGTCTCCTCCCCCTTTGCAAACAGCCGCTGTAGAATTTTGAGCCTCTAGGATTCTCTGTCTGCCATGCTGGGGTGCAAGGCCAGGCAAAAGTGAGGAGGAGAATGGTTAGAGAAACACAAGTCCATTCTAAGAGAATAGGGGACAGGCTGAGTGAAATTGTAGAAAATAAAAGATATTCATGTGGATATTTTAGGTTCTGTGAAAAATAAGTTGCCACATTTTAGTCTCATTTTGTATTAATAAAGTAGACATATCTAGTCCAGCCAATGCAAAAAATATTGCTCACTGTCTATTTTATTTTATTTTATTTTATTTGAATGATCTTATTTCAATTTTATTAATTCATTTTCTTTTTTTCCACCACCATTTTTTTAAATTAAGGTATTATATGTGTACATTGCTTACCATTGCCCCCCCCCCACCCCCCGCTTGACCTCCCATACACGCTCTCCCTCCCCAGAGGTTTGTATCCATTGGTTGTACTTATATGCATGCATATCAGTCCTTCGGTTGATCTGTTATCTCCCCCAGATCTCCCTATCCTCCCCGCTGTCATTTGACAGTCTGCTTGTTTCTTTACTGTCACTATATCTATCTTTCTGTTCATTAGTTTATAATATTCTTTATTATCCATAAATGAGTGAGGACTTGTGGTGTTTCTCTTTCATTGACTGGCTTATTTCATTCAGCATGATGTTCTCCAATTCGATCCAGGTTGCTGCTAATGATGAGAATTCTTTTTTATGGAAGCATAGTATTCCATTGTGTCGATGTACCATAGTTTTCTGCTACAATCATCTCCTGATGCGCACCTAGCCTGTTTCCTAATCCAAGTTATTGTAAATTGTGCTGCTATGAACATAGGGGCTCCCCCTGGTTCCACCGCTCCCTCAGGGGACAAGGCTATCCCGGGGCACAGGGCTCCCCTGGGTCTCACCCCTCACCCAGGGCACAAAGCTCTCCCCGGGCACAGAGCTCACCCTGGTTCCACCACTCCCCCGGGGCACAAGGCTTCCCCGGGTCCCACTGCTCCCCCGGGAGCACGAGGCTCTCCATGGCACACAGCTTCCCAGGGTCCCACCCCCCCCCTCCCCCAGGTCACACGACTCCCCCTTATCCCACCGCTCCCCAGGGGCACAAGGCTCTCCGTGGCACACAGCTTCCCAGGGTCCCACTGCGCCCCAGATCACTGGACATTTTAATCTTAAATATAGTTCCATTTTTTTATGTCATATGACCTCATTTATTTAAGATTTATTTAAGTCATTTGTGTGTTTTCAGAAGACAGATTGTGTTTTTTATTTTCATTTTTTAAATTTAATAAATCTTTATTGTTCCAATTATTACAATTGTTCCTCTTTTTCCCCTGCATAGCTCCCCTCCTCCCAGTTCCCAACCCACCCTCTGCCCTTACTTCCCCCCAAACTGTCCTCATCCATAGGTGTGCTTTTTCTCCAGTCGATTCCTGCACTCCCTATGCTCCTTTCCCTCTGAGAATTACCAGTCCACTCCCTTTCTGTGCCCCTGATCCTATTATATTCACCAGTTTATTCTGTTCATCAGATTTTTTATTCACTTGATTTTTAGATTCACTTGTTGCTAGACATGTATTTGTTGTTTATAATTTTTTTCTTTACCTTTTTCTTCTTCATCCTCTGCTTAAAGAATATCTTTCAACATTTCATATAATACTGATTTGTGGTGATGAACTCCTTTAGATTTTTCATATCTGTGAAGCTCTTTATCTTCCCTTTAATTCTGAATGATAGCTTTGCTAGGTAGACTAATCTTGGTTGTAGTTTCTTGCTATTCATCATTTTGAATATTTCTTGCTACTCCCGTCTGGCCTGCATAGTTTCTGTTGAGAAATCAGCTGACAATCATATGAGTGCTCCTTTGTAGGTAATTAACTGTTTTTCTATTGCTGCTTTTAATATTCTCTCTTGGTCTTTTGCTCTTTGCATTTTAATTATGATGTGTCTTGGTGTGGTCCTCTTTTCATTCCTTTTGTTTGGGCTTCTGTGCACTTCCTGGACTTGTAAGTCCATTTCTTTGACCAAGTGCGGGAAGTTTTCTGTCATTATGTCTTCAAATAGGTTTTCAGTATCTTGCTCTCTCTCTTTTTCTGGCATCCCCATAATTCTGATGTTGGTATGCTTGAGGTTGTCCCAAGAGCTCCTTACACTATCTTCAAATTTTTGTATTCTTTTTTCTTTTTGTTTTTTGGCCTGAGTGTTTTTTCTTCTTTGTATTTCAAATCTTTGACTTTATTCTTGCAGTCCTCCAGTCTGTTATTAGTCAGTGTGTGTTTAATTTCTAGTTTGTCCTTTTTCATATCCTTTAGGGTCTTGCTAAATTTATTGGCCGTTTCTGTTAAATTCTTGAATAACGTTATAACCATGGTTTTGAACTCTACAATCCAGTTGTTTGTTTTTCTCCATTTCTTCTGTTTGTGATCTGTTTCTTTGTCTTCACATTTTTGCTGCTTTCCTGAGTTGATAGAGTGTCTTTGTGTCCTGGGTGTCCTCCAGGGCACAGTGGCTCAGCCTCCCCAGTTACCTGAGGTGGACGTGGACACTCTTGGTGCACCCCTTTGTGGACTGTGTGCTCAGCCTTGTTGTAGTTAAGTCTTCATTGTTGTTGTTATCACTGGGAGTTATTGACCTCCAGACCAATTGGTTGTGAGGATCAGCTGTGTCTATGCTGGGAGAACTTCTGTGCTGGGGACACTCTTAAGAGAGAAGACTTGCAAAATTGCAAATGCTTTGTACTCAGCTTGGATGGGGTGGGGTTTCAGGGCATAGCAGACAGCCTTGATTTCTCATCAGCTCTGTCCGATGAGGCCCCTGGGTCTCGATGTCCCTTGGTAATCAGTGCAAGCACCCCTGGGAGAAAGGCGCTTTTGAGCTTTATCCGCTGCTAGAGAGTCCAATTTCTCCCCGAAAGAGTTGGGGTTTCCAGAAACTTTCCCAGAACTGGAGTTCAGCACAGTCAGGAGTTTCCTTCTCCCTCCTGCTTTAGAAAGCCAGTTACACACTCTGCCACCTGTGCATTCAGCAGTCAATCCTCTCCACTCACGTGCCTCTGGACCCGAGCCTTCTGCAGATTCCGAGTCTCAGGGTGCTTTCTCTTACCCTGATTGTCCAGATTCTCCCTGAATGAGTCTGGTTTCTCAGCATCTCGCCCAGAACTGGTGTTCTGATCAGTTGGGAGCTTTTTGTCTCCCTGTTGCTTTAGAGAGCCAGCTGCCTTTGCACACAGCCCTCTGTCCTCTCCACATGTGAGTCTCTGTACCTCTGCCTTCTGAAGTTCCTCTGATTCTCAATATGCTTTCCTCTTTTCTTCTAGTTGTAGAAGTTCCACGTGGCCAGCTTTCCTGTGGTTTTGGATGGTGTCTGTTTTGAAATTTAGTTGTAGTTTTTATATTGTTGTGCAAGGTAGCAGTTTAGGTGTTTACCTATGCCAGTATTTCCCAAAATATGATACGCATACCCCCAGCGTTACAGGAAGAGTTTGTTTGGGATAAGCGTTGCACTGGAGTTTGGTAGGGATATGCAATGCACCGTGCTTAGCTGCGCCTAATTCTACATTCTCATGACTCAAGTCAAGAAAATCTTATGAGGCATGAGATGGTTGTTGTGCAAATAAATATTATTTATATTATAACTTTTATTCATATTTTCTTATGAATAATTTTATTTTTCATTTATTATTATTTGGTGAATATACCAAAAATAAATAAATAAATAAATATATTTTTATTGTTGTTAAAATACATCCTCTTTTTTTTGACAAGGGGTACTCAGCGTTATGAAAATTATAGAAGGGGTATACATATGTGAAAAGTTTGGGAAACACCGACTATACCAACATCTTGGTTTCTCCCACAGATTGGTTTTATACTTTGTGTCAATGCCCTGGTTTTGTCCACATGTTTTTTCCTAGTCATATTTTTTTTTGTAATTCATCTTTATTGTTGTACTAGAGGAAGAATGCACAAGGATTCCTGCAAGAATGGGCCTACTTTCCTCTGGCTGCCATCATGGCCTTTGATGTGGCCAGAGCTGCCTTTCTACTCAGGCCTGGAGCCTCCTTTCTGCTCTGGTCCGAAGCCAACTTGTTGCCTTCTTATGCTGCCCACTTTCCAGGAGTGGCTGGGTTGGTGTGGGATGCCTGTGTCATTGCCATGTGCTCTCAGTGCCTGCTTATGTAAATTAAACCACTATGAATGTTGATGGTTTTATTTGCATACTGACTACTGCTTGGCTGGTGAGCTTCATGAAGATATGATCAATTAGCATGTTACTCTTTTATTAGGTAGATTAGAGATGTCCCCTTAATTTTCTGTTTTTGTTTCCCACCCACCCCCCATTGAACCCCTATATCTCAACCATGCTGTCCCCCCTTCTACCTTCACCACTACATTTTCCATGGCCATGGGCTATGCATATATGCATACAAGTTCTCCTGTTAATCATTCCACACACCCCTACCCCCATTTCCACCTTTCCTCTGAAATTTGTCAGTCTGTTCCATGCTTCTGTGTCTCTAAATCTATTTTGCTGATCAACTTCTTTTGTTCATCAGATTCCACATAAGAATGAGATTACACTTGTCTTATTCTGGCTTATTTAGCTTAGCATAATACTCTCCATGTCTATCTATGCTTTGCAAATGGTATGAGTTAGTTCTCTTTTTACAGCCACATAGTATTTGATTGTGTAAATGTACCATAGCTGTTTTATCCACTCATCTGCTCATGGGGCCTTGGGCTCTTTTCCAAATCTTAGCTATTTTAATTTGTACTGCTTTGAACATAGGGGTGCATATATCCTTTCTGACTGGTGTGTCTGGTATCCTAGGATATATTCCTGAAAGTGGGATTATTAGGTCAATTGGGAGTTCCATTTGTTTTTAGGAGTATCTCTACTATGTTTTACAGTAGCGGTACCAGTCTGTATTCCAGCAGCACCCTATTCTTTTTTAAAAAAATATATTTTTTGATATTTTACAGAGAGAAAGGGAGAGAGGTAGAGAGCTAGAAACATCGATGAGAGAGAATGATCGACCAGCACACCCCCTACCAGGATGTGCCCGCAACCAATATACATACCCTTGACCGAATCAAACCCAGGACCTTTCAGTCTAAAGGCCTATGCTCTACCACTTAGCCAAACCGGTTTCTGCCAGAACCCTATTCTTATCTTTAAAGATTCCACCATGGAAAGACATGATGCATATTCTTCCCTGGATTAATTTTTCTTAAAGCATCATGAACTAGCTTGTTAGGATTGATTTTGTGGAGAAACTTAAAAAGGGGTCTGTGAAAAAGGAAATTGTATTGAGTTATGCTCTCTGCACACAAGCATAAGGAACAGATGTGTGTAGTCAGCCGGACGTAGCCAGGTTTGCCTCTTATTTTTCCCTCTGCTTTGTGCTTTTCTCACTAACTCTCTTGTAACTGAGGGAAGTCAGAGCTGAGTTGCTAATCTAGTCTTTTACATGGGGGATAGAGAGAAGGGGGGGTGGCAAAACTAGGTACAAAGTTTATTGAATGGAAAATAATTCAATCATGTATAAATAATCCTACAATTACAAAGTCTGTGTTTCCATACTCTCAACTGGAAACCTACTTTGCCCCATGTTGTCTATGGAGTAAGCTGGTTTGGGGGAAGAAATCTATGGATCTAGTACCTTCTCTTGATTGTAAGCTTTTAGGGTGCCTGGATCAATATCCCTGGGATATTTTATTACCATTGGGTATGAAGTATGTGATCTAAGAGGCCGAAAGTCTACAAGATGATAGCTCCTATACATGGAATCTACAAGGAAACATATTTCATGTATAGGCCAACTTTTCCTCTTATGAGACAAGAGTTATTTTTCAAACATGGTGCATTGTTACCTGAAAGAAATCGTGAGAAGTATTTCAGTGTAGAGATGTGACTGAAACTTATGAAAATTTTCAAGGCTTCCCCCATGGATTCTTGCATTAATTTCTAAATTCCTGATACTAATATGTAAATGAGATTATCACTATGAGCTAAATATCTCCAGTCTAGACCAATCTCTCCTTTTTCTGTGTTCCCATGGAAATCAAGAAAATCCCTAGCTACTGCAGTTAGGCGGGCTGTCAACTGCGACCCAGTATGCCGGCCAATTGCTCTTGCCAGTGGGCATGGATGCTTCCAAGGATTTTCCTTTTGGGCATTACACAGTTGATGTAGGTGTTTAGACAGGGCAACATGTGCAGCCGGGGATCATGCAGGAGACCTTAGCTTGCCCTTAAAGTTAATGTTTAGGCTTCGTCTGATGTTTGATTTCATGCCCCAGTAACCTCTGTATGCTGTGCTCTGAAAGCCAGTTGGTCACCTATGGGCAATTGAAAATAATGAAGATTTTGGAGACAGGCCTCAAATAGAGGCTTTACTCTACTGTATGCAATATGACCTCAGCCCATTGGTGAGCCTCTCGGGTAATGTGACACAGGGATACTGGCCTTTTGTGTTGTGAAGATTACCTGAAGTGGTATATTGGGCCTGAGCTTAGGTGTGGAGTAAATGATAATTTATTTCCCACGTCCTGTTTTGCTTGGGTCTCCAACAGCAGACATTCACTTCTGTAGCCCCAGTTATCAGCTGCCCCATGATAACTCTAAGCCCTTGCCACTTATCTCCTAGATTACCTCTGATTTATCTCACTTTCCCCAACTATAATCATATATGCACTAGAGGCCCAGTGTACAAGATATGTGCACTGAGGGAGTCCCTCAGCCCAGTAGCCTGCCCCTCTCTCACAGTCTGAGAGCCCTTGGGGATATCCAACTGGTTCAGGGAGCTGGCCTGGGCTGGCAGTCGGACATCCTTAGCACTGCTGGTGAGGTGGGAGAAGCTTCAACCACCGCCACTCCGATGGCTAGCTGTGAGCCTGGCTTCAGGCTAAGCAGGGCTCCCATGTGAGAGCACACTGACCACCAGGGGACAGCTTCTGTGTTGAGTGTCTGCCCTCTGATGGTCAGTGTGCATCATAGCAATTGTTCAGTCAATTTGCATATTAGCCTTGTATGCTATAGGATAAGGCAACCCAAACCTATAGGAAATGTGTCCTGATCTGTTTTCTGAAATATTTATCGAGTGGTCATGAGACATAAGGTCAATCTCCTCAAGAGCTTTTTTACATTTCTCCTGGTCAACCTGGTCAACTTCTGCCCTCTTAACTCTATTCAGATTTTCGCGTTTTCATACTAATCTCACATCCTGCTTCTCACTTCTCCCATATATCCACTTCCTGCTTCTCTTTATCAGTCCATAACATCTCTCCCCTTTTGGCCTTTCTGGCCATGGCCCACACTCTTTTTCCCCACAGTGCTTACCACTGGTCCCTCATTCGCCCAACCAACTTTCAATTATTTCCTTATCGTGCAGCCTAAGATCTCCATACCCACCAAAGAAAGAGCACAGTTAACAGCATCTCAAAACTCAAAATGCATCTTTATTACTAAATGATAATTTATAATATTTATTCAGTTTTACTAAGTTAAAAATATATCAAGATT
Organism: Vespertilio murinus; assembly: GCA_963924515.1. Classification (NCBI taxonomy): domain Eukaryota; kingdom Metazoa; phylum Chordata; class Mammalia; order Chiroptera; family Vespertilionidae; genus Vespertilio; species Vespertilio murinus. The sequence continues at coordinate 129,058,565 of OZ004705.1, read as the reverse complement.
GAGAAATTCATATCTACCTATCTATAGATCTATCAATATATCAATATATCTATCTATCTATGGAAAAACAACAGGTACCCAAAGTGGCACCAACACTCCCAGCATCACTTACATCACATAGCCATAGTACAGAGAAATGTCCATTTCTTTTTCCCTTTCAATGAAATGCTGCATTTCGCCCAGTTTAGCAGCATTCTGACGCTCTAGTTGAGCCTTCCTCTTCATGGCCTCTCGATCTGGCCTCTGCTCATTTGTGATGGGTGTTGACATTACTGGCCCCAGAACCTCAGATTTCCTCCATGGAATTGATTGGAGGGCAAAATCCTGGAGAAGACAGTGGTTGTGAGGCTTGAGCGGGGTACTCGGCTGGCTCACAGCAGTGTGAACAGGCTCCCGCTGGAAACAAGCATGAGATGATGTTTTGTAGGGTGCAGGCCTAGAAGCAAGACGCTGAGGGACACTAGGCTGGTCATGGTTGTTCAAACCTGGTCTGGCTGAGTTGGTAGACATTGGCTGAGCTGATCTGACAGAACCTGTCATAGATGCAGGAGTAGGCTGGGATGAAGTGACTTCAGCAGGCTTGGCAGGGTTGGTCACAGCAGATTGACGAGATGCCTGAGTCTGTGGCCTGCGAGGAACACGTCTAGCTTGAGGCTTGTCCACGGTTGGAAAAACCAATGGCACCAACTTGACCTTCCCGGGAGATGGCAGCTGGTCCTGGGATGAAGATGAAGACCCTTTGTCAGTACCTCCATGTGGCTTCTGGCATTTGACTTGAGTTATCTCAGGACGTTTGGCCTCCCCCGGAGAATCCCGCCACCTTTTGATAGGTGGTCGTGGCTGGGGGCCTTTGGGGTTGCTTAAGTTTCCCTGGGCCCGTGAGGAAGACAGGTCAGCTTTTTTATCACTTTTCTTGCCCAGTGCATGGAAAACCTGCACAGACTCCAGCAAGTGCATACCGAGGTCGCTGCGAGGCTTTTTGATGGCCTCTTGTGGCAGCTCAGGGTGACTTTTCCTCCTCTTTAACTTGGGAATGGCTGGCTTCTCCTCTGCCTTAACTTTGTTCCCCGACTGCTTCCTCTCCTCAGCTCTCTTGGAGTAATTTTCTTTGTTTCTTTTGGTGTTTTCCTGCCCTTGGCTTTTAGATTTATTTGTCTTGCTGGGTGCAGCTTTCTCAGGTTTGCTGTTAGAATGTTTGGTTATATTTGCAGGAGCCTTGCCACCAGGTGCAGCATTGCAAAGAACTACTTCTCCCACAAACTCACAATCTGGGCTCTTGGGCTTGATCTTGGCCTTGGGAGCATCACTGATAGGCTGAGAGGATTTATGTTTGATCTTCCTGCCTTGATCAGAACAAGCCTTTCTGACCCTTGACTTTTTTTGCACCTCTTGCAACATGAGGCCTCTGGTGGCTTTGGTTTTGTTCACCTTGGAACCTTGGGGCTGATCAAGGTCATCCAAGGAAGTTAAGACCTGTGGAAGTTGAATACCCTTCACCAGTGTAGAAATGTCTGCCAAACTATCATTAGATTCAGTCCCATTTTCAAGAGTCCCTTGGTCCTTACCACTCAGCCTATTCTTTCCCAAACCAGAGTTGTGACCACCAGGCTGCTTCTGTGGGTCAATCGGATCAATGCAGGCCAGGACCTGAGGAATGCCAGGTATTTCTAAATGGAGCACTGGAGAAGCTTGGTTTTCTCTTGGGATCTGGCAGTCATTCAGATGTTTGGAAAGCGCGGTTTTAATATATTCCACATTCTTATTCTCTTTCTGCTCCTGCCTTGGAGCTGGAGGCAGTGCCAGGAGATTACTACCACTCTGAACTAGAGATGGCATTGCTATGTCCCCGCTCTGAGGTGGTGGGTAACTCTTAAGTACCTGGATATGTGTGTTACTGCAGGACTTGAGGAATTCTGGAGGTGGCAGATAAAATATTTGGCCTGGAAGTTGCAATGCCTGGGAAGTCTCCATCACTACAATGGAATCAAGGGGAAGTCAGTCAGTCCCTGTTAATAAGATGCTCCCCCAGGACCACCAATGAAGCAGTCATGTGCCTTCCAGCAATGGGAAAGGCATTCCTACAAGCTCTTTTGCAGGATCATGAACAGCGACGTGTGCTAGGACATAAAAGGAAACTGTTCTGTTTCTTAATGGTGACCCTTCAGTGTCATTTCTTCATTATTTTCTTTGCATTTCACAAAGTTGTTAGAAGTCAAAAAAAAAAATACAAGTGATTTTTCAAATAAGTTTCCCACTCTCATATGTAACCCATTTAATTCTCTCAACTTTCCTGAGTGAATAAATACACTTCCCACCATGGACTAAGACAGGGAATGGGGCTCTTCCTGGTGAAGTATATAAGCAAGGGGAGACCATAGCCCACTTGCTTTGGACAAGATGTTGGGACATGAGTTCCTACCTCCAGGTGTCAACTAAGGAATGTTAAACAGACACTGGCACCATAATGTTCTGAAATGTCTTAGAAAGAGACAAAGGCAATAAATTAAGAGAGGTTATTTCAGGGGGACTCATCAGGTAGGGCAGTGGGAGGTGTGGTGTCCCTTGGTATGCTCTTGATTTCTCCTACATTTTGCATCCAAGGCCGCTACAGTGCCCCACCTCCACCTCTCTAAGGTGTCCTCATGAAGAGTCTGACAGTGGAGGGCACTGACTGTGGGTTGCACTGGTTAAAGTCACAGGACTTATATACAAGTTGTCCGAGGACCCACCACTTCCCAACTGCAGGCTGACCCTATTTTGAATGCTACCTTATTCCTCTTCCTTGTTGCTGTTTGTACTCACCTTGGACGCCTGTCCTTGTGATGGGTTGAGGAGGCACAGAGCAGCAGATTCCAGAGGTGGAGACTGATGCTATCACATTTGTGGGCTGGGCCTCCTTTCGCACCATGACCATCCCTGGGCCAGCGGCAGAGGCCCTGATCTCTGTGTAACATACAGAGCCATAGGACTGCAGGTAGGGGCCACTTTCTGCACAAAGCCGAGGGCCCTGATTATAGTTACACAGGTGGCTTCCCTCCTGGTAGGGAAGTGGCAAGCTATGGCCCTGATTTGGAATGTGAGATGGTGCCTCCTGAGCAAGGCTGTCAGAAAGTGGTGGATGCAGAGGAGCCATATTATGGATATCTGAGGTTTGGTCACACTGGGACGCCAGAGACATGGAGGAGACAGCTGTGTCCTGGTCAATGACAGTCATAGTGAAGTCTCTGAGTGATGGTGACTTGTTTTCAATGCCTTTAATGTTCTTTAAGACTCACTATTAAAAAAGGAAGGGGTTAGAATCCACAACCAATATAATGTCCTAATGTAGCTAATGAGGAAAAAACAGATATTGTGAGAGTCAATGAATTGTCCAAAGTCACATTGCTAGTAGATGTCAAAATCCAAACTGAAATTAGGTCTGCAGACTTCTAGATCAATATTTCCCCAAGTTATTCTGTTCTCTTTTGCCTCTATTGCTAAATTTAGGGGCAAACAAACATCTAATGAGAAACTTTAAAAAGGTTCTTTCCTTACCTGACATGGTCAGAGAAGAAGAGGTGGAAATATCAACTCTAGATGCAGGGGATGAGGTTGTCTCAGTGGCTGAAGCCAAAGAGCACATGTGTCCAGTATGAAAGTCACTGGTCCTACTGGACACTGGTCTCTGGTCACCAGTTACTGGTCACTGGTCAGTTGCGATGATCCAAATTTGTTTACAGACAACTCCAGGGGCACCCCAAGATTCTACCAGGTGGTGGTAGGTTTGGTGGGAGAATGATGTCACAAGCAGGCAGTTCAAAGGGATGAGAGAGCCAATCAGGAGGTCAGATTCCCAACAGAAGACAGGATTGGCTAGAAGGAGTGGTAGGAGAGCTAAACCAACACCTAAATGGCTAAGCTCTTGGGACAGATGTGATGGTGCCCAAGACAGTTGTTCTATACTCGCTTTCCCAGGCTCATGTGTTAGGGGAATAATTTCACAGTTTGTTACAGACATTCATGAATACAATTATCTAGTAGTTACTTATATTCCCTATATTATATAATATATATATTATTGTTAGATTGGAAAGGAACATCTAGGTAGCACAATTACAGTTCTTCTGAAATCATTAGTGAATTTATGACACCATCTCATTAGTGAATTTACCATGGCTTTTGAGGAGCAAAGGAAAGGATTAAGATCATTTTGTCAGTTGGTTCAAAAGTAAAATGAAATTTCTTGAGTGCATGTTGTGCAGAATTATGTGGTCCACAGCTCTGCTCTTGTAGTTTCTTCTCCTTGAATCGTACCTTCCATGGGCTGGGCTGGAACAAGCTAGGTTGACTTGCATCTCCTACCACTCTCATTTTGTCTCCTTCTTCATTGTAGGCATTGTTTGTAGACAAGCTTTGATATTGCATTCTGACACTCATGGAGGTTACTTTCTGTCCAAAATCTTAGCTATTTTAATTTGTGCTGCTTTGAACATAGGTGTGCATATATAATTTCTGATTGTTGTTTCTGGTATCTTAGGATATATTCTTGGAAGTGGGATCATTAGATCAATTGAGACTTCCATTATTTTTTAGGAGACTCTTTACTGTTTATTACAGTGGTGATACCAGTCTGCATTCCCAGCAGCACCCTATTCTTATCTTTAAAGATTCCACCATGGAAAGACATAATGCATATTCTTCCCTTGATTAATTTTTCTTAAAGCATCATGAACTAGCTTGTTAGGATTGATTTTGTGGAGAAGCTTAAAAAGGGGTCTGTGAAAAAGGACATTGTAGTGAGTTATGCTCTGCACACAAGCATAAGGAACAGATGTGTGTAGTCAGCCGGACATAGCCAGGTTTGCCTCTTTTTCCTCCCTGGTTTGTGCTTTACTCACTAACTCTCTTGTGACTGTGGGATGTCAAGGCTGAGTTGCTAATCCAGTCTTCTACATGGGGGATAGATAGAAAAGGGGGGCAAAACTAGGTATAAAGTTTATTGAATGGAAAATAATTCAATCATGTATAAATAGTCATACAACTGTAAAGTCTGTGTTTCCATACTCTCAACTGGAAACCTACTTTGCCCCATGTTGTCCCATGGAGTAAGCTGGTTTGGGAAAAGAAGTCTATGGATCTAGACTTCATTGTAAGCTTTTAGGGTGCCTGGATCAATCTCCCTGGGATATTTTATTACCATTGGGTATGAAGTATGTGATCCAAGAGGCCGAAAGTCCACAAGAAGATAGCTCCTATAGATGGAATCTCCAAGGAGACATATTTCACTTATAGGCCAACTTTTCCTCTTATGACATAAGAGTTTTTTTTTTTTCAAAGATGGTGCATTCTTACCTGAAAGAAATTGGAGAAGTGTTGCAGTGTAGAGATGTGACTGAAACTTATAAAATTCTTCAAGCTTTTCCCCATGGATTCTTGCATTAATTTCTAAATTCCTGATACTAGTATGTAAATGAGACTATCACTATGAGCCAAATATCTCCAGTGAAGACCAATCTCTCCTTTTTCTGTGTTCCCAGGGAAATCAAGGGAATCCCTAGCTACTGCAGTTAGGGGGCCTGTCACCTGCGACCCAGTATGCCTGCCTATTGCTCTTGCCAGTGGGCATGGATGCTTCCAAGGATTTCCTTTTTTTGTCTTTGCTCAGTTGATGGTGGTGCTTAGACAAGGCAGGATGTGCATCCTGGGATTATGCAGGAGACCTTAGCTTGCCCTTAAAGTTAATGTTTAGGATTCATCTGATGTTTGATCTCATGCCCCAGTAACCTCTGAATGGTGTGCTCTGAAATCCAGTTGGCCACCTATGGACACCTACAAATAATGAAGACTTTGGAGACAGGCCTCAAATGGAGGCTTTACTCTACTGCATGCAATATGACCTCATCCCATTGGTGAACCTCTCAGGTAATGTGACACAGGGATACTGGCCTTTTGTGTTGTGAACACTAACTGAAGTGGTATATTGGATCTGGGCTTAGGTGTGGAGTAAATAATCATTTATTTCCCACATCCTGTTCTGGTTGGTCCTCCCACTGCAGACATTCACTTCTGTAGCCCCAGTTATCAGCTGCCCCATGATAACTCTAAGCCCTTGACACTTGTCTCATAGATTCCTCTGATTTATCTCACTTTCTCCAACTATAATCATATGTGCACTAGAGCCCCAGTGTACGAGATATGTGCACTGAGGGGGTCCCTCAGCCCAGTAGCCTGCCCCTCTCTCACAGAAAGTCCTAGGGGATATCCAACTTGCTTAGGGAGCTGGCCTGGGCTGGCAGTCGGACATCCTTAGCACTGCTGGTGAGGTGGGAGAAGCGTCCACCAACGCCACTCCGATGGCTAGCTGTGAGCATGGCTTCTGGCAGAGCAGGGCTCCCCTCTGGGAGCACACTGCCCTCCAGGGGACAGCTTCTGTGTTGAGTGTCTGCCTTCTGATGGTCAGTGTGCTTCATAGCAACCGTTCAGTCAATTTGCATATTAGCCTTGTATTCTGTAGGATAAGGCAACCCAAACCTATAGGAAAAGTGTCCTGATCTGTTTTCTGAAATATTTATCGAGTGGTCATGAGACATAAGGTCAATCTCCTCAAGAGCTTTTTTACATTTCTCCTGGTCAACCTGGTCAACTTCTGCCCTCTTAACTCTATTCAGATATTCCTCTTTTCATACTAATCCCATATTCTGTTTCTCACTTCTCCCATATATCCACTTCCTGCTTCTCTTTATCAGTCCATAACATCTCTCCCCTTTTGGTCTTTCTGGCCATGGACCACACTCTTTTTCCCCACAGTGCTTACCCCTTGTAACTCATTTGCCCATCCAACTCTCAGTTCTTTTCTTATCATGCAGCCTTTGATCTCCATACCCACCAAAGAAAGAGCACAGTTAAAAGCATCTCAAAACTCAAAATGCTTCTTTATTACTAAATGCTAATTTATAATATTTATTCAGTTTTATTAAGTTAAAAATATATCAAGATTGAGAAATTCATATCTACCTATCTATAGATCTATCAATATATCAATATATCAATATATCTATCTATCTATGGAAAAACAACAGGTACCCAAAGTGGCACCAACACTCCCAGCATCACTTACATCACATAGCCATAGTACAGAGAAATGTCCATTTCTTTTTCCCTTTCAATGAAATGCTGCATTTCCCCCAGTTTAGCAGCATTCTGACGCTCTAGTTGAGCCTTCCTCTTCATGGCCTCTCGATCTGACCTCTGCTCATTTGTGATGGGTGTTGACATTATAGGCCCCAGAACCTCAGATTTCCTCCATGGAATTGGTTGGAGGGCAAAATCCTGGAGAAGATAGTGGTTGTAAGGCTTGAGCGGGGTACTCGGCTGGCTCACAGCAGTGTGAACAGGCTCCCGCTGGAAACAAGCATGAGATGATGTTTTGTAGGGTGCAGGCCTAGAAGCAAGAGGCTGAGGGACACTAGGCTGGTCACGGTTGTTCAAACCTGGTCTGGCTGAGTTGGTAGACATTGGCTGAGCTGATCTGACAGAGCCTGTCATAGATGCAGGAGTAGGCTGGGATGAAGTGACTGCAGCAGGCTTGGCAGGGTTGGTCACAGCAGATTGACGAGATGCCTGAGTCTGTGGCCTGCGAGGAACACGTCTAGCTTGAGGTTTGTCCATGGTTGGAAAAACCAATGGCACCAACTTGACCTTCCCGGGAGATGGCAGCTGGTCCTGGGATGGAGATGAAGACCCTTTGTCAGTACCTCCATGTGGCTTCTGGCATTTGACTTGAGTTATCTCAGGACGTTTGGCCTCCCCCAGAGAATCCCGCCACCTTTTGATAGCTGGTAGTGGCTGGGGGCCTTTGGGGTTGCTTAAGTTTCCCTGGGCCCGTGAGGAAGACAGGTCCGCTTTTTTATCACTTTTCTTGCCCAGTGCATGGAAAACCTGCACAGACTCCAGCAAGTGCATACCGAGGTCGCTGCGAGGCTTTTTGATGGCCTCTTGTGGCAGCTCAGGGTGACTTTTCCTCCTCTTTAACTTGGGAATGGCTGGCTTCTCCTCTGCCTTAACTTTGTTCCCTGACTGCTTCCTCTCCTCAGCTCTCTTGGAGTAATTTTCTTTGTTTCTTTTTGTGTTTTCCTGCCAATGGCTTTTATTTTTATTTGTCTTGCTGGGTACAGCTTTCTCAGGTTTGCTGTTAGAATGTTTGTTCATATTTGCAGGAGCATTGCCACCAGGTGCAACATTGGAAAGAACTACTTCTCCCACAAACTCACAATCTGGGCTCTTGGGCTTGATCTTGGCCTTGGGAGCATCACTGATAGGCTCAGAGGATTTATGTTTGATCTTCCTGCCTTGATCAGAGCAAGCCTTTTTGTCCCTTGCCTTTTTTTGCACCTCTTGCAACATGAGCCCTCTGGTGGCTTTGGTTTTTTTCACCTTGGAACCTTGGGGCTGATCAAGGTCATCCAAGGAAGTTAAGACCTGTGGAAGTTGAATACCATTCACCAGTGTAGCAATGTCTGCCAAACTATCATTAGATTCAGTCCCATTTTCAACAGTCCCTTTGTCCTTACCACTCAGGCTATTCTTTGCCAAACCAGAGTTGTCACCACCAGCCTGCTTCTGTTGGTCAGTTGGATCAATGCAGGCCAGGACCTGAGCAATGCCAGGTATTTCTAAATGGAGCACTGGAGAAGCTTGGTTTTCTCTTGGGATCTGGCAGTCATTCAGATGTTTGGAAACCGTCGTTTTAATATTTTCCACATTCTCATTCTCTTTCTGTTCCTGCCTTGGGGCTGGAGGTAATGCTAGGAGATTACTAGCACTCTGCACTAGAGATGACATTGCTATGTCCCCAATCTGAGGTGGTGGGTAACTCTCAAGTACCTGGATATGTGTGTTACTGCAGGACTTGAGGAATTCTGGAGGTGGCAGATAAAATATTTGGCCTGGAAGTTGCAATGCCTGGGAAGTCTCCATCTCTACAATGGAATCAAGGGGAAGTCAGTCAGTCCCTGTTAATAAGATGCTCCCCCAGCCCCACCAATGAAGCAGTCATGTGCCTTCCAACAATGGGAAAGGCATTCCTACAAGCTCTTTTGCAGGATCATGAACAGCGCCGTGTGCTAGGAGATAAAAGGCAACTGTTCTGTTTCTTAATGGTGACCATTAAATGTCATTTTTTCATTATTTTCTTTGCATCTCACAGGGTTGTTAGAAGTCAAATAAGAAATAAAAGTGATTTTTCAAATATGTTTCCCAGTCTCATATTTAATTAACCCATTTAATTCTCTCAAACTTTCCTGAGTGAATAAATACACTTCCCACCAAGGACTAAGACAGGGAATGGGGCTCCTCCTGGTGAAGTCTATAAGCAAGGGGAGACCATACCCTGCTTGCTTTGGACAAGATGTTGGGACATGAGGTCCTACCTCCAGGTGTCAACTAAGGAAGGTTAAACAGACACTGTCACAATAATTTTCCAAAATATCTTAGAAAGAGAAAAAGGCAATAAATTAAGAGAAGTTATTTCAGGGGGACTCATCAGGTAGGGCAGTGGGAGGTGTGGTGTCCCTTGGTATGCTCTTCATTTCTCCTACATTTTGCATCCAAGGCCGCTACAGCACCCCACCTCCACCTCTATCAAGTGTCCTCATGAAGAGTCTGACAGTGGAGGGCACAGACTCTGGGTTGCACATGCAGTGCAACCTGGTTAAAGTCACAGGACTTATATACTCCTTGTCCGAGGACCCACCACTTGCTAACTGCAGGCTGACCCTGGTTTTGAATTCTCCCTTATTCCTCTTCCTTGTGGCTGTTTGTACTCACCTTGGACGCATGTCCTTGTGATGGGTTGAGGAGGCACAGAGCAGCAGATTCCAGAGGTGGAGACTGGTGGTATCACATATTTGGGCTGGGCCTCTTTTCGCACCATGACCTTCACTGGGCCAGGGGCACAGGCCCTGCTCTCTGTGTAAGACACAGAGCCATAGGACTGCAGGTAGGGGCCACTTTCTGTACAAAGCAGAGGGCCCTGATTATAATAACACACCTGGCTTCCCTCCTGGTAGGGAAGTGGCAGGCTATGGCCCTGATTTGGAATGTGAGATGGTGCCTGCTGAGCAAAGCTGACAGAAAGTGTTGGATACAGAGGGGCCATCTTATGGATATCTGCGGTGTTTTCACACTGGGACACCAGAGACATGAAGGAGACAGCTGTGTCCTGCTCAGTGACAGTCACAGTGAAGTCTCTGAGTGATGGTGACTTGTTTTCAATGCCTCCTGTGAGAGCCCACTCAGAAACCCCAGGATTGGAAGCAGCTGGAACTCCAGATAACACGGTTGTGCTAGAATGTTGGTAAAAGTAGGCACCACCCATGAGAGGTTGGAAAGTGGTGCCAGAGGCTGATGGCAGGTGCCATGCTGACGTGATGGCTGGAGCAGAGACTCTGTAGAAATTGCAGACACTTCCTGGTAGGGAGGCTGCATGGCTCTCCACAGGAAGAGAATACTGCAGAGACTTTGAAATTCCAAGGAAAGGTGCATTTTTGAAATTGTCTGTAGGGAATAATAGGATGATGAAAAATATCAAAGAGATTGATAAACAATATGTGTGAATAATAGCATTATTTTAAGATGGTGGCTATCAGAAAGCCGGAAATACCAATACTCACTGCAATATCAAAACTCAAAGTTTATCCTCTCTGTAAATGCTGGTGCTTCCAACTTGGGCAGTAATGTACACAAGACCCAAGTGGTGTGGTTCATTCATTTTTCTCTAGGTAGAAGCAACTGCTCCCTGACCTATCCCGCCCTTGAAACTGCAATAGTATTTATTTGTATGCTCTTTCCTAGAATCATAACATTATAAGAACCAGGAGTCTTAGAGAACCTCTGTCCTGACAATCTCTTTTCACGAGGGAGGAAACTGTGGCTCGGTTCTCTCCCTATATTAGTGTTAGTTCCTGGTCCCATAGCCTAAGCATCCTGACTTCCTTGCCAAGGCTCTGAGCATTACACTGCCAACATCCAGGAGCAATAGACTTCTGATGCAGGTGTTTGTTTGTCCATTAGCAACAGTACATCTATCGGCATTGTTTCTCAGGGAGTAAGAATTCTCTTAGCTTTGGCCTCCTCATTTATAAAGCCATAATAATGAAGATAACAGTAATAATTCATTTATAAGTGATATATTTCATAAGATTTATGTCTTATCTAATAAAGAGGGAATATGCTCATTGTATATCCTGCCCTCAAAGATGGCTGTGCCCACAGCCAATGAGGGAATATGCTAATTAACTGCCATGCCCCCCAAAATGGTGGTACCCAGAGCCACAACATGGCGGTGCCCAGTCCCCTCAGCCCTGCCACTCAGCGCTGGCCCAAGGTACAGGCAAGCCTTGGATGGTAGCTGCCCATCTGTCCAGGGCAGCCTGAGGCTCAAGTAACCAGGGCCAGCTGAGGTTTGCACTGATGGCAGTGGCAGCAGCAGAGGTGTGATGGGACATTGCCTTCCCCTGATCGCTAGGTCTCCTCCCACCCCTGAGGGCTCCTGGACTGTGAGAGGGGACAGGGTAGGCTGAGGGACGCCCTTCCAGTGCATGATTTTCATGCACTAGGCTACTAGTAAAAGATAAAAGTTCTGAAAAAACAAAGCGAAAAATCAAATACCACATATATCATAGGAATAAATCGACTTGAGTATAAATTGTGGCATGTAGCAAACATCAAATCTTAATTTACTTTGAAATGAAGTTCTGTTTTTATAAATGCAATATCATAAAAGTAAATAGTGCCTATTCTATTTTAGTGAATATTGTTAACCAGAAGTAATCCACAATAGGTGATTTTAAATAAGCATCTAGCACAGGGGTGGGCAAACTTTTTGACTCGAGGGCCACAATGGGTTCTTAAACTGGACCGGAGACCCGGAACAAAAGCAACCTAACCATGCTGGCACTCTCATCTTGGGCTTCTGGTAAAGGAGCGGAGGGGAGAGCAAGAGAACCTCCACTCTTTAAGCTCCGCAGGCAGGATAGAACAGCCAAATGGGCTGGATCTGTCCCGCGGGCCGTAGTTTGCCCATGGCTGCTCTAGCTAGTACATATGAACAGAGAAGATATATCACTAAATATTGCATAACTAGCAAAACAATGCACTCATTGTTGCTGTGTATGTGCCTTCAATATATACAGACCAATATTTCAATAAAAACTGGTTCAAAGCAGAGAGCCAAATAAATGTAAAGGAATTCCATTCTTGTGTTCATTTGTGTTTCTCTGAATATTCCCCAGCAAGTAATAGATACTTAGACAATTAGAAATATATATTTCAATTAATGTAACTTCATAACACAGACAAAAGAACCATTGAAATGTATCATGAAGGGTTTTATATTCATATTAAAACCTAGATTATCATCATCTTCAATATCTGGGAAAGGGAATATACCAAAGTCTTAAAACCATCATCACTTGATTCCAATAAAAAAAAATTTAATGTAGGAATTTTCTAGAGAATCCATATAATGGTTTTTAGAGAAATGTGAACTTAGAGATATGGGGCTTGATGTTTTCTTTTTCTCATTAGGTAGCTATGACCTAAAATTGGGCAATGGCTGTGTATCAGGGTGCTCTCTGTGTTAGGAAGAAAATAACTGTAAAGATGAAGTGCAACTCTGACTTGGAACATTCTTATCACATAAAGGATGTAGCCTTTGTGATCCATTTAGGATATATCTTTTAAAGTCTTATTATTATTTTATTAATAGAAAAAACATTGTCAAAGTTTAAAAATCAGAATGAATTGAAACACTGAAAATTCTGTTATTTTCAGTGCCCTAGATCAGTGTTAGGCAAACTGATTAGTCAACAGAGCCAAATATCAACAGTACAATGATTGAAATTTCTTTTGAGAACAAAATTATTTTAAACTTAAACTATATAGGTAGCTACATTGTTATTAACATAATTAGGGTACTTCTAAGCTGGCCTTTGTTACAAACGCAAGGGGCCAAAGAGATGCATGTGGCTCAGGGGCCACAGTTTGCCAACCATTGCCCTAGATAATCATCACCTTTCTTAAGATCTTGTATATAAGAAACATCATTTCTGAAATACATTTTTAAATGTTTTTATTCCAAACTGTCACATGTCACATTGTTCAGACAGGCAATAAAAAAACAGAGGAAATATGACTGTTTTGACACACTGCTTTGGCTAGCGGTGCCCTAGTCCAGCCTTACTTTCCTTCCTAGTCTATCAAGGTAAGCATTTGCTGAGATCCACATTATTTTGCCCTATTCTGAGGGGATTTCACTCCATGCTCCTTCTACTTTCATTTAAACTCTTGGGTTCCCTTCAATATTCTATTCCAAACTGCCCTTTTTGCTCTTGAGAGCTCTTCTTCTTAATTATTATGTTTTCCCCTCCTTCCTGCTTCTATTTTCCCCTCCCTCCTGTTTCCGATAGGCATGTGCCCATGAAAGCAATTCTAAATTTTTTACATTTAAATACTTGCCTCCCTATAGCCCAGTACTCTGCATCCTCTCTCCCTATTTTGTCTGGTCACCTAGTTTGGTAAGAAAACTCCAAAGCCACAAAAAGATTGCTTTTGGAACAGCACTCAATTTAAAATACTAAAGTTGAAACCTTGGGGGTAGGAGATTGTTACACAGGAGATATCCTGTACATACACATAATGCTAGTTTCCTACATGACCTAGGTTTTCATTCTCTTGCTGTTGAAACATTGTCAAGAAGTACTGATTTTTATTTCAACATGAGTGTTCTTTAAGACTCACTATTAGAAAAGGAAGGGCTTAGAGTCCACAACCAATCTAATGTCCTAATGTAGCTAATGAGGAAAAAACAGATATTGTGAGAGTCAATGAATTGTCCCAAGTCACATTGCTAGTAGATGTCAAAATCCAAACAGAAATTAGGTCTGCAGACTTCTAGATCAATATTTCCCCCAAGTTATTCTGTTCTCTTTTGCCTCTATTGCTAAATTTAGGGCAAACAAACATCTAATGAGAAACTTTAAAAAGGTTCTTTCCTTACCTGACATGGTCAGAGAAGAAGAGGTGGAAATATCAACTCTAGATGCAGGGGATGAGGTTGTCTCAGTGGCTAAAGCCAAAGAGCACATGTGTCCAGTATGAAAGTCACTGGTCCGAATGGACACTGGTCTCTGGTCACCAGTTACTGGTCACTGGTCAGTTGTGATGATCCAAATTTGTTTACAGACAACTCCAGGGGCACCAAAAGATTCTACCAGGTGGTGGTAGGTTTGGTGGGAGAATGATGTCACAAGCAGGCAGTTTAAAGGGATGAGAGAGCCAATCAGGAGGTCAGATTCCCAACAGAAGACAGGATTGGCTAGAAGGAGTGGTAGGAGAGCTAAACCAACACCTAAATGGCTAAGCTCTTGGGACAGATGTGCTGGTGCCCAAGACAGTTGTTCTATACTCGCTTTCCCAGGCTCATGTGTTAGGGGAATAATTTCACAGTTTGTTACAGACATTCATGAATACAATTAACTAGTTGTTACTTATATTCCCTATATTATATAATATATATATTATTGTTAGAATGGAAAGGAACATCTAGGTAGCACAATTACAGTTGTTCTGAAATCATTAGTGAATTTATGACACCATCTCATTAGTGAATTTTCCATGGCTTTTGAGTAGCAAAGGAAAGGATTAAGATCATTTTGTCAGTTGGTTCAAAAGTAAAATGAAATTTCTTGAGTGCATTTTGTGCAGAATTATGTGGTCCACAGCTCTGCTCTTGTAGTTTCTTCTCCTTGAATCGTACCTTCCCTGGGCTGGGCTGGAACAAGCTAGGTTGACTTGTATCTCCTACCACTCTCATTTTGTCTCCTTCTTCATTGTAGGCATTGTTTGTAGACAAGCTTTGATATTGCATTCTGACACTCATGGGGGTTACTTTCTGTCCACTTCCAGAAGCAGGGTCTTCTTTGTAGTATCTGCTGCTCCCCCCAATGGACTCTGCCAGTTATAAGCAACTACCATAGAGCTAGGAGTCAGCTGACTGCAAACCTTTCCTCTTCCAGCCTTTGGTTGCACTTCTTCTGCCCATAATGTGCTCCCTCTGGATCCTTTGGCCATGTAGGCATCCTTCCATCCTGCTCTATCATAGGTGAGAGGCAGTTACGATATTTCCCTTCTACCTTCTCTCATAAAGTGTATCCAGTGTGGCAGTTACTGCAGTCTCCTCCCCCTTTGCAAACAGCCACTGTAGAACTTTGGGCTTCTAGGATTCTCTGTCTGCCATGCTGGGGTGCAAGACCAGGCAAAAGTGAGGAGGAGAATGGTTAGCGAAACACAAGTCCATTCTAAGAGAATAGGGGACAAGCTAAGTGAAATTGTAGAAGAGAAAATATATTCATGTGGAAATTTTAGGTTCTGTGTAAAATAAGTTGCCACATTTTGGTCTCATTTTGTATTAATACAGTAGACATATCTAGTCCAGCCAATGCAAAAAATATTGCTCACTGGATATTTTATTTTATTTCATTTTATTTTATTAAAATCATCTCATTTCAGTTTTATTTATTTATTTTCTTTTTTTCACCACCATTTTTAAAAATTAAGATATTATATGTGTACATTGCTTACCATTGCCTCCCCCTCCCCTTGACCTCCCATTCACGCCCTCCCTCCCAGAGTTTTGTGTCCATTGGTTGTACTTATATGCATGCATACCAGTCCTTTGGTTGATCTCTTATCTCCCCCAGATCTCCCTATCCTCCCTGCTGTCTTTTGACAGTCTGCTTGTTGCTTTATTGTCACTATATGTAACTTTATGTTCATTAGTTTATAATATTCTTTATTATCCATAAATGAGTGTGGACTTGTGGTGTTTCCCTTTCATTGACTGCCTTATTTCATTCAGTACGATGTTCTCCATTTCCATCCAGGTTGCTGCTATTGATGAGAATTATTTTTTATGGCAGCATAGTATTCCATTGTGTTGATGTACCATGGTTTTCTGCTGCAATCATCTGCTGATGGGCACCTAGCCTGTTTCCTAATCGAAGATATTGTAAATTGTGCTGTTATGAACATACGGGCTCCCCCTGGTCCCACAGCTCCCCCTCCAGGTCACAAGGTTCCCCCTGGTCTCACCCCTTCCCCAGGCCAAAAGGCTCTACCGGGGCACAGGGCTCCCCCAGGTCCCACTTCTCCCCAGGGGCACACGGCTCAGCCTGGTCCCACAACTCCCCCGGGGCACAAGGCTCCCCCAGATCCCATTGCCCCCCAAGGTCACACGATTCCCCCTGGTCACACCGCTCCCCTAGGGCATAAGGCTATCCCGGGGAACACGGATCCCCTGGGTCCCACCGCACCCCTGGGAAACTTGGCTCCCCCGGGTCTCGCTGTGCCCCCAGGTCACACGGCTCCACCTACTTCCACTGCTCCCCCGGGGCAGAAGGCTCTGCCGGGGCACAGGGCTCCCCCTGCCCATCGCCCCTCCAGGTCACACGGCTCCCCCTGTTTCCACTGCTCCCCCGGGGCAGAAGGCTCTGCCGGGGCACACGGCTCCCCCTGGTCCCACCCATTTCCTGGGGCACTAGGCTCTCCATGGCACACGGCTTCCCAGGGTCCCACCCCCCCACCCGCAGGTCACACGGCTCCCCCTGATCCCACTGCTCCCCCGGGGCACAAGACTCTCCCGTGGCACACGGCTTCCCTGGGTTCCACTGTCCGCCTTCCCCCAGGTCACATGGCTCCCCTGGTCCCACTGCTCCCCAGGGCACTAGGATCTCCAGGGGAACACGGCTCCCCCGGGTCCCCCCCCCCCCAGATCACTGGACATTTTAATCTTAAAAATAGTTCTATTTTCTTTTATGTCATATGACCTCATTTATTTAAGATTTATTTAAGTCATTTATGTGTTTTCAGAACACAGAATGTGTTTTTTATTTTCTTTTTTAAATTTAATAAATCTTTATTGTTCCAATTATTACAATTGTTCCTCTTTTTCCCCTTCATAGCTCCCCTCCTCCCAGTTCCCACCGCACCCTCTGCCCATACCTCCCCCTCACTGTCCTCATCCATAGGTGTACTTTTTGTCTAGTCTCTTCCTGTACCCCCTATATCCCTTTCCCTCTGAGTATTATCAGTCCACTCCCTTTCTATGCCCCTGATCCTATTATATTCACCAGTTTATTCTGCTCATCAGATTTTTTATTCACTTGATTTTTAGATTCACTTGTTGCTAGACATGTGTTTGTTGTTTATATTTTTTTCCTTTACCTTTTTCTTCTTCTTCCTCTTCTTAAAGAATATCTTTCAACATTTCATATAATTCTGATTTGGTGGTGATGAACTCCTTTAGCTTTTTCTTATCTGTGAAGCTCTTTATCTTCCCTTTAATTCTGAATGATAGCTTTGCTCTGTAGAGTAATCTTGGTTGTAGGTTCTTGCTATTCGTCATTTTGAATGTTTCTTGCCACTCCTGTCTGGCCAGCATAGTTTCTGTTGAGAAATCAGCTGACAATCATATGAGTGCTCCCTTGTAGGTAATTGACTGTTTTTCTCTTGCTACTTTTAATATTCTCTTGGTCTTTTGTTCTTTGCATTTTAATTATGATGTATCTTGGTGTGGTCCTCTTTTGATTCCTTTTGCTTGGGGTTCAGTGCACTTCCTGGACTTGTAAGTCTATTTCTTTGACCAGTTGGGGGAAGTTTTCTGTCATTATTTCTTCAAATACATTTTCAGTATCTTGCTCTCTCTCTTTTTCTGGCACCCCCATAATTCTGATGTTGGTATGCTTGTGGTTGTCCCAGAGGCTCCTTACACTATCTTCAAATTTTTGTATTCTTTTTTCTTTTTGTTTTTCGGCCTGAGTGTATTTTGCTTCTTTGTATTTCAAATCATTGACTTTATTCGTGCAGTCCTCTAGTCTGTTGTTATTTTAGTCAATGAATGTTTACTTAGTTGGTATATGTTTAATATTTTTTATTTTAGACAGTGTGTCTTTAATTTCTAGTTGATCCTTTTTCATATCCTTTAGGGTCTTGCTAAATTTATCGGCCTTTTGTGCAAAATTCTTGAATAACATTATTACCATGGTTTTGAACTCTACACCCAGTTGTTTGTTTTTCTCCATTTCTTTTGTTTGTGATCTGTTTCTTTGTTTCCACATTTTTGCTGCTTCCCTGAGTTGGTAGAGTATCGTTGTGTGCTGGAGGTCCACCAGAGCATAGTGGCTCAGCCTCCCCAGTTACCTGAGGTGGATGTGGACACTCTTGGTGCATCCCTTTGTGGACTGTGTGCTCAGCCCTGTTGTAGTTAAGTCTTGATTGTTGTTGGTATCACTGGGAGTTATTGACCTCCAGACCAATTGTCAGTGAGGATAAGCTGTGTCTATGCTGGGAGAACTTCTGTGCTGGAGACACTCTTAAGAGAGAAGACTTGAAAAATTGCAAATGCTCTGTATTCAGCTTGGATGGGGTGGGGTTTCAGGGCATAGCAGAAAGCCTTGATTTCTCATCAGCCCTGTCCTATGAGGCCCCTGGGTCTCAATGTCCTTGGTAATCACTGCAAGGACCTCTGGGAGAAAGGCGCATTGGAGCTTTATCCGCTGCCATATAGTCCAATTTCTCCCCGAATGATTCAGGGTTTCTAGAAACTTTCCAGGAACTGGAAATCACCTCTGGACCCTTGCCTTCCACAGCTTCCGAGTCTCAGTGTGTTTTCCCTTTTCCTGACAGTCCAGATTCTCCCTGAATGAGTCTAGTTTCCCATCATCTTGCCCAGGACTGGAGTTCAGTGCAGTCAGGAGTTTCCTTCTCCCTCCTGCTTAGAAAACCAGCTGCGCACTCAGCCTCCTCTGAATTCAGCAGTCAGTGCTCTCTGTGCATGCGGCGCCTCTGGACCTCTGCCTTCCGCAGATTTCGAGTCTAGGAGTGCTTTCTCTTTCCCTGATTGTCCCAATTCTCCCCGAATGAGTCTGGTTTCTCAGCATCTTGCCCGGAACTGCTGTTCTGCTCAGGTGGGAGCTTTTTGTCTCCCTGTCGCTTTGGAAAGCCAGATGCCTTTGCACACATCGGTCTGTCCTCTCTACATGCAAGTCTCTGTACCTCTGCCTTCTGAAGTTTCTCTGATTCTCAATATGCTTTCCTATTCTTCTAGTTGTAGAATTTCCACTTGGCCAGCTTTCCTGTGGTTTTGAATGGTGTCTGTTTTGAAATTTAGTTGTAGTTTTTATATTGTTGTGCAAGGTAGCAGTTTAGGTGTTTAACTATACCAGTGTTTCCCAAAATGTGGTACACATACCCCCAGCAGTTCCTGAAGAGTTTGGTGGGGGTACGAGTTGCACTGAAGTTTGGTGGGGATATGCACTGCACCGTGTTTAGCTGTGCCTATTTCTACATTCCCATGAATCAAGTCAAGATAGTCTGGTGAGGCATGAGATGGTGCGGTGTGCAAATAAATGTTATTTATGATATAACTTTTATTTATATTTTATTATGAATAATTTTATTTTTCGTTTATTCTTATTTTGTGGATGTACCAAAAAAATAAAAAATACATATATTTATATTGTTGTTAAAATACATCCTTCTTTTTGATGAGGAGTACTCAGTGTTATGGAAATTATGGAAGGGGTACACATATGTCAAAAGTTTGGGAAACACTGACTATACCAACATCTTGATTTCTCCCACAGATTGTTTTTATACTGTGTGTCAATGCCCTGGTTTTCTCCACATGTTTTTTCCTAGTCATATTTTTTTATTTTTTTATTCATCTTTATTGTTGTACTAGAGGCAGGATGCACAAAGATTCGTGCAAGAATGGGCCTACTTTCCTCTGGCTGCCAGCATGGCCTTTGCTTTGGCCAGAGCTGCCTTTCTGCTCTGGCCTGGAGCCAACTTGTTGCTTTCTCACGCTGCCCAGTTTCCATGAGTGGCTGGGGTGGTGGGGGATGCCTGTGTCATTGCCATGTGCTCTCAGTGCCTGCTTATGTAAATTAACCCACCATCTATGTTGATGGTTTTATTTGCATACTCACTCCTGATTGTTTAGTGAGCTTCATGAAGATATGATCAATTAGCATGTTACTCTTTTATTAGGTACATTAGAGATGTCCCCTTAATTTTATGGTTTTGTTCCCCCCCCCCCCATTGAACCAGTAAATCTCAACCCTGCTATCCCGCCTTCTACCTTCACCACTACATTTTCCGTGTCCATGGGCTATGCATATATGCATACAATTCCCCTGTTAATCACACCACACACATACAACCCCGTTCCCACCTTTCCTCTGAAATTTGTCAGTCTGTTCCATGCTTCTGTGTCTCTAAATCTATTTTGCTGATCAACTTCTTTTCTTCATTAGATTCCACATAATAATGAGATAATACTTTTCTTACTCTGGCTTACTTAGCTTAGCATAACACTCTCCAGGTCTATCTATGCTTTGCAAATGGTATCAGTTCTTTCTTTTTTTACAGCCACATAGTATTTGATTGTGTAAATGTACCACAGCTGTTTTATCCACTCATCTGCTCATGGGGCCTTGGGCTCTTTTCCAAATCTTAGCTATTTTAATTTGTGCTGCTTTGAACATAGGTGTGCATATATAATTTCTGATTGGTGTTTCTGGTATCTTAGGATATATTCTTGGAAGTGGGATCATTAGATCAATTGAGAGTTCCATTATTTTTTAGGAGACTCTTTACTGTTTTTTACAGTGGTGATACCAGTCTGCATTCCCAGCAGCACCCTATTCTTATCTTTAAAGATTCCACCATGGAAAGACATAATGCATATTCTTCCCTTGATTAATTTTTCTTAAAGCATCATGAACTAGCTTGTTAGGATTGATTTTGTGGAGAAGCTTAAAAAGGGGTCTGTGAAAAAGGACATTGTAGTGAGTTATGCTCTGCACACAAGCATAAGGAACAGATGTGTGTAGTCAGCCGGACATAGCCAGGTTTGCCTCTTTTTCCTCCCTGGTTTGTGCTTTACTCACTAACTCTCTTGTGACTGTGGATGTCAAGGCTGAGTTGCTAATCCAGTCTTCTACATGGGGGATAGATAGAAAAGGGGGCAAAACTAGGTATAAAGTTTATTGAATGGAAAATAATTCAATCATGTATAAATAGTCATACAACGGTAAAGTCTGTGTTTCCATACTCTCAACTGGAAACCTACTTTGCCCCATGTTGTCCCATGGAGTAAGCTGGTTTGGGAAAAGAAGTCTGTGGATCTAGACTTCATTGTAAGCTTTTAGGGTGCCTGGATCAATCTCCCTGGGATATTTTATTACCATTGGGTATGAAGTATGTGATCCAAGAGGCCGAAAGTCCACAAGAAGATAGCTCCTATAGATGGAATCTCCAAGGAGACATATTTCACTTATAGGCCAACTTTTCCTCTTATGACATGAGAGGTTTTTTTTCAAAGATGGTGCATTCTTACCTGAAAGAAATTGGAGAAGTGTTGCAGTGTAGAGATGTGACTGAAACTTATAAAATTCTTCAAGCTTTTCCCCATGGATTCTTGCATTAATTTCTAAATTCCTGATACTAGTATGTAAATGAGACTATCACTATGAGCCAAATATCTCCAATGAAGACCAATCTCTCCTTTTTCTGTGTTCCCAGGGAAATCAAGGGAATCCCTAGCTATTGCAGTTAGAGGGCCTGTCACCTGCGACCCAGTATGCCTGCCTATTGCTCTTGCCAGTGGGCATGGATGCTTCCAAGGATTTCCTTTTTTTGTCTTTGCTCAGTTGATGGTGGTGCTTAGACAAGGCAGGATGTGCAGCCTGGGATTATGCAGGAGACCTTAGCTTGCCCTTAAAGTTAATGTTTAGGATTCATCTGATGTTTGATCTCATGCCCCAGTAACCTCTGAATGCTGTGCTCTGAAAGCCAGTTGGCCACCTATGGACACCTACAAATAATGAAGAATTTGGAGACAGGCCTCAAATGGAGGCTTTACTCTACTGCATGCAATATGACCTCATTCCATTGGTGAACCTCTCAGGTAATGTGACACAGGGATACTGGCCTTTTGTGTTGTGAACACTCACTGAAGTGGTGTATTGGTCCTGGGCTTAGGTGTGGAGTAAATAATCATTTATTTCCCACATCCTGTTCTGGTTGGTCCTCCCACTGCAGACATTCACTTCTGTAGCCCCAGTTATCAGCTGCCCCATGATAACTCTAAGCCCTTGACACTTGTCTCATAGATTCCTCTGATTTATCTCACTTTCTCCAACTATAATCATATGGGCACTAGAGCCCCAGTGTACAAGATATGTGCACTGAGGGGGTCCCTCAGCCCAGTAGCCTGCCCCTCTCTCACAGAAAGTCCTAGGGGATATCCAACTTGCTTAGGGAGCTGGCCTGGGCTGGCAGTCGGACATCCTTAGCACTGCTGGTGAGGTGGGAGAAGCGTCCACCAACGCCACTCCGATGGCTAGCTGTGAGCGTGGCTTCTGGCTAAGCAGGGCTCCCCTCTGGGAGCACACGGCCCACCAGGGGACAGCTTCTGTGTTGAGTGTCTGCCTTCTGATGGTCAGTGTGCATCATAGCAACCTTTCAGTCAATTTGCATATTAGCCTTGTATTCTATAGGATAAGGCAACCCAAACCTATAGGAAAAGTGTCCTGATCTCTTTTCTGAAATATTTATCGAGTGGTCATGCGACATAAGGTCAATCTCCTCAAGAGTTTTTTACATTTCTCCTGGTCAACCTGGTCAACTTCTGCCCTCTTAACTCTATTCAGATATTCCTCTTTTCATACTAATCCCATATTCTGTTTCTCACTTCTCCCATATATCCACTTCCTGCTTCTCTTTATCAGTCCATAACATCTCTCCCATTTTGGTCTTTCTGGCCATGGACCGCACTCTTTTTCCCCACAGTGCTTACCCCTTGTACCTCATTTGCCCATCCAACTCTCAGTTCTTTTCTTATCATGCAGCCTTTGATCTCCATACCCACCAAAGAAAGAGCACAGTTAAAAGCATCTCAAAATTCAAAATGCTTCTTTATTACTAAATGCTAATTTATAATATTTATTCAGTTTCATTAAGTTAAAAATATATCAAGATTGAGAAATTCATATCTACCTATCTATAGATCTATCAATATAACAATATATCTATCTATCTATCTATGGAAAAACAACAGGTACCCAAAGTGGCACCAACACTCCCAGCATCACTTACATCACATAGCCATAGAATAGAGAAAGGTCCATTTCTTTTTCCCTTTCAATGAAATGCTGCATTTCCCCCAGTTTAGCAGCATTCTGACGCTCTAGTTGAGCCTTCCTCTTCATGGCCTCTCGATCTGGCCTCTGCTCATTTGTGATGGGTGTTGACATTACTGGCCCCAGAACCTCAGATTTCCTCCATGGAATTGGTTGGAGGGCAAAATCCTGGAGAAGATAGTGGTTGTAAGGCTTGAGCGGGGTACTCGGCTGGCTCACAGCTGTGTGAACAGGCTCCCGCTGGAAACAAGCATGAGATGATGTTTTGTAGGGTGCAGGCCTAGAAGCAAGAGGCTGAGGGACACTAGGCTGGTCACGGTTGTTCAAACCTGGTCTGGCTGAGTTGTTAGGCATTGGCTGAGCTGATCTGACAGAGCCTGTCATAGATGCAGGAGTAGGCTGGGATGAAGTGACTGCAGCAGGCTTGGCAGGGTTGGTCACAGCAGATTGACGAGATGCCTGAGTCTGTGGCCTGCGAGGAACACGTCTAGCTTGAGGCTTGTCCATGGTTGGAAAAACCAATGGCACCAACTTGACCTTCCCGGGAGATGGCAGCTGGTCCTGGGATGAAGATGAAGACCCTTTGTCAGTACCTCCATGTGGCTTCTGGCATTTGACTTGAGTTATCTCAGGACGTTTGGCCTCCCCCGGAGAATCCCGCCACCTTTTGATAGCTGGTCGTGGCTGGGGGCCTTTGGGGTTGCTTAAGTTTCCCTGGGCCCGTGAGGAAGACAGGTCAGCTTTTTTATCACTTTTCTTGCCCAGTGCATGGAAAACCTGCACAGACTCCAGCAAGTGCATACCGAGGTCGCTGCGAGGCTTTTTGATGGCCTCTTGTGGCAGCTCAGGGTGACTTTTCCTCCTCTTTAACTTGGGAATGGCTGGCTTCTCCTCTGCCTTAACTTTGTTCCCTGACTGCTTCCTCTCCTCAGCTCTCTTGGAGTAATTTTCTTTGTTTCTTTTTGTGTTTTCCTGCCCCTGGCTTTTAGTTTTATTTGTCTTGCTGGGTGCAGCTTTCTCAGGTTTGCTGTTAGAATGTTTGTTCATATTTGCAGGAGCCTTGCCACCAGGTGCAGCATTGCAACGAACTACTTCTCCCACAAACTCACAATCTGGGCTCTTGGGCTTGATCTTGGCCTTGGGAGCATCACTGATAGGCTGAGAGGATTTATGTTTGATCTTCCTGCCTTGATCAGAGCAAGCAAGCCTTTTTGTCCCTTGCCTTTTTTCGCACCTCTTGCAACATGAGGCCTCTGGTGGCTTTGGTTTTTTTCACCTTTGAACCTTGGGGCTGATCAAGGTCATCCAAGGAAGTTAAGACCTGTGGAAGTTGAATACCCTTCACCAGTGTAGCAATGTCTGCCAAACTATCATTAGATTCAGTCCCATTTTCAACAGTCCCTTGGTCCTTACCACTCAGCCTATTCTTTCCCAAACCAGAGTTGTCACCACCAGCCTGCTTCTGTTGGTCAGTTGGATCAATGCAGGCCAGGACCTGAGCAATGCCAGGTATTTCTAAATGGAGCATTGGAGAAGCTTGGTTTTCTCTTGGGATCTGGCAGTCATTCAGATGTTTGGAAACCGTCGTTTTAATATTTTCCACATTCTCATTCTCTTTGTGTTCCTGCCTTGGAGCTGGAGGTAATGCCAGGAGATTACTAGCACTCTGCACTAGAGATGACATTGCTATGTCCCCAATCTGAGGTGGTGGGTAACTCTCAAGTACCTGGATATGTGTGTTACTGCAGGACTTGAGGATTTCTGGAGGTGGCAGATAAAATATTTGGCCTGGAAGTTGCAATGCCTGGGAAGTCTCCATCTCTACAATGGAATCAAGGGGAAGTCAGTCAGTCCCTGTTAATAAGATGCTCCCCCAGCACCACCAATTAAGCAGTCATGTGCCTTCCAGCAATGGGAAAGGCATTCCTACAAGCTCTTTTGCAGGATCATGAACAGCGCCATGTGCTAGGAGATAAAAGGCAACTGTTCTGTTTCTTAATGGTGACCATTCAATGTCATTTTATCATTATTTTCTTTGAATCTCACAGGGTTGTTAGAAGTCAAATAAGAAATAAAAGTGATTTTTCAAATATGTTTCCCAGTCTCATATTTAATTAACCCATTTAATTCTCTCAAACTTTCCTGAGTGAATAAATACACATCCCACCCAGGACTAAGACAGGGAATGGCGCTCCTCCTGGTGAAGTCTATAAGCAAGGGGAGACCATACCCTGCTTGCTTTGGACAAGATGTTGGGACATGAGGTCCTACCTCCAGGTGTCAACTAAGGAAGGTTAAACAGACACTGTCACAATAATTTTCCAAAATATCTTAGAAAGAGAAAAAGGCAATAAATTAAGAGAAGTTATTTCAGGGGGACTCATCAGGTAGGGCAGTGGGAGGTGTGGTGTCCCTTGGTATGCTCTTCATTTCTCCTACATTTTGCATCCAAGGCCGCTACAGTACCCCACATCCACCTCTATCAAGTGTCCTCATGAAGAGTCTGACAGTGGAGGGCACAGACTGTGGGTTGCACATGCAGTGCAACCTGGTTAAAGTCACAGGACTTACATACTCCTTGTCCGAGGACCCACCACTTGCTAACTGCAGGCTGACCCTAGTTTTGAATTCTCCCTTATTCCTCTTCCTTGTGGCTGTTTGTACTCACCTTGGACGCATGTCCTTGTGATGGGTTGAGGAGGCACAGAGCAGCAGATTCCCGAGGTGGAGACTGGTGGTATCACATATTTGGGCTGGGCCTCTTTTCGCTCCATGACCTTCACTGGGCCAGGGGCACAGGCCCTGCTCTCTGTGTAAGACACAGAGCCATAGGACTTCAGGTAGGGGCCACTTTCTGTACAAAGCAGAGGGCCCTGATTATAATAACATACCTGGCTTCCCTCCTGGTAGGGAAGTGGCAGGCTATGGCCCTGATTTGGAATGTGAGATGGTGCCTGCTGAGTAAAGCTGACAGAAAGTGTTGGATACAGAGGGGCCATCTTATGGATATCTGCGGTGTTTTCACACTTGGACACCAGAGACATGAAGGAGACAGCTGCGTCCTGCTCAGTGACAGTCACAGTGAAGTCTCTGAGTGATGGTGACTTGTTTTCAATGCCTCCTGTGAGAGCCCACTCAGAAACCCCAGGATTGGAAGCAGCTGGAACTCCAGATAACACGGTTGTGCTAGAATGTTGGTAAAAGTAGGCACCACCCATGAGAGGTTGGAAAGTGGTGCCAGAGGCTGATGGCAGGTGCCATGCTGAGGTGATGGCTGGAGCAGAGACTCTGTAGAAATTGCAGACACTTCCTGGTTGGGAGGCTGCATGGCTCTCCACAGGAAGAGAGTACTGCAGAGACTTTGAAATTCCAAGGAAAGGTGCATTTTTGAAATTCTCTGTAGGGAATAATAGGATGATGAAAAATTTCAGAGATTTATGAACAATATGTGTGAAAAATAGCATTATTTTAAGATGGTTGCTATCAGAAAGCCTGAAATACCAATACTCACTGCGATATCAAAACTCAAAGTTTATCCTCTTTGTAAATGCTGGTGCTCCCAACTTGGGCAGTAATGTACTCAAGACCCAAGTGGTGTGGTTCATTCATTGTTCTCTAGGCTAGAAGCAACTGCTCCCTGACGTATCCTGCCCTTGAACCTGCAATAGTATTGATTTGTATGCTCTTTCCTAGAGTCATAACATTATAAGAACCCGGAGTCTTAGAGAACCTCTGTCCTGACAATCTCTTTTCATGAGGGAGGAAACTGTGGCTCGGTTCTCTCCCTATATTAGTGTTAGTTCCTGGTCCCATAGCCTAAGCATCCTGACTTCCTTCCCAAGGCTCTGAGCATTACACTGCCAACATCCAGGAGCAATAGACTTCTGATGCAGGTGTTTGTTTGTCCAATAGCAACAGTACATCTATCGCCATTGTTTCTCAGGAAGTAAGAATTCTCTTAGCTTTGGCCTCCTCATTTATAAAGCCATAATAATGAAGATAACAGTAATAATTCATTTATAAGTGATATATTTCATAAGATTTATGTCTTATCTAATAAAGAGGGAATATGCTCATTGTCTATCCTGCCCTCAAAGATGGCTGTGCCCACAGCCAATGAGGGAATATGCTAATTAACTGCCATGCCCCCCAAAATGGTGGTACCCAGAGCCACAACATGGCGGTGCCCAGTCCCCTCAGCCCTGCCACTCAGCGCTGGCCCAAGGTACAGGCAAGCCTTGGATGGCAGCTGCCCAGCTGCTCAGGGCAGCCTGAGGCTCAAGTAACCAGGGCCAGCTGAGGTTTGCACTGACAGCAGTGGCAGCAGCAGAGGTGTGATGGGACATTGCCTTCCCCTGATCGCTAGGTCTCCTCCCACCCCTGAGGGCTCCTGGACTGTGAGAGGGGACAGGGTAGGCTGAGGGACGCCCTTCCAGTGCATGATTTTCATGCACTTGGCCAGTAGTAAAAGATAAAAGTTCTGAAAAAACAAAGCAAAAAATCAAATACCACATATATCATAGGAATAAATCGACTTGAGTATAAATTGTGGCATGTAGCAAACATCAAATCCTAATTTACTTTGAAATGAAGTTCTGTTTTTATAAATGCAATATCATAAAAGTAAATAGTGCCTATTCTATTTTAGTGAATATTGTTAACCAGAAGTAATCCACAATAGGTGATTTTAAATAAGCATCTAGCACAGGGGTGGGCAAACTTTTTGACTCGAGGGCCACAATGGGTTCTTAAACTGGACCGGAGACCCGGAACAAAAGCAACCTAACCATGCTGGCACTCTCATCTTGGGCTTCTGGTAAAGGAGCGGAGGGGAGAGCAAGAGAACCTCCACTCTTTAAGCTCCGCAGGCAGGATAGAACAGCCAAATGGGCTGGATCTGTCCCGCGGGCCGTAGTTTGCCCATGGCTGCTCTAGCTAGTACATATGAACAGAGAAGATATATCACTAAATATTGCATAACAAGAAAAACAATGCACTCAATGTTGCTGTGTATGTGCCTTCAATATATACAGACCAATATTTCAATAAAAACTGGTTCAAAGCAGAGAGCCAAATAAATGTAAAGGAATTCCATTATTGTGTTCATTTGTGTTTCTCTGAATATTCCCCAGCAAGTAATAGATACTTAGACAATTAGAAATATATGTTTCAATTAATGTAACTTCATAACACAGACAAAAGAACCATTGAAATGTATCATGAAGGGTTTTATATTTATATTAAAACCTAGATGATCATCATCTTCAATATCTGGGAAAGGGAATATACCAAAGTCTTAAAACCATCATCACTTGATTCCAATAAAAAAAAATTTAATGTAGGAATTTTCTAGAGA
This sequence comes from Vespertilio murinus, assembly GCA_963924515.1. Taxonomy (NCBI): domain Eukaryota; kingdom Metazoa; phylum Chordata; class Mammalia; order Chiroptera; family Vespertilionidae; genus Vespertilio; species Vespertilio murinus. The sequence goes on along the minus strand of OZ004705.1, from coordinate 129,029,969 downwards.
ATCCATATAATGGTTTTTAGAGAAATGTGAACTTAGAGATATGGGGCTTGATGTTTTCTTTTTCTCATTAGGTAGCTATGACCTAAAATTGGGCAATGGCTGTGTATCAGGGTGCTCTCTGTGTTAGGAAGAAAATAACTGTAAAGATGAAGTGTAACTCTGACTTGGAACATTCTTATCACATAAAGGATGTAGCCTTTGTGATCCATTTAGGATATATCTTTTAAAGTCTTATTATTATTTTATTAATATTAAAAACATTGTCAAAGTTTAAAAATCAGAATGAATTGAAACACTGAAAATTCTGTTATTTTCAGTGCCCTAGATCAGTGTTAGGCAAACTGATTAGTCAACAGAGCCAAATATCAACAGTACAATGATTGAAATTTCTTTTGAGACCCAAATTATTTTAAACTTAAACTATATAGGTAGGTACATTGTTATTAACATAATTAGGGTACTCCTAAGCTGGCCTTTGTTACAAACGCAAGGGGCCAAAGAGATCCATGTGGCTCAGGGGCCACAGTTTGCCAACCATTGCCCTAGATAATCATCACCTTTCTTAAGATCTTGTATATAAGAAACATCATTTCTGAAATACATTTTTAAATGTTTTTATTCCAAACTGTCACATGTCACATTGTTCAGACAGGCAATAAAAAAACAGAGGAAATATGACTGTTTTGACACACTGCTTTGGCTAGCGGTGCCCTAGGCCAGCCTTACTTTCCTTCCTAGTCTATCAATGTAAGCATTTGCTGATATCCACATTATTTTGCCCTATTCTGAGGGGATTTCACTCCATGCTCCTTCTACTTTCATTTAAACTCTTGGGTTCCCTTCAATATTCTATTCCAAACTGCCCCTTTTGCTCTTGAGAACTCTTCTTCTTAATTATTATGTTTTCCCCTCCTTCCTGCTTCTATTTTCCCCTCCCTCCTGTTTCCGATAGGCATGTGCCCATGAAAGCAATTCTAAATTTTTTACATTTAAATACTTGCCTCCCTATAGCCCAGTACTCTGCATCCTGTCTCCCTATTTTGTCTGGTCACCTAGTTTGGATAGAAAACTCCAAAGCCACAAAAAGATTGCTTTTGGAACAGCACTCAATTTAAAATACTAAAGTTGAAACCTTGGGGGTGCGAGATTGTTACACAGGAGATATCCTGTGCATACACATAGTGCTAGTTTCCTACATGACCTAGGTTTTCATTCTCTTGCTGTTGAAACATTGTCAAGAAGTACTGATTTTTATTTCAACATGAGTGTTCTTTACGACTCACTGTTAGAAAAGGAAGGGCTTAGAGTCCACAACCAATCTAATGTCCTAATGTAGCTAATGAGGAAAAAACAGATATTGTGAGAGTCAGTGAATTGTCCCAAGTCACATTGCTAGTAGATGTCAAAATCCAAACTGAAATTAGGTCTGCAGACTTCTAGATCAATATTTCCCCAAGTTATTCTATTCTCTTTTGCCTCTATTGCTAAATTTAGGGGCAAACAAACATCTAATGAGAAACTTTAAAAAGGTTCTTTCCTTACCTGACATGGTCAGAGAAGAAGAGGAGGAAATATCAACTCTAGATGCAGAGGATGAGGTTTTCTCAGTGGCTGAAGCCAAAGAGCACATGTGTCCAGTACGAAAGTCACTGGTCCTACTGGACACTGGTCTCTGGTCACCAGTTACTGGTCACTGGTCAGTTGCGATGATCCAAATTTGTTTACAGACACCTCCATGGGCACCCCAAGATTCTACCAGGTGGTGGTAGGTTTGGTGGGAGAATGATGTCACAAGCAGGCAGTTTAAAGGGATGAGAGAGCCAATCAGGAGGTCAGATTCCCAACAGAAGACAGGATTGGCTAGAAGGAGTGGTAGGGGAGCTAAACCAACACCTAAATGGCTAAGCTCTTGGGACAGATGTTATGGTGCCCAAGACAGTTGTTCTATACTCGCTTTCCCAGGCTCTTGTGTTAGGAGAATAATTTTACAGTTTGTTACAGACATTCATGAATACAATTAAATAGTAATTACTTATATTCCCTATATTATATAATATATATATATCATTGTTAGAATGGAAAGGAACATCTAGGTAGCACAATTACAGTTCTTCTGAAATCATTAGTGAATTTATGACACCATCTCATTAGTGAATTTACCATGGCTTTTGAGGAGCAAAGGAAAGGATTAAGATCATTTTGTCAGTTGGTTCAAAAGTAAAATGAAATTTCTTGAGTGCATTTTGTGCAGAATTATGTGGTCCACAGCTCTGCTCTTGTAGTTTCTTCTCCTTGAATCGTACCTTCCCTGGGCTGGGCTGGAACAAGCTAGGTTGACTTGCATCTCCTACCACTCTCATTTTGTCTCCTTCTTCATTGTAGGCATTGTTTGTAGACAAGCTTTGATCCTGCATTCTGACACTCATGGAGGTTACTTTCTGTCCACTTCCAGCAGCAGGGTCTTCTTTGTAGTGTCTGCTGCTTCCCCCAATGGACTCTGCCCATTACAAGCAACTACTATAGACCTTGGAGTCAGCTGACTGCAAACCTTTTCTCTTCCAGCCTTTGGTTGCACTTCTTCTACCCATAATGGGTCCCTCTGGATCCTTGGGCCATGTAACATCCTGCCATTCTGCTCTATCATAGGTGAGAGGCAGTTACGATATTTTCCTTCTACTTTCTCTCATAAAGTGTATCCAGAGTGGCAGTTACTGCAGTCTCCTCCCCCTTTGCAAACAGCCACTGTAGAACTTTGGGCCTCTAAGATTCTCTGTCTGCCATGCTGGCGTGCAAGACCAGGCAAAAGTGAGGAGGAGAATGGTTAGAGAAACACAAGTCCATTATTAGAGAATAGGGGTCAGGCTAAGTGAAATTGTAGAAGAGAAAAGATATTCATGTGGATATTTTAGGTTCTGTGAAAAATAAGTTGCCACATTTTGGTCTCATTTTGTTTTAATAAAGTAGACAATTTACATGTACATACAACTTATATACATGTATATATCCAGTGCAGCCAGTGCAAAAGATATTGCTCACTGGACATTTTAATCTTACATATAGTTCCATTTTCTTTTATGTCATATGACCTCATTTATTTAAGATTTATTTAAGTCACATATGTGTTTTCAGAACACAGATTTTGTGTTTTTTATTTTCTTTTTTAAATTTAATATATCTATATTGTTCCAAGTATTACAATTGTTCCTCTTTTTCCACTGCATAGCTCCCCTCCTCCCAGTTCCCACCCCACCCTCTGCCCTTACCTTCTCCCCACCCACTGTCCTCATCCATAGGTGTACTTTTTGTCCAGTCTCTTCCTGCACTTCCTATACCCCTTTCCCTCTGAGAATTATCAGTCCACTCCCTTTCTGTGCCCCAGATTCTATTATATTCACCAGTTTATTCTGTTCATCAGATTTTTTATTCACTTGATATTTAGATCCACTTATTGCTAGACATGTATTTGTTGTTTATAATTTTTTTCTTTACATTTTTCTTCTTCTTCTTCCTCTTCTTAAAGAATATCTTTCAACATTTCATATAATACTGATTTGGTGGTGATGAACTCCTTTAGCTTTTTCTTATCTGTGACACTCTTTATCTTCCTTTTAATTCTGAATGATAGCTTTGCTAGGTAGAGTAATCTTGGTTGTAGGTTCTTGCTATTCGTCATTTTGAATGTTTCTTGCCACTCCTGTCTGGCCAGCATAGTTTCTGTTGAGAAATCAGCTGACAATCATATGAGTGCTCCTTTGTAGGTAATTAACTGTTTTTCTCTTGTGCGCTTTTAATATTCTCTCTTGGTCTTTTGCTCTTTGCATTTTAATTATGATGTGTCTTGGTGTGGTCCTCTTTTGATTCCTTTTGTATGGGGTTCAGTGCACTTCCTGGACTTGTAAGTCTATTTCTTTGACCAATTGGGGGAAGTTTTCTGTCATTATTTCTTCAAATATGTTTTCAGTATCTTGCTCTCTCTCTTTTTCTGGCACCCCCATAATTCTGATGTTGGTATGCTTGAGGTTGTCCCAGAGGATCCTTACAGTATCTTCAAATTTTTGTATTCTTTTTTCTTTTTGTTTTTTGGCCTGAGTGTGTTTTACTTCTTTGTATTTCAAATCCTTGACTTTATTCTTGCAGTCCTCTAGTCTGTTGTTACTTTAGTCAGTGAATGTTTATTTAGTTGGTATATGTTTAATATTTTTTATTTTAGTCAGTGTGTGTTTAATTTCTAGTTGGTCCTTTTTCATTTCCGTTAGGGTCTTGCTAAATTTATTGGCCTTTTCTGGGAAATTCTTGAATAACATTATAACCATGATTTTGAACTCTCCATCCAGTAGTTTGTTTTTCTCCATTTCTTTTGTTTGTGATCTGTTTCTTTGTTTCCACATTTTTGCTGCTTCCCTGAGTTGGTAGAGTATCGTTGTGTGCTGGAGGTCCACCAGAGCATAGTGGCTCAGTCTCCCCAGTTACCTGAGGTGGATGTGGACACTCTTGGTGCATCCCTTTGTGGACTGTGTGCTCAGCCCTGTTGTAGTTAAGTCTTGATTGTTGTTGTTATCACTGGGAGTTATTGACCTCCAGACCAATTGTCAGTGAGGATAAGCTGTGTCTATGCTGGGAGAACTTCTGTGCTGGAGACACTCTTAAGAGAGAAGACTTGAAAAATTGCAAATGCTCTGTATTCAGCTTGGATGGGGTGGGGTTTCAGGGCATAGCAGACAGCCTTGATTTCTCATCAGCCCTGTCCTATGAGGCCCCTGGGTCTCAATGTCCCTTGGTAATCACTGCAAGGACCTCTGGGAGAAAGGCGCATTGGAGCTTTATCTGCTGCCATACAGTCCAATTTCTCCCTGAATGAGTCAGGGTTTCTAGAAACTTTCCAGGAACTGGAAATCACCTCTGGACCCTTGCCTTCCACAGCTTCCGAGTCTCAGTGTGTTTTCCCTTTTCCTGACAGTCCAGATTCTCCCTGAATGAGTCTAGTTTCCCATCATCTTGCCCAGGACTGGAGTTCAGTGCAGTCAGGAGTTTCCTTCTCCCTCCTGCTTAGAAAACCAGCTGCGCACTCAGCCTCCTCTGAATTCAGCAGTCAGTGCTCTCTGTGCATGCGGCGCCTCCGGACCTCTGCCTTCCGCAGATTTTGAGTCTAGGAGTGCTTTCTCTTTCCCTGATTGTCCCAATTCCCCCCGAATGAGTCTGGTTTCTCAGCATCTTGCCCGGAACTGCTGTTCTGCTCAGGTGGGAGCTTTTTGTCTCCCTGTCGCTTTAGAAAGCCAGATGCCTTTGCACACATCGGTCTGTCCTCTCTACATGCAAGTCTCTGTACCTCTGCCTTCTTAAGTTCCTCTGATTTTCAATATGCTTTCCTCTTCTTCTAGTTGTAGAATTTCCACTTGGCCAGCTTTCCTGTGGTTTTGAATGGTGTCTGTTTTGAAATTTAGTTGTAGTTTTTATATTGTTGTGCAAGGTAGCAGTTTAGGTGTTTAACTATACCAGTGTTTCCCAAAATGTGGTACACATACCCCCAGCAGTTCCTGAAGAGTTTGGTGGGGGTACGAGTTGCACTGAAGTTTGGTGGGGATATGCACTGCACCGTGTTTAGCTGTGCCTATTTCTACATTCCCATGAGTCAAGTCAAGATAGTCTGGTGAGGCATGAGATGGTGCGGTGTGCAAATAAATGTTATTTATGATATAACTTTTATTTATATTTTATTATGAATAATTTTATTTTTCGTTTATTCTTATTTTGTGGATGTACCAAAAAAATAAAAAATACATATATTTATATTGTTGTTAAAATACATCCTTCTTTTTAATGAGGGGTACTCAGTGTTATGGAAATTATGGAAGGGGTACACATATGTCAAAAGTTTGGGAAACACTGACTATACCAACATCTTGGTTTCTCCCACAGATTGTTTTTATACTGTGTGTCAATGCCCTGGTTTTCTCCACATGTTTTTTCCTAGTCATATTTTTTTATTTTTTTATTCATCTTTATTGTTGTACTAGAGGCAGGATGCACAAAGATTCGTGCAAGAATGGGCCTACTTTCCTCTGGCTGCCAGCATGGCCTTTGCTTTGGCCAGAGCTGCCTTTCTGCTCTGGCCTGGAGCCAACTTGTTGCTTTCTCACGCTGCCCAGTTTCCATGAGTGGCTGGGGTGGTGGGGGATGCCTGTGTCATTGCCATGTGCTCTCAGTGCCTGCTTATGTAAATTAACCCACCATCTATGTTGATGGTTTTATTTGCATACTCACTCCTGATTGTCTAGTGAGCTTCACGAAGATATGATCAATTAGCATGTTACTCTTTTATTAGGTACATTAGAGATGTCCCCTTAATTTTATGATTTTGTTCCCCCCCACCCCCATTGAACCAGTAAATCTCAACCCTGCTATCCCGCCTTCTACCTTCACCACTACATTTTCCGTGTCCATGGGCTATGCATATATGCATACAATTCCCCTGTTAATCACACCACACACATACAACCCCGTTCCCACCTTTCCTCTGAAATTTGTCAGTCTGTTCCATGCTTCTGTGTCTCTAAATCTATTTTGCTGATCAACTTCTTTTCTTCATTAGATTCCACATAATAATGAGATAATACTTTTCTTACTCTGGCTTACTTAGCTTAGCATAACACTCTCCAGGTCTATCTATGCTTTGCAAATGGTATCAGTTCTTTCTTTTTTTACAGCCACATAGTATTTGATTGTGTAAATGTACCACAGCTGTTTTATCCACTCATCTGCTCATGGGGCCTTGGGCTCTTTTCCAAATCTTAGCTATTTTAATTTGTGCTGCTTTGAACATAGGTGTGCATATATAATTTCTGATTGGTGTTTCTGGTATCTTAGGATATATTCTTGGAAGTGGGATCATTAGATCAATTGAGAGTTCCATTATTTTTTAGGAGACTCTTTACTGTTTTTTACAGTGGTGATACCAGTCTGCATTCCCAGCAGCACCCTACTCTTATCTTTAAAGATTCCACCATGGAAAGACAAAATGCATATTCTTCCCTTGATTAATTTTTCTTAAAGCATCATGAACTAGCTTGTTAGGATTGATTTTGTGGAGAAGCTTAAAAAGGGGTCTGTGAAAAAGGACATTGTAGTGAGTTATGCTCTGCACACAAGCATAAGGAACAGATGTGTGTAGTCAGCCGGACATAGCCAGGTTTGCCTCTTTTTCCTCCCTGGTTTGTGCTTTACTCACTAACTCTCTTGTGACTGTGGGATGTCAAGGCTGAGTTGCTAATCCAGTCTTCTACATGGGAGATAGATAGAAAAGGGGGGCAAATCTAGGTATAAAGTTTATTGAATGGAAAATAATTCAATCATGTATAAATAGTCATACAACTGTAAAGTCTGTGTTTCCATACTCTCAAGTGGAAACCTACTTTGCCCCATGTTGTCCCATGGAGTAAGCTGGTTTGGGAAAAGAAATCTATGGATCTTGACTTCATTGTAAGCTTTTAGGGTGCCTGGATCAATCTCCCTGGGATATTTTATTACCATTGGGTATGAAGTATGTGATCCAAGAGGCCGAAAGTCCACAAGAAGATAGCTCCTATAGATGGAATGTCCAAGGAGACATATTTCACTTATAGGCCAACTTTTCCTCTTATGACATAAGAGTTTTTTTTTCAAAGATGGTGCATTCTTACCTGAAAGAAATTGGAGAAGTGTTGCAGTGTAGAGATGTGACTGAAACTTATAAAATTCTTCAAGCTTTTCCCCATGGATTCTTGCATTAATTTCTAAATTCCTGATACTAGTATGTAAATGAGACTATCACTATGAGCCAAATATCTCCAGTGAAGACCAATCTCTCCTTTTTCTGTGTTCCCAGGGAAATCAAGGGAATCCCTAGCTACTGCAGTTAGGGGGCCTGTCACCTGCGACCCAGTATGCCTATCTACTGCTCTTGCCAGTGGGCATGGATGCTTCCAAGGATTTCCTTTTTTTGTCTTTGCTCAGTTGATGGTGGTGCTTAGACAAGGCAGGATGTGCATCCTGGGATTATGCAGGAGACCATAGCTTGCCCTTAAAGTTAATGTTTAGGATTCATCTGATGTTTGATCTCATGCCCCAGTAACCTCTGAATGCTATGCTCTGAAAGCCAGTTGGCCACCTATGGACACCTACAAATAATGAAGACTTTGGAGACAGGCCTCAAATGGAAGCTTTACTCTACTGCATGCAATATGACTTCATCCCATTGGTGAACCTCTCAGGTAATGTGACGCAGGGATACTGGCCTTTTGTGTTGTGAACACTAACTGAAGTGGTATATTGGTCCTGGGCTTAGGTGTGGAGTAAATAATCATTTATTTCCCACATCCTGTTCTGGTTGGTCCTCCCACTGCAGACATTCACTTCTGTAGCCCCAGTTATCAGCTGCCCCATGATAACTCTAAGCCCTTGACACTTGTCTCATAGATTCCTCTGATTTATCTTTCTCCAACTATAATCATATGTGCACTAGAGCCCCAGTGTACAAGATATGTGCACTGAGGGGGTCCCTCAGCCCAGTAGCCTGCCCCTCTCTCACAGAAAGTCCTAGGGGATATCCAACTTGCTTAGGGAGCTGGCCTGGGCTGGCCGTCGGACATCCTTAGCACTGCTGGTGAGGTGGGAGAAGCGTCCACCAACGCCACTCCGATGGCTAGCTGTGAGCGTGGCTTCTGACTAAGCAGGGCTCCCCTCTGGGAGCACACTGCCCACCAGGGGACAGCTTCTGTGTTGAGTGTCTGCCTTCTGATGGTCAGTGTGCATCATAGCAACCGTTCAGTCAATTGCATATTAGCCTTGTATTCTATAGGATAAGGCAACCCAAACCTATAGGAAAAGTGTCCTGATCTGTTTTCTGAAATATTTATCGAGTGGTCATGAGACATAAGGTAAATCTCCTCAAGAGTTTTTTACATTTCTCCTGGTCAACCTGGTCAAATTCTGCCCTCTTAACTCTATTCAGGTATTCCTCTTTTCATACTAATCCCATATTCTATTTCTCACTTCTCCCATATATCCACTTCCTGCCTCTCTTTATCAGTCCATAACATCTCTCCCCTTTTGGTCTTTCTGGCCATGGACCGCACTCTTTTTCCCCACAGTGCTTACCCCTTGTACCTCATTTGCCCATCCAACTCTCAGTTCTTTTCTTATCATGCAGCCTTTGATCTCCATACCCACCAAAGAAAGAGCACAGTTAAAAGCATCTCAAAACTCAAAATGCTTCTTTATTACTAAATGCCAATTTATAATATTTATTCAGTTTTATTAAGTTAAAAATATATCAAGATTGAGAAATTCATATCTACCTATCTATAGATCTATCAATATATCAATATATCTATCTATCTATGGAAAAACAACAGGTACCCAAAGTGGCACCAACACTCTCAGCATCACTTACATCACATAGCCATAGTACAGAGAAATGTCCATTTCTTTTTCCCTTTCAATGAAATGCTGCATTTCCCCCAGTTTAGCAGCATTCTGACGCTCTAGTTGAGCCTTCCTCTTCATGGCCTCTCGATCTGGCCTCTGCTCATTTGTGATGGGTGTTGACATTACTGGCCCCAGAACCTCAGATTTCCTCCATGGAATTGGTTGGAGGGCAAAATCCTGGAGAAGATAGTGGTTGTAAGGCTTGAGCGGGGTACTCGGATGGCTCACAGCAGTGTGAACAGGCTCCCGCTGGAAACAAGCATGAGATGATGTTTTGTAAGGTGCAGGCCTAGAAGCAAGAGGCTGAGGGACACTAGGCTGGTCACGGTTGTTCAAACCTGGTCTGGCTGAGTTGGTAGACATTGGCTGAGCTGATCTGACAGAACCTGTCATAGATGCAGGAGTTGGCTGGGATGAAGTGACTGCAGCAGGCTTGGCAGGGTTGGTCACAGCAGATTGACGAGATGCCTGAGTCTGTGGCCTGCGAGGAACACGTCTAGCTTGAGGCTTGTCCATGGTTGGAAAAACCAATGGCACCAACTTGACCTTCCCGGGAGATGGCAGCTGGTCCTGGGATGGAGATGAAGACCCTTTGTCAGTACCTCCATGTGGCTTCTGGCATTTGACTTGAGTTATCTCAGGTCGTTTGGCCTCCCCCGGAGAATCCCGCCACCTTTTGATAGCTGGTCGTGGCTGGGGGCCTTTGGGGTTGCTTAAGTTTCTCTGGGCCTTTGAGGAAGACAGATCAGCTCTTTTATCACTTTTCTTGCCCAGTGCATGGAAAATCTGCACAGACTCCAGCAAGTGCATACCGAGGTCGCTGCGAGGCTTTTTGATGGCCTCTTGTGGCAGCTCAGGATGACTTTTCCTCCTCTTTAACTTGGGAATGGCTGGCTTCTCCTCTGCCTTAACTTTGTTCCCTGACTGCTTCCTCTCCTCAGCTCTCTTGGAGTAATTTTCTTTGTTTCTTTTTGTGTTTTCCTGCCCATGGCTTTTAGTTTTATTTGTCTTGCTGGGTGCAGCTTTCTCAGGTTTGCTGTTAGAATGTTTGTTCATATTTGCAGGAGCCTTGCCATCAGGTGCAGCATTGCAAAGAACTACTTCTCCCACAAACTCACAATCTGGGCTCTTGGGCTTGATCTTGGCCTTGGGAGCATCACTGATAGGCTCAGAGGCGTTATGTTTGATCTTCCTGCCTTGATCAGAGCAAGCCTTTTTGTCCCTTGCCTTTTTTTGCACCTCTTGCAACATGAGGCCTCTGGTGGCTTTGGTTTTTTTCACCTTTGAACCTTGGGGCTGATCAAGGTCATCCAAGGAAGTTAAGACCTGTGGAAGTTGAATACCCTTCACCAGTGTAGCAATGTCTGCCAAACTATCATTAGATTCAGTCCCATTTTCAACAGTCCCTTGGTCCTTACCACTCAGGCTATTCTTTCCCAAACCAGAGTTGTCACCACCAGCCTGCTTCTGTTGGTCAATTGGATCAATGCAGGCCAGGACCTGAGCAATGCCAGGCATTTCTAAATGGAGCACTGGAGAAGCTTGGTTTTCTCTTGGGATCTGGCAGTCATTCAGATGTTTGGAAACCGTGGTTTTAATATTTTCCACATTCTCATTCTCTTTATGTTCCTGCCTTGGAGCTGGAGGCAGTGCCAGGAGATTACTAGCACTCTGCACTAGAGATGGCATTGCTATGTCCCCACTCTGAGGTCGTGGGTAACTCTCAAGTACCTGGATATGTGTGTTACTGCAGGACTTGAGGAATTCTGGAGGTGGCAGATAAAATATTTGGCCTGGAAGTTGCAATGCCTGGGAAGTCTCCATCTCTACAATGGAATCAAGGGGAAGTCAGTCAGTCCCTGTTAATAAGATGCTCCCCCAGCACCACCAATGAAGCAGTCATGTGCCTTCCAGCAATGGGAAAGGCATTCCTACAAGCTCTTTTGCAGGATCATGAACAGCGCCGTGTGCTAGGAGATAAAAGGCAACTGTTCTGTTTCTTAATGGTGACCATTCAATGTCATTTTTTCATTATTTTCTTTGCATCTCACAGGGTTGTTAGAATTCAAATAAGAAATAAAAGTGATTCTTCAAATATGTTTCCCAGTCTCATATTTAATTAACCCATTTAATTCTCTCAAAATTTCCTGAGTGAATAAATACACTTCCCACAAAGGACTAAGACAGGGAATGGGGCTCCTCCTGGTGAAGTGTATAAGCAAGGGGAGACCATACCCTGATTGTTTTGGACAAGATGTTGGGACATGAGGTCCTACCTCCAGGTGTCAACTAAGGAAGGTTAAACAGACACTGTCACAATAATTTTCCAAAATATCTTAGAAAGAGAAAAAGGCAATAAATTAAGAGAAGTTATTTCAGGGGTACTCATCAGGTAGGACAGTGGGAGGTGTGGTGTCCCTTGGTATGCTCTTCATTTCTCCTACATTTTGCATCCAAGGCCGCTACAGTACCCCACCTCCACCTCTATCAAGTGTCCTCATGAAGAGTCTGACAGTGGAGGGCACAGACTGTGGGTTGCACATGCAGTGCAACCTGTTTAAAGTCACAGGACTTACATACTCCTTGTCCGAGGACCCACCACTTGCTAACTGCAGGCTGACCCTAGTTTTGAATTCTCCCTTATTCCTCTTCCTTGTGGCTGTTTGTACTCACCTTGGACGCATGTCCTTGTGATGGGTTGAGGAGGCACAGAGCAGCAGATTCCAGAGGTGGAGACTGGTGGTATCACATATTTGGGCTGGGCCTCTTTTCGCACCATGACCTTCACTGGGCCAGGGGCACAGGCCCTGCTCTCTGTGTAAGACACAGAGCCATAGGACTTCAGGTAGGGGCCACTTTCTGTACAAAGCAGAGGGCCCTGATTATAATAACACACCTGGCTTCCCTCCTGGTAGGGAAGTGGCAGGCTATGGCCCTGATTTGGAAAGTGAGATGGTGCCTGCTGAGCAAAGCTGACAGAAAGTGTTGGATACAGAGGGGCCATCTTATGGATATCTGCGGTGTTTTCACACTGGGACACCAGAGACATGAAGGAGACAGCTGTGTCCTGCTCAGTGACAGTCACAGTGAAGTCTCTGAGTGATGGTGACTTGTTTTCAATGCCTCCTGTGAGAGCCCACTCAGAAACCCCAGGATTGGAAGCAGCTGGAACTCCAGATAACACGGTTGTGCTAGAATGTTGGTAAAAGTAGGCACCACCCATGAGAGGTTGGAAAGTGGTGCCAGAGGCTGATGGCAGGTGCCATGCTGACGTGATGGCTGGAGCAGAGACTCTGTAGAAATTGCAGACACTTCCTGGTAGGGAGGCTGCATGGCTCTCCACAGGAAGAGAGTACTGCAGAGACTTTGAAATTCCAAGGAAAGGTGCATTTTTGAAATTCTCTGTAGGGAATAATAGGATGATGAAAAATATCAAAGAGATTGATAAACAATATGTGTGAATAATAGCATTATTTTAAGATGGTGGCTATCAGAAAGCCGGAAATACCAATACTCACTGCAATATCAAAACTCAAAGTTTATCCTCTCTGTAAATGCTGGTGCTCCCAACTTGGGCAGTAATGTACACAAGACCCAAGTGGTGTGGTTCATTCATTGTTCTCTAGGCTAGAAGCAACTGCTCCCTGACCTATCCCGCCCTTGAACCTGCAATAGTATTGATTTGTATGCTCTTTCCTAGAATCATAACATTATAAGAACCAGGAGTCTTAGAGAACCTCTGTCCTGACAATCTCTTTTCATGAGGGAGGAAACTGTGGCTTGGTTCTCTCCCTATATTAGTGTTAGTTCCTGGTCCCATAGCCTAAGCATCCTGACTTCCTTGCCAAGGCTCTGAGCATTACACTGCCAACATCCAGGAGCAATAGACTTCTGATGCAGGTGTTTGTTTGTCCATTAGCAACAGTACATCTATCGCCATTGTTTCTCAGGGAGTAAGAATTCTCTTAGCTTTGGGCTCCTCATGTATAAAGCCATAATAATGAAGATAACAGTAATAATTCATTTATAAGTGATATATTTCATAAGATTTATGTCTTTTCTAATAAAGAGGGAATATGCTCATTGTATATCCTGCCCTCAAAGATGGCTGTGCCCACAGCCAATGAGGGAATATGCTAATTAACTGCCATGCCCCCCAAAATGGTGGTACCCAGAGCCACAACATGGCGGTGCCCAGTCCCCTCAGCCCTGCCACTCAGTGCTGGCCCAAGGTACAGGCAAGCCTTGGATGGCAGCTGCCCAGCTGCTCAGGGCAGCCTGAGGCTCAAGTAACCAGGGCCAGCTGAGGTTTGCACTGATGGCAGTGGCAGCAGCAGAGGTGTGATGGGACATTGCCTTCCCCTGATCGCTAGGTCTCCTCCCACCCCTGAGGGCTCCTGGACTGTGAGAGGGGACAGGGTAGGCTGAGGGACGCCCTTCCAGTGCATGATTTTCATGCACTAGGCTACTAGTAAAAGATAAAAGTTCTGAAAAAACAAAGCGAAAAATCAAATACCACATATATCATAGGAATAAATCGACTTGAGTATAAATTGTGGCATGTAGCAAACATCAAATCCTAATTTACTTTGAAATGAAGTTCTGTTTTTATAAATGCAATATCATAAAAGTAAATAGTGCCTATTCTATTTTAGTGAATATTGTTAACCAGAAGTAATCCACAATAGGTGATTTTAAATAAGCATCTAGCACAGGGGTGGGCAAACTTTTTGACTCGAGGGCCACAATGGGTTCTTAAACTGGACCGGAGACCCGGAACAAAAGCAACCTAACCATGCTGGCACTCTCATCTTGGGCTTCTGGTAAAGGAGCGGAGGGGAGAGCAAGAGAACCTCCACTCTTTAAGCTCCGCAGGCAGGATAGAACAGCCAAATGGGCTGGATCTGTCCCGCGGGCCGTAGTTTGCCCATGGCTGCTCTAGCTAGTACATATGAACAGAGAAGATATATCACTAAATATTGCATAACAAGAAAAACAATGCACTCAATGTTGCTGTGTATGTGCCTTCAATATATACAGACCAATATTTCAATAAAAACTGGTTCAAAGCAGAGAGCCAAATAAATGTAAAGGAATTCCATTCTTGTGTTCATTTGTGTTTCTCTGAATATTCCCCAGCAAGTAATAGATACTTAGACAATTAGAAATATATATTTCAATTAATGTAACTTCATAACACAGACAAAAGAACCATTGAAATGTATCATGAAGGGTTTTATATTTATATTAAAACCTAGATTATCATCATCTTCAATATCTGGGAAAGGGAATATACCAAAGTCTTAAAACCATCATCACTTGATTCCAATAAAAAAAAAATTTAATGTAGGAATTTTCTAGAGAATCCATACAATGGTTTTTAGAGAAATGTGAACTTAGAGATATGGGGCTTGATGTTTTCTTTTTCTCATTAGGTAGCTATGACCTAAAATTGGGCAATGGCTGTGTATCAGGGTGCTCTCTGTGTTAGGAAGAAAATAACTGTAAAGATGAAGTGCAACTCTGACTTGGAACATTCTTATCACATAAAGGATGTAGCCTTTGTGATCCATTTAGGATATATCTTTTAAAGTCTTATTATTATTTTATTAATAGAAAAAACATTGTCAAAGTTTAAAAATCGGAATGAATTGAAACACTGAAAATTCTGTTATTTTCAGTGCCCTAGATCAGTGTTAGGCAAACTGATTAGTCAACAGAGCCAAATATCAACAGTACAATGATTGAAATTTCTTTTTAGACCCAAATTTTTTTAAACTTAAACTATATAGGTAGGTACATTGTTATTAACATAATTAGGGTACTCCTAAGCTGGCCTTTGTTAAAAACGCAAGGGGCCAAAGAGATGCATGTGGCTCAGGGGCCACAGTTTGCCAACCATTGCCCTAGATAATCATCACCTTTCTTAAGATCTTGTATATAAGAAACATCATTTCTGAAATACATTTTTAAATGTTTTTATTCCAAACTGTCACATGTCACATTGTTCAGACGGGCAATAAAAAAACAAAGGAAATATGACTGTTTTGACACACTGCTTTGGCTAGCGGTGCCCTAGTCCAGCCTTACTTTCCTTCCTAGTCTATCAATGTAAGCATTTGCTGAGATCCACATTATTTTGCCCTATTCTGAGGGGATTTCACTCCACGCTCCTTCTACTTTCATTTAAACTCTTGGGTTCCCTTCAATATTCTATTCCAAACTGCCCTTTTTGCTCTTGAGAGCTCTTCTTCTTAATTATTATGTTTTCCCCTCCTTCCTGCTTCTATTTGCCCCTCCCTCCTGTTTCCAATTGGCATGTGCCCATGAAAGCAATTCTAAATTTTTTACATTTAAATACTTGCCTCCCTATAGCCCAGTACTCTGCATCCTCTCTCCCTATTTTGTCTGGTCACCTAGTTTGCATAGAAAACTCCAAAGCCACAAAAAGATTGCTTTTGGAACAGCACTCAATTTAAAATACTAAAGTTGAAACCTTGGGGGTGGGAGATTGTTACACAGGAGATATCCTGTACATACACATAGTGCTAGTTTCCTACATGACCTAGGTTTTCATTCTCTTGCTGTTGAAACATTGTCAAGAAGTACTGATTTTTATTTCAACATGAGTGTTCTTTAAGACTCACTATTAGAAAAGGAAGGGCTTAGAGTCCACAACCAATCTAATGTCCTAACGTAGCTAATGAGGAAAAAACAGATATTGTGAGAGTCAATGAATTGTCCCAAGTCACATTGCTAGTAGATGTCAAAATCCAAACTGAAATTAGGTCTGCAGACTTCTAGATCAATATTTCCCCAAGTTATTCTATTCTCTTTTGCCTCTAATGCTAAATTTAGGGGCAAACAAACATCTAATGAGAAACTTTAAAAAGGTTCTTTCCTTACCTGACATGGTCAGAGAAGAAGAGGAGGAAATATCAACTCTAGATGCAGAGGATGAGGTTTTCTCAGTGGCTGAAGCCAAAGAGCACATGTGTCCAGTACGAAAGTCACTGGTCCTACTGGACACTGGTCTCTGGTCACCAGTTACTGGTCACTGGTCAGTTGCGATGATCCAAATTTGTTTACAGACACCTCCATGGGCACCCCAAGATTCTACCAGGTGGTGGTAGGTTTGGTGGGAGAATGATGTCACAAGCAGGCAGTTTAAAGGGATGAGAGAGCCAATCAGGAGGTCAGATTCCCAACAGAAGACAGGATTGGCTAGAAGGAGTGGTAGGGGAGCTAAACCAACACCTAAATGGCTAAGCTCTTGGGACAGATGTGATGGTGCCCAAGACAGTTGTTCTATACTCGCTTTCCCAGGCTCTTGTATTAGGGGAATAATTTCACAGTTTGTTACAGACATTCATGAATACAATTAAATAGTAATTACTTATGTTCCCTATATTATATAATATATATATATTATTGTTAGAATGGAAAGGAACATCTAGGTAGCACAATTACAGTTCTTCTGAAATCATTAGTGAATTTATGACACCATCTCATTAGTGAATTTACCATGGCTTTTGAGGAGCAAAGGAAAGGATTAAGATCATTTTGTCAGTTGGTTCAAAAGTAAAATGAAATTTCTTGAGTGCATTTTGTGCAGAATTATGTGGTCCACAGCTCTGCTCTTGTAGTTTCTTCTCCTTGAATCGTACCTTCCCTGGGCTGGGCTGGACCAGGCTAGGTTGACTTGCATCTCCTACCACTCTCATTTTGTCTCCTTCTTCATTGTAGGCATTGTTTGTAGACAAGCTTTGATATTGCATTCTGACACTCATGGAGGTTACTTTCTGTCCACTTCCAGCAGCAGGGTCTTCTTTGTAGTGTCTGCTGCTTCCCCCAATGGACTCTGCCCATTACAAGCAACTACTATAGACCTTGGAGTCAGCTGACTGCAAACCTTTTCTCTTCCAGCCTTTGGTTGCACTTCTTCTGCCCATAATGTGCTCCCTCTGGATCCTTGGGCCATGTAACATCCTGCCATTCTGCTCTATCATAGGTGAGAGGCAGTTACGATATTTTCCTTCTACTTTCTCTCATAAAGTGTATCCAGAGTGGCAGTTACTGCAGTCTCCTCCCCCTTTGCAAACAGCCACTGTAGAACTTTGGGCCTCTAGGATTCTCTGTCTGCCATGCTGGGGTGCAAGGCCAGGCAAAAGTGAGGAGGAGAATGGTTAGAGAAACACAAGTCCATTCTAAGAGAATAGGGGTCAGGCTAAGTGAAATTGTAGAAGAGAAAAGATATTCATGTGGATATTTTAGGTTCTGTGAAAAATTAGTTGCCACATTTTGGTCTCATTTTCTTTTAATAAAGTAGACAATTTACATATATATACAACTTATATACATGTATATATCCAGTGCAGCCAGTGCAAAAGATATTGCTCACTGGACATTTTAATCTTACATATAGTTCCATTTTCTTTTATGTCATATGACCTCATTTATTTAAGATTTATTTAAGTCACATATGTGTTTTCAGAACACAGATTTTGTGTTTTTTATTTTCTTTTTTAAATTTAATATATCTATATTGTTCCAAGTATTACAATTGTTCCTCTTTTTCCACTGCATAGCTCCCCTCCTCCCAGTTCCCACCCCACCCTCTGCCCTTACCTTCTCCCCACCCACTGTCCTCATCCATAGGTGTACTTTTTGTCCAGTCTCTTCCTGCACTTCCTATACCCCTTTCCCTCTGAGAATTATCAGTCCACTCCCTTTCTGTGCCCCAGATTCTATTATATTCACCAGTTTATTCTGTTCATCAGATTTTTTATTCACTTGATATTTAGATCCACTTATTGCTAGACATGTATATGTTGTTTATAATTTTTTTCTTTACCTTTTTCTTCTTCTTCCTCTTCTTAAAGAATATCTTTCAACATTT
Organism: Vespertilio murinus; assembly: GCA_963924515.1. Taxonomy (NCBI): domain Eukaryota; kingdom Metazoa; phylum Chordata; class Mammalia; order Chiroptera; family Vespertilionidae; genus Vespertilio; species Vespertilio murinus. Next base: position 129,011,608 of record OZ004705.1, on the reverse strand, counting down.
CATATAATACTGATTTGGTGGTGATGAACTCCTTTAGCTTTTTCTTATCTGTGACACTCTTTATCTTCCTTTTAATTCTGAATGATAGCTTTGCTAGGTAGAGTAATCTTGGTTGTAGTTTCTTGCTATTCGTCATTTTGAATGTTTCTTGCCACTCCTGTCTGGCCAGCATAGTTTCTGTTGAGAAATCAGTTGACAAGCATATGAGTGCTCCTTTGTAGGTAATTAACTGTTTTTCTCTTGCGCGCTTTTAATATTCTCTCTTGGTCTTTTGCTCTTTGCATTTTAATTATGATGTGTCTTGGTGTGGTCCTCTTTTGATTCCTTTTGTATGGGGTTCAGTGCACTTCCTGGACTTGTAAGTCTATTTCTTTGACCAGTTGGGGGAAGTTTTCTGTCATTATTTCTTCAAATATGTTTTCACTATCTTGCTCTCTCTCTTTTTCTGGCACCCCCATAATTCTGATGTTGGTAGGCTTGAGGTTGTCCCAGAGGAGCCTTACACTATCTTCAAATTTTTGTATTCTTTTTTCTTTTTGTTTTTCGGCCTGAGTGTGTTTTACTTCTTTGTATTTCAAATCTTTGACTTTATTCTTGCAGTCCTCTAGTCTGTTGTTACTTTAGTCAGTGAATGTTTATTTAGTTGGTATATGTTTAATAATTTTTATTTTAGTCAGTGTGTGTTTAATTTCTAGTTGGTCCTTTTTCATTTCCTTTAGGGTCTTGCTAAATTTATTGGCCTTTTCTGGGAAATTCTTGAATAACATTATAACCATGATTTTGAACTCTCCATCCAGTAGTTTGTTTCTCTCCATTTCTTTTGTTTCTGATCTGTTTCTTTGTTTCCACATTTTTGCTGCTTCCCTGAGTTGGTAGAGTATCGTTGTGTGCTGGATGTCCACCAGAGCACAGTGGCTCAGCCTCCCCAGTTACCTGAGGTGGATGTGGACACTCTTGGTGCATCCCTTTGTGGACTGTGTGCTCAGCCCTGTTGTAGTTAAGTCTTGATTGTTGTTGGTATCACTGGGAGTTATTGACCTCCAAAGCAATTGGCTGTGAGGATCAGCTGTGTCTATGCTGGGAGAACTTCTGTGCTAGACACTCTTAAGAGACAAGACTAGCAAAATTGCAAATACTGTATATTCAGTTTGGATGGGGTGGGGTTTCAGGGCATAGCAGACAGCCTTGTTTTCTCATCAGCCCTGTCCTATGAGGCCCCTGGGTCTCGATGTACCTTAGTAATCACTGCCAGAACCTCTGGGAGAAAGGCTCTTTCGAGCTTTATCCACTGCCAGACAGTCCAATTTCTCCCCTAATGAGTTCGGGTTTCCAGAAACTTTCTAGGAACTGGAATTCAGCACAGTCAGGAGTTTCCTTCTCCCTCCTGCTTTAGAAAGCCAGCGAGGCACTCAGCCACCTGTGCATTCAGCAGTCAATCCTCTCCACTCACGTGCCTCTGGACCCTTGCCTTCCACAGCTTCCGAGTCTCAGTGTGTTTTCTCTTTTCCTGACAGACCAGATTCTCCCTGAATGAGTCTGGTTACCCAGAATCTTGCCCAGGACTGGAGTTCAGTGCAGTCAGGAGTTTCCTTCTCCCTCCTGCTTAGAAAACCAGCTGGGCACTCAACCTCCTATGCATTCAGCGGTTAGTGCTCTCTGTGTAAGCGGCACCTCCGGACCTCTGCCTTCTGCAGATTACGAGTCTCAGGGTGCTTTCTCTTTCCCTGATTGTCCAAATTCCCCCCGAATGAGTCTGGTTTCTCAGCATCTCGCCCGGAACTGGTTTTCTGCTCAGTTGGGAGCTTTTTGTCTCCCTGTTGCTTTAGAGAGCCAGCTGCCTTTGCACACAGCATTCTGTCCTTTCCACATGCAAATCTCTGTACCTCTGCCTTCTGAACTTCCTCTGATACTCAATATGCTTTCCTCTTCTTCTAGTTGTAGAATTTCCAGTTGGCCAGCTTTCCTGTGGTTTTGGATGGTGTCTGTTTTGAAATTTAGTTGTAGTTTTCATATTGTTGTGCAAGGTAGCAGTTTAGGTGTTTACCTATACCAGTATTTCCCAAAATGTGGTACGCATACCCCCAGGAGTACGGGAAGAGTTTGGTCGGGGTACGAGTTGCACTGAAGTTTGATGGGGATATGCACTGCACCGTTCTTAGCTGGGCCTAATTCTACATTGTCATGAGTCACGTCAAGTCGGTCTTATGAGGAATGAGATGGTCCGGTGTGCAAATAAATGTTATTTATAATATAACTTTTATTTATATTTTATTATGAATAATTTTATATTTAGTTTATTCTTATCTTGTGTATGTACCAAAAAAATAAAAAAATAAAAATCTTTTTATTGTTGTTAAAATACATCCTTTTTTGACGAGGGGTATTCAGGGTTACGAAAATTATAGAAGGGGTACACATATGTCAAAAGTTTGGGAAACACTGACTATACCAACATCTTGGTTTCTCCCACAGATTGTTTTTATACTTTTTGTCAATGCCCTGGTTTTCTCCACATGTTTTTTCCTAGTCATATTTATTTATTTATTTATTCATCTTTATTGTTGTACTAGAGGAAGAATGCACAAAGTTTTGTGCAAGAATGGGCCTACTTTCCTCTGGCTGCTAGCATGTCCTTTGCTTTGGCCAGAGATGCCTTTCTACTCCGGCCTGGAGCCTCCATTCTGCTCTGGCCCGGAGCCATCTTGTTGCCTTCTCATGCTGCCTAGTTTCCAGGAGTGGCTGGGGTGGTGCGGGATGCCTGTGTCATTGCCATGTGCTCTCAGTGCCTGCTTATGTAAATTAATCCACCATCTGTGTTGATGATTTGATGATTTTATTTGCATACTCACTCCTGATTGGCTGGTGAGCTTCACGAAGATATGATCAATTAGCATGTTACTCTTTTATTAGGTAGATTAGAGATGTCCCCTTAATTTTCTGTTTTTGTTCCCCTCACCCATTGAACCCCTACATCTCAACCCTGATGTCCCCCCTTCTACCTTCACCACTACATTATCTGTGTCCATGCGCTATGCATATATGCATACAAGTTCCCCTGTTAATCACACCATATACACCCACCCCCATTCCCACCTTTCCTCTGGAATTTGTCAGTCTGTTCCATGCTTCTGTGTCTCTAAATCTATTTTACTGATCAACTTCTTTTGTTCATTAGATTCCACATAACAATGAGATAATACTTGTATTACTCTGGCTTACTTAGCTTAGCATAATACTCTCCAGGTCTATCTATGCTTTGCAAATGATGTGAGTTCTTTCTTTTTTTACAGCCACATAGTATTTGATTGTGTAAATGTACCACAGCTGTTTTATCCACTCATCTGCTCATGGGACCTTGGGCTCTTTTCCAAATCTTAGCTATGTTAATTTGTGCTGATTTGAACTTAGGGGTGCATATATGGTTTCTGATTCGTGTTTCTAGTATCTTAGGATATATTCTTGTAAGTGGGATCATTAGATCAATTGAAAGTTCCATTTTTTGTTTTTTTAGGAGACTCTTTACTTTTTTTTTTTTTTTTTTTTACAATGGCGGTAGCAGTCCGCATTCCCAGCAGCACCCTATTCTTATCTTTAAAGATTCCACCATGGAAAGACATAATGCATATTCTTCCCTTGATTAATTTTTCTTAAAGCATCATGAACTAGTTAGGATTGATTTTGTGGAGAAACTTTAAAAGGGGTCTGTGAAAAAGGACATTGTAGTGAGTTATGCTCTGCACACAAGCATAAGGAACAGATGTGTGTAGTCAGCCGGACATAGCCAGGTTTGCCTCTTCCGCCCCCCCCCTCCCCCCCCCCTGCCCCTGGTATGTGCTTTTCTCACTAACTCTCTTGTGACTGTGGGAAGTCATTGCTGAGTTGCTAATCCAGCCTTCTACATGGGGGATAGAGAAAAAAAGGGGGGGGTACTATGTATAAAGTTTATTTTATTTTTTTTAAAATATATTTTATTGATATTTTTTTAAGAGAGGGACAGAGATAGAGAGCTAGAAACATTGATGAGAGAGAAACATCGACCAGCCGCCTCCTGCACACCCCACTCCGGGGATGTGCCCGCAACCACTGTACATGCCCTTGACCGGAATCGAACCCCGGACCCCTCAGTCCGCAGACCGCCGCTCTACCACTGAGCCAAACCGGTTTCGGCTATAAAGTTTATTGAATGGAAAACAATTCAATCATGTATAAATAGTCATACAACTATAAAGTCTGTGTTCAAAACTCATAACTGGAAACCTACTTTGTCCCATGTTGTCCCCTGGAGTAAGCTGGTTTGGGGCAATAAGTCTATGGATCTAGTAGCTTCTCTTGATTGTAAGCTTTTAGGGTTCCTGGATCAATCTCCCTGGCAAATTTTATTACGATTGGGTATGAAGTATGTGATCCAAGAGGCCAAAAGGCCACAAGAAGATAGCTCCAATAGATGGAATCTCCAAGGAGACATATTTCATGTATAGGCCAACTTTTCCTGTTATGAGATTAGAGTTATTGTTCAAAGATGGTGCATTCTTACCTGAAAGAATTTTTGAGGAATGTTGCAGTGTAGACATGTGACTGAAACTTATGAACCTTTTCAAGTCTTTCCCCCATGAATTCTTGCATTAATTTCTAAATTCCTGATACTAGTATGTAAATGAGACTATCACTATGCGCTAAATATCTCCAGTCTAGACCAATCTCTCCTTTTTCTGTGTTCCCATTGAAATCAAGGCAATCCCTAGCTACTGCAGTTAGGGGGCCTGTCACCTGCGACCCAGTATGACTGCCAATTGCTCTTCCTAGTGGGCATGGATACGTCCAAGGATTTCCCTTTTGCGCTTTGCTCAGTTGATGGTAGTATTTAGACAAGGCAGCATGTGCAGCCTGGGATCATCTAGGAAACCTTAGCTTTCCCTTAAAGTTGATGTTTAGGCTTAATCTGGCGTTTGATCTTATGCCCCAGTAACCTCTGGATGCTGTGCTCTGAAAGCAAATTGGCCACCTATGGACACTTACAAATAATGAAGACTTTGGAGACAGGCCTCAAATGGAGGCTTTACTCTACTGTATGCAATAGAGCTCAGCCCATTGGTGAGCCTCTCCGGTAATGTGACACAGGGATACTAGCTTTTCATGTTGTGAAGATTAACTGAAGTGGTATATTGGGCCTGGGCGTAGGTGTGGAGTAAATGATCATTTATTTCCCATGTCCTATTCTGGTTGGGCCTCCTACTGCAGACATTCACTTCTGTAGCCCCAGTTATCAGCTGCCCCATGATAACTCTAAGCCCTTGCCACTTATCTCATAGATTCCTCTGATTTATCTCACTTTCTCCAACTATAATCATATATGCACTAGAGGCCCAGTGTACGAGATATGTGCACTGAGGGGGTCCCTCAGCCCAGTAGCCTGCCCCTCTCTCACAGTCTGAGAGCCCTTGGGGATATCCAACTGGCTCAGGGAGCTGGCCTGAGCTGGCTGTCGGACATCCTTAGCACTGCTGGTGAGGTGGGAGAAGCTTCAACCACCGCCACTCTGATGGCTAGCTGTGAGCCTGGCTTCTGGCTAAGCAGGGCTCCCCTCTGGGAGCACACTGACCACCAGAGGACAGCTTCTGTGTTGAGTGTCTGCCCTCTGATGGTCAGTGTGCATCATAGCAATTGTTCAGTCAATTTGCATATTAGCCTTGTATTGTATAGGATAAGGCAACCCAAACCTATAGGAAATGTGTCCTGATCTGTTTTCTGAAATGTTTATCGAGTGGTCATGAGACATAAGGTCAATCTCCTCAAGAGCTTTTTTACATTTCTCCTGGTCAACCTGGTCAACTTCTGCCCTCTTAACTCTATTCAGATTTTCCACTTTTCATACTAATCTCACATCCTGCTTCTCACTTCTCCCATATATACACTTCCTGCTTCTCTTTATCAGTCCCTAACATCTCTGCCCTTTTGGCATTTCTGGCCATGGCCAACACTCTTTTTCCCCACAGTTCTTACCCCTTGTCCCTCATTAGCCCAACCAACTTTCAATTATTTCCTTAACATGAAGCCTTTGATCTCCATACCCACCAAAGAAAGAGCACAGTTAAAAGCATCTCAAAACTCAAAATGCTTCTTTATTACTAAATAATAATTTATAATATTTATTCAGTTTTATTAAGTTAAAAAATATATCAAGATTGAGAAATTCATATCTACCAATCTATAAATCTATCAATATATATATCTATCTATGGAAAAACAACATGTACCCAAAGTGGCACCAATACTTCCAGCATCACTTACATCACATAGCTATAGTACAGAGAAATGTCCATTTCTTTTTCCCTTTCAATGAAATGCTGCATTTCCCCCAATTTGGCAGCATTCTGACGCTCTAGTTGAGCCTTCCTCTTCATGGCCTCTCGATCTGGCCTCTGCTCATTTGTGATGGGTGTTGACATTACTGGCCCCATAACCTCACATTTCCTCCATGGAATTGGTTGGAGGGCAAAATCCTGGAGAGGATAGTGGTTCTGAGGCTTGAGTGGGGTCCTGGGCTGGCTCACAGCAGTGTGAACAAGCTCCCGCTGGAAACAAGCATGAGATGATGTTTTGTAGGGTGCAGGCCTAGGAGCAAGTGTCTGAGGGACACTAGGCTGGTCACGGTTGTTCAAACCTGATCTGGCTGAGTTGGTAGACATTGGCTGAGCTGATCTGACAGAGCCTGTCATAGATGCAGGAGTTGGCTGGGATGAAGTGACTGCAGCAGGTTTGGCAGGGTTGGTCACAGCAGATTGACGTGATGCCTGAGTCTGTGGCCTGCGAGGAACACGTCTAGCTTGAAGCTTGTCTATGTTTGGAAAAACCAATGGCACCAACTTGACCTTCCCGGGAGATGGCAGCTGGTCCTGGGATGGAGATGAAGGCCCTTTGTCACTACCTCCATGTGGCTTCTGAAATTTGACTTGAGTTATCTCAGGACCTTTGCCCTCCCCGGGAGAATCCAGCCACCTTTTGATAGCTGAGCATGGCTGGGGGCCTTTGGGGTTGCTTAAGTTTCCCAGGGCCCGCGAGGAAGACAGGCCAGCTCTCTTATCACTCTTCTTGCCCAGTGCATGGAAAACTTGCACAGACTCCAGCAAGTGCATACCGAGGTCACTGCGAGGCTTTTTGATGGCCTCTTGTGGCAGCTCAGGGGGACTTTTCCTCCTCTTCATCTTGGGAATGGCTGGCTTCTCCTCTGCCTTAACTTTGTTCCCTGACTGCTTCTTCTCCTCAGCTCTCTTGGAGTAATTTTCTTTGTTTCTTTTGGTGTTTTCCTGCCCTTGGCTTTTAGTTTTATTTGTCTTGCTGGGTGCAGCTTTCTCAGGTTTGCTGTTAGAATGTTTCCTCACATATGCAGGAGCCTTGCCACCAGGTGCAGCATTGCAAAGAACTACTTCTCCCACAAACTCACAATCTGGGCTCTTGGGCTTGAACTTGGCCTTGGGAGCATCACTGATAGGCTCAGAGGCGTTATGTTTGATCTTCCTGCCTTGATCAGAACAAGCCGTTCTGACCCTTGACTTTTTTTGCACCTCTTGCAACATGAGGCCTCTGGTGGCTTTGGTTTTGTTCACCTTGGAACCTTGGGGCTCATAAAGGTCATCTTATGAAGTTAAGACCTGTGGAATTTGAACACTCTTCACCAGTGTAGCAATGTCTGCCAAACTATCATTAGATTCAGTCCCATTTTCAAGAGTCCCTTGGTCCTTACCACTCAGGCTATTCTTTCCCAAAACAGAGTTTTCACCACCAGGCTGCTTCTGTGGGTCAATCGGATCAATGCAGGCCAGGACCTGCGGAATTTCAGGTATTTCTAAATGGAGCACTGGAGAAGCTTGGTTTTCTCTTGGGATCTGGCAGTCATTCAGATGTTTTGAAACCGTGGTTTTAATATATTCCACATTCTTATTCTCTTTCTGTTCCGGGCTTGAAGCTGGAGGCAGTGCCAGGAGATTACTAGCACTCTGGACTAGAGATGACATTGCTATGTCCCCACTCTGAGGTGGTGGGTAAGTCTCAAGTACCTGGATATGTGTGTTACTGCAGGAATTGAGGAATTCTGGAGGTGGCAGATAAAATATTTGGCCTGGAAGTTGCAATGCCTGGGAAGTCTCCATCGCTACAATGGAATCAAGGGGAAGTCAGTCAGTCCCTGTTAATAAGATGCTACCCCAGCACCACCAATGAAGCAGTCATGTGCACTCCAACAATGGGAAAGACATTCCTACAAGCTCTTTTGCAGGATCATGAACAGCGACATGTGCTAGCACATAAAAGGCAATTGTTCTGCTTCTTAATGGTGACCATTTAGTGTCATATTTTCTTTTTCTTTTTTTTTTCTTTTTTTTGCATTTCACAGGGTTGTTATAAGTCAAATAAAAAATAAAAATGATTTTTCAAATATTTTTACCAGTCACAAATTTAATTAACCCATTTAATTCTCTCAACTTTCCTGAGTGAATAAATACACTTCCCACCAAGGACTAAGAAAGGGAATGGGGCTCTTCCTGGTGAAGTCTGTAAGAAAGGGGAGACCATAGCCCGCTTGCTTTGGACAAGATGTTGGGACATGAGGTCCCATCTCCAGGTGTCAACTAAGGAAGGTTAAATAGACACTGTCACAATAATGTTCTCAAATGTCTTAGAAGAGACAAAGGCAATAAATTAAGAGAGGTTATTTCAGGGGACTTATCAGGTAGGGCAGTGGGAGGTGTGGTGTCCCTTGGTATGCTCTTGATTTCTCCTACATTTTGCATCCAAGGCCACTACAGTGACCCACCTTCACCTCTATCAGGTGTCCTCATGAAGAGTCTGACAGTGGAGGGCACTGACTGTGGGTTGCACTGGTTAAAGTCACAGGACTTACATACTAGTTGTCCGAGGACCCACCACATTCCAACTGCAGGCTGACCCTAGTTTTGAATGCTCCCTTATTCCTCTTCCTTTTTGAGGTTTGTACTCACCTTTGACGCCTGTCCTTTTGATGGGTTGAGGAGGCACAGAGCAGCAGATTCCAGAGGTGGAGACTGGTGGTATCACATTTGTGGGCTGGGCTCTTTTCGCACCATGACCATCCCTGGGCCAGCGGCAGAGGCCCTGTTCTCTGTGTAAGACACAGAGCCATAGGACTGCAGTAGGCGCAACTTTCTACACAAAGCACAAGGTCCTGATGATAGTAACACAGGTGGCTTCCCTCCTGGTAGGGAAGTGGCAGGCTATGGCCCTGATTTGGAATGTGAGATGGTGCCTCCTGAGCAAGGCTGATAGAAATTGGTGGATATAGCGGGGCCATGTTATGGATATCTGAGGTTTGATCACTCTGGGATGCCAGAGACATGGAGGAGACAGCTGTGTCCTGGTCAATGACAGTCACAGTGAAGTCTCTGAGTAATGGTGACTTGTTTTCAATGCCTCCTGTGAGAGCCCACTCAGAAACCCCAGGATTGGAAGCAGCTGGAACTCCAGATAACACGGTTGTGCTAGAATGTTGGTAAAAGTAGGCACCACCCATGAGAGGTTGGAAAGTGGTGCCAGAGGCTGATGGCAGGTGCCATGCTGAGGTGATGGCTGGAGCAGAGACTCTGTAGAAATTGCAGACACTTCCTGGTAGGGAGGCTGCATGGCTCTCCACAAGAAGAGAGTACTGCAGAGACTTTGAAATTCCAAGGAAAGGTGCATTTTTGAAATTCTCTGTAGGGAATAATAGGATGATGAAAAATTTCAGAGATTTATGAACAATATGTGTGAAAAATAGCATTATTTTAAGATGGTTGCCCTCAGAAAGCGTGAAATATCAATACAACTGCTATATCAAAACTCAAAATTTATCCTCTTTGTAAATGCTGGTGCTCCCCACTTGGGCAGTAATGTACTCAAGACCCAAGTGGTGTGGTTCATTCATTGTTCTCTAGGCTAGAAGCAACTGCTCCCTGACCTATCCCGCCCTTGAACCTGTAATAGTATTGATTTGTTTGCTCTTTCCTAGAATCATAACATTATAAGAATTAGGAGTCCTTAGAGAACCTCTGTCCTGACACTCTCTTTTCATGAGGGAGGACACTGTGGCTCAGTTCTCTCCCTATGTTAGTTTTAGTACCTGGTCCCATAGCCTGAGCATCCTGACTTTCTTGCCAGAGCTCTGAGCATTACACTGCCAATATCCAGGAGCAATAGAACTTCTGATGCAGGCGTTTGTCCATTAGCAACAGTACAACTATTGCCATTGGTACATTCTGTGGCTCATTTTGCCTGCACAGTTTACATGCTGTTTTGGAGAATTCACATAAAGCTGAATCCAGTTGGTATGTTTAGAAGTTTATTCTTACTTTCTTCAAGCCTGGTTTTGGATCCTACCTCAAAATGACCATATGAAAGTGATTTTCTCAGGGAGTGAGAAACTCTCTTAGCTTTGGGCTCCTCATTTATAAAGCCATAATAATGAAGATAACAGTAATAATTCATTTATAAGTGATATATTTCATAAGATTTATGTCTTATCTAATAAAGAGGGAATATGCTCATTGTATATCCTGCCCTCAAAGATGGCTGTGCCCACAGCCAATGAGGGAATATGCTAATTAACTGCCATGCCCCCCAAAATGGTGGTGCCTAGAGCCACAAGATGGCGGTGCCCAGTCACCTCAGCCCTGCGACTCAGAACCGGCCCGAGGTACAGGTAAGCCTGGGATGGCAGCTGCCCAGCTGTCCAGGGCTGCCTGAGGCTCAAGTAACCAGGGCCAGCTGAGGCTTGCACTGACAGCAGTGGCAGCAGCAGAGATGTGATGGGGCATTGCCTTCCCCTGATCACTAGGTCGCCACCCACCCCTGAGAGCTCCTGGACTGTGAGAGGGACCGGCTGGGTTGAGGGACACCCTTCCAGTACATTACTTTCATGCACTAGTCTACTAGTAAAAGATAAAAATTCTGAAAAAACAAAGAGAAAAATCAAATACCACATATATCACCGGAATAAATTGACTTGAGTATAAATGGTGACATGTACCAAACATCAAATCCTAATAAATTTATTTTGAATTGAAGCTACGTTTTAAAAATGCAATATCATAAAAGTAAATGGTGCCTATTATATTTTAGTGAATACTGTTAACCAGAAGCAATCCCCAATAGGTGATTTTAAATAAGCGTCTAGCACAGGGGTGGGCAAACTTTTTGACTCGAGGGCCACAGTGGGTTCTTAAACTTGACCAGAGAGCAGGAACAAAAGCAACCTAACCATGATGGCACTCTCATCTTGGGCTACTAGTGAAGGAGCAGAGGGAAGAGCAAGAGAACCCTCCCCTCTTTCGGCTCTGGAGGCCTGATAGAACAGCCAAATGGTCCGGATATCGCCCGCAGGCCGTTGTTTGCCAATGGCTGATCTAACTAGTACATATGGACAGAGATGATATATCACTAAATATTGCATAACAAGCAGTACAATGGAAACAATGTTCCTATATATGTGCCTTCAATATATACAGACCAATATTTCAGTAAAAACTGGTTTAAAGCAGAGAGCCAAATAAATGTAAAGGAATTCCATTATTGTGTTTATTTGTGTTTCTCTGAATATTCCCCAGAAAGTAATAGATATGTAGTCTATTATTAATATATATATTTCAATTAATGTAACTTCATAACAAAGAAAAGAGAACCATTGAAATGTATCATGAAGGTTTTTATATTTATATTAAAACCTAGATTATCATCATCTTCAACATCCGGGAAAGGGAATCTACCAAAGTCTTAAAAACAATAATCACTTGATTCCAGTAAAAAAATTTAATATAGGAATTTTCTAGAGAATCCATAAAATGGTTTTTAGAGAAATGTAAGCTTAGAGATATGGGGCTTGATGTTTTCTTTTTCTCATTAGGTAGCTATGACCTAAAATTGGGCAATGGCTGTGTATCAGGGTGCTCTCTGTGTTAGGAAGAAAATAACTGTAAAGATGAAGTGCAACTCTGACTTGGAACATTCTTATCACATAAAGGATGTAGCCTTTGTGATCCATTTAGGATATATCTTTTAAAGTCTTATTATTATTTTTTTTTAGTAGAAAAAACATTGTCATAGTTTAAACATCAGAATGAATTGAAACACTGAAAATTCTGTTATTTTCAGTGCCCTAGATCAGTGTTAGGCAAACTGATTAATCAACAGAGCCAAATATCAACAGTACAATGATTGAAACTTCTTTTGAGAGCCAATTATTTTTTTACTTAAACTATGTAGGTAGGTAAATTCTTATTAACATAATTAGGGTACTCCTAAGCTGGCCTTTGTTAAAAATGCAAATGGCCAAAGAGCTGCATGTGGCTCATGAGCCACAGTTTGCCAACAAATGCCCTAGATAATCATCACCTTTCTTAAGATCTTATATATGAGAAACATCATTTCTGAAATACATTTTTACATGTTTTTATTCCAAACTGTCACATGTCACATTGTTCAGACAGGCAATAAAAAAACAGAGGAAATATGACTGTTTTGACACACTGCTTTGGCTAGCGGTGCCATACTCCAGCCTTCCTTCCTTCCTAGTCTATCAATGTAAGCATTTGCTGAGATCCACATTAGTTTTCCCTACTCTGAGCGGATTTCACTCCATGCTCCTTCTGCTTTCATTTAAACTCTTGGGTTCCCTTCAATATTCTAATTCAAACTACACTTTTTGCTCTTTAGAGCTCTTCTTCTTAAGTATTATGTTTTCCCCTCCTTCCTGCTTCTATTTTCCCCTCCCTCCTGGTTCCTGTAGGCATGTGCGCATGAAAGCAATTCTAAATTTTTTACATTTAAATACTTGCCTCCCTATAGCCCAGTACTCCGCATCCTCTCTCCCTATTTTGTCTGGTCACCTAGTTTGGATAGAAAACTCCAAAGCCACAAAAAGATTGCTTTTGGAACAGCACTCAATTTAAAATACTAAAGTTGAAACCTTGGGGGTGGGAGATTGTTACACAGGAGATATCCTGTACATACACATATTGCTAGTTTCCTACATGACCTAGGTTTTCATTCTCTTGCTGTTGAAACATTGTCAAGAAGTACTGATTTTTATTTCAACATGAGTGTTCTTTAAGACTCACTATTAGAAAAGGAAGGGGTTAGAATCCACAACCAATCTAATGTCCTAATGTAGCTAATGAGGAAAAAACAGATATTGTGAGAGTCAATGAATTGTCCAAAGTCACATTGCTAGTAGATGTCAAAATCCAAACTGAAATTAGGTCTGCAGACTTCTAGATCAATATTTCCCCAAGTTATTCTATTCTCTTTTGCCTCTATTGCTAAATTTAGTGGCAAACAAACATCTAATGAGAAACTTTAAAAAGGTTCTTTCCTTACCTGACATGGTCAGAGAAGAAGAGGAGGAACTATCAACTCTAGATGCAGGGGATGAGGTTGTCTCAGTGGCTGAAGCCAAAGAGCACATGTGTCCAGTACGAAAGTCACTGGTCCTACTGGACACTGGTCTCTGGTCACAAGTTACTGGTCACTGGTCAGTTGCGATGATCCAAATTTGTTTACAGACAACTCCATGGGCACCCCAAGATTCTACCAGGTGGTGGTGGGTTTGGTGGGAGAATGATGTCACAAGCAGGCAGTTTAAAGGGATGAGAGAGCCAATCAGAAGGTCAGATTACCAACAGAAGACAGGATTGGCTAGAAGGAGTGGTAGGGGAGCTAAACCAACACCTAAATGGCTAAGCTCATGGGAAAGATGTGATGGTGCCCAAGACAGTTGTTCTATACTCGCTTTCCCAGGCTCTTGTGTTAGGGGAATATTTTCACAGTTTGTTACAGACATTCATGAATACAATTAACTAGTAGTTACTTATATTCCCTATATTATATAATATATATATTATTGTTAAAATGGAAAGTAACATCTAGGTAGCACAATTACAGTTCTTCTGAAATCATTAGTGAATTTATGACACCATCTCATTAGTGAATTTACCATGGCTTTTGAGGAGCAAAGGAAAGGATTAAGATCATTTTGTCAGTTGGTTCAAAAGTAAAATGAAATTTCTTGAGTGCATGTTGTGCAGAATTATGTGGTCCACAGCTCTGCTCTTGTAGTTTCTTCTCCTTGAATCGTACCTTCCCTGGGCTGGGCTGGAACAAGCTAGGTTGACTTGCATCTCCTACCACTCTCATTTTGTCTCCTTCTTCATTGTAGGCATTGTTTGTAGACAAGCTTTGATCCTGCATTCTGACACTCATGGAGGTTACTTTCTGTCCACTTCCAGCAGCAGGGTCTTCTTTGTAGTATCTGCTGCTCCCCGCAATGGACTCTGCCAGTTATAAGCAACTACCATAGAGCTAGGAGTCAGCTGACTGCAAACCTTTCCTCTTCCAGCCTTGGGTTGCACTTCTTCTGCCCATAATATGCTCCCTCTGGATCCTTTGGCCATATAGGCATCCTGCCATCCTGCTCTATCATAGGTGAGAGGCAGTTACGATATTTTCCTTCTACCTTCTCTCATAAAGTGTATCCAGTGTGGCAGTTACTGCAGTCTCCTCCCCCTTTGCAAACAGCTGCTGTAGAACTTTGGCCTTCTAGGATTCTCTGTCTGCCATGCTGGGGTGCAAGACCAGGCAAAAGTGAGGAGGAGAATGGTTAGAGAAACACAAGTCCATTCTAAGAGAATAGGGGACAAGCTAAGTGAAATTGTAGAAGAGAAAATATATTCATGTGGATATTTTAGGTTCTGTGTAAAATAAGTTGCCACATTTTGGTCTCATTTTGTATTAATAAAGTAGACATATCTAGTCCAGCCAATGCAAAAAATATTGCTCACTGGATATTTTATTTTATTTTATTAAAATGATCTCATTTCAGTTTTATTTATTTATTTTCTTTTTTTCCACCATCATTTTTAAAAATTAAGATATTATATGTGTACATTGCTTACCATTGCCTCCCCCTCCCCTTGACCTCCCATACACGCCCTCCCTCCCAGAGTTTTGTGTCCATTGGTTGTACTTATATGCATGCATACCAGTCCTTCAGTTGTTCTCTTATCTCCCCCAGATCTCCCTATCCTCCCGCTGTATTTTGACAGTCTGCTTGTTGCTTTACTGTCACTATTTCTATCTTTCTGTTCATTAGTTTATAATATTCTTTATTATCCATAAATGAGTGAGGACTAGTGGTGTTTCTCTTTCATTGACTGGCTTATTTCATTCAGCATGATGTTCTCTAGTTCCTTCCAGGTTGCTGCTAATGATGAGAATTATTTTTTATGGCAGCATAGTATTGCATTGTGTCGATATACCATAGTTTTATGCTACAATCATCTGCTGATGGGACCCTAGCCTGTTTCCTAATCCAAGTTATTGTAAATTGGTCTGCTATGAACATAGGGGCTCCTCCTGGTCCCACCTCCCCCAGGGTACAAGGCTATCCTGGGACACAAGGCTCCCCTGGGTCTCACCTCTCACCCAGGGCACAAAGCTCTCCCGGGGCACAGAGCTCCGCCTGGTCCCACCGCTCCCCTGGGGCACTAGGCTCTCCCGAGGCACATGGATTCCCAGGGTCCCACCCCCCCCCCACCACAGGTCACTGGACATTTTAATTTTAAATATAGTTCCATTTTCTTTATGTCATATGACCTCATTTATTTAGGATTTATTTAAGTCATTTGTGTGTTTTCAGAACACAGATTGTGTGTTTTTAATTTTCTTTTTTAAATTTAATAAATCTTTATTGTTCCAATTATTACAATTGTTCCTCTTTTTACGATGCATAGCTCCCCTCCTCCCAGTTCCCACCCCACCCTCTGCCCTACCTCCCCCTCACTGTCCTCATCCATAGGTGTACTTTTTGTCCAGTCTCTTCCTGCACTCCCTATATCTCTTTCCCTCTGAGAATTATCAGTCCACTCCCTTTCTGTGCCCTTGATCCTATTATATTCACCAGTTTATTCTGTTCATTAGATTTTTTATTCACTTCATTTTTAGATTCACTTGTTGCTAGACATGTATTTGTTGTTTATAATTTTTTCCTTTACCTTTTTCTTCTTCTTCCTCTTCTTAAAGAATATCTTTCAACATTTCATATAATACTGATTTGGTGGTGATGAACTCCTTTAGCTTTTTCTTATCTGTGAAGCTCTTTATCTTCCCTTTAATTCTGAATGATAGCTTTTCTAGGTAGAGTAATCTTGGTTGTAGGTTCTTGCTATTCATCATTTTGAATATTTCTTGCTACTCCCATCTGGCCTGCATAGTTTCTGTGAGAAATCAGCTGACAATCATATGAGTGCTCCCTTGTAGGTAATTTACTGTTTTTCTCTTGCTGCTTTTAATATTCTCTCTTGGTCTTTGGCTCTTGGCATTTTAATTATGATGTGTCTTGGTGTGGTCCTCTTTTGATTCCTTTTGTTTGGGGTTCTGTGCACTTCCTGGACTTGTAAGTCTATTTCTTTGACCAAAGTGGGGGAAGTTTTCTGTCATTATTTCTTCAAATAGGTTTTCACTATCTCGCTCTCTCTCTTTTTCTGACACCCCCATAATTCTGGTGTTGGTACCCTTGAGGCTTGAGGTTGTCCCAGAGGCTCCTTACACTATCTTCAAATTTTCGTATTCTTTTTTCTTTTTGTTTTTTGGCCTGAGTGTTTTTTGCTTCTTTGTATTTCAAATCTTTGACTTTATTCTTGCAGTCTTCTAGTCTGTTGTTATTTTAGTCAGTGAATGTTTATTTAGTTGGTATATGTTTAATATTTTTTATTTTAGTCAGTGTGTGTTTAATTTCTAGTTGGTCCTTTTTCATATCCTTTAGGGTCTTGCTAAATTTATTGGCCTTTTCTGTTAAATTCTTGAATAACGTTATAACTATGGTTTTGAACTCTACATCCAGTAGTTTGTTTTTCTCCATTTCTTGTGTTTGTCATCTGTTTGTTTGTCTCCACATTTTTCCTGCTTCCCTGAGTTGATAGAGTATCTTTGTATGCTGGGTGTCCTCCAGGGCACAGTGGCTCAGCCTCCCCAGTTACCTGAGGTGGACGTGGACACTCTTGGTGTACTCCTTTGTGGACTGTGTGCTCAGCCTTGTTCTAGTTAAGTCTTCATTGTTGTTGGTATCACTGGGAGTTATTGACCTCTAGACCAATTGGCTGTGAGGATCAGCTGTGTCTATGCTGGGAGAACTTCTGTGCTGGAGACACTCTTAAGAGACAAGACTAGCAAAATTGCAAATGCTCTGTATTCAGCTTGGATGGGGTGGGGTTTCAGGGCATAGCCGACAGCCTTGATTTCTCATCAGCCCTGTCCTATGAGGCTCCTGGGTCTCAATGTCCCTTGGTAATCACTGCAAGCACCTCTGATAGAAAGGCGCTTTCGAGCTTTATTCACTGCCAGACAGTCCAAATTTCCCCGAATGAGTTGGGGTTTCCAGAAACTTTCCCAGAACTGGAGTTCAGCACAGTCAGGAGTTTCCTTCTCCCTCCTGCTTTAGAAATCCAGCCGGGCACTCAGCCACCTGTGCATTCACCAGTCAATCCTCTCCACTCACATGCCTCTGGAACCTTGCCTTCCACAGCTTCTGAGTCTCAGTGTATTTTCCCTTTCCCTGACAGTCCAGATTCTCCCTGAATGAATCTGGTTTCCCAGCATCTTGACCAGGACTGGAGTTCCGTGCAGTCAGGAGTTTCCTTCTCCCTCCCGCATAGAAAGCCAGCCGAGCACTCAACCTCGTATGCATTCAGCAGTTAGTGCTCTATGTGCATGAGGAGCCTTCGGACCTCTGCCTTCCACAGATTCCTAGTCTCAGGGTGCTTTCTCTTTCCCTTATTGTCCAAATTCCCCTGAATGAGTCTGGTTTCTCAGCATCTCGCCCGGAAATCATGTTCTGCTCAGTTGGGAGCTTTTTGTCTCCCTGTTGCTTTAGAGAGCCAGCTGCCTTTACAAACAGCCCTCTGTCCTCTCCACATGTGAGTCTCTGTACCTCTGCCTTCTGAAGTTCCTCTGATTCTCAATATGCTTTCCTCTTTTCTTTGAGTTGTAGAATTTCCACTTGGCCAGCTTTCCTTTGGTTTTGGATGGTGTCTGTTTTAAAATTTAGTTGTAGTTTTTATATTTTTGTGCAAGGTAGCAGTTTAGGTATTGACCTATACCAGTGTTTCCCAAAATGTGGTACGTATACCCCCAGGGGTACAGGAAGAATTTGTTGCGGGTACTCGCTGCCCCGGAGTTTGGTGGGGATATGCACTGCACCATGCTTAGCTGCACCTAATTCTACATTCTCATGAGTCAAGTCAAGACAGTCTTATGAGGCATGAGATGGTCCGGTGTGCAAATAAATGTTATTTATAATATAAATTTTATTTATATTTTATTATGAATAATTTTATTTTTTGTTTATTCTTATTTTGTGTATGTACCAAAAAAATAAAAAATAAAAATATTTTTATTGTTGTTAAAATTCATCCTTTTTTTTTTTTTTTGACCAGGGGTACTCAGCATTACGAAAATTATAGAAGGGGTACACATATGTCAAAAGTTTGGGAAACACTGACTATACCAATATCTTGGTTTCTCCCAAAGATTGTTTTTATACTGTGTGTCAATGTACTGGTTTTGTCCACATGTTTTTTCCTAGTTTTATTTATTTATTTATTTATTTATTTATTTATTTATTTATTCATCTTTATTGTTGTACTGGAGGAAGGATTCACAAAGATTTGTGCAAGAATGGACCTACTTTCCCCTGGCTGCCAGCATGGCCTTTGCTTTGGCCAGAGCTCCCTTTCTACTCAGGCCTGGAGCCAACTTGTTGCCTTCTCATGATGCTCACGTTCCAGGATTGGCTGGGTTGGTGTGGGATGCCTGTGTCATTGCCATGTGCTCTCAGTGCCTGCTTATGTAAATTAACCCACCATCTATGTTGATGGGTTTATTTGCATACTCACTCCTGATTGGCTGGTGAGCTTCAAGAAGATATGATCAATTATCATGCTACTATTTTATTAGGTAGATTAAAGATGTTCCCTTAATTTTCTGCGTTTGTTTCCTACCCCCCCCCCATTGAAGCCCTATATCAAACCCTGCTGTCCCCCCTTCTACCTTCACCACTACATTTTCCATATCCATGGGCTATACATATATGCATTTAAGTTCCCCTGTTTATCACACTACACAACCCCACCCCCATTCCAACCTTTCCTCTGAAATTTGTCAGTCTGTTCCACGCTTCTGTGTCTCTAAATCTATTTTGCTGATCAATTTCTTTTGTTCATTAGATTCCACATAACAATGAGATAACACTTGTCTTATTCTGGCTTATTTAGCTTAGCATAATACTCTTCAGGTCTATCTATGCTTTACAAATGGTATGAGTTCTTAATTTTTTTACAGCTACATAGTATTTGATTGTGTAAATGTACCACAGCTGTTTTATCCACTCATCTGCTCATTGGGGCCTTGGGCTCTTTTTCAAATCTTAGCCATTTTAATTTGTGCTGCTTTGAACATAGAGGTGCATATATCCTTTCTGATTGGTGTTTCTGGTATCCTAGGATGTATTCTTGGAAGTGTGATCATTAGGTCTATTGAGAGTTCCTTTTTTTTTTTTTTTTTTTTTTTTTTTTAGGATACTCTTTACTGGTTTATACAGTGGCGGTACCAGTCTGCATTCCCAGCAGCAACCTATTTTTATCTTTATAGATCCCACCATGGAAAGACATAATGCATATTCTTCCCTTGATTAATTTTTCTTAAAGCATCATGAACTAGCTTGTTATGATTGATTTTGTGGAGAAACTTAAAAAGGGGTCTGTGAAAAAGGACATTGAAGAGAGTGATGCTCTGCACACAAGCATAAGGAACAGATGTGTGTAGTCAGCTGGACATAGCCAGGTTTGCCTCTTTTTCCCCCACCCCTGGTTTGTGCTTTTCTCACTAACTCTCTTGTGACTGTGGGAAGTCAGGGCTGAGTTGCTAATCCAGTTTTCTACATGGGGGATAGAGAGAAAAGGGGGAGGGGGGCAAAACTAGGTATAAAGTTTATTGAATGGAAAGTAATTCAATCATGTATAAATAGTCATACAACTATAAAGTCTGTGTTTTCATACTCAAAACTGGAAACCTATTTTGCCCTATGTGTCCCATGGATTAAGCTGGTTTGGGGGAAGAAGTCTATGGATCTAGTAGCTTCTTTTGATTGTTAGCTTTTATGGTGCCTGGATCAATCTCCCGAGGATATGTTATTACCATTGTGTATGAAGTATGTGATTCAAGAGGCCCAAAGTCCACAAGAAGATAGCTCCTATAGATAGAATCTCCAAGGAGACATATTTCATTTATAGGACAACTTTTCTTCTTATGAGATAAGAGTTATTTTTCAAAGATGGTGCATTCTTACCTGAAAGAAATTCTGAGGAGTGTTTCAGTGTAGAGATGTGACTGAAACTTATGAAATTTTTCAATGCTTTCCCCATGGATTCTTGCATTAACTTCTAAATTCCTGATACTAGTATGTAAATGAAACTATCACTATGAGCTAAATATCTCCAGTCTAGACCAATCTCTCCTTTTTCTGTGTTCCCATGGAAATCAAGGGAATCCCTAGCTACTGCAGTTAGGGGGCCTGTCACCTGCAACCCAGTATGCCTGCCAATTGCTCTTGCCAGTGGGCATGGATGCTTCCAAGGATTTTCCTTTTGGGCTTTGCTCAGTTGATGGTGGTTTTTAGACAAGGCAGCATGTGAAACCTGGGATCATGCAGGAGACCTTAGCTTGTCCTTAAAGTTACTGTTTAGGCTTCATCTGATGTTTGATGTCATGTCCCAGTAATCCCTGAATGCTGTGCTCTGAAAGCCAGTTGGTCACCTATGGGCACTTGCAAATAATGAAGACTTTGGGAACAGTCCTCAAATGGAGTCTTTACTCAACTGCATGCAATATGACCTCAGCCCATTGGTGAACCTCTCGGGTAATGTGACACAGGCATATTGGCTTTTAAATTTTTTTATTTAATATATATATTTTATTGATATTTTACAGAGAGGAAGGGAGAGGGATAAAGAGTTAGAAACATCGATGAGAGAGAAGCACCAACGAGCTGCCTCCTGCACACCCCCTGCCGGGGATGTGCCCGCAACCAAGGTACATGCCCTTGACCAGAATCGAACCCGGGACCTTTCAGTCCCCAGACCGACCCTCTACCCACTGAGCCACACCGGTTTCGGCAGGGATATTGGCTTTTAATGTTGTGAAGATTAACTAAAGTGGTATATTGGGCCTCGGTTTCGGTGTGGAGTAAATGATCAATTATTTCCCACATCCTCGTTGGGCTTCCGACTGCAGACATTCATTTCTGTAGCCCCAGTTATCAGCTGCCCCATGATAATTCTACGCCCTTGCCACTTATCTCTTACATTCCTCTGATTTATCTCACTTTCTCCAACTATATTCATATATGCACTAGAGGCCCAGTGTACGAGATATGTGCACTGAGGGGGTCCCTCAGCCCAGTAGCCTGCCCCTCTCTCACAGTCTGAGCCCTTGGGGATATCCAACTGGCTCAGGGAGCTGGCCTAGGCTGGCAGTCGGACATCCTTAGCACTGCTGGTGAGGTGGGAGAACCTTCCACCACCGCCACTCCGATGGCTAGCTGTGAGCCTGGCTTCTGGCTAAGCAGGGCTCCTCTCTGGGAGCACACTGACCACCAGAGTACAGCTTCTGTGTTGAGTGTCTGCCCTCTGATGGTCAGTGTGCATCATAGCAACCGTTCAGTCAATTTGCATATTAGCCATGTATTGTATAGGATAAGGACACCCAAACCTATGGGAAATGTGTCCTGATCTGTTTTCTGAAATATTTATCGAATGGTCATGAGACATAAGGTCAATCTCCTCAAGAGCTTTTTTACATTTCTCCTGGTCAACTTGGTCAACTTCTGCCCTCTTAACTCTATTCAGATTTTCGCCTTTTCATACTAATCTCACATCCTGCTTCTCACTTCGCCCATATATACACTTCCTGCTTCTCTTTATCAGTCCCTAACATCTCGGCCCTTTTGGCATTTCTGGCCATGGCCCACACTCTTTTTCCCACAGTTCTTACCCCTTGTCCCTCATTAACCCATCCAACTTTCAGTTCTTTGCTTATCATGCAGCCTTTGATCTCCATACCCACCAAAGAAAGAGCACAGTTAAAAGCATCTCAAAACTCAAAATGCTTCTTTATTACTAAATAATAATTTATAATATTTATTCAGTTTTATTAAGTTAAAAAATATATCAAGATTGAGAAATTCATATATACCAAACTATAAATCTATCAATATATCTATCTATCTATGGAAAAACAACATGTACCCAAAGTGGCACCAACACTCCCAGAATCACTTACATCACATAGCCATAGTACAGAGAAATGTCCATTTCTTTTTCCCTTTCAATGAAATGCTGCATTTCCCCCAAATTGGCAGCATTCTGACGCTCTAGTTGAGCCTTCCTCTTCATGGCCTCTCGATCTGGCCTCTGCTCATTTGTGATGGGTGTTGACATTACTGGCCCCATAACCTCACATTTCCTCCATGGAATTGGTTGGAGGGCAAAATCCTGGAGAGGACAGTGGTTGTGAGGCTTGAGTGGGGTCCTGGGCTGGCTCACAGCAGTGTGAACAGGCTCCCGCTGGAAACAAGCATGAGATGATGTTTTGTAGGGTGCAGGCCTAGGAGCAAGAGTCTGAGGGACACTAGGCTGGTCACGGTTGTTCAAACCTGGTCTGGCTGAGTTGGTAGACATTGGCTGAGCTGATCTGACAGAGCCTGTCATAGATGCAGGAGTAGGCTGGGATGAAGTGACTGCAGCAGGTTTGGCATGGTTGGTCACAGCAGATTGACGAGATGCCTGAGTCTGTGGCCTGCGAGGAACACGTCTAGCTTGAGTCTTGGCCATGGTTGGAAAAACCAATGGCACCAACTTGACCTTCCCGGGAGATGGCAGCTGGTCCTGGGATAGAGATGAAGACCCTTTGTCACTACCTCCATGTAGCTTCTGGCATTTGACTTGAGTTATCTCAGGACGTTTGGCCTCCCCCTGAGAATCCCGCCACCTTTTGATAGCTGGCCATGGCTGGGGGCCTTTGTGGTTACTTAAGTTTCCCTGGGCCCATGAGGAAGACAGGTCAGCTTTCTTATCACTCTTTTTGCCCAGTTCATGGAAAACCTGCACAGACTCCAGCATGTGCATACTGAGGTCACTGCGAGGCTTTTTGATGGCCTCTTGTGGCAGCTCAAGGGGACTTTTCCTCCTCTTCATCTTGGGAATGGTGGGCTTCTCCTCTGCCTTAACTTTGATCCCTGACTGCTTCCTCTCCTCAGCTCTCTTGGAGTAATTTTCTTTGTTTCTTTTGGTGTTTTCCTGTCCCTGGCTTTTAGTTTTATTTGTCTTGCTGGGTGCAGCTTTCTCAGGTTTGCTGTCAGAATGTTTGGTTATATTTGCAGGAGCATTGCCACCAGGTGCAGCATTGCAAAGAACTACTTCTCCCACAAACTCACAATCTGGGCTCTTGGGCTTGATCTTGGCCTTGGGAGCATCACTGATAGGCTCAGAGGCGTTATGTTTGATCTTCCTGCCTTGATCAGAACAAGCCTTTCTGACCCTTGACTTTTTTTGCACCTCTTGCAACATGAGGCCTCTGGTGGCTTTGGTTTTGTTCACCTTGGAACCTTGGGGCTGATCAAGGTCATCCAAGGAAGTTAAGACCTGTGGAAGTTGAATACCCTTCACCAGTGTAGCAATGTCTGCCAAACTATCATTAGATTCAGTCCCATTTTCAAGAGTCCCTTGGTCCTTACCACTCAGCCTATTCTTTCCCAAACCAGAGTTGTCACTACCAGGCTGCTTCTGTGGGTCAATCGGATCAATGCAGGCCAGGACTTGAGGAATGCCAGGTATTTCTAAATGGAGCACTGGAGAAGCTTGGTTTTCTCTTGAGATCTGGCAGTCATTCAGATGTTTGGAAAGCGTGGTTTTAATATATTCCACATTCTTATTCTCTTTCTTTTCCTGCCTTGGAGCTGGAGGCAGTGCCAGGAGATTACTAGCACTCTGGACTAGAGATGGCATTGCTATGTCCCCACTCTGAGGTGGTGGGTAACTCTCAAGTACCTGGATATGTGTGTTACTGCAGGACTTGAGGAATTCTGGAGGTGGCAGATAAAATATTTGGCCTGGAAGTTGCAATGCCTGGGAAGTCTCCATCACTACAATGGATTCAAGGGGAAGTCAGTCAGTCCCTGTTAATAAGATGCGCCCCCAGCACCACCAATGAAGCAGTCATGTGCCCTCCAACAATGGGAAAGGCATTCCTACAAGCTCTTTTGCAGGATCATGAACAGCGCCGTGTGCTAGGACATAAAAGGCAACTGTTCTGTTTCTTAATGGTGACCCTTCATTGTCATTTTTTCATTATTTTCTTTGCATTTCACAAAGTTGTTAGAAGTCAAATAAAAAATAAAAGTGATTTTTCAAATAAGTTTCCCACTCTCATATGTAACCCATTTAATTCTCTCAACTTTCCTGAGTGAATAAATACACTTCCCACCATGGACTAAGACAGGGAATGGGGCTCTTCCTGGTGAAGTCTATAAGCAAGGGGAGACCATAGCCCGCTTGCTTTGGACAAGATGTTGGGACATGACGTCCTACCTCCAGGTGTCAACTAAGGAATGTTAAACAGACACTGGCACCATAATGTTCTGAAATGTCTTAGAAAGAGACAAAGGCAATAAATTAAGAGAGGTTATTTCAGGGGGACTCATCAGGTAGGGCAGTGGGAGGTGTGGTGTCCCTTGGTATGCTCTTGATTTCTCCTACATTTTGCATCCAAGGCCGCTACAGTGCCCCACCTCGACCTCTCTCAGGTGTCCTCATGAAGAGTCTGACAGTGGAGGGCACTGACTGTGGGTTGCACTGGTTAAAGTCACAGGACTTATATACAAGTTGTCCGAGGACCCACCACTTCCCAACTGCAGGCTGACCCTATTTTGAATGCTACCTTATTCCTCTTCCTTGTTGCTGTTTGTACTCACCTTGGACGCCTGTCCTTGTGATGGGTTGAGGAGGCACAGAGCAGCAGATTCCAGAGGTGGAGACAGATGCTATCACATTTGTGGGCTGGGCCTCCTTTCGCACCATGACCATCCCTGGGCCAGCGGCAGAGGCCCTGCTCTCTGTGTAAGACACAGAGCCATAGGACTTCAGGTAGGGGCAACTTTCTGCACAAAGCAGAGGGCCCTGATGATAGTAACAAACCTGGCTTCCCTCCTGGTAGGGAAGTGGCAAGCTATGGCCCTGATTTGCAATGTGAGATGGTGCCCGCTTAGCAAGGCTGACAGAAAGTGGTGGATGCAGAGGAGCCATATTATGGATATCTGAGGTTTGGTCACACTGGGACGCCAGAGACATGGAGGAGACAGCTGTGTCCTGGTCAATGACAGTCACAGTGAAGTCTCTGAGTGATGGTGACTTGTTTTCAATGCCTCCTGTGAGAGCCCACTCAGAAACCCCAGGATTGGAAGCAGCTGGAACTCCAGATAACACGGTTGTGCTAGAATGTTGGTAAAAGTAGGCACCACCCATGAGAGGTTGGAAAGTGGTGCCAGAGGCTGATGGCAGGTGCCATGTTGAGGTGATGGCTGGAGCAGAGACTCTGTAGAAATTGCAGACACTTCCTGGTAGGGAGGCTGCATGGCTCTCCACAGGAAGAGAGTACTGCAGAGACTTTGAAATTCCAAGGAAAGGTGCATTTTTGAAATTCTCTGTAGGGAATAACAGGATGATGAAAAATATCACAGAGATTGATAAACAATATGTGTGAAAAATAGCATTATTTTAAGATGGTTGCTATCAGAAAGCCGTAAATACCAATACTCACTGCGATATCAAAACTCAAAGTTTATCCTCTCTGTAAATGCTGGTGCTCCCCACTTGGGCAGTAATGTACTCAAGACCCAAGTGGTGTGGTTCATTCATTGTTCTCTAGGCTAGAAGCAACTGCTCCCTGACCTATCCCGCCCTTGAACCTGCAATAGTATTGAATTGTATGCTCTTTCCTAGAATCATAACATTATAAGAACCAGGAGTCTTAGAGAACCCCTGTCCTGACAATCTCTTTTCATGAGGGAGGACACTGTGGCTCGGTTCTGTCCCTATGTTAGTATTAGTATCTGGTCCCATAGCCTAAGCATCTCGACTTCCTTTCTAGAACTCTGAGCATTACACTGCCCACAGCCAGGAGCAATAGAACTTCTGATGCAAACGTTTGTTTGTCCATTAGCAACAGTACATCTATCGCCATTGGTACATTCTGTGGCTCATTTTGCCTGCAGAGTTTACATGCTGTTCTGGAGAATTCAGATAAAGCTGAATCCAGTTGGTATGTTTAGAAGTTTATTCTCACTCTCATCAAGCCTGGGTTTGGATCCTACCTCAAAATGACTATATGAAAGTGAGAGAAACTCCCTAAGAAAGTATCTTAGGTTTGGGCTCCTCATTTATAAAGCCATAATAATGATGGTAACAGTAATAATTCATGTATATGTGATGTATTTCGTACGATTTATATGTTATCTAATAAAGAGGGAATATGCTCATTGTCTATCCTGCCCTCAAAGATGGCTGTGCCCACAGCCAATGAGGGAATATGCTAATTAACTGCCATGCCCCCCAAAATGGCGGTGCCCAGAGCCACAAGATGGCGGTGCCCAGTCCCCTCAGCCCTGCCACTCAGGACCGGCCCGAGGTACAGGCAAGTCTCGGATGGCAGCTGCCCTGCTGCTCAGGGCTGCCTGAGGCTCAAGTAACCAGGGCCAGCTGAGGCTCACTCTGACGGCAGTGCCAGCAGCAGAGATGTGAAGGGGTATTGCCTTCCCCTGATCACTAGGTCGCCTCCCACCCCTGAGGGCTCCTGGACTGTGAGAGGGACAGGCTGGGCTGAGGGACGCCCTTCCAGTACACTATTTTCATCCACTAGGCTACTAGTAAAAGATAAAAGTTCTGAAAAAACAAAGAGAAAAAATCAAATACCACATATATCACAGGAATAAATCAACTTGAATATAAATGGTGGCATGTAGCAAACATCAAATCCTGATAAATTTACTTTGAAATGAAGTTCTGTTTTATAAATGCAATATCATAAAATAAATAGTGCCTATTCTATTTTAGTGAATACTGTTAACCAGAAGCAATCCACAATAGGTGATTTTAAATAAGTGTCTAGCACAGGGGTGGGCAAACATTTTGACTCGAGGGCCACAATGGGTTCTTAAACTGGACCGGAGGGCAGGAACAAAAGCAACCTAACCATGCTGGCACTCTCATCTTGGGCTGCTGATGAAGGAGCAGAGGAAAGAGCAAGAGAACCCTCTGCTATTTTGGCTCAGCAGGCCGGATAGAATAGCCAAATGTTCGCATCTGGTCCGTGGGCCATAGTTTGCCCTTGGCTGGTCTAGCCAGTACATATGGACAGAGAAGATATATCACTAAATATTGCATAACAAGCAGAACAATGCAATCAATGTGGCTGTATATGTGACTTCAATATATACAGACCAATATTTCAGTAAAGACTGGTTTAAAGCATAGAGCCAAATAAATGTAAAGGAATTCCATTATTGTGTTCATTTGTGTTTCTCTGAATATTCCCCAGCAAGTAACAGATACTTAGTCTATTATTAATATATATATTTCAATTAATGTAACTTCATAACACAGACAAAAGAATCATCGAAATGTATCATGAAGGTTTTTATATTTTTCTTAAAACCTAGATTATCATCATCTTCAATATCTGAGAAAGGGAATCTACCAAAGTCTTAAAACCATCATCACTTGATTCCAATTAAAAAACTTAATGTCGGAATTTTCTAGAGAATCCATAAAATGGTTTTTAGAGAAATGTGAGCTTAGAGATATGGCGCTTGATGTTTTCTTTTTCTAAATTGGGCAATGGCTGTGTATCAGGGTGCTCTCTGTGTTAGGAAAAAAAATAACTGTAAAGATGAAGAGCAATTGTGACTTGGAAAATTCTTATCACATAAAGGATGTAGTCTTTGTGATCCATTTAGGATATATCTTTTAAAGTCTTATTATTATTTTTTTTAGTAGAAAAAACATTGTCATAGTTTAAAAATCAGAATGAATTGAAACACTGAAAATTCTGTTATTTTCAGTGCCCTAGATCAGTGGTCGGCAAACTGATTAGTCAACAGAGCCAAATATCAACAGTACAATGATTGAGATTTCTTTTGAGAGCCAAATTATTTTTAACTTAAACTATATAGGTAGGTACATTGTTATTAACATAATTAGGGTACTCCTACGCTGGCCTTTGTTAAAAACCCAAGGGGCCAAAGAGCTGAATGTGGCTCACTAGCCACAGTTTGCCAACCACTGCCCTAGATAATCATCACCTTTCTTAAGATTTTGTATATAAGACACATCATTTCTGAAATACATTTTTAAATGTTTTTATTCCAAACTGTCACATGTCACATTGTTCAGACAGGCAATGAAAAAACAGAGGAAATATGACTGTTTTGACACACTGCTTTGGCTAGTGGTGCCCTAATCCAGCCTTACTTTCCTTCCCAGTCTATCAATGTAAGCATTTGCTTAGATCCACATTTTTTTGCCCTACTCTGAGCGGATTTCACTCCATGCTCCTTCTGCTTTCTTTTAAACTCTTTGGTTCCCTTCAATATTCTATTCCAAACTACCCTTTTTGCTCTTCAGAGCTCTTCAATGCTCTTCTTCTTAATTATTATGTTTTCCCCTCCTTGCTGCTTCTATTTCCCCCTCGCTCCTGGTTCCTGTGGGCATGTGCCCATGAAAGCAATTCTAAATTTTTACATTTAAATACTTGCCTCCCTATAGCCCAGTACTCCGCATTCTCTCTCCCTGTTTTACCTGGTCACCTAGTTTGGATAGAAAACTCCAAATCCACATTAATATTGTTTTGGAACAGCACTCAATTTAAAATACTAAAGTTGATAGACCGAAGCAAGATGGCGGCCCAGGAAGTCTCCTGGGCAGCCATCTCCTCAACAATTTGGAAAAAAACAACAGATAAAACCAAAAGGGATCGCACCAGACCCACAGGAAAGCTGGCAAAATGGGAAGGCTACAACTAGACACAAAGCAGGACGTCGCTGCTGCCATGTGGAGTTTAAAACTACAGCGAAACGGAACCTGCTGGAGCCGCTGCCGCAGGGAATGAGGGAAGACAGACCTTGCTCCGCCCCGAGGCCCAGGGAGTGGGCCAGCCCTACCGGCCTCCACGCCTCCTCGGCCGCCTCAGCGCCTTCGGCTCCTGCCTGGACTAGAAGCCCGTGAGCGCGACCCCCCAGCCCACCCGCAGTGCTGGAGAGGAGTGCCTGGGCTCGGCCCCCCGCACTCGCCGCCCGGCGTGTGAAGAGATGGTGTAGTATCTCCCCGCCGGCCCAGCCCCCGCGCTTACTGTGCAGGCGAAGAAATTGCGCAGCGCCCCCTGCCCGCAACCAGCCCAGAAGTGGGAAGACTACAACTAGACACCAAGCAGGGCGCCGCCGCCGCCATGTGGACTTTAAAACTACAGCGAAACTGAACCTGCCGCTGCCACCGGAAATGAGGGAAGCCAGACCTCGCCCCGCCCCGGGGCCTAGGGAGTGGGCCAGCCCTGCCGCCACTATGGGAACTGATGAGGGCCTACGCTGCGGCCACCACCGCTGCCGCCACGCCTCCGCCGCGCCTTTGGCTCCTGCCTGGACAAGAAGCCCGTGAGCGCGACCTCCCAGCCCGCCCACAGTGCTAGAGAGGAGCGGGCGCAGCATCTCCCCTTCCGCACAACCAGCTCGGCCCAGAAATGGGAGGCTACAACTAGACACCAAGCAGGGTGCCGCAGCTGCCATGTGGAGTTTAAAACTACGGTGAGCTGAGGACTGAGAAGGTGGGGCAGTTCTGTACCGTGCTGCCTTCCACTGGTTAAGACCTCCAAGAGCAAAGGCCTACCGAGGTGAGGATGCCCCTACTGTCACCTGTAGAGGGGCAGCACTGAGCTGGCCAATATTTGTGGTGGTGGTGATGCCTGTCCTGGCTCAGGGGAAGCGTTCAACTAAGTCTGAAAGACTAAGACATCGCGGGGACTCTCCGCCACCGCCCGCGGCCTGCTCTGCCAGGCCTTCCCGCTCGCTGTGCTGGCGCTGCACCTTCCATTGGCAGACCCGGAGAATCCTCTCTCCGCTGCCACATGGCAAGGCCAAAGCGTCAGACACTACCACCACGTGGATTTTAAAACTACAGGGGAAATTGAGCCACAGGAGCTACCATCGCTGCCGCACCCACTGCCGCCCCCAAGAATGGGAATCCACCGAAATCAGAGCTCACTACACACCGGGCTCATAGAGAGTGTGGCTTCAGAAATTAGCCTCTACATCCACAGAAGCTCCACATCCACAACAAAGAGGACACCATTGAGGGCGGACTCTCCCCATGCAGTCATCACAGCCCGCCCACAATCTTCCCAGCACACCCACCATGCTGGGAGGGAAATGGAGCGCGCTGGTGAGGAAATGGCACGGTGCCTTCCATTACCCACCCAGGCGAGCCCATCCTCCAATGCCACATGGCCAAGCAGAAGCTCTCACCACCACTGCCATGTGAACTTTAAAACTATGTGTACATTGCTTACCATTGCCCCCCCCTCCCCGCTTGACCTCCCATACACGCTCTCCCTTCCCAGAGTTTTGTATTCATTGGTTGTACTTATATGCATGCATACCAGTCCTTCGGTTGATCTGTTATCTCCCCCAGATCTCCCTATCCTCCACGCTGTCATTTGACAGTCTGCTTGTTGCTTTACTGTCACTATATCTATCTTTCTGTTCATTGGTTTATAATATTCTTTATTATCCATAAATGAGTGAAGACTTTTGGTGTTTCTCTTTCATTGACTGGCTTATTTCATTCAGCATGATGTTCTCCAATTCCATCCAGGTTGCTGCTAATGATGACAATTATTTTTTATGGCAGCATAGTATTCCATTGTGTCGATGTACCATAGTTTTCTGCTACAATCATCTCCTCATGGGCACCTAGCCTGTTTCCTAATCCAAGTTATTGTAAATTGTGCTGCTATGAACATAGGGGCTCCCCCTGGTTCCACTGCTCCCTCAGGGGACAAGGCTATCCCGGGGCACACGGCTCCCCTGGGTCTCACCCCTCACCCAGGGCACAAAGCTCTCCCCGGGCACAGAGCTCACCCTGGTTCCACCACTCCCCCGGGGCACAAGGCTCCCCCGGGTCCCACTGCTCCCCCGGGAGCACGAGGCTCTCTATGGCACACAGCTTCCCAGGGTCCCACCGCCCCCCCTCCCCCAGGTCACACGACTCCCCCTTATCCCACCGCTCCCCAGGGGCACAAGGCTCTCCGTGGCACACAGCTTCCCAGGGTCCCACTGCGCCCCAGATCACTGGACATTTTAATCTTAAATATAGTTCCATTTTTTTATGTCATATGACCTCATTTATTTAAGATTTATTTAAGTCATTTGTGTGTTTTCATAAGACAGATTGTGTTTTTTATTTTCTTTTTTTAAATTTAATAAATCTTTATTGTTCCAATTATTACAATTGTTCCTTTTTTACCCCTGCATAGCTCCCCTCCTCCCAGTTCCCAACCCACCCTCTGCCCTTACTTCCCCCCCCACTGTCCTCATCCATAGGTGTACTTTTTCTCCAGTCGATTCCTGCACTCCCTATGCCCCTTTCCCTCTGAGAATTATCAGTCCACTCCCCTTCTCTGCCCCTGATCCTATAATTTTCACAAGTTTATTCTGTTCATCAGATTTTTTGTGCACTTGATTTTTAGATTCACTTGTTGCTAGACATGTATTTATTGTTTATAATTTTTTTCTTTACCTTTTTCTTCTTCATCCTCTGCTTAAAGAGTATGTTTCAACATTTCATATCATACTGATTTGGTGGTGATGAACTCCTTTAGCTTTTTCATATCTGTGAAGCTCTTTATCTTCCCTTTAATTCTGAATGATAGCTTTTCTAGGTAGAGTAATCTTGGTTGTAGGTTCTTGCTATTCATCATTTTGAATATCTTTGCTATTCCGGTCTGGCCTGCATAGTTTCTGTTGAGAAATCAGCTGACAATCATATCAGTGCTCCCTTGTAGGTAATTAACTGTTTTTCTCTTGCGCGCTTTTAATATTCTCTCTTGGTCTTTTGCTCTTTGCATTTTAATTATGATGTGTCTTGGTGTGGTCCTCTTTTGATTCCTTTTGTTTGGGGTTCTGTGCACTTCCTGGACTTGTAAGTCCATTTCTTTGACCAAGTGTGGGAAGTTTTCTGTCATTATGTCTTCAAATAGGTTTTCAGTATCTTGCTCTCTCTCTTTTTCTGGCACCCCAATAATTCTGATGTTGGTATGCTTGAGGTTGTCCCAGAAGATCCTTACACTATCTTCAAATTTTTGTATTCTTTTTTCTTTTTGTTTTTTGGCCTGAGTGTTTTTTTCTTCTTTGTATTTCAAATCTTTGACTTTATTCTTGAAGTCCTCTAGTCTGTTGTTAGTCAGTGTGTGTTTAATTTCTAGTTGGTCCTTTTTCATATCCTTTAGGGTCTTGCTAAATTTATCGGCCTTTTGTGCAAAATTCTTGAATAACGTTATAACCATGGTTTTGAACTCTACAATCCAGTTGTTTGTTTTTCTCCATTTCTTCTGTTTGTGATCTGTTTCTTTGTCTTCACATTTTTGCTGCTTCCCTGAGTTGATAGAGTGTCTTTGTGTCCTGGGTGTCCTCCAGGGCACAGTGGCTCAGCCTCCCCAGTTACCTGAGGTGGACGTGGACACTCTTGGTGCACCCCTTTGTGGACTGTGTGCTCAGCCTTGTTGTAGTTAAGTCTTCATTGTTGTTGGTATCACTGGGAGTTATTGACCTCCAGACCAATTGGCTGTGAGGATCAGCTGTGTCTATGCTGGGAGAACTTCTGTGCTGGAGACACTCTTAAGAGAGAAGACTTGCAAAATTGCAAATGCTCTGTATTCAGCTTGTATGGGGTGGGGTTTCAGGGCATAGCAGACAGCCTTGATTTCTCATCAGCTCTGTCCAATGAGGCCCCTAGGTCTCGATGTCCCTTGGTAATCAGTGCAAGCACCACTAGGAGAAAGGCGCTTTTGAGCTTTATCCGCTGCCAGACAGTCCAATTTCTCCCCGAAAGAGTTGGGGTTTCCAGAAACTTTCCCAGAACTGGAGTTCAGCACAGTCAGGAGTTTCCTTCTCCCTCCTGCTTTAGAAAGCCAGCTAGGCACTCAGCCACCTGTGCATTCAGCAGTCAATCCTCTCCACTCACGTGCCTCTGGACCCGTGCCTTCTGCAGATTCTGAGTCTCAGGGTGCTTTCTCTTACCTTGATTGTCCAGATTCTCCCTGAATGAGTCTGGTTTCTCAGCATCTCGCCCAGAACTGGTGTTCTGCTCAGTTGGGAGCTTTTTGTCTCCCTGTTGCTTTAGAGAGCCAGCCTTCTTTGCACACAGCCCTCTATCCTCTCCACATGTGAGTCTCTGTACCTCTACCTTCTGAAGTTCCTCTGATTCTCAATATGCTTTCCTCTTTTCTTCTAGTTGTAGAAGTTCCACGTGGCCAGCTTTCCTGTGGTTTTGGATGGTGTCTGTTTTGAAATTTAGTTGTAGTTTTTATATTGTTGTGCAAGGTAGCAGTTTAGGTATTTACCTATACCAATATTTCCCAAAATGTGGTACGCATACCCCCAGAGTTACAGGAAGAGTTTGTTTGGGGTAAGCGTGCACTGGAGTTTGGTAGGGATATGCACTGCACCGTGCTTAGCTGCGCCTAATTCTACATTCTCATGACTCAAGTCAAGACAATCTTATGAGGCATGAGATGGTTGGTGTGCAAATAAATATTACTTATAATATAACTTTTATTTATATTTTATTATGAATAATTTTATTTTTCATTTATTATTATTTTGTGAATGTACCAAAAAAAAAATAAATAAATAAATATATTTTTATTGTTGTTAAAATACATCCTCTTTTTTTTGACAAGGGGTACTCAGCGTTATGAAAATTATACAAGGGGTATACATATGTCAAAAGTTTGGGAAACACCGACTATACCAACATCTTGGTTTCTCCCACAGATTGGTTTTATACTTTGTGTCAATGCCCTGGTTTTGTCCACATGTTTTTTCCTAGACATATTTTTTTTTGTAATTCATTTTTATTGTTGTACTAGAGGAAGAATGCACAACGATTCCTGCAAGAATGGGCCTACTTTCCTCTGGCTGCCAGCATGGCCTTTGCTTTGGCCAGAGCTGCCTTTCTTCTCAGGCCTGGAGCCTCATTTCTGCTCTGGTCCGAAGCCAACTTGTTGCCTTCTTATGCTGCCCACTTTCCAGGAGTGGCTGGGTTGGTGTGGGATGCCTGTGTCATTGCCATGTGCTCTCAGTGCCTGCTTATGTAAATTAACCCACCATCAATGTTGATGGTTTTATTTGCATACTGACTACTGCTTGGCTGGTGAGCTTCATGTAGATATGATCAATTAGAATGTTACTCTTTTATTAGGTAGATTAGAGATGTCCCCTTAATTTTCTGTTTTTGTTTCCCACCCACCTCCCATTGAACCCCTACATCTCAACCATGCTTTCCCCCCTTCTACCTTCACCACTACATTTTCCGAGTCCATGGGCTATGCATATATGCATACAAGTTCCCCTGTTAATCACACAACACACACACACCCATTTTCACCTTTCCTCTGAAATTTGTCAGTCTGTTCCATGCTTCTGTGTCTCTAAATCTATTTTGCTGATCAACTTCTTTTGTTCATCAGATTCCACATAAGAATGAGATTACACTTGTCTTATTCTGGCTTATTTAGCTTAGCATAATACTCTCCATGTCTATCTATGCTTTGCAAATGGTATGAGTTATTTCCTTTTTTACAGCCACATAGTATTTGATTGTGTAAATGTACCATAGCTGTTTTATCCACTCATCTGCTCATGGGGCCTTGGGCTCTTTTCCAAATCTTAGCTATTTTAATTTGTACTGCTTTGAACATAGGGGTGCATATATCCTTTCTGATTGGTGTGTCTGGTATCCTAGGATATATTCCTGAAAGTGGGATTATTAGGTCAATTGGAAGTTCCATTTTTTTTTTAGGAGTCTCTCTGCTATGTTTTACAGTGGTGGTACCAGTCTGTATTTCCAGCAGCACCCTATTCTTTTTTTAAAAAAAATATATTTTATTGATATTTTACAGAGAGAAAGGGAGAGAGATAAAGAGCTAGAAACATCGATGAGAGAGAATGATCGACCAGCTGCCTCTTGCACACCCCCTACCAGGATGTGCCCGCAACCAATATACATACCCTTGACCGGAATCAAACCCAGGACCTTTCAGTCTAAAGGCCTATGCTCTACCACTTAGCCAAACCGGTTTCTGCCAGCACCCTATTCTTATCTTTAAAGATTCCACCATGGAAAGACATGATGCATATTCTTCCCTGGATTAATTTTTCTTAAAGCATCATGAACTAGCTTGTTAGGATTGATTTTGTGGAGAAACTTAAAAAGGTTTCTGTGAAAAAGGACATTGTAGTGAGTTATGCTCTCTGCACGCAAGCATAAGGAACAGATGTGTGTAGTCAGCTGGACACAGCCAGGTTTGCCTCTTATTTTTCCCTCTGGTTTGTGCTTTTCTCACTAACTCTCTGTGACTGTGGGAAGTCAGAGCTGTGTTGTTAATCTAGTCTTTTACATGAGGGATAGAGAGAAAGGGGGGGGGGCAAAACTAGGTATAAAGTTTATTGAATGGAAAATAATTCAATCATGTATAAATAGTCATACAACTACAAAGTCTGTGTTTCCATACTCTCAACTGGAAACCTACTTTGCCCCATGTTGTCTATGGAGTAAGCTGGTTTGGGGGAAGAAATCTATGGATCTAGTACCTTCTCTTGATTGTAAGCTTTTAGGGTGCCTGGATCAATCTCCCTGGGATATTTTATTACCATTGGGTATGAAGTATGTGATCCAAGAGGCCGAAAGTCCACAAGACGATAGCTCCTATTGATGGAATCTACAAAGAAACATATTTCATGTATAGGCCAACTTTTCCTCTTATGAGATAAGAGTTATTTTTCAAACATGGTGCATTGTTACCTGAAAGAAATCGTGAGAAGTATTGCAGTGTAGAGATGTGACTGAAACTTATGAAATTTTTCAAGGCTTTCCCCCATGGATTCTTGCATTAATTCCTGATATTAATATGTAAATGAGATTATCACTATGAGCTAAATATCTTCAGTATAGACCAATCTCTCCTTTTTCTGTGTTCCCATGGAAATCAAGAAAATCCCTAGCTACTGCAGTTAGGCGGCCTGTCACCTGCGACCCAGTATGCCTGCCAATTGCTCTTGCCAGTGGGCATGGATGCTTCCAAGGATTTTCCTTTTGGGCATTACACAGTTGATGGAGGTGTTTAGACAAGGCAACATGTGCAGCCTGGGATCATGCAGGAGACCTTAGCTTGCCCTTAAAGTTAATGTTTAGGCTTCGTCTGATGTTTGATTTCATGCCCCAGTAACCTCTGTATGCTGTGCTCTGAAAGCCAGTTGGCCACCTATGGGCACTTGCAAATAATGAAGACTTTGGAGACAGGCCTCAAATAGAGGCTTTATTCTACTGCATGCAATATGACCGCATCCCATTGGTTAGCCTCTTGGGTAATGTGACACAGGGATACTGGCCTTTTGTGTTGTGAAGATTACCTGAAGTGGTATATTGGGCCTGAGCTTAGGTGTGGAGTAAATGATCATTTATTTCCCACGTCCTGTTTTGCTTGGGCCTCCTACAGCAGACATTCACTTCTGTAGCCCCAGGTATCAGCTGCCCCATGATAACTCTAAGCCCTTGCCACTTATCTCCTAGATTACCTCTGATTTATCTCACTTTCTCCAACTATAATCATATATGCACTAGAGGCCCAGTGTACGAGATATGTGCACTGAGGGAGTCCCTCAGCCCAGTAGCCTGCCCCTCTCTCACAGTCTGAGAGCCCTTGGGGATATCCAACTGGCTCAGGGAGCTGGCCTGGGCTGGCAGTCAGACATCCTTAGCACTGCTGGTGAGGTGGAGAAGCGTCCACCACCGCCACTCCGATGGCTAGCTGTGAGCCTGGCTTCTGGCTACGCAGGGCTCCCCTCTGGGAGAACACTGACCACCAGAGGACAGCTTCTGTGTTGAGTGTCTGCCCTCTGATGGTCAGTGTGCATCATAGCAATTGTTCAGTCAATTTGCATATTAGCCTTGTATTGTATAGGATAAGTCAACCCAAACCTATAGGAAATGTGTCCTGATCTGTTTTCTGAAATATTTATCGAGTGGTCATGAGATATAAGGTCAATCTCCTCAAGAGCTTTTTTACATTTCTCCTGGTCAACCTGGTCAACTTCTGCCCTCTTAACTCTATTCAGATTTTCGCCTTTTCATACTAATCTCACATCCTGCTTCTCACTTCTCCCATATATACACTTCCTGCTTCTCTTTATCAGTCCCTAACATCTCGGCCCTTTTGGCATTTCTGGCCATGGCCCACACTCTTTTTCCCCACAGTTCTTCCCCTTGCCCCTCATTTGCCCATCCAACTCTCAGTTCTTTTCTTATCATGCAGGCTTTGATCTCCATACCCACCAAAGAATGAGCACAGTTAACAGCATCTCAAAACTCAAAATACTTCTTTATTACTAAATAATAATTTATAATATTTATTCAGTTTTATTAAGTTAAAAAATATATCAAGATTGAGAAATTCATATCTACCAATCTATAAATCTATCAATATATCAATATATCTATCTATCTATCTATGGAAAAACAACATGTACCCAAAGTGGCACCAATACTCCCAGCATCACTTACATCACATAGCCATAGTACAGAGAAATGTCCATTTCTTTTTCCCTTTCAATGAAATGCTGCATTTCCCCCAATTTGGCAGCATTCTGACGCTCTAGTTGAGCCTTCCTCTTCATGGCCTCTCGATCTGGCCTCTGCTCATTTGTGATGGGTGTTGACATTACTGGCCCCATAACCTCACATTTCCTCCATGGAATTGGTTGGAGGGCAAAATCCTGGAGAGGATAGTGGTTCTGAGGCTTGAGCGGGGTCCTGGGCTGGCTCACAGCAGTGTGAACAGGCTCCCGCTGGAAACAAGCATGAGATGATGTTTTGTAGGGTGCAGGCCTAGGAGCAAGAGTCTGAGGGACACTAGGCTGGTCACGGTTGTTCAAACCTGGTCTGGCTGAGTTGGTAGACATTGGCTGAGCTGATGTGACAGAGCCTGTCATAGATGCAGGAATTGGCTGGGATGAAGTGACTGCAGCAGGTTTGGCAGGGTTGGTCACAGCAGATTGAGGAGATGCCTGAGTCTGTGGCCTGCGAGGAACACGTCTAGCTTGAGGCTTGTCTATGTTTGGAAAAACCAATGGCACCAACTTGACCTTCCCGGGAGATGGCAGCTGGTCCTGGGATGGAGATGAAGGCTCTTTGTCACTACCTCCATGTAGCTTCTGAAATTTGACTTGAGTTATCTCAGGACCTTTGGCCTCCCCCTGAGAATCCAGCCACCTTTTGATAGCTGGGCGTGGCTGGGGGCCTTTGGGGTTACTTAAGTTTCCCTGGGCCCATGAGGAAGACAGGTCAGCTTTCTTATCACTCTTTTTGCCCAGTGCATGGAAAACCTGCACAGACTCCAGCATGTGCATACTGAGGTCACTGCGAGGCTTTTTGATGGCCTCTTGTGGCAGCTCAGGGGGACTTTTCCTCCTCTTCATCTTGGGAATGGTGGGCTTCTCCTCTGCCTTAACTTTGATCCCTGACTGCTTCCTCTCCTCAGC
The DNA here is from genome assembly GCA_963924515.1 of Vespertilio murinus. Lineage (NCBI taxonomy): Eukaryota > Metazoa > Chordata > Mammalia > Chiroptera > Vespertilionidae > Vespertilio > Vespertilio murinus. The sequence goes on along the minus strand of OZ004705.1, from coordinate 128,972,643 downwards.
TCTCTTGGAGTAATTTTCTTTGTTTCTTTTTGTGTTTTCCTGTCCCTGGCTTTTAGTTTTATTTGTCTTGCTGGGTGCAGCTTTCTCAGGTTTGCTGTTAGAATGTTTCCTCACATTTGCAGGAGCCTTGCCACCAGGTGCAGCATTGCAAAGAACTACTTCTCCCACAAACTCACAATCTGGGCTCTTGGGCTTGATCTTGGCCTTGGGAGCATCACTTATAGGCTCAGAGGCGTTATGTTTGATCTTCCTGCCTTGATCAGAACAAGCCTTTCTGACCCTTGACTTTTTTTGCACCTCTTGCAACATGAGGCCTCTGGTGGCTTTGGTTTTGTTCACCTTGGAACCTTGGGGCTGATCAAGGTCATCCAAGGAAGTTAAGACCTGTGGAAGTTGAATACCCTTCACCAGTGTAGCAATGTCTGCCAAACTATCATTAGATTCAGTCCCATTTTCAAGAGTCCCTTGGTCCTTACCACTCAGCCTATTCTTTCCCAAACCAGAGTTGTCACTACCAGGCTGCTTCTGTGGGTCAATGGGATCAATGCAGGCCAGGACCTGAGGAATGCCAGGTATTTCTAAATGGAGCACTGGAGAAGCTTGGTTTTCTCTTGGGATCTGGCAGTCATTCAGATGTTTGGAAACCGTCGTTTTAATATATTCCACATTCTTATTCTCTTTCTGTTCCTGCCTTGGAGCTGGAGGCAGTGCCAGGAGATTACTAGCACTCTGAACTAGAGATGGCATTGCTATGTCCCCACACTGAGGTCGTGGGTAACTCTCAAGTACCTGGATATGTGTGTTACTGCAGGACTTGAGGAATTCTGGAGGTGGCAGATAAAATATTTGGCCTGGAAGTTGCAATGCCTGGGAAGTCTCCATCACTACAATGGAATCAAGGGGAAGTCAGTCAGTCCCTGTTAATAAGATGCTCCCCCAGCACCACCAATGAAGCAGTCATGTGCCTTCCAGCAATGGGAAAGGCATTCCTACAAGCTCTTTTGCAGGATCATGAACAGCGCCGTGTGCTAGGACATAAAAGGCAACTGTTCTGTTTCTTAATGGTGACCCTTCAGTGTCATTTTTTCATTATTTTCTTTGCATTTCACAAAGTTGTTAGAAGTCAAATAAAAAATAAAAGTGATTTTTCAAATAAGTTTCCCACTCTCATATGTAACCCATTTAATTCTCTCAACTTTCCTGAGTGAATAAATACACTTCCCACAATGGACTAAGACAGGGAATGGGGCTCTTCCTGGTGAAGTCTATAAGCAAGGGGAGACCATAGGCCACTTGCTTTGGACAAGATGTTGGGACATGAGTTCCTACCTCCAGGTGTCAACTAAGGAATGTTAAACAGACACTGGCACCATAATGTTCTGAAATGTCTTAGAAAGAGACAAAGGCAATAAATTAAGAGAGGTTATTTCAGGGGGACTCATCAGGTAGGGCAGTGGGAGGTGTGGTGTCCCTTGGTATGCTCTTGATTTCTCCTACATTTTGCATCCAAGGCCGCTACAGTGCCCCACCTCCACCTCTCTAAGGTGTCCTCATGAAGAGTCTGACAGTGGAGGGCAATGACTGTGGGTTGCACTGGTTAAAGTCACAGGACTTATATACAAGTTGTCCGAGTACCCACCACTTGCCAACTGCAGGCTGATCCTATTTTGAATGCTACCTTATTCTTCTTCTTGTTGCTGTTTGTACTCACCTTGGACGCCTGTCCTTGTGATGGGTTGAGGAGGCACAGAGCAGCAGATTCCAGAGGTGGAGACTGATGCTATCACATTTGTGGGCTGGGCCTCCTTTCGCACCATGACCATCCCTGGGCCAGCGGCAGAGGCCCTGCTCTCTGTGTAACACACAGAGCCATAGGACTGCAGGTAGGGGCAACTTTCTGCACAAAGCAGAGGGCCCTGATGATAGTTACACAGGTGGCTTCCCTCCTGGTAGGGAAGTGGAAAGCTATGGCCCTGATTTGGAATGTGAGATGGTGCCTCCTGAGCAAGGCTGACAGAAAGTGGTGGATGCAGAGGAGCCATATTATGGATATCTGAGGTTTGGTCACACTGGGACGCCAGAGACATGGAGGAGACAGCTGTGTCCTGGTCAATGACAGTCATATTGAAGTCTCTGAGTGATGGTGACTTGTTTTCAATGCCTCCTGTGAGAGCCCACTCAGAAACCCCAGGATTGGAAGCAGCTGGAACTCCAGATAACACGGTTGTGCTAGAATGTTGGTAAAAGTAGGCACCACCCATGAGAGGTTGGAAAGTGGTGCCAGAGGCTGATGGCAGGTGCCATGCTGAGGTGATGGCTGGAGCAGAGACTCTGTAGAAATTGCAGACACTTCCTGGTAGGGAGGCTGCATGGCTCTCCACAGGAAGAGAGTACTGCAGAGACTTTGAAATTCCAAGGAAAGGTGCATTTTTGAAATTCTCTGTAGGGAATAACAGGATGATGAAAAATATCAAAGAGATTGATAAACAATATGTGTGAAAAATAGCATTATTTTAAGATGGTTGCTATCAGAAAGCCGGAAATACCAATACTCACTGCGATATCAAAACTCAAAGTTTATCCTCTCTGTAAATGCTGGTGCTCCCCACTTGGGCAGTAATGTACTCAAGACCCAAGTGGTGTGGTTCATTCATTGTTCTCTAGGCTAGAAGCAACTGCTCCCTGACCTATCCCGCCCTTGAACCTGCAATAGTATTGATTTGTATGCTCTTTCCTAGAATCATAACATTATAAGAACCAGGAGGCTTAGAGAACCCCTGTCCTGACAATCTCTTTTCATGAGGGAGGACACTGTGGCTCCGTTCTCTCCCTGTGTTAGTATTAGTATCTGGTCCCATAGCCTAAGCATCTCGACTTCCTTTCTAGAACTCTGAGCATTACACTGCCCACATCCAGGAGCAATAAATAGAACTTCTGATGCAAACGTTTGTTTGTCCATTAGCAACAGTACATCTATCGCCATTGGTACATTCTGTGGCTCATTTTGCTTGCAGAGTTTACATGCTGTTCTGGAGAATTCAGATAAAGCTGAATCCAGTTGGTATGTCTAGAAGTTTATTCTCACTCTCTTCAAGCCTGGGTTTGGATCCTACCTCAAAATGACTATATGAAAGTGAGAGAAACTCCCTGAGAATGTATCTTAGGTTTGGGCTCCTCATTTATAAAGCCATAATAATGATGGTAACAGTAATAATTCATGTATATGTGATGTATTTCGTACGATTTGTATGTTATCTAATAAAGAGGGAATATGCTCATTGTCTATCCTGCCCTCAAAGATGGCTGTGCCCACAGCCAATGAGGGAATATGCTAATTAACTGCCATGCCCCCCAAAATGGCGGTGCCCAGAGCCACAAGATGGCGGTGCCCAGTCCCCTCAGCCCGGCCACTCAGGACCGGCCCGAGGTACAGGCAAGTCTCAGATGGCAGCTGCCCAGCTGTCCAGGGCTGCCTGAGGCTCAAGTAACCAGGGCCAGCTGAGGCTCGCTCTGACGGCAGTGCCAGCAGCAGAGATGTGAAGGGGCATTGCCTTCCCCTGATCACTAGGTCGCCTCCCACCCCTGAGGGCTCCTGGACTGTGAGAGGGACAGGCTGGGCTGAGGGACGCCCTTCCAGTACACTATTTTCATGCACTAGGCTACTAGTAAAAGATAAAAGTTCTGAAAAAACAAAGAGAAAAAATCAAATACCACATATATCACAGGAATAAATCAACTTGAGTATAAATAGTGGCATGTAGCAAACATCAAATCCTGATAAATTTACTTTGAAATGAAGTTCTGTTTTATAAATGCAATATCATAAAATAAATAGTGCCTATTCTATTTTAGTGAATACTGTTAACCAGAAGCAATCCACAATAGGTGATTTTAAATAAGCGTCTGGCACAGGGGTGGGCAAACATTTTGACTCGAGGGCCACAATGGGTTCTTAAACTGGACCGGAGAGCAGGAACAAAAGCAACCTAACCATGCTGGCACTCTCATCTTGGGCTGCTGATGAAGGAGCAGAGGAAAGAGCAAGAGAACCCTCTGCTATTTTGGCTCCGCAGGCCGGATAAAATAGCCAAAAGTTCGCATCTGGTCCGCGGGCCATAGTTTGCCCTTGGCTGGTCTAGCCAGTACATATGGACAGAGAATATATATCACTAAATATTGCATAACAAGCAGAACAATGCAATCAATGTGGCTGTATATGTGACTTCAATATATACAGACCTATATTTCAGTAAAAACTGGTTTAAAGCATAGAGCCCAATAAATGTAAAGGAATTCCATTATTGTGTTCATTTGTGTTTCTCTGAATATTCCCCAGCAAGTAACAGATACTTAGTCTATTATTAATATATATATTTCAATTAATGTAACTTCATAACACAGACAAAAGAATCATCGAAATGTATCATGAAGGTTTTTATATTTTTCTTAAAACCTAGATTATCATCATCTTCAATATCTGAGAAAGGGAATCTACCAAAGTCTTAAAACCATCATCACTTGATTCCAATTAAAAAACTTAATGTCGGAATTTTCTAGAGAATCCATAAAATGGTTTTTAGAGAAATGTGAGCTTAGAGATATGGCGCTTGATGTTTTCTTTTTCTAATTTGGGCAATGGCTGTGTATCAGGGTGCTCTCTGTGTTAGGAAAAAAAATAACTGTAAAGATGAAGAGCAACTGTGACTTGGAAAATTCTTATCACATAAAGGATGTAGTCTTTGTGATCCATTTAGGATATATCTTTTAAAATCTTATTCTTATTTTTTTTTAGTAGAAAAAATATTGTCATAGTTTAAAAATCAGAATGAATTGAAACACTGAAAATTCTGTTATTTTCAGTGCCCTAGATCAGTGGTCGGCAAACTGATTAGTCAACAGAGCCAAATATCAACAGTACAATGATTGAGATTTCTTTTGAGAGCCAAATTATTTTTAACTTAAACTATATAGGTAGGTACATTGTTATTAACATAATTAGGGTACTCCTAAGCTGGCCTTTGTTAAAAACCCAAGGGGCCAAAGAGCTGAATGTGGCTCACTAGCCACAGTTTGCCAACCACTGCCCTAGATAATCATCACCTGTCTTAAGATTTTGTATATAAGACACATCATTTCTGAAATACATTTTTAAATGTTTTTATTCCAAACTGTCACATGTCACATTGTTCAGACAGGCAATAAAAAAACAGAGGAAATATGACTGTTTTGACACACTGCTTTGGCTAGTGGTGCCCTAATCCAGCCTTACTTTCCTTCCCAGTCTATCAATATAAGCATTTGCTTAGATCCACATTATTTTGCCCAACTCTGAGCGGATTTCACTCCATGCTCCTTCTGCTTTATGTGCCTTCAATATATACAGACCAATATTTCAGTAAAAACTGGTTTAAAGCATGCTCTTTGCATTTTAATTATGATGTGTCTTGGTGTGGTCCTCTTTTCATTCCTTTTATTTGGGGTTCTGTGCACTTCCTGGACTTGTAAGTCCATTTCTTTGACCAAGTGCAGGAAGTTTTCTGTCATTATGTCTTCAAATAGGTTTTCAGTATCTTGCTCTCTCTCTTTTTCTGGCACCCCCATAATTCTGATGTTGGTATGCTTGAGGTTGTTCCAGAAGCTCCTTACACTATCTTCAAATTTTTGCATTCTTTTTTCTTTTTGTTTTTTGGCCTGAGTGTTTTTTTCTTCTTTGTATTTCAAATCTTTGACTTTATTCTTGCAGTCCTCTAGTCTGTTGTTATTTTAGTCAGTGAATGTTTATTTAGTTGGTATATGTTTAATATTTTTATTTTAGTCAGTGTATGTTTAATTTCTAGTTGGTCCTTTTTCATATCCTTTAAGGTCTTGCTAAATTTATTGGCCGTTTCTGTTAAATTCTTGAATAAAGTTATAACCATGGTTTTGAACTCTACAATCCAGTTGTTTGTTTTTCTCCATTTCTTCTGTTTGTGATCTGTTTCTTTGTGTTTAAATTTGCTGCTTCCCTGAGTTGATAGAGTATCTTTGTGTGCTGGGTGTCCTCCAGGGCACCGTGGCTCAGCCTCCCCAGTTACCTGAGGTGGACGTGGACACTCTTGGTGCACCCCTTTGTGGAGTGTGTGCTCACCCTTGTTGTAGTTAAGTCTTCATTGTTGTTGGTATCACTGGGAGTTATTGACCTCCAGACCAATTGGCTGTGAGGATCAGCTGTGTCTATGCTGGGAGAACTTCTGTGCTGGAGACACTCTTAAAAGAGAAGACTTGCAAAATTGCAAATGCTCTGTATTCAGCTTGGATGGGGTGGGGTTTCAGGGCATAGCAGACAGCCTTGATTTATCATCAGCTCTGTCTGATGAGGCCCCTGGGTCTCAATGTCCCTTGGTAATCAGTGCAAGCACCACTGGGAGAAAGGCGCTTTTGAGCTTTATCCGCTGCCAGACAGTCCAATTTCTCCCCGAAAGAGTTGGGGTTTCTAGAAACTTTCCCAGAACTGGAGTTCAGCACAGTCAGGAGTTTCCTTCTCCCTCCTGCTTAGAAAGCCAGTGGCGCACTCAGCCTCCTGTGCATTCAGCAGTCATTGTTCTCTGTGCATGCGGCGCCTCTGGACCTCTGCCTTCTGCAGATTCCGAGTCTCAGGGTGCTTTCTCTTTACCTGATTGTCCAAATTCCCCCGAATGAGTCTGGTTTCTCAGCATCTCGCCCGGAACTGGTGTTCTGCTCAGTTGGGAGCTTTTTGTCTCCCTGTTGCTTTAGATAGCCTGCTGCCTTTGCACACAGCCCTCTGTCCTCTCCACATGTGAGTCTCTGTACCTCTGCCTTCTGAAGTTCCTTGATTCTCAATATGCTTTCCTCTTTTCTTCTAGTTGTAGAAGTTCCACGTGGCCAGCTTTCCTGTGGTTTTGGATGGTGTCTGTTTTGAAATTTAGTTGTAGTTTTTATATTGTTGTGCAAGGTAGCAGTTTAGGTGTTTACCTATACCAGTATTCCCCAAAATGTGGTACGCATGCCCCCAGCATTACAGGAAGAGTTTGCTTGGGGTAAGCGTTGCACTGGAGTTTGGTAGGGATATGCACTGCACTGTGCTTAGCTGCGCCTAATTCTACATTCTCATGACTCAAGTCAAGACAATCTTATGAGGCATGAGATGGTTGGTGTGCAAATAAATATTATTTATTATATAACTTTTATTTATATTTTATTATAAATAATTTTATTTTTCATTTATTATTTTGTGAATGTACCAAAAAATAAAAACATAAAAATATTTTTATTGTTGTTAAAATACATCCTCTTTTTTTTGACAAGGGGTACTCAGCGTTATGAAAATTATAGAAGGGGTATACATATGTGAAAAGTTTGGGAAACACCGACTATACCAACATCTTGGTTTCTCCCACAGATTGTTTTTATACTTTGTGTCAATGCCCTGGTTTTGTCCACATGTTTTTTCCTAGTCATATTATTTTTTTTGTAATTCATCTTTATTGTTGTACTAGAGGAAGAATGCACAAAGATTCCTGCAAGAATGAGCCTACTTTCCCCTGGCTGCCAGCATGGCCTTTGCTTTGGCCAGAGCTGCCTTTCTACTCAGGCCTGGAGCCTCCTTTCTGCTCTGGTCCGAAGCTAACTTGTTGCCTTCTTATGCTGCCCACTTTCCAGGAGTGGCTGGGTTGGTGTGGGATGCCTGTGTCATTGCCATGTGTTCTCAGTGCCTGCTTATGTAAATTAACCCACCATCAATGTTGATGGTTTTATTTGCATACTGACTACTGCTTGGCTGGTGAGCTTCATGAAGATATGATCAATTAGCATGTTACTCTTTTATTAGGTAGATTAGAGATGTCCCCTTAATTTTCTGTTTTTTTCCCCACCCATCCCCCATTGAATCCCTACATCTCAACCATGCTGTCCCCCCTTCTAACTTTACCAGTACATTTTCCGTGTCCATGGGCTATGCATATATGCATACAAGCTCCCCCGTTAATCACACCACACACACCCAACCCCATTTCCACCTTTCCTCTGAAATTTGTCAGTCTGTTCCATGCTTGTGTCTCTAAATCTATTTTGCTGATCAACTTCATTTCTTCATCATATTCCACATAAGAATGAGATTACACTTGTCTTATTCTGGCTTATTTAGCTTAGCATAATACTCTCCATGTCTATCTATGCTTTGCAAATGGTATGAGTTATTTCTTTTTTTACAGCCACATAGTATTTGATTGTGTAAATGTACCATAGCTGTTTTATCCACTCATCTGCTCATGGGGCCTTGGGCTCTTTTCCAAATCTTAGCTATTTTAATTTGTACTGCTTTGAACATAGGGGTGGATATATCCTTTTTGATTGGTGTGTCTGGTATCCTAGGATATATTCCTGAAAGTGGGATTATTAGGTCAATTGGGAGTTCCATTTTTTTTTAGGAGTCTCTCTACTATGTTTTACAGTGGCGGTACCAGTCTGTATTCCCAGCAGCACCCTATTCTTTTTTAAAAAAATATATTTTATTGATATTTTACAGACAAAGGGAGAGAGATAGAGAGCTAGAAACATCGATGAGAGAGAATGATTGACCTGCTGCCTCTTGCACACCTCCTACCAGGATGTGCCCGCAACCAATATACATACCCTTGACCGGAATCAAACCCAGGACCTTTCAGTCTAAAGGCCTGTGCTCTACCACTTAGCCAAACCCGTTTCTGCCAGCACCCTATTCTTATCTTTAAAGATTCCACCATGGAAAGACATGATGCATATTCTTCCCTGGATTAATTTTTCTTAAAGCATCATGAACTAGCTTGTTAGGATTGATTTTGTGGAGAAACTTAAAAAGGGGTCTGTGAAAAAGGACATTGTAGTGAGTTATGCTCTCTGCACGCAAGCATAAGGAACAGATGTGTGTAGTCAGCCGGACGTAGCCAGGTTTGCCTCTTATTTTTCCCTCTGGTTTGTGCTTTTCTCACTAACTCTCTTGTGACTGTGGGAAGTCAGAGCTGAGTTGCTAATCCAGTCTTTTACATGGGGGATAGAGAGAAAGGGGGGGGGGGGCAAAACTAGGTATAAAGTTTATTGATTGGAAAATAATTCAATCATGTATAAATAGTCATACAACTGTAAAGTCTGTGTTTCCATACTCTCAACTGGAAACCTACTTTGCCCCATGTTGTCTATGGAGTAAGCTGGTTTGGGGGAAGAAATCTATGGATCTAGTACCTTCTCTTGATTGTAAGCTTTTAGGGTGCCTGGATCAATATCCCTGGGATATTTTATTACCATTGGGTATGAAGTATGTGATCCAAGAGGCCGAAAGTCCACAAGACGATAGCTCCTATAGATGGAATCTACAAGGAAACATATTTCATGTATAGGCCAACTTTTCCTCTTATAAGATAAGAGTTATTTTTCAAACATGGTGCATTGTTACCTGAAAGAAATTGTGAGAAGTATTGCAGTGTAGAGATGTGACTGAAACTTATGAAATTTTTCAAGGCTTTCCCCCATGGATTCTTGCATTAATTTCTAAATTCCTGATACTAATATGTAAATGAGATTATCACTATGAGCTAAATATCTCCAGTCCAGACCAATCTCTCCTTTTTCTGTGTTCCCATGGAAATCAAGAAAATCCCTAGCTACTGCAGTTAGGGGGCCTGTCAACTGCGACCGAGTATGCCTGCCAATTGCTCTTGCCAGTGGGCATGGATGCTTCCAAGGATTTTCCTTTTGTGCATTACACAGTTGATGGAGGTGTTTAGACAAGGCAACATGTGCAGCCTGGGATCATGCAGGAGACCTTAGCTTGCCCTTAAAGTTAATGTTTAGGCTTCATCTGATGTTTGATTTCATGCCCCAGTAACCTCTGTATGCTGTGCTCTGAAAGCCAGTTGGCCACCTATGGGCACTTGCAAATAATGAAGATTTTGGAGACAGGCCTCAAATAGAGGCTTTACTCTACTGCATGCAATATGACCTCATCCCATTGGTGAGCCTCTTGGGTAATGTGACACAGGGATACTGGCCTTTTGTGTTGTGAAGATTACCTGAAGTGGTATATTGGGCCTGAGCTTAGGTGTGGAGTAAATGATCATTTATTTCCCACGTCCTGTTTTGCTTGGGCCTCCTACAGCAGACATTCACTTCTGTAGCCCCAGGTATCAGCTGCCCCATGATAACTCTAAGCCCTTGCCACTTATCTCCTAGATTACCTCTGATTTATCTCACTTTCTCCAACTATAATCATATATGCACTAGAGGCCCAGTGTACGAGATATGTGCACTGAGGGAGTCCCTCAGCCCAGTAGCCAGCCCCTCTCTCACAGTCTGAGAGCCCTTGGGGATATCCAAGTGGTTCAGGGAGCTGGCCTGGGCTGGCAGTCGGACATCCTTAGCACTGCTGGTGAGGTGGGAGAAGCGTCCACCACCGCCACTCCGATGGCTAGCTGTGAGCCTGGCTTCAGGCTAAGCAGGGCTCCCCTCTGGGAGCACACTGACCACCAGGGGACAGCTTCTGTGTTGAGTGTCTGCCCTCTGATGGTCAGTGTGCATCATAGCAACAGTTCAGTCAATTTGCATATTAGCCTTGTATTGTATAGGATAAGGAAACCCAAATCTATAGGAAATGTGTCCTGATCTGTTTTCTGAAATATTTATCGAGTGGTCATGAGACATAAGGTTAATCTCCTCAAGAGCTTTTTTACATTTCTCCTGGTCAACCTGGTCAACTTCTGCCCTCTTAACTCTATTCAGATTTTCGCCTTTTCATACTAATCTCACATCCTGCTTCTCACTTCTCCCATATATCCACTTCCTGCTTCTCTTTATAAGTCCATAACATCTCTCCCCTTTTGGCCTTTCTGGCCATGGCCCACACTCTTTTTCCCCACAGTGCTTACCACTGGTCCCTCATTCGCCCAACCAACTTTCAATTATTTCCTTATCATGCAGCCTTTGATCTCCATACCCACCAAAGAAAGAGCACAGTTAACAGCATCTCAAAACTCAAAATGCATCTTTATTACTAAATGATAATTTATAATATTTATTCAGTATTATTAAGTTAAAAATATATCAAGGTTGAGAAATTCATATCTACCTATCTATAGATCTATCAATATATAAATCTATCTATCTATCTATCTATGGAAAAACAACAGGTACCCAAAGTGGCACCAACACTCCCAGCATCACTTACATCACATAGCCATAGAATAGAGAAATGTCCATTTCTTTTTCCCTTTCAATGAAATGCTGCATTTACTCTAATTTGGCAGCATTCTGACGCTCTAGTTGAGCCTTCCTCTTCATGGCCTCTCGAAATGGCCTCTGCTCATTTGTGATGGGTGTTGACATTACTGGCCCCATAACCTCACATTTCCTCCATGGAATTGGTTGGAGGGCAAAATCCTGGAGAGGATAGTGGTTCTGAGGCTTGAGCGGGGTCCGGAGCTGGCTCACAGCAGTGTGAACAGGCTCCCGCTGGAAACAAGCATGAGATGATGTTTTGTAGGGTGCAGGCCTAGGAGCAAGAGTCTGAGGGACACTAGGCTGGTCACGGTTGTTCAAACCTGGTCTGGCTGAGTTGGTAGACATTGGCTGAGCTGATCTGACAGAACCTGTCATAGATGCAGGAGTAGGCTGGGATGAAGTGACTGCAGCAGGCTTGGCAGGGTTGGTCACAGCAGATTGACGAGATGCCTGAGTCTGTGGCCTGCGAGGAACACGTCTAGCTTGAGGCTTGTCCATGGTTGGAAAAACCAATGGCACCAACTTGACCTTCCCGGGAGATGGCAGGTGGTCCTGGGATGGAGATGAAGACCCTTTGTCAGTACCTCCATGTGGCTTCTGGCATTTGACTTGAGTTATCTCAGGACCTTTGCCCTCCTCCTGAGAATCCAGCCACCTTTTGATAGCTGGGCGTGGCTGGGGGCCTTTGGGGTTGCTGAAGTTTCCCTGGGCCCGCCAGGAAGACAAGTCACCTCTCTTATCACTCTTCTTGCCCAGTGCATGGAAAACCTGCACAGACTCCAGCATGTGCATACCGAGGTCGCTGCGAGGCTTTTTGATGGCCTCTTGTGGCAGCTCAGGGTGAGTTTTCTTCCTCTTCATCTGGGGAATGGATGGCTTTTCCTCTGCCTTAACTTTGTTCCCTGACTGCTTCTTCTCCTGAGCTCTCTTGGAGTAATTTTCTTTGTTTCTTTTGGTGTTTTCCTGCCCTTGGCTTTTAGTTTTATTTGTCTTGCTGGGTGCAGCTTTCTCAGGTTTGCTGTTAGAATGTTTGGTTATATTTGCAGGAGCCTTGCCACCAGGTGCAGCATTGCAAAGAACTACTTCTCCCACAAACTCACAATCTGGGCTCTTGGGCTTGATCTTGGCCTTGGGAGCATCACTGATAGGCTGAGAGGATTTATGTTTGATCTTCCTGCCTTGATCAGAACAAGCCTTTCTGACCCTTGACTTTTTTTGCACCTCTTGCAACATGAGGCCTCTGGTGGCTTTGGTTTTGTTCACTTTGGAACCTTGGGGCTGATCAAGGTCATCCAAGGAAGTTAAGACCTGTGGAAGTTGAATACCCTTCACCAGTGTAGCATTGTCTGCCAAACTATCATTAGATTCAGTCCCATTTTCAATAGTCCCTTGGTCCTTACCACTCAGCCTATTCTTTCCCAAACCAGAGTTGTCACCACCAGGCTGCTTCTGTGGGTCAATCGGATCAATGCAGGCCAGGACCTGCGGAATGTCAGGTATTTCTAAATGGCGCACTGGAGAAGCTTGGTTTTCTCTTGGGATCTGGCAGTCATTCAGATGTTTGGAAAGCGTGGTTTTAATATATTCCACATTCTTATTCTCTTTCTTTTCCTGCCTTGGAGCTGGAGGCAGTGCCAGGAGATTACTAGCACTCTGCACTAGAGATGACATTGCTATGTTCCCACTCTGAGGTGGTGGGTAACTCTCAAGTACTTGGATATGTGTGTTACTGCAGGATTTGAGGTATTCTGGAGGTGGCAGATAAAATATTTGGCCTGGAAGTTGCAATGCCTGGGAAGTCTCCATCTCTACAATGGAATCAAGGGGAAGTCAGTCAGTCCCTGATAATAAGATGCTCCCCCAGCACCACCAATGAAGCAGTCATGTGCCTTCCAGCAATGGGAAAGGCATTCCTACAAGCTCTTTTGCAGGATCATGAACAGCGCCATGTGCTAGGACATAAAAGGCAACTGTTCTGTTTCTTAATGATGACCATTTAGTGTCATGTTTTCTTTTTCTTTTTCTTTTTTTTTTGCATTTCACAGGGTTGTTATAAGTCAAATAAAAAATAAAAATGATTTTTCAAATATGTTTCCCAGTCACATATTTAATTAACCCATTTAATTCCCTCAACTTTCCTGAGTGAATAAATACACTTCCCACCAAGGACTAAGATAGGGAATGGGGCTCTTCCTGGTGAAGTCTATAAGCAAGGGGAGACCATAGCCCGCTTTCTTTGGACAAGATGTTGGAACATGTGGTCCCATCTCCAGGTGTCAACTAAGGAAGGTTAAATAGACACTGTCACAATAATGTTCTCAAATGTCTTAGAAGAGACAAAGGCAATAAATTAAGACAGGTTATTTCAGGGGACTCATCAGGTAGGACAGTGGGATTTGTGGTGTCCCTTGGTATGTTCTTGATTTCTCCTACATTTTGCATCCAAGGCCGCTACAGTGACCCACCTTCACCTCTATCAGGTGTCCTCATGAAGAGTCTGACAGTGGAGGGCACTGACTGTGGGTTGCACTGGTTAAAGTCACAGGACTTACATACTAGTTGTCTGAGGACCCACCACTTGCCAACTGCAGGCTGACCCTAGTTTTGAATGCTCCCTTATTCCTCTTCCTTTTTGAGGTTTGTACTCACCTTTGACGCCTGTCCTTATGATGGGTTGAGGAGGCACAGAGCAGCAGATTCCAGAGGTGGAGACTGATGCTATCACATTTGTGGGCTGGGCCTCTTTTCGCACCATGACCATCCCTGGGCCAGCGGCAGAGGCCCTGTTCTCTGTGTAAGACACAGAGCCATAGGACTGCAGGTAGGGGCCACTTTCTGCACAAAGCAGAGGGCTCTGATTATAGTAACACACCTGGCTTCCCTCCTGGTAGGATAGTGGCAGGATATGGCCCTGATTTGGAATGTGAGATGGTGCCTCCTGAGCAAGGCTGATAGAAATTGGTGGATATAGCGGGGCCATGTTATGGATATCTGAGGTTTGATCACACTGGGATGCCAGAGACATGGAGGAGACAGCTGTGTCCTGGTCAATGACAGTCACAGTGAAGTCTCTGAGTGATGGTGACTTGTTTTCAATGCCTCCTGTGAGAGCCCACTCAGAAACCCCAGGATTGGAAGCAGCTGGAACTCCAGATAACACGGTTGTGCTAGAATGTTGGTAAAAGTAGGCACCACCCATGAGAGGTTGGAAAGTGGTGCCAGAGGCTGATGGCAGGTGCCATGCTGAGGTGATGGCTGGAGCAGAGACTCTGTAGAAATTGCAGACACTTCCTGGTAGGGAGGCTGCATGGCTCTCCACAGGAAGAGAGTACTGCAGACACTTTGAAATTCCAAGGAAAGGTGCATTTTTGAAATTCTCTGTAGGGAATAATAGGATGATGAAAAATTTCAGAGATTTATGAACAATATGTGTGAAAAATAGCATTATTTTAAGATGGTTGCTATCAGAAAGCCTGAAATACCAATACTCACTGCGATATCAAAACTCAAAGTTTATCCTCTTTGTAAATGCTGGTGCTCCCAACTTGGGCAGTAATGTACACAAGACCCAAGTGGTGTGGTTCATTCATTGTTCTCTAGGCTAGAAGCAACTGCTCCCTGACCTATCATGCCCTTGAACCTGTAATAGTATTGATTTGTTTGCTCTTTCCTAGAATCATAACGTTATAAGAATTAGGAGTCCTTAGAGAACCTCTGTCCTGACAATCTATTTTCATGAGGGAGGACACTCTGGCTCAGTTCTCTCCCTATGTTAGTATTAGTCCCTGGTCCCATAGCCTGAGCATCCTGACTTCCTTGCCAGAGCTGTGAGTATTACACTGCCAATATCCAGGAGCAATAGAACTTCTGATGCAGGTGTTTGTTTGTCCATTAGCAACAGTACAACTATCGCCATTGGTACATTCTGTGGCTCATTTTGCCTGCACAGTTTACATGCTGTTTTGGAGAATTGACATAAAGCTGAATCCAGTTGGTATGTTTAGAAGTTTATTCTTACTTTCTTCAAGCCTGGTTTTGGATCCTACCTCAAAATGACTATATGAAAGTGATTTTCTCAGGGAGTGAGAAACTCTCTTAGCTTTGGGCTCCTCATTTATAAAGCTATAATAATGAAGATAACAGTAATAATTCATTTATAAGTGATATATTTCATAAGATTTATGTCTTATCTAATAAAGAGGGAATATGCTCATTGTCTATCCTGCCCTCAAAGATGGCTGTGCCCACAGCCAATGAGGGAATATGTTAATTAACTGCCATGCCCCCAAAATGGTGGTGCCCAGAGCCACAAGATGGCGCTGCCCAGTCCCCTCAGGCCTGCCACTCAGGACTGGCCCGAGTACAGGTAAGCCTGGGATGGCAGCTGCCCAGCTGTCCAGGGCTGCCTGAGGCTCAAGTAACCAGGGCCAGATGAGGCTTGCACTGACAGCAGTGGCAGCAGCAGAGATGTGATGGGGCATTGCCTTCCCCTGATCACTAGGTCGCCTCCTACCCCTGAGGGCTCCTGGACTATGAGAGGGACAGGCTGGGCTGAGGGACACCCTTCCAGTACATTATTTTCATGCACTAGTCTACTAGTAAAAGATAAAAATTCTGAAAAAACAAAGAGAAAAATCAAATACCACATATATCACAGGAATAAATTGACTTGAGTATAAATGGTGACATGTAGCAAACATAAAATCCTAATAAATTTATTTTGAAATGAAGCTATGTTTTATAAATGCAATATCATAAAAGTAAATGGTGCCTATTATATTTTAGTGAATACTGCTAACCAGAAGCAATCCCCAATAGGTGATTTTAAATAAGCGTCTAGCACAGGGGTGGGCAAACTTTTTGACTCGAGGGCCACAGTGGGTTCTTAAACTGGACCGGAGAGCCGGAACTAAAGCAACCTAACTATGATGGCACTCTCATCTTGGGCTACTGGTGAAGGAGCAGAGGGGAGAGCAAGAGAACCCTCCCCTCTTTCTGCTCCGGAGGCCTGATAGAACCGCCAAATGGTCCGGATCTGGCCCGCGGGCCATAGTTTGCCCATGGCTGATCTAACTAGTACATATGGACATAGAAGATATACACTAAATATTGCATAAAAAGCAGAACAATGCAAACAATGTTGCTATATATGTGCCTTCAATATATACAGACCAATATTTCAATAAAAACTGGTTTAAAGCAGAGAGCCAAATAAATGTAAAGGAATTCCATTATTGTGTTCATTTGTGTTTCTCTGAATATTCCCCAGCAAGTAATAGATACATACTCTATTATTAATATATATTTCAATTAATGTAACTTCATAACAAAGAAAAAAGAACCATTGAAATGTATCATGAAGGTTTTTATATTTATATTAAAACCTAGATTATCATCATCTTCAACATCCGGGAAAGGGAATCTACCAAAGTCTTAAAAACAATAATCACTTGATTCCAGTAAAAAAATTTAATGTAGGAATTTTCTAGAGAATCCATAAAATGGTTTTTAGAGAAATGTAAGCTTAGAGATATGGGGCTTGATGTTTTCTTTTTCTCATTAGGTAGCTATGACCTAAAATTGGGCAATGGCTGTGTATCAGGGTGCTCTCTGTGTTAGGAAGAAAATAACTGTAAAGATGAAGTGCAACTCTGACTTGGAAGATTCTTATCACATAAAGGATGTAGCCTTTGTGATCCATTTAGGATATATCTTTTAAAGTCTTATTATTATTTTTTTTAGTAGAAAAAACATTGTCATAGTTTAAACATCAGAATGAATTGAAACACTGAAAATTCTGTTATTTTCAGTGCCCTAGATCAGTGTTAGGCAAACTGATTAATCAACAGAGCCAAATATCAACAGTACAATGATTGAAACTTCTATTGAGAGCCAAATTTTTTTTTACTTAAACTATATAGGTAGGTACATAGTTATTAACATAATTAGGGTACTCCTAAGCTGGCCTTTGTTAAAAACGGAAGGGGCCAAAGAGATGCATGTGGCTCATGAGCCACAGTTTGCCAACAAATGCCCTAGATAATCATCACCTTTCTTAAGATCTTATATATGAGAAACATCATTTCTGAAATACATTTTTACATGTTTTTATTCCAAACTGTCACATGTCACATTGTTCAGACAGGCAATGAAAAAACAGAGGAAATATGACTGTTTTGACACACTGCTTTGGCTAGTGGTGCCTTTCTCCAGCCTTCCTTCCTTCCTAGTCTATCAATGTAAGCATTTGCTGAGATCCACATTATTTTGCACTACTCTGAGCGGATTTCGCTCCATGCTCCCTCTGCTTTCATTTAAACTCTTGGGTTCCCTTCAATATTCTATTTCAAACTACACTTTTTGCTCTTCAGAGCTCTTCTTCTTAAGTATTATGTTTTCCCCTCCTTCCTGCTTCTATTTTCCCCTCCCTCCAGGTTCCTGTAGGCATGTGCCCATGAAAGCAATTCTAAATTTTTTACATTTAAATACTTGCCTCCCTATAGCCCAGTACTCTGCATCCTCTCTCCCTATTTTGTCTGGTCACCTAGTTTGGATAGAAAACTCCAAAGCCACATGAAGATTGCTTTTGGAACAGCACTCAATTTAAAATACTAAAGTTGAAACCTTGGGGGTGGGAGATTGTTACACAGGAGATATCCTGTACATACACATAGTGCTAGTTTCCTACATGACCTAGGTTTTCATTCTCTTGCTGTTGAAACATTGTCAAGAAGTACTGATTTTTATTTCAACATGAGTGTTCTTTAAGACTCACTATTAGAAAAGGAAGGGCTTAGAGTCCACAACCAATCTAATGTCCTAATGTAGCAAATGAGGAAAAAACAGATATTGTGAGAGTCAATGAATTGTCCAAAGTCACATTGCTAGTAGATGTCAAAATCCAAACTGAAATTAGGTCTGCAGACTTCTAGATCAATATTTCTCCAAGTTATTCTGTTCTCTTTTGCCTCTATTGCTAAATTTAGGGGCAAAGAAACATCTAATGAGAAACTTTAAAAAGGTTCTTTCCTTACCTGACATGGTCAGAGAAGAAGAGGAGGAACGATCAACTCTAGATGCAGGGGATGAGGTTGTCTCAGTGGCTGAAGCCAAAGAGCACACGTGTCCAGTATGAAAGTCACTGGTCCTACTGGACACTGGTCTCTGGTCACCAGTTACTGGTCACTAGTCAGTTGCGATGATCCAAATTTGTTTACAGACAACTCCAGGGGCACCAAAAGATTCTACCAGGTGGTGGTAGGTTTGGTGGGAGAATGATGTCACAAGCAGGCAGTTTAAAGGGATGAGAGAGCCAATCAGGAGGTCAGATTCCCAACAGAAGACAGGATTGGCTAGAAGGAGTGGTAGGAGAGCTAAACCAACACCTAAATGGCTAAGCTCTTGGGACAGATGTGCTGGTGCCCAAGACAGTTGTTCTATACTCGCTTTCCCAGGCTCTTGTGTTAGGGGAATAATTTCACAGTTTGTTACAGACATTCATGAATACAATTAAATAGTAGTTACTTATATTCCCTATATTATATAATATATATATTATTGTTAGAATGGAAAGGAACATCTAGGTAGCACAATTACAGTTCTTCTGAAATCATTAGTGAATTTATGACACCATCTCATTAGTGAATTTACCATGGCTTTTGAGTAGCAAAGGAAAGGATTAAGATCATTTTGTCAGTTGGTTCAAAAGTAAAATGAAATTTCTTGAGTGCATTTTGTGCAGAATTATGTGGTCCACAGCTCTGCTCTTGTAGTTTCTTCTCCTTGAATCCTACCTTCCCTGGGCTGGGCTGGACCGGGCTAGGTTGACTTGCATCTCCTACCACTCTCATTTTGTCTCCTTCTTCATTGTAGGCATTGTTTGTAGACAAGCTTTGATCCTGCATTCTGACACTCATGGAGGTTACTTTCTGTCCACTTCCAGCAGCAGGGTCTTCTTTGTAGTATCTGCTGCTCCCCCCAATGGACTCTGCCAGTTATAAGCAACTACCATAGAGCTAGGAGTCAGCTGACTGCAAACCTTTCCTCTTCTCCAGCCTTTGGTTGCACTTCTTCTGCCCATAATGTGCTCCCTCTGGATCCTTTGGCCATATAGGCATCCTGCCATCCTGCTCTATCATAGGTGAGAGGCAGTTACGATATTTTCCTTCTACCTTCTCTCATAAAGTGTATCCAGTGTGGCAGTTACTGCAGTCTCCTCCCCCTTTGCAAACAGCCGCTGTAGAACTTCGGGCCTCTAGGATTCTCTGTCTGCCATGCTGGGGTGCAAGACCAGGCAAAAGTGAGGAGGAGAATGGTTAGAGAAACACAAGTCCATTCTAAGAGAATAGGGGACAAGCTAAGTGAAATTGTAGAAGAGAAAATATATTCATGTGGATATTTTAGGTTCTGTGTAAAATAAGTTGCCACATTTTGGTCTCATTTTGTATTAATACAGTAAACCTATCTAGTCCACCCAATGCAAAAAATATTGCTCACTGGATATTTTATTTTATTTTATTTTATTTTATTAAAATGATCTCATTTCAGTTTTATTTATTTATTTTCTTTTTTTCACCACCATTTTTAAAAATTAAGATATTATATGTGAACATTGCTTACCATTGCCTCCCCCTCCCCTTAACCTCCCATTCACGCCCTCCATCCCAGAGTTTTGTGTCCTTTGGTTGTACTTATATGCATGCATACCACTCCTTTGGTTGATCTCTTATCTCCCCCAGATCTCTCTATCCTCCCTGCTGTCTTTTGACAGTCTGCTTGTTGCTTTATTGTCACTACATGTATCTTTATGTTCATTAGTTTATAATATTCTTTATTATCCATAAATGAGTGTGGACTTGTGGTGTTTCCCTTTCATTGACTGCCTTATTTCATTCAGTACGATGTTCTCCATTTCCATCCAGGTTGCTGCTATTGATGAGAATTATTTTTTATGGCAGCATAGTATTCCATTGTGTTGATGTACCATGGTTTTCTGCTGCAGTCATTTGCTGATGGGCACCTAGCCTGTTTCCTAATCGAAGATATTGTAAATTGTGCTGTTATGAACATACAGGCTCCCCCTGGTCCCACAGCTCCCCCTCCAGGTCACAAGGTTCCCCATGGTCTCACCCCTTCCCCAGGCCAAAAGGCTCTACCTGGGCACAGGGCTCCCCCGGGTCCCACTTCTCCCCTGGTGCACACGGCTCATCCTGGTCCCACCACTCCCCCGGGGCACAAGGCTCCCCCAGATCCCATTGCCCCCCAAGGTCACACGATTCCCCCTGGTCACACCGCTCCCCTAGGGCATAAGGCTATCCCGGGGAACACGGATCCCCTGGGTCTCACCGCACCCCTGGGAAACTTGGCTCCCCCGGGTCTCGCTGTGCCGCCAGGTCACACGTCTCCCCCTGTTTCCACTGCTCCCCCGGGGCAGAAGGCTCTGCCGGGGCACACGGCTCCCCCTGGTCCCACCCATTTCCTGGGGCACTAGGCTCTCCATGGCACACGGCTTCCCAGGGTCCCACCCCCCCCCCAGGTCACACAGCTCCCCCTGATCCCACTGCTCCCCCGTTGCACAAGACTCTCCCGTGGCACACGGCTTCCCTGGGTTCCACCGTCCCCCTTCCCCCAGGTCACATGGCTCCCCTGGTCCCACTGCTCCCCAGGGCACTAGGATCTCCCGGGGAACACGGCTCCCCCGGGTCCCACAGCCCCCCAGATCACTGGACATTTTATTCTTAAATATAGTTCTATTTTCTTTTATGTCATATGACCTCATTTATTTAAGATTTATTTAAGTCATTTATGTGTTTTCAGAACACAGAATGTGTTTTTTATTTTCTTTTATAAATTTAATAAATCTTTTTTGTTCCAATTATTACAATTGTTCCTCTTTTTCCCCTGCATAGCTCCCTTCCTCGCAGTTCCCACCCCACCCTCTGCCCTTACCTCCCCCTCACTGTCCTCATCCATAGGTGTACTTTTTGTCTAGTCTCTTCCTGTACCCCCTATATCCCTTTCCCTCTGAGTATTATCAGTCCACTCCCTTTCTATGCCCCTGATCCTATTGTATTCACCAGTTTATTCTGTTCATCAGATTTTTTATTCACTTGATTTTTAGATTCACTTGTTGCTAGACATGTGTTTGTTGTTTACATTTTTTTCCTTTACCTTTTTCTTCTTCTTCCTCTTCTTAAAGAATATCTTTCAACATTTCATATAATACTGATTTGGTGGTAATGAACTCCTTTAGCTTTTTCTTATCTGTGAAGCTCTTTATCTTCCCTTTAATTCTGAATGATAGCTTTGCTCTGTAGAGTAATCTTGGTTGTAGGTTCTTGCTATTCGTCATTTTGAATGTTTCTTGCCACTCCTGTCTGGCCAGCATAGTTTCTGTTGAGAAATCAGCTGACAATCATATGAGTGCTCCCTTGTAGGTAATTAACTGTTTTTCTCTTGCTGCTTTTAATATTCTCTTGGTCTTTTGCTCTCTGCATTTTAATTATGATGTATCTTGGTGTGGTCCTCTTTTGATTCCTTTTGCTTGGGGTTCAGTGCACTTCCCGGACTTGTAAGTCTATTTCTTTGACCAGTTGGGGGAAGTTTTCTGTCATTGTTTCTTCAAATACATTTTCAGTATCTTGCTCTCTCTCTTTTTCTGGCACCCCCATAATTCTGATGTTGGTATGCTTGTGGTCGTCCCAGAGGCTCCTTACACTATCTTCAAATTTTTGTATTCTTTTTTCTTTTTGTTTTTCGGCCTGAGTGTATTTTGCTTCTTTGTATTTCAAATCATTCACTTCATTCATGCAGTCCTCTAGTCTGTTGTTATTTTAGTCAGTGAATGTTTACTTAGTTGGTATATGTTTAATATTTTTTATTTTAGACAGTGTGTGTTTAATTTCTAGTTGGTCCTTTTTCATATCCTTTAGGGTCTTGCTAAATTTATTGGCCTTTTGTGAAAAATTCTTGAATAACATTATTACCATGGTTTTGAACTCTACACCCAGTTGTTTGTTTTTCTCCATTTCTTTTGTTTGTGATCTGTTTCTTTTTTTCCAAATTTTTGCTGCTTCCCTGAGTTGGTAGAGTATCTTTGTGTGCTGGGTGTCCTCCAGAACACAGTGTCTCAGCCTCCCCAGTTACCTGAGGTGGATGTGGACACTCTTGGTGCATCCCTTTGTGGACTGTGTGCTCAGCCTTGTTGTAGTTAAGTCTTGATTGTTGTTGGTATCACTGGGAGTTATTGACCTCCAGACCAATTGTCAGTGAGGATAAGCTGTGTCTATGCTGGGAGAACTTCTGTGCTGGAGACACTCTTAAGAGAGAAGACTTGAAAAATTGCAAATGCTCTGTATTCAGCTTGGATGGGGTGGGGTTTCAGGGCATAGCAGACAGCCTTGATTTCTCATCAGCCCTGTCCTATGAGGCCCCTGGGTCTCAATGTCCCTTGGCAATCACTGCAAGGACCTCTGGGAGAAAGGCGCATTGGAGCTTTATCTGCTGCCATACAGTCCAATTTTTCCCTGAATGAGTCGGGGTTTCTAGAAACTTTCCAGGAACTGGAAATCACCTCTGGACCCTTGCCTTCCACAGCTTCCGAGTCTCAGTGTGTTTTCCCTTTTCCTGACAGTCCAGATTCTCCCTGAATGAGTCTAGTTTCCCATCATCTTGCCCAGGACTGGAGTTCAGTGCAGTCAGGAGTTTCCTTCTCCCTCCTGCTTAGAAAACCAGCTGCACACTCAGCCTCCTTTGAATTCAGCAGTCAGTGCTCTCTGTGCATGCGGCACCTCCGGACCTCTGCCTTCGGACCTCTGCCTTCCGCAGATTTCGAGTCTAGGAGTGCTTTCTCTTTCCCTGATTGTCCCAATTCCCCCCGAATGAGTCTGGTTTCTCAGCATCTCGCCCGGAAATGCTGTTCTGCTCAGGTGGGAGCTTTTTGTCTCCCTGTCGCTTTAGAAAGCCAGATGCCTTTGCACACATCGGTCTGTCCTCTCTACATGCAAGTCTCTGTACCTCTGCCTTCTGAAGTTCCTCTGATTCTCAATATGCTTTCCTCTTCTTCTAGTTGTAGAATTTCCACTTGGCCAGCTTTCCTGTGGTTTTGAATGGTGTCTGTTTTGAAATTTAGTTGTAGTTTTCATATTGTTGTGCAAGGTAGCAGTTTAGGTGTTTACCTATACCAGTGTTTCCCAAAATGTGGTACACATACCCCCAGGGGTTCCTGAAGAGTTTGGTGGGGGTACGAGTTGCACTGAAGTTTGGTGGGGATATGCACTGCACCGTGTTTAGCTGTGCCTATTTCTACATTCCCATGAGTCAAGTCAAAATAGTCTGGTGAGGCATGAGATGGTGTGGTGTGGAAATAAATGTTATTTATAATATAACTTTTATTTATATTTTATTATGAATAATTTTATTTTTCGTTTATTCTTATTTTGTGGATGTACCAAAAAATAAAAAATGAATATATTTATATTGTTGTTAAAATACATCCTTCTTTTTGATGAGGGGTACTCAGCGTTATGGAAATTATGGAAGGGGTACACATATGTCAAAAGTTTGGGAAACACTGACTATACCAACATCTTGGTTTCTCCCAAAGATTGTTTTTATACTGTGTGTCAATGCCCTGGTTTTCTCCACATGTTTTTTCCTAGTCATATTTTTTTATTTTTTTATTCATCTTTATTGTTGTACTAGAGGCAGGATGCACAAAGATTCCTGCAAGATGGGCCTACTTTCCTCTGGCTGCCAGCATGTCCTTTGCTTTGGCCAGAGCTGCCTTTCTGCTCTGGCCTGGAGCCAACTTCTTGCTTTCTCACGCTGCCCAATTTCCATGAGTGGCTGGGGTGGTGGGGGATGCCTGTGTCATTGCCATGTGCTCTCAGTGCCTGCTTATGTAAATTAACCCACCATCTATGTTGATGGTTTTATTTGCATACTCACTCCTGATTGTCTAGTGAGCTTCACGAAGATATGATCAATTAGCATGTTACTCTTTTATTAGGTACATTAGAGATGTCCCCTTAATTTTATGGTATTGTTCCCCCCCCCCCATTGAACCCGTAAATCTCAACCCTGCTATCCCGCCTTCTACCTTCACCACTACATTTTCCGTGTCCATGGGCTATGCATATATGCATACAATTCCCCTGATAATCACACCACACACATACAACCCCATTCCCACCTTTCCTCTGAAATTTGTCAGTCTGTTCCATGCTTCTGTGTCTCTAAATCTATTTTGCTGATCAACTTCTTTTCTTCATTAGATTCCACATAATAATGAGATAATACTTTTCTTACTCTGGCTTACTTAGCTTAGCATAACACTCTCCAGGTCTATCTATGCTTTGCAAATGGTATCAGTTCTTTCTTTTTTCACAGCCACATAGTATTTGATTGTGTAAATGTACCACAGCTGTTTTATCCACTCATCTGCTCATGGGGCCTTATGCTCTTTTCCAAATCTTAGCTATTTTAATTTGTGCTGCTTTGAACATAGGTGTGCATATATAATTTCTGATTGGTGTTTCTGGTATCTTAGGATATATTCTTGGAAGTGGGATCATTAGATGAATTGAGAGTTCCATTATTTTTTAGGAGACTCTTTACTGTTTTTTACAGTGGTGATACCAGTCTCCATTCCCAGCAGCACCCTATTCTTATCTTTAAAGATTCCACCATGGAAAGACATAATGCATATTCTTCCCTTGATTAATTTTTCTTAAAGCATCATGAACTAGCTTGTTAGGATTGATTTTGTGGAGAAGCTTAAAAAGGGGTCTGTGAAAAAGGACATTGTAGTGAGTTATGCTCTGCACACAAGCATAAGGAACAGATGTGTGTAGTCAGCCGGACATAGCCAGGTTTGCCTCTTTTTCCTCCCTGGTTTGTGCTTTACTCACTAACTCTCTTGTGACTGTGGGATGTCAAGGCTGAGTTGCTAATCCAGTCTTCTACATGGGGGATAGATAGAAAAGGGGGGCAAAACTAGGTATAAAGTTTATTGAATGGAAAATAATTCAATCATATATAAATAGTCATACAACTGTAAAGTCTGTGTTTCCATACTCTCAACTGGAAACCTACTTTGCCCCATGTTGTCCCATGGAGTAAGCTGGTTTGGGAAAAGAAGTCTATGGATCTAGACTTCATTGTAAACTTTTAGGGTGCCTGGATCAATCTCCCTGGGATATTTTATTACCATTGGGTATGAAGTATGTGATCCAAGAGGCCGAAAGTCCACAAGAAGATAGCTCCTATAGATGGAATCTCAAAGGAGACATATTTCACTTATAGGCCAACATTTCCTCTTATGACATAAGAGTTTTTTTTTTCCAAAGATGGTGCATTCTTACCTGAAAGAAATTGGAGAAGTGTTGCAGTGTAGAGATGTGACTGAAACTTATAAAATTCTTCAAGCTTTTCCCCATGGATTCTTGCATTAATTTCTAAATTCCTGATACTAGTATGTAAATGAGACTATCACTATGAGCCAAATATCTCCAGTGAAGACCAATCTCTCCTTTTTCTGTGTTCCCAGGGAAATCAAGGGAATCCCTAGCTACTGCAGTTAGGGGGCCTGTCACCTGCGACCCAGTATGCCTGCCTATTGCTCTTGCCAGTGGGCATGGATGCTTCCAAGGATTTCCTTTTTTTGTCTTCGCTCAGTTGTTGGTGGTGCTTAGACAAGGCAGGATGTGCAGCCTGGGATTATGCAGGAGACCTTAGCTTGCCCTTAAAGTTAATGTTTAGGATTCATCTGATGTTTGATCTCATGCCCCAGTAACCTCTGAATGCTGTGCTCTGAAAGCCAGTTGGCCACCTATGGACACCTACAAATAATGAAGACTTTGGAGACAGGCCTCAAATGGAGGCTTTACTCTACTGCATGCAATATGACCTCATCCCATTGTTGAACCTCTCAGGTAATGTGACACAGGGATACTGGCCTTTTGTGTTGTGAACACTAACTGAAGTGTTATATTGGTCCTGGGCTTAGGTGTGGAGTAAATAACCATTTATTTCCCACATTCTGTTCTGGTTGGTCCTCCCACTGCAGACATTCACTTCTGTATCCCCAGTGATCAGCTGCCCCATGATAACTCTAAGCCCTTGACACTTGTCTCATAGATTCCTCTGATTTATCTCACTTTCTCCAACTATAATCATATGTGCACTAGAGCCCCAGTGTACGAGATATGTGCACTGAGGGGGTCCCTCAGCCCAGTAGCCTGCCCCTCTCTCACAGAAAGTCCTAGGGGATATCCAACTTGCTTAGGGAGCTGGCCTGGGCTGGCAGTCGGACATCCTTAGCACTGCTGGTGAGGTGGGAGAAGCGTCCACCAATGCCACTCCGAAGGCTAGCTGTGAGCCTGGCTTCTGGCTAAGCAGGGCTCCCCTCTGGGAGCACACTGACCACCAGGGGACAGCTTCTGTGTTGAGTGTCTGCCCTCTGATGGTCAGTGTGTATCATAGCAACCGTTCAGTCAATTTGCATATTAGCATTGTATTCTATAGGATAAGGCAACCCAAACCTATAGGAAAAGTGTCCTGATCTGTTTTCTGAAATATTTATCGAGTGGTCATGAGACATAAGGTCAATCTCCTCAAGAGTTTTTTACATTTCTCCTGGTCAACCTGGTCAACTTCTGCCCTCTTAACTCTATTCAGATATTCCTCTTTTCATACTAATCCCATATTCTGTTTCTCACTTCTCCCATATATCCACTTCCTGATTCTCTTTATCAGTCCCTAACATCTCTCCCCTTTTGGTCTTTCTGGCCATGGACCACACTCTTTTTCCCCACAGTGCTTACCCCTTGTACCTCATTTGCCCATCCAACTCTCAGTTCTTTTCTTATCATGCAGCCTTTGATCTCCATACCCACCAAAGAAATAGCACAGTTAACAGCATCTCAAAACTCAAAATGCTTCTTTATTATTAAATGCTAATTTATAATATTTATTCAGTTTTATTAAGTTAAAAACATATCAAGATTGAGAAATTCATATTTACCTATCTATAGATCTATCAATATATCAATATATCTATCTATCTATGGAAATACAACAGGTACCCAAAGTGGCACCAACACTCCCTGCATCACTTACATCACATAGCCATAGTACAGAGAAATGTCCATTTCTTTTTCCCTTTCAATGAAATGCTGCATTTCCCCCAGTTTAGCAGCATTCTGACGCTCTAGTTGAGCCTTCCTCTTCATGGCCTCTCGATCTGGCCTCTGCTCATTTGTGATGGGTGTTGACATTACTGGCCCCAGAACCTCAGATTTCTTCCATGGAATTGGTTGGAGGGCAAAATCCTGGAGAAGATAGTGGTTGTAAGGCTTGAGCGGGGTACTCGGATGGCTCACAGCAGTGTGAACAGGCTCCCGCTGGAAACAAGCATGAGATGATGTTTTGTAAGGTGCAGGCCTAGAAGCAAGAGGCTGAGGGACACTAGGCTGGTCACGTTTGTTCAAACCTGGTCTGGCTGAGTTGGTAGACATTGGCTGAGCTGATCTGACAGAGCCTGTCATAGATGCAGGAATTGGCTGGGATGAAGTGACTGCAGCAGGCTTGGCAGGGTTGGTCACAGCAGATTGACGAGATGCCTGAGTCTGTGGCCTGCGAGGAACACGTCTAGCTTGAGGCTTGTCCATGGTTGGAAAAACCAATGGCACCAACTTGACCTTCCCGGGAGAAGGCAGCTGGTCCTGGGATGGAGATGAAGACCCTATGTCAGTACATCCATGTGGCTTCTGGCATTTGACTTGAGTTATCTCAGGTCGTTTGGCCACCCCCGGAGAATCCCGCCACCTTTTGATAGCTGGTCGTGGCTGGGGGCCTTTGGGGTTGCTTAAGTTTCCCTGGGCCTGTGAGGAAGGCAGGTCAGCTTTTTTATCACTTTTCTTGCCCAGTGCATGGAAAACCTGCACAGACTCCAGCAAGTGCATACCGAGGTCGCTGCGAGGCTTTTTGATGGCCTCTTGTGGCAGCTCAGGGTGACTTTTCCTCCTCTTTAACTTGGGAATGGCTGGCTTCTCCTCTACCTTAACTTTGTTCCCTGTCTGCTTTTTCTCCTCAGCTCTCTTGGAGTAATTTTCTTTGTTTCTTTTTGTGTTTTCCTGCCCATGGCTTTTAGTTTTATTTGTCTTGCTGGGTGCAGCTTTCTCAGGTTTGCTGTTAGAATGTTTGTTCATATTTGCAGGAGCCTTGCCACCAGGTGCAGCATTGCAAAGAACTACTTCTCCCACAAACTCACAATCTGGGCTCTTGGGCTTGATCTTGGCCTTGGGAGCATCACTGATAGGCTGAGAGGATTTATGTTTGATCTTCCTGCCTTGATCAGAGCAAGCCTTTTTGTCCCTTGCCTTTTTTTGCACCTCTTGCAACATGAGGCCTCTGGTGGCTTTGGTTTTGTTCACCTTGGAACCTTGGGGCTGATCAAGGTCATCCAAGGAAGTTAAGACCTGTGGAAGTTGAATACCCTTCACCAGTGTAGTAATGTCTGTCAAACTATCATTAGATTCAGTCCCATTTTCAACAGTCCCTTGGTCCTTACCACTCAGGCTATTCTTTCCCAAACCAGAATTGTCACCACCAGCCTGCTTCTGTTGGTCAGTTGGATCAATGCAGGCCAGGACCTGAGCAATGCCAGGTATTTCTAAATGGAGCACTGGAGAAGCTTGGTTTTCTCTTGGGATCTGGCAGTCATTCAGATGTTTGGAAAGCGTGGTTTTAATATATTCCACATTCTTATTCTCTTTCTTTTCCTGCCTTGGAGCTGGAGGCAGTGCCAGGAGATTACTAGCACTCTGCACTAGAGATGACATTGCTATGTTCCCACTCTGAGGTGGTGGGTAACTCTCAAGTACTTGGATATGTGTGTTACTGCAGGATTTGAGGTATTCTGGAGGTGGCAGATAAAATATTTGGCCTGGAAGTTGCAATGCCTGGGAAGTCTCCATCTCTACAATGGAATCAAGGGGAAGTCAGTCAGTCCCTGATAATAAGATGCTCCCCCAGCACCACCAATGAAGCAGTCATGTGCCTTCCAGCAATGGGAAAGGCATTCCTACAAGCTCTTTTGCAGGATCATGAACAGCGCCATGTGCTAGGACATAAAAGGCAACTGTTCTGTTTCTTAATGATGACCATTTAGTGTCATGTTTTCTTTTTCTTTTTTTTTTTTTGCATTTCACAGGGTTGTTATAAGTCAAATAAAAAATAAAAATGATTTTTCAAATATGTTTCCCAGTCACATATTTAATTAACCCATTTAATTCTCTCAAACTTTCCTGAGTGAATAAATACACTTCCCACCAAGGACTAAGACAGGGAATGGGGCTCCTCCTGGTGAAGTCTGTAAGCAAGGGGAGACCATACCCTGCTTGCTTTGGACAAGATGTTGGGACATGAGGTCCTACCTCCAGGTGTCAACTAAGGAAGGTTAAACAGACACTGTCACAATAATGTTCCAAAATATCTTAGAAAGAGACAAAGGCAATGAATTAAGAGAAGTTATTTCAGGGGGACTCATCAGGTAGGGCAGTGGGAGGTGTGGTGTCCCTTGGCATGCTCTTCATGTCTCCTACATTTTGCATCCAAGGCCGCTACAGTACCCCACCTCCACCTCTATCAGGTGTCCTCATGAAGAGTCTGACAGTGGAGGGCACAGACTGTGGGTTGCACATGCAGTGCAACCTTGTTAAAGTCACAGGACTTACATACTCCTTGTCGAAGGACCCACCACTTGCTAACTACAGGCTGACCCTAGTTTTGAATTCTCCCTTATTCCTCTTCCTTGTGGCTGTTTGTACTCACCTTGGACGCATGTCCTTGTGATGGGTTGAGGAGGCACAGAGCAGCAGATTCCAGAGGTGGAGACTGGTGGTATCACATATTTGGGCTGGGCCTCTTTTCGCACCATGACCTTCACTGGGCCAGGGGCACAGGCCCTGCTCTCTGTGTAAGACACAGAGCCATAGGACTTCAGGTAGGGGCCACTTTCTGTACAAAGCAGAGGGCCCTGATTATAATAACACACCTGGCTTCCCTCCTGGTAGGGAAGTGGCAGGCTATGGCCCTGATTTGGAATGTGAGATGGTGCCTCCTGAGCAAAGCTGACAGAAAGTGTTGGATACAGAGGGGCCATGTTATGGATATCTGCGGTGTTTTCACACTGGGACACCAGAGACATGGAGGAGACAGCTGTGTCCTGGTCAATGACAGTCAGAGTGAAGTCTCTGAGTGATGGTGACTTGTTTTCAATGCCTCCTGTGAGAGCCCACTCAGAAACCCCAGGATTGGAAGCAGCTGGAACTCCAGATAACACGGTTGTGCTAGAATGTTGGTAAAAGTAGGCACCACCCATGAGAGGTTGGAAAGTGGTGCCAGAGGCTGATGGCAGGTGCCATGCTGACGTGATGGCTGGAGCAGAGACTCTGTAGAAATTGCAGACACTTCCTGGTAGGGAGGCTGCATGGATCTCCACAGGAAGAGAGTACTGCAGAGACTTTGAAATTCCAAGGAAAGGTACAGTTTTGAAATTCTCTGTAGGGAATAATAGGATGATGAAAAATATAAAAGAGATTGATAAACAATATTTGTGAATAATAGCATTATTTTAAGATGGTGGCTATCAGAAAGCCGGAAATACCAATACTCACTGCAATATCAAAACTCAAAGTTTATCCTCTCTGTAAATGCTGGTGCTCCCAACTTGGGCAGTAATGTACACAAGACCCAAGTGGTGTGGTTCATTCATTGTTCTCTAGGCTAGAAGCAACTGCTCCCTGACCTATCACGCCCTTGAACCTGCAATAGTATTGATTTGTATGCTCTTTCCTAGAATCATAACATTGTAAGAACCAGGAGTCTTAGAGAACCTCTGTCCTGACAATCTCTTTTCGTGAGGGTAGAAACTGTCGCTCGGTTCTCTCCCTATATTAGTGTTAGTTCCTGGTCCCATAGCCTAAGCATCCTGACTTCCATGCCAAGGCTCTGAGCATTACACTGCCAACATCCAGGAGCAATAGACTTCTGATGCAGGTGTTTGTTTGTCCATTAGCAACAGTACATCTATCGCCATTGTTTCTCAGGGAGTAAGAATTCTCTTAGCTTTGGGCTCCTCATTTATAAAGCCATAATAATGAAGATAACAGTAATAATTCATTTATAAGTGATATATTTCATAAGATTTATGTCTCATCTAATAAAGAGGGAATATGCTCATTGTATATCCTGCCCTCAAAGATGGCTGTGCCCACAGCCAATGAGGGAATATGCTAATTAACTGCCATGCCCCCCAAAATGGTGGTACCCAGAGCCACAAGATGGCGGTGCCCAGTCCCCTCAGCCCTGCCACTCAGCGCTGGCCCAAGGTACAGGCAAGCCTTGGATGGCAGCTGCCCAGCTGCTCAGGGCAGCCTGAGGCTCAAGTAACCAGGGCCAGCTGAGGTTTGCACTGATGGCAGTGGCAGCAGCAGAGGTGTGATGGGACATTGCCTTCCCCTGATCGCTAGGTCTCCTCCCACCCCTCAGGGCTCCTGGACTGTGAGAGGGGACAGGGTAGGCTGAGGGACGCCCTTCCAGTGCATGATTTTCATGCCCTAGGCTACTAGTAAAAGATAAAAGTTCTGAAAAAACAAAGCGAAAAATCAAATACCACATATATCATAGGAATAAATCGACTTGAGTATAAATTGTGGCATGTAGCAAACATCAAATCCTAATTTACTTTGAAATGAAGTTCTGTTTTTATAAATGCAATATCATAAAAGTAAATAGTGCCTATTCTATTTTAGTGAATATTGTTAACCAGAAGTAATCCACAATAGGTGATTTTAAATAAGCATCTAGCACAGGGGTGGGCAAACTTTTTGACTCGAGGGCCACAATGGGTTCTTAAACTGGACCGGAGACCCGGAACAAAAGCAACCTAACCATGCTGGCACTCTCATCTTGGGCTTCTGGTAAAGGAGCGGAGGGGAGAGCAAGAGAACCTCCACTCTTTAAGCTCCGCAGGCAGGATAGAACAGCCAAATGGGCTGGATCTGTCCCGCGGGCCGTAGTTTGCCCATGGCTGCTCTAGCTAGTACATATGAACAGAGAAGATATATCACTAAATATTGCATAACAAGCAAAACAATGCACTCAATGTTGCTGTGTATGTGCCTTCAATATATACAGACCAATATTTCAATAAAAACTGGTTCAAAGCAGAGAGCCAAATAAATGTAAAGGAATTCCATTATTGTGTTCATTTGTGTTTCTCTGAATATTCCCCAGCAAGTAATAGATACTTAGACAATTAGAAATATATATTTCAATTAATGTAACTTCATAACACAGACAAAAGAACCATTGAAATGTATCATGAAGGGTTTTATATTTATATTAAAACCTAGATTATCATCATCTTCAACATCCGGGAAAGGGAATCTACCAAAGTCTTAAAACCATCATCACTTGATTCCAATAAAAAAAATTTAATGTAGGAATTTCCTAGAGAATCCATATAATGGTTTTTAGAGAAATGTGAACTTAGAGATATGGGGCTTGATGTTTTCTTTTTCTCCTTAGGTAGCAATGACCTAAAATTGGGCAATGGCTGTGTATCAGGGTGCTCTCTGTGTTAGGAAGAAAATAACTGTAAAGATGAAGTGCAACTCTGACTTGGAACATTCTTATCACATAAAGGATGTAGCCTTTGTGATCCATTTAGGATATATCTTTTAAAATCTTATTATTATTTTATTAATAGAAAAAACATTGTCATAGTTTAAAAATCAGAATGAATTGAAACACTGAAAATTCCGTTATTTTCAGTGCCCTAGATCAGTGTTATGCAAACTGATTAGTCAACAGAGCCAAATATAAACAGTACAATGATTGAAATTTCTTTTGAGACCCAAATTTTTTTAAACTTAAACTATATAGGTAGGTACATTGTTATTAACATAATTAGGGTACTCCTAAGCTGGCCTTTGTTAAAAACGCAAGGGGCCAAAGAGATGCATGTGGTCAGGGGCCACAGTTTGCCAACCATTGCCCTAGATAATCATCACCTTTCTTAAGATCTTGTATATAAGAAACATCATTTCCGAAATACATTTTTAAATGTTTTTATTCCAAACTGTCACATGTCACATTGTTCAGACAGGCAATAAAACAACAGAGGAAATATGACTGTTTTGACACACTGCTTTGGCTAGCGGTGCCCTAGTCCAGCCTTACTTTCCTTCCTAGTCTATCAATGTAAGCATTTGCTGAGATCCACATTATTTTGCCCTATTCTGAGGGGAATTCACAGCATGATCCTTCTACTTTCATTTAAACTCTTGGGTTCCCTTCAATATTCTATTCCAAACTGCCCTTTTTGCTCTTGAGAGCTCTTCTTCTTAATTATTATGTTTTCCCCTCCTTCCTGCTTCTATTTTCCCCTCCCTCCTGTTTCCGATAGGCATGTGCCCATGAAAGCAATTCTAAATTTTTTACATTTAAATACTTGCCTCCCTATAGCCCAGTACTCTGCATCCTCTCTCCCTATTTTGTCTGGTCACCTACTTTGGATAGAAAACTCAAAAGCCACAAAAAGATTGCTTATGGAACAGCACTCAATTTAAAATACTAAAGTTGAAACCTTGGGGGTGGGAGATTGTTACACAGGAGATATCCTGTACATACACATAGTGCTAGTTTCCTACATGACCTAGGTTTTCATTCTCTTGCTGTTGAAACATTGTCAAGAAGTACTGATTTTTATTTCAACATGAGTGTTCTTTAAAACTCACTATTAGAAAAGGAAGGGCTTAGAGTCCACAACCAATCTAATGTCCTAATGTAGCTAATGAGGAAAAAACAGATATTGTGAGAGTCAATGAATTGTCCAAAGTCACATTGCTAGTAGATGTCAAAATCCAAACTGAAATTAGGTCTGCAGACTTCTAGATCAATATTTCCCCAAGTTATTCTATTCTCTTTTGCCTCTATTGCTAAATTTAGGGGCAAACAAACATCTAATGAGAAACTTTAAAAAGGTTCTTTCCTTACCTGACATGGTCAGAGAAGAAGAGGAGGAAATATCAAATCTAGATGCAGATGATTTGGTTTTCTCAGTGGCTGAAGCCAAAGAGCACATGTGTCCAGTACGAAAGTCACTGGTCCTACTGGACACTGGTCTCTGGTCACCAGTTACTGGTCACTGGTCAGTTGCGATGATCCAAATTTGTTTACAGACAACTCCAGGGGCACCCCAAGATTCTACCAGGTGGTGGTAGGTTTGGTGGGAGAATGATGTCACAAGCAGGCAGTTTAAAGGGATGAGAGAGCCAATCAGGAGGTCAGAATCCCAACAGAAGACAGGATTGGCTAGAAGGAGTGGTAGGGGAGCTAAACCAACACCTAAATGGCTAAGCTCTTGGGACAGATGTGATGGTGCCCAAGACAGTTGTTCTATACTCGCTTTCCCAGGCTCTTGTGTTAGGGGAATAATTTCACAGTTTGTTACAGACATTCATGAATACAATTAAATAGTAATTACTTATATTCCCTATATTATATAATATATATATTATTGTTAGAATGGAAAGGAACATCTAGGTAGCACAATTACAGTTCTTCTGAAATCATTAGTGAATTTACGACACCATCTCATTAGTGAATTTACCATGGCTTTTGAGTAGCACAGGAAAGGATTAAGATCATTTTGTCAGTTGGTTCAAAAGTAAAATGAAATTTCTTGAGTGCATTTTGTGCAGAATTATGTGGTCCACAGCTCTGGTCTTGTAGTTTCTTCTCCTTGAATCGTACCTTCCCTGGGCTGGGCTGGACCAGGCTAGGTTGACTTGCATCTCCTACCACTCTCATTTTGTCTCCTTCTTCATTGTAGGCATTGTTTGTAGACAAGCTTTGATCCTGCATTCTGACACTCATGGAGGTTACTTTCTGTCCACTTCCAGCAGCAGGGTCTTCTTTGTAGTGTCTGCTGCTTCCCCCAATGGACTCTGCCCGTTACAAGCAACTACTATAGACTTTGGAGTCAGCTGACTCAAACCTTTTCTCTTCCAGCCTTTGGTTGCACTTCTTCTGCCCATAATGTGCTCCCTCTGGATCCTTGGGCCATGTAACATCCTGCCATTCTGCTCTATCATAGGTGAGAGGCAGTTACGATATTTTCCTTCTACTTTCTCTCATAAAGTGTATCCAGAGTGGCAGTTACTGCAGTCTCCTCCCCCTTTGCAAACAGCCACTGTAGAACTTTGGGCCTCTAAGATTCTCTGTCTGCCATGCTGGGGTGCAAGACCAGGCAAAAGTGAGGAGGAGAATGGTTAGAGAAACACAAGTCCATTCTAAGAGAATAGGGGTCAGGCTAAGTGAAATTGTAGAAGAGAAAAGATATTCATGTGGATATTTTAGGTTCTGTGAAAAATTAGTTGCCACATTTTGGTCTCATTTTGTTTTAATAAAGTAGACAATTTACATGTATATACAACTTATATACATGTATATATCCAGTGCAGCCAGTGCAAAAGATATTGCTCACTGGACATTTTAATCTTACATATAGTTCCATTTTCTTTTATGTCATATGACCTCATTTATTTAAGTCACATATGTGTTTTCAGAACACAGATTTTGTGTTTTTTATTTTCTTTTTTAAATTTAATATATCTATATTGTTCCAAGTATTACAATTGTTCCTCTTTTTCCACTGCATAGCTCCCCTCCTCCCAGTTCCCACCCCACCCTCTGCCCTTACCTTCTCCCCACCCACTGTCCTCATCCATAGGTGTACTTTTTGTCCAGTCTCTTCCTGCACTTCCTATACCCCTTTCCCTCTGAGAATTATCAGTCCACTCCCTTTCTATGCCCCAGATTCTATTATATTCACCAGTTTATTCTGTTCATCAGATTTTTTATTCACTTAATATTTAGATCCACTTATTGCTAGACATGTATTTGTTGTTTATAATTTTTTTCATTACCTTTTTCTTCTTCTTCTTCCTCTTCTTAAAGAATATCTTTCAACATTTCATATAATACTGATTTGGTGGTGATGAACTCCTTTAGCTTCTTCTTATCTGTGACACTCTTTATCTTCCTTTTAATTCTGAATGATAGCTTTGCTAGGTAGAGTAATCTTGGTTGTAGTTTCTTGCTATTCGTCATTTTGAATGTTTCTTGCCACTCCTGTATGGCCAGCATAGTTTCTGTTGAGAAATCAGCTGACAATCATATGAGTGCTCCTTCGTAGGTAATTAACTGTTTTTCTCTTGTGCGCTTTTAATATTCTCTCTTGGTCTTTTGCTCTTTGCATTTTAATTATGATGTGTCTTGGTGTGGTCCTCTTTTCATTCCTTTTGTATGGGGTTCAGTGCACTTCCTGGACTTGTAAGTCTATTTCTTTGACCAGTTGAGGGAAGTTTTCTGTCATTATTTCTTCAAATATGTTTTCAGTATCTTGCTCTCTCTCTTTTTCTGGCACCCCCATAATTCTGATGTTGGTATGCTTGAGGTTGTCCCAGAGGATCCTTACACTATCTTCAAATTTTTGTATTCTTTTTTCTTTTTGTTTTTCGGCCTGAGTGTATTTTACTTCTTTGTATTTCAAATCTTTGACTTTATTCTTGCAGTCCTCTAGTCTGTTGTTACTTTAGTCAGTGAATGTTTATTTAGTTGGTATATGTTTAATATTTTTTATTTTAGTCAGTGTGTGTTTAATTTCTAGTTGGTCCTTTTTCATTTCCTTTAGGGTCTTGCTAAATTTATTGGCCTTTTCTGGGAAATTCTTGAATAACATTATAACCATGATTTTGAACTCTCCATCCAGTAGTTTGTTTTTCTCCATTTCTTTTGTTTGTGATCTGTTTCTTTGTTTCCACATTTTTGCTGCTTCCCTGAGTTGGTAGAGTATCGTTGTGTGCTGGAGGTCCACCAGAGCATAGTGGCTCAGCATCCCCAGTTACCTGAGGTGGATGTGGACACTCTTGGTGCATCCCTTTGTGGACTGTGTGCTCAGCCCTGTTGTAGTTAAGTCTTGATTGTTGTTGGTATCACTGGAAGTTATTGACCTCCAAAGCAATTGGCTGTGAGGATCAGCTGTGTCTATGCTGGGAGAACTTCTGTGCTAGACACTCTTAAGAGACAAGACTAGCAAAATTGCAAATACTGTATATTCAGTTTGGATGGGGTGGGGTTTCAGGGCATAGCAGACAGCCTTGTTTTCTCATCATCCCTGTCCTATGAGGCCCCTGGGTCTCAATGTACCTTAGTAATCACTGCAAGAACCTCTGGGAGAAAGGCTCTTTCGAGCTTTATCCGCTGCCAGACAGTCCAATTTCTCCCCTAATGAGTTCGGGTTTCCAGAAGCTTTCCAGGAACCGGAATTCAGCACAGTCAGGAGTTTCCTTCTCCCTCCTGCTTTAGAAAGCCAGCTAGGCACTCAGCCACCTGTGCATTCAGCAGTCAATCCTCTCCACTCACGTGCCTCTGGACCCTTGCCTTCCACAGCTTCTGAGTCTCAGTGTGTTTTCTCTTTTCCTGACAGTCCAGATTCTCCCTGATGAGTCTGGTTACCCAGCATCTTGCGCAGGACTGGAGTTCAGTGCAGTCAGGGGTTTCCTTCTCCCTCCCGCTTAGAAAACCAGCTGGGCACTCAACCTCCTGTGCATTCAGCGGTCAGTGCTCTCTGTGTAAGCGGCACCTCCGGACCTCTGCCTTCTGCAGATTACGAGTCTCAGGGTGCTTTCTCTTTCCCTGATTGTCCAAATTCCCCCCGAATGAGTCTCATTTCTCAGCATCTCACCTGGAACTGGTTTTCTGCTCAGTTGGGAGCTTTTTGTCTCCCTGTTGCTTTAGAGAGCCAGCTGCCTTTGCACACAGCACTCTGTCCTCTCCACATGCGAATCTCTGTACCTCTGCCTTCTGAACTTCCTCTGATTCTCAATATGCTTTCCTCTTCTTCTAGTTGTAGAATTTCCAGTTGGCCAGCTTTCCTGTGGTTTTGGATGTTGTCTGTTTTGAAATTTAGTTGTAGTTTTCATATTGTTGTGCAATGTAGCAGTTTAGGTGTTTACCTATACCAGTATTTCCCAAAATGTGGTACGCATACCCCCAGGAGTACGGGAAGAGTTTGGTGGGGGTACGAGTTGCACTGAAGTTTGGTGGGGATATGCACTGCACCATTCTTAGCTGGGCCTAATTCTACATTGTCATGAGTCACGTCAAGACGGTCTTATGAGGAATGACATGGTCCGGTGTGCAAATAAATGTTATTTATAATATAACTTTTATTTATATTTTATTATGAATAATTTAATTTTTTGTTTATTATTATATTGTGTATGTACCAAAAAATAAAAAATAAAAATATTTTTATTGTTGTTAAAATACATCCTTTTTTTGACGAGGGGTATTCAGGGTTACGAAAATTATAGAAGGGGTACACATATGTCAAAAGTTTGGGAAACACTGACTATACCAACATCTTGGTTTCTCCCACAGATTGTTTTTATACTGTGTGTCAATGCCCTGGTTTTCTCCACATGTTTTTTCCTAGTCATATTTTTTTATTTATTTATTCATCTTTATTGTTGTACTAGAGGAAGAATGCACAATGATTTGTGCAAGAATGGGCCTACTTTCCTCTGGCTGCCAGCATGTCCTTTGCTTTGGCCAGAGCGGCCTTTCTACTCCGGCCTGGAGCCTCCATTCTGCTCTGGCCCGGAGCCATCTTGTTGCCTTCTCATGCTGCTAGTTTTCAGGAGTGGCTGGGGTGGTGCGGAATGCCTGTGTCATTGCCATATGCTCTCAGTGCCTGCTTATGTAAATTAACCCACCATCTATGTTGATGGTTTTATTTGCATACTCACTCCTGATTGGCTGGTGAGCTTCACGAAGATATGATCAATTAGCATGTTACTCTTTTATTAGGTAGATTAGAGATGTCCCCTTAATTTTCTGTTTTTGTTCCCCCCACCCATTGAACCCCTACATCTCAACCCTGATGTCCCCCCTTCTACCTTCACCACTACATTTTCTGTGTCCATGGGCTATGCATATATGTATACAATTCCCCTGTTAATCACACCATATACACCCACCCCCATTCCCACCTTTCCTCTGGAATTTGTCAGTCTGTTCCATGCTTCTGTGTCTCTAAATCTATTTTACTGATCAACTTCTTTTGTTCATTAGATTCCACATAACAATGAGATAATACTTTTCTTACTCTGGCTTACTTAGCTTAGTATAATACTCTCCATGTCTATCTATGCTTTGCAAATGATATGAGTTCTTTCTTTTTTTACAGCCACATTAGTATTTGATTGTGTACATGTACCACAGCTGTTTTATCCAGTCATCTGCTCATGGGACCTTGGGCTCTTTCCCAAATCTTAGCTATTTTAATTTGTGCTGCTTTGAACTTAGGGGTGCATATATCGTTTCTGTTTGGTGTTTCTAGTATCTTAGGATATATTCTTGGAAGTGGGATCATTAGATCAATTGAAAGTTCTTTTTTTTTTTAGGAGACTCTTTACTTTTTTTTTTTTTTTTTTTTTACAATGGCTGTAGCAGTCTGCATTCCCAGCAGCACCCTATTCTTATCTTTAAAGAGTCCACCATGGAAAGACATAATGCATATTCTTTCCTTGATTAATTTTTCTTAAAGCATCATGAACTAGTTAGGATTGATTTTGTGGAGAAACTTTAAAAGGGGTCTGTGAAAAAGGACATTGTAGTGAGTTATGCTCGGCACACAAGCATAAGGAACAGATAGATGTGTGTAGTCAGCCGGACATAGCCAGGTTTGCCTCTCTCCCCCCCTCCCCCCGCCCCTGGTATGTGCTTTTCTCACTAACTCTCTTGTGACTGTGGGAAGTCATTGCTGAGTTGCTAATCCAGCCTTCTATATGGGGGATAGAGAACAAAAGGGGGGGGGGTACTATGTATAAAGTTTATTTTATTTATTTTAAAATATATTTTATTGATATATTTTTAAGAGAGGGACAGAGATAGAGAGCTAGAAACATTGATGAGAGAGAAACATCGACCAGCCGCCTCCTGCACACCCCACTCCGGGGATGTGCCCGCAACCACTGTACATGCCCTTGACCGGAATCGAACCCCGGACCCCTCAGTCCGCAGACCGACGCTCTACCACTGAGCCAAACCGGTTTCGGCTATAAAGTTTATTGAATGGAAAACAATTCAATCATGTATAAATAGTCATACAACTATAAAGTCTGTGTTCAAAACTCATAACTGGAAACCTACTTTGTCCCATGTTGTCCCCTGGAGTAAGCTGGTTTGGGGCAATAAGTCTATGGATCTAGTAGCTTCTCTTGATTGTAAGCTTTTAGGGTTCCTGGATCAATCTCCCTGGCATATTTTATTACGATTGGGTATGAAGTATGTGATCCAAGAGGCCAAAAGGCCACAAGAAGATAGCTCCAATAGATGGAATCTCCAAGGAGACATATTTCATGTATAGGCCAACTTTTCCTGTTATGAGATTAGAGTTATTGTTCAAAGATGGTGCATTCTTACCTGAAAGAATTTTTAAGGAATGTTGCAGTGTAGAGATGTGACTGAAACTTATGAACCTTTTCAAGTCTTTCCCCCATGAATTCTTGCATTAATTTCTAAATTCCTGATACTAGTATGTAAATGAGACTATCACTATGCGCTAAATATCTCCAGTCTAGACCAATCTCTCCTTTTTCTGTGTTCCCATTGAAATCAAGGGAATCCCTAGCTACTGCAGTTAGGGGGCCTGTCACCTGCGACCCAGTATGACTGCCAATTGCTCTTCCTAGTGGGCATGGATACGTCCAAGGATTTCCCTTTTGCGCTTTGCTCAGTTGATGGTAGTATTTAGACAAGGCAGCATGTGCAGCCTGGGATCATCTAGGAAACCTTAGCTTTCCCTTAAAGTTGATGTTTAGGCTTAATCTGGCGTTTGATCTTATGCCCCAGTAACCTCTGGATGCAGTTCTCTGAAAGCAAATTGGCCATCTATGGACACTTACAAATAATGAAGACTTTGGAGACAGGCCTCAAATGGAGGCTTTACTCTACTGTATGCAATATGAGCTCAGCCCATTGGTGAGCCTCTCCGGTAATGTGACACAGGGATACTAGCTTTTCATGTTGTGAAGATTAACTGAAGTGGTATATTGGGCCTGGGCGTAGGTGTGGAGTAAATGATCATTTATTTCCCATGTCCTATTCTGGTTGGGCCTCCTACTGCAGACATTCACTTCTGTAGCCCCAGTTATCAGCTGCCCCATGATAACTCTAAGCCCTTGCGACTTATCTCATAGATTTTTCTGATTTATCTCACTTTCTCCAATTATAATCATATATGCACTATAGGCCTAGTGTACGAGATATGTGCACTGAGGGAATCCCTCAGCCCAGTAACCTGCCCCTCTCTCACAGTCTGAGAGCCCTTGGGGATATCCAACTGGCTCAGGGAGCTGGCCTGGGCTGGCAGTCGGACATCCTTAGCACTGCTGGTGAGGTGGGAGAAGCGTCCACCACCGCCACTCCGATGGCTAGCTGTGAGCCTGGCTTCTGGCTACGCAGGGCTCCCCTCTGGGAGAACACTGACCACCAGAGGACAGCTTCTGTGTTCAGTGTCTGCCCTCTGATGGTCAGTGTGCATCATAGCAATTGTTCAGTCAATTTGCATATTAGCCTTGTATTGTATAGGATAAGTCAACCCAAACCTATAGGAAATGTGTCCTGATCTGTTTTCTGAAATATTTATCGAGTGGTCATGAGACATAAGGTCAATCTCCTCAAGAGCTTTTTTACATTTCTCCTGGTCAACCTGGTCAACTTCTGCCCTCTTAACTCTATTCAGATTTTCGCCTTTTCATACTAATCTCACATCCTGCTTCTCACTTCTCCCATATATACACTTCCTGCTTCTCTTTATCAGTCCCTAACATCTCGGCCCTTTTGGCATTTCTGGCCATGGCCCACACTCTTTTTCCCCACAGTTCTTCCCCTTGTCCCTCATTTGCCCATCCAACTCTCAGTTCTTTTCTTATCATGCAGGCTTTGATCTCCATACCCACCAAAGAAAGAGCACAGTTAACAGCATCTCAAAACTCAAAATGCTTCTTTATTACTAAATAATAATTTATAATATTTATTCAGTTTTATTAAGTTAAAAAATATATCAAGATTGAGAAATTCATATCTACCAATCTATAAATCTATCAATATATCAATATATCTATCTATCTATCTATGGAAAAACAACATGTACCCAAAGTGGCACCAATACTCCCAGCATCACTTACATCACATAGCCATAGTACAGAGAAATGTCCATTTCTTTTTCCCTTTCAATGAAATGCTGCATTTCCCCCAATTTGGCAGCATTCTGACGCTCTAGTTGAGCCTTCCTCTTCATGGCCTCTCAATCTGGCCTCTGCTCATTTGTGATGGGTGTTGACATTACTGGCCCCATAACCTCACATTTCCTCCATGGAATTGGTTGGAGGGCAAAATCCTGGAGAGGATAGTGGTTCTGAGGCTTGAGCGGGGTCCTGGGCTGGCTCACAGCAGTGTGAACAGGCTCCCGCTGGAAACAAGCATGAGATGATGTTTTGTAGGGTGCAGGCCTAGGAGCAAGAGTCTGAGGGACACTAGGCTGGTCACGGTTGTTCAAACCTGGTCTGGCTGAGTTGGTAGACATTGGCTGAGCTGATGTGACAGAACCTGTCATAGATGCAGGAATTGGCTGGGATGAAGTGACTGCAGCAGGTTTGGCAGGGTTGGTCACAGCAGATTGAGGAGATGCCTGAGTCTGTGGCCTGCGAGGAACACGTCTAGCTTGAGGCTTGTCTATGTTTGGAAAAACCAATGGCACCAACTTGACCTTCCCGGGAGATGGCAGCTGGTCCTGGGATGGAGATGAAGGCTCTTTGTCACTACCTCCATGTAGCTTCTGAAATTTGACTTGAGTTATCTCAGGACCTTTGGCCTCCCCCTGAGAATCCAGCCACCTTTCGATAGCTGGGCGTGGCTGGGGGCCTTTGGGGTTACTTAAGTTTCCCTGGGCCCATGAGGAAGACAGGTCAGCTTTCTTATCACTCTTTTTGCCCAGTGCATGGAAAACCTGCACAGACTCCAGCATGTGCATACTGAGGTCACTGCGAGGCTTTTTGATGGCCTCTTGTGGTAGCTCAGGGGGACTTTTCCTCCTCTTCATCTTGGGAATGGTGGGCTTCTCCTCTGCCTTAACTTTGATCCCTGACTGCTTCCTCTCCTCAGCTCTCTTGGAGTAATTTTCTTTGTTTCTTTTTGTGTTTTCCTGTCCCTGGCTTTTAGTTTTATTTGTCTTGCTGGGTGCAGCTTTCTCAGGTTTGCTGTTAGAATGTTTCCTCACATTTGCAGGAGCCTTGCCACCAGGTGCAGCATTGCAAAGAACTACTTCTCCCACAAACTCACAATCTGGGCTCTTGGGCTTGATCTTGGCCTTGGGAGCATCACTTATAGGCTCAGAGGCGTTATGTTTGATCTTCCTGCCTTGATCAGAACAAGCCTTTCTGACCCTTGACTTTTTTTGCACCTCTTGCAACATGAGGCCTCTGGTGGCTTTGGTTTTGTTCACCTTGGAACCTTGGGGCTGATCAAGGTCATCCAAGGAAGTTAAGACCTGTGGAAGTTGAATACCCTTCACCAGTGTAGCAATGTCTGCCAAACTATCATTAGATTCAGTCCCATTTTCAAGAGTCCCTTGGTCCTTACCACTCAGCCTATTCTTTCCCAAACCAGAGTTGTCACTACCAGGCTGCTTCTGTGGGTCAATGGGATCAATGCAGGCCAGGACCTGAGGAATGCCAGGTATTTCTAAATGGAGCACTGGAGAAGCTTGGTTTTCTCTTGGGATCTGGCAGTCATTCAGATGTTTGGAAACCGTCGTTTTAATATATTCCACATTCTTATTCTCTTTCTGTTCCTGCCTTGGAGCTGGAGGCAGTGCCAGGAGATTACTAGCACTCTGAACTAGAGATGGCATTGCTATGTCCCCACACTGAGGTCGTGGGTAACTCTCAAGTACCTGGATATGTGTGTTACTGCAGGACTTGAGGAATTCTGGAGGTGGCAGATAAAATATTTGGCCTGGAAGTTGCAATGCCTGGGAAGTCTCCATCACTACAATGGAATCAAGGGGAAGTCAGTCAGTCCCTGTTAATAAGATGCTCCCCCAGCACCACCAATGAAGCAGTCATGTGCCTTCCAGCAATGGGAAAGGCATTCCTACAAGCTCTTTTGCAGGATCATGAACAGCGCCGTGTGCTAGGACATAAAAGGCAACTGTTCTGTTTCTTAATGGTGACCCTTCAGTGTCATTTTT
This sequence comes from Vespertilio murinus, assembly GCA_963924515.1. Lineage (NCBI taxonomy): Eukaryota > Metazoa > Chordata > Mammalia > Chiroptera > Vespertilionidae > Vespertilio > Vespertilio murinus. The sequence continues at coordinate 128,928,005 of OZ004705.1, read as the reverse complement.
TCATTATTTTCTTTGCATTTCACAAAGTTGTTAGAAGTCAAATAAAAAATAAAAGTGATTTTTCAAATAAGTTTCCCACTCTCATATGTAACCCATTTAATTCTCTCAACTTTCCTGAGTGAATAAATACACTTCCCACAATGGACTAAGACAGGGAATGGGGCTCTTCCTGGTGAAGTCTATAAGCAAGGGGAGACCATAGGCCACTTGCTTTGGACAAGATGTTGGGACATGAGTTCCTACCTCCAGGTGTCAACTAAGGAATGTTAAACAGACACTGGCACCATAATGTTCTGAAATGTCTTAGAAAGAGACAAAGGCAATAAATTAAGAGAGGTTATTTCAGGGGGACTCATCAGGTAGGGCAGTGGGAGGTGTGGTGTCCCTTGGTATGCTCTTGATTTCTCCTACATTTTGCATCCAAGGCCGCTACAGTGCCCCACCTCCACCTCTCTAAGTTGTCCTCATGAAGAGTCTGACAGTGGAGGGCAATGACTGTGGGTTGCACTGGTTAAAGTCACAGGACTTATATACAAGTTGTCCGAGGACCCACCACTTGCCAACTGCAGGCTGACCCTATTTTGAATGCTACCTTATTCTTCTTCTTGTTGCTGTTTGTACTCACCTTGGACGCCTGTCCTTGTGATGGGTTGAGGAGGCACAGAGCAGCAGATTCCAGAGGTGGAGACTGATGCTATCACATTTGTGGGCTGGGCCTCCTTTCGCACCATGACCATCCCTGGGCCAGCGGCAGAGGCCCTGCTCTCTGTGTAACACACAGAGCCATAGGACTGCAGGTAGGGGCAACTTTCTGCACAAAGCAGAGGGCCCTGATGATAGTTACACAGGTGGCTTCCCTCCTGGTAGGGAAGTGGAAAGCTATGGCCCTGATTTGGAATGTGAGATGGTGCCTCCTGAGCAAGGCTGACAGAAAGTGGTGGATGCAGAGGAGCCATATTATGGATATCTGAGGTTTGGTCACACTGGGACGCCAGAGACATGGAGGAGACAGCTGTGTCCTGGTCAATGACAGTCATATTGAAGTCTCTGAGTGATGGTGACTTGTTTTCAATGCCTCCTGTGAGAGCCCACTCAGAAACCCCAGGATTGGAAGCAGCTGGAACTCCAGATAACACGGTTGTGCTAGAATGTTGGTAAAAGTAGGCACCACCCATGAGAGGTTGGAAAGTGGTGCCAGAGGCTGATGGCAGGTGCCATGCTGAGGTGATGGCTGGAGCAGAGACTCTGTAGAAATTGCAGACACTTCCTGGTAGGGAGGCTGCATGGCTCTCCACAGGAAGAGAGTACTGCAGAGACTTTGAAATTCCAAGGAAAGGTGCATTTTTGAAATTCTCTGTAGGGAATAACAGGATGATGAAAAATATCAAAGAGATTGATAAACAATATGTGTGAAAAATAGCATTATTTTAAGATGGTTGCTATCAGAAAGCCGGAAATACCAATACTCACTGCGATATCAAAACTCAAAGTTTATCCTCTCTGTAAATGCTGGTGCTCCCCACTTGGGCAGTAATGTACTCAAGACCCAAGTGGTGTGGTTCATTCATTGTTCTCTAGGCTAGAAGCAACTGCTCCCTGACCTATCCCGCCCTTGAACCTGCAATAGTATTGATTTGTATGCTCTTTCCTAGAATCATAACATTATAAGAACCAGGAGGCTTAGAGAACCCCTGTCCTGACAATCTCTTTTCATGAGGGAGGACACTGTGGCTCCGTTCTCTCCCTGTGTTAGTATTAGTATCTGGTCCCATAGCCTAAGCATCTCGACTTCCTTTCTAGAACTCTGAGCATTACACTGCCCACATCCAGGAGCAATAAATAGAACTTCTGATGCAAACGTTTGTTTGTCCATTAGCAACAGTACATCTATCGCCATTGGTACATTCTGTGGCTCATTTTGCTTGCAGAGTTTACATGCTGTTCTGGAGAATTCAGATAAAGCTGAATCCAGTTGGTATGTCTAGAAGTTTATTCTCACTCTCTTCAAGCCTGGGTTTGGATCCTACCTCAAAATGACTATATGAAAGTGAGAGAAACTCCCTGAGAATGTATCTTAGGTTTGGGCTCCTCATTTATAAAGCCATAATAATGATGGTAACAGTAATAATTCATGTATATGTGATGTATTTCGTACGATTTGTATGTTATCTAATAAAGAGGGAATATGCTCATTGTCTATCCTGCCCTCAAAGATGGCTGTGCCCACAGCCAATGAGGGAATATGCTAATTAACTGCCATGCCCCCCAAAATGGCGGTGCCCAGAGCCACAAGATGGCGGTGCCCAGTCCCCTCAGCCCGGCCACTCAGGACCGGCCCGAGGTACAGGCAAGTCTCAGATGGCAGCTGCCCAGCTGTCCAGGGCTGCCTGAGGCTCAAGTAACCAGGGCCAGCTGAGGCTCGCTCTGACGGCAGTGCCAGCAGCAGAGATGTGAAGGGGCATTGCCTTCCCCTGATCACTAGGTCGCCTCCCACCCCTGAGGGCTCCTGGACTGTGAGAGGGACAGGCTGGGCTGAGGGACGCCCTTCCAGTACACTATTTTCATGCACTAGGCTACTAGTAAAAGATAAAAGTTCTGAAAAAACAAAGAGAAAAAATCAAATACCACATATATCACAGGAATAAATCAACTTGAGTATAAATAGTGGCATGTAGCAAACATCAAATCCTGATAAATTTACTTTGAAATGAAGTTCTGTTTTATAAATGCAATATCATAAAATAAATAGTGCCTATTCTATTTTAGTGAATACTGTTAACCAGAAGCAATCCACAATAGGTGATTTTAAATAAGCGTCTGGCACAGGGGTGGGCAAACATTTTGACTCGAGGGCCACAATGGGTTCTTAAACTGGACCGGAGAGCAGGAACAAAAGCAACCTAACCATGCTGGCACTCTCATCTTGGGCTGCTGATGAAGGAGCAGAGGAAAGAGCAAGAGAACCCTCTGCTATTTTGGCTCCGCAGGCCGGATAAAATAGCCAAAAGTTCGCATCTGGTCCGCGGGCCATAGTTTGCCCTTGGCTGGTCTAGCCAGTACATATGGACAGAGAATATATATCACTAAATATTGCATAACAAGCAGAACAATGCAATCAATGTGGCTGTATATGTGACTTCAATATATACAGACCTATATTTCAGTAAAAACTGGTTTAAAGCATAGAGCCCAATAAATGTAAAGGAATTCCATTATTGTGTTCATTTGTGTTTCTCTGAATATTCCCCAGCAAGTAACAGATACTTAGTCTATTATTAATATATATATTTCAATTAATGTAACTTCATAACACAGACAAAAGAATCATCGAAATGTATCATGAAGGTTTTTATATTTTTCTTAAAACCTAGATTATCATCATCTTCAATATCTGAGAAAGGGAATCTACCAAAGTCTTAAAACCATCATCACTTGATTCCAATTAAAAAACTTAATGTCGGAATTTTCTAGAGAATCCATAAAATGGTTTTTAGAGAAATGTGAGCTTAGAGATATGGCGCTTGATGTTTTCTTTTTCTAATTTGGGCAATGGCTGTGTATCAGGGTGCTCTCTGTGTTAGGAAAAAAAATAACTGTAAAGATGAAGAGCAACTGTGACTTGGAAAATTCTTATCACATAAAGGATGTAGTCTTTGTGATCCATTTAGGATATATCTTTTAAAATCTTATTCTTATTTTTTTTTAGTAGAAAAAATATTGTCATAGTTTAAAAATCAGAATGAATTGAAACACTAAAAATTCTGTTATTTTCAGTGCCCTAGATCAGTGGTCGGCAAACTGATTAGTCAACAGAGCCAAATATCAACAGTACAATGATTGAGATTTCTTTTGAGAGCCAAATTATTTTTAACTTAAACTATATAGGTAGGTACATTGTTATTAACATAATTAGGGTACTCCTAAGCTGGCCTTTGTTAAAAACCCAAGGGGCCAAAGAGCTGAATGTGGCTCACTAGCCACAGTTTGCCAACCACTGCCCTAGATAATCATCACCTGTCTTAAGATTTTGTATATAAGACACATCATTTCTGAAATACATTTTTAAATGTTTTTATTCCAAACTGTCACATGTCACATTGTTCAGACAGGCAATAAAAAAACAGAGGAAATATGACTGTTTTGACACACTGCTTTGGCTAGTGGTGCCCTAATCCAGCCTTACTTTCCTTCCCAGTCTATCAATATAAGCATTTGCTTAGATCCACATTATTTTGCCCAACTCTGAGCGGATTTCACTCCATGCTCCTTCTGCTTTATGTGCCTTCAATATATACAGACCAATATTTCAGTAAAAACTGGTTTAAAGCATGCTCTTTGCATTTTAATTATGATGTGTCTTGGTGTGGTCCTCTTTTCATTCCTTTTATTTGGGGTTCTGTGCACTTCCTGGACTTGTAAGTCCATTTCTTTGACCAAGTGCAGGAAGTTTTCTGTCATTATGTCTTCAAATAGGTTTTCAGTATCTTGCTCTCTCTCTTTTTCTGGCACCCCCATAATTCTGATGTTGGTATGCTTGAGGTTGTTCCAGAAGCTCCTTACACTATCTTCAAATTTTTGCATTCTTTTTTCTTTTTGTTTTTTGGCCTGAGTGTTTTTTTCTTCTTTGTATTTCAAATCTTTGACTTTATTCTTGCAGTCCTCTAGTCTGTTGTTATTTTAGTCAGTGAATGTTTATTTAGTTGGTATATGTTTAATATTTTTATTTTAGTCAGTGTATGTTTAATTTCTAGTTGGTCCTTTTTCATATCCTTTAAGGTCTTGCTAAATTTATTGGCCGTTTCTGTTAAATTCTTGAATAAAGTTATAACCATGGTTTTGAACTCTACAATCCAGTTGTTTGTTTTTCTCCATTTCTTCTGTTTGTGATCTGTTTCTTTGTGTTTAAATTTGCTGCTTCCCTGAGTTGATAGAGTATCTTTGTGTGCTGGGTGTCCTCCAGGGCACCGTGGCTCAGCCTCCCCAGTTACCTGAGGTGGACGTGGACACTCTTGGTGCACCCCTTTGTGGAGTGTGTGCTCACCCTTGTTGTAGTTAAGTCTTCATTGTTGTTGGTATCACTGGGAGTTATTGACCTCCAGACCAATTGGCTGTGAGGATCAGCTGTGTCTATGCTGGGAGAACTTCTGTGCTGGAGACACTCTTAAAAGAGAAGACTTGCAAAATTGCAAATGCTCTGTATTCAGCTTGGATGGGGTGGGGTTTCAGGGCATAGCAGACAGCCTTGATTTATCATCAGCTCTGTCTGATGAGGCCCCTGGGTCTCAATGTCCCTTGGTAATCAGTGCAAGCACCACTGGGAGAAAGGCGCTTTTGAGCTTTATCCGCTGCCAGACAGTCCAATTTCTCCCCGAAAGAGTTGGGGTTTCTAGAAACTTTCCCAGAACTGGAGTTCAGCACAGTCAGGAGTTTCCTTCTCCCTCCTGCTTAGAAAGCCAGTGGCGCACTCAGCCTCCTGTGCATTCAGCAGTCATTGTTCTCTGTGCATGCGGCGCCTCTGGACCTCTGCCTTCTGCAGATTCCGAGTCTCAGGGTGCTTTCTCTTTACCTGATTGTCCAAATTCCCCCGAATGAGTCTGGTTTCTCAGCATCTCGCCCGGAACTGGTGTTCTGCTCAGTTGGGAGCTTTTTGTCTCCCTGTTGCTTTAGATAGCCTGCTGCCTTTGCACACAGCCCTCTGTCCTCTCCACATGTGAGTCTCTGTACCTCTGCCTTCTGAAGTTCCTTGATTCTCAATATGCTTTCCTCTTTTCTTCTAGTTGTAGAAGTTCCACGTGGCCAGCTTTCCTGTGGTTTTGGATGGTGTCTGTTTTGAAATTTAGTTGTAGTTTTTATATTGTTGTGCAAGGTAGCAGTTTAGGTGTTTACCTATACCAGTATTCCCCAAAATGTGGTACGCATGCCCCCAGCATTACAGGAAGAGTTTGCTTGGGGTAAGCGTTGCACTGGAGTTTGGTAGGGATATGCACTGCACTGTGCTTAGCTGCGCCTAATTCTACATTCTCATGACTCAAGTCAAGACAATCTTATGAGGCATGAGATGGTTGGTGTGCAAATAAATATTATTTATTATATAACTTTTATTTATATTTTATTATAAATAATTTTATTTTTCATTTATTATTTTGTGAATGTACCAAAAAATAAAAACATAAAAATATTTTTATTGTTGTTAAAATACATCCTCTTTTTTTTGACAAGGGGTACTCAGCGTTATGAAAATTATAGAAGGGGTATACATATGTGAAAAGTTTGGGAAACACCGACTATACCAACATCTTGGTTTCTCCCACAGATTGTTTTTATACTTTGTGTCAATGCCCTGGTTTTGTCCACATGTTTTTTCCTAGTCATATTATTTTTTTTGTAATTCATCTTTATTGTTGTACTAGAGGAAGAATGCACAAAGATTCCTGCAAGAATGAGCCTACTTTCCCCTGGCTGCCAGCATGGCCTTTGCTTTGGCCAGAGCTGCCTTTCTACTCAGGCCTGGAGCCTCCTTTCTGCTCTGGTCCGAAGCTAACTTGTTGCCTTCTTATGCTGCCCACTTTCCAGGAGTGGCTGGGTTGGTGTGGGATGCCTGTGTCATTGCCATGTGTTCTCAGTGCCTGCTTATGTAAATTAACCCACCATCAATGTTGATGGTTTTATTTGCATACTGACTACTGCTTGGCTGGTGAGCTTCATGAAGATATGATCAATTAGCATGTTACTCTTTTATTAGGTAGATTAGAGATGTCCCCTTAATTTTCTGTTTTTTTCCCCACCCATCCCCCATTGAATCCCTACATCTCAACCATGCTGTCCCCCCTTCTAACTTTACCAGTACATTTTCCGTGTCCATGGGCTATGCATATATGCATACAAGCTCCCCCGTTAATCACACCACACACACCCAACCCCATTTCCACCTTTCCTCTGAAATTTGTCAGTCTGTTCCATGCTTGTGTCTCTAAATCTATTTTGCTGATCAACTTCATTTCTTCATCATATTCCACATAAGAATGAGATTACACTTGTCTTATTCTGGCTTATTTAGCTTAGCATAATACTCTCCATGTCTATCTATGCTTTGCAAATGGTATGAGTTATTTCTTTTTTTACAGCCACATAGTATTTGATTGTGTAAATGTACCATAGCTGTTTTATCCACTCATCTGCTCATGGGGCCTTGGGCTCTTTTCCAAATCTTAGCTATTTTAATTTGTACTGCTTTGAACATAGGGGTGGATATATCCTTTTTGATTGGTGTGTCTGGTATCCTAGGATATATTCCTGAAAGTGGGATTATTAGGTCAATTGGGAGTTCCATTTTTTTTTAGGAGTCTCTCTACTATGTTTTACAGTGGCGGTACCAGTCTGTATTCCCAGCAGCACCCTATTCTTTTTTAAAAAAATATATTTTATTGATATTTTACAGACAAAGGGAGAGAGATAGAGAGCTAGAAACATCGATGAGAGAGAATGATTGACCTGCTGCCTCTTGCACACCTCCTACCAGGATGTGCCCGCAACCAATATACATACCCTTGACCGGAATCAAACCCAGGACCTTTCAGTCTAAAGGCCTGTGCTCTACCACTTAGCCAAACCCGTTTCTGCCAGCACCCTATTCTTATCTTTAAAGATTCCACCATGGAAAGACATGATGCATATTCTTCCCTGGATTAATTTTTCTTAAAGCATCATGAACTAGCTTGTTAGGATTGATTTTGTGGAGAAACTTAAAAAGGGGTCTGTGAAAAAGGACATTGTAGTGAGTTATGCTCTCTGCACGCAAGCATAAGGAACAGATGTGTGTAGTCAGCCGGACGTAGCCAGGTTTGCCTCTTATTTTTCCCTCTGGTTTGTGCTTTTCTCACTAACTCTCTTGTGACTGTGGGAAGTCAGAGCTGAGTTGCTAATCCAGTCTTTTACATGGGGGATAGAGAGAAAGGGGGGGGGGCAAAACTAGGTATAAAGTTTATTGATTGGAAAATAATTCAATCATGTATAAATAGTCATACAACTGTAAAGTCTGTGTTTCCATACTCTCAACTGGAAACCTACTTTGCCCCATGTTGTCTATGGAGTAAGCTGGTTTGGGGGAAGAAATCTATGGATCTAGTACCTTCTCTTGATTGTAAGCTTTTAGGGTGCCTGGATCAATATCCCTGGGATATTTTATTACCATTGGGTATGAAGTATGTGATCCAAGAGGCCGAAAGTCCACAAGACGATAGCTCCTATAGATGGAATCTACAAGGAAACATATTTCATGTATAGGCCAACTTTTCCTCTTATAAGATAAGAGTTATTTTTCAAACATGGTGCATTGTTACCTGAAAGAAATTGTGAGAAGTATTGCAGTGTAGAGATGTGACTGAAACTTATGAAATTTTTCAAGGCTTTCCCCCATGGATTCTTGCATTAATTTCTAAATTCCTGATACTAATATGTAAATGAGATTATCACTATGAGCTAAATATCTCCAGTCCAGACCAATCTCTCCTTTTTCTGTGTTCCCATGGAAATCAAGAAAATCCCTAGCTACTGCAGTTAGGGGGCCTGTCAACTGCGACCGAGTATGCCTGCCAATTGCTCTTGCCAGTGGGCATGGATGCTTCCAAGGATTTTCCTTTTGTGCATTACACAGTTGATGGAGGTGTTTAGACAAGGCAACATGTGCAGCCTGGGATCATGCAGGAGACCTTAGCTTGCCCTTAAAGTTAATGTTTAGGCTTCATCTGATGTTTGATTTCATGCCCCAGTAACCTCTGTATGCTGTGCTCTGAAAGCCAGTTGGCCACCTATGGGCACTTGCAAATAATGAAGATTTTGGAGACAGGCCTCAAATAGAGGCTTTACTCTACTGCATGCAATATGACCTCATCCCATTGGTGAGCCTCTTGGGTAATGTGACACAGGGATACTGGCCTTTTGTGTTGTGAAGATTACCTGAAGTGGTATATTGGGCCTGAGCTTAGGTGTGGAGTAAATGATCATTTATTTCCCACGTCCTGTTTTGCTTGGGCCTCCTACAGCAGACATTCACTTCTGTAGCCCCAGGTATCAGCTGCCCCATGATAACTCTAAGCCCTTGCCACTTATCTCCTAGATTACCTCTGATTTATCTCACTTTCTCCAACTATAATCATATATGCACTAGAGGCCCAGTGTACGAGATATGTGCACTGAGGGAGTCCCTCAGCCCAGTAGCCAGCCCCTCTCTCACAGTCTGAGAGCCCTTGGGGATATCCAACTGGCTCAGGGAGCTGGCCTGGGCTGGCAGTCGGACATCCTTAGCACTGCTGGTGAGGTGGGAGAAGCGTCCACCACCGCCACTCCGATGGCTAGCTGTGAGCCTGGCTTCAGGCTAAGCAGGGCTCCCCTCTGGGAGCACACTGACCACCAGGGGACAGCTTCTGTGTTGAGTGTCTGCCCTCTGATGGTCAGTGTGCATCATAGCAACAGTTCAGTCAATTTGCATATTAGCCTTGTATTCTATAGGATAAGACAACCCAAACGTATAGGAAATGTGTCCTGATCTGTTTTCTGATATATTTATCGAGTGGTCATGAGACATAAGGTCAATCTCCTCAAGAGCTTTTTTACATTTCTCCTGGTCAACCTGGTCAACTTCTGCCCTCTTAACTCTATTCAATTTTTCCTCCTTTCATACTAATCTCACATCCTGCTTCTCACTTCTCCCATATATCCACTTCCTGCTTCTCTTTATCACTCCATAACATCTCTCCCCTTTTGGCCTTTCTGGCCATGGCCCACACTCTTTTTCCCCACAGTGCTTACCACTGGTCCCTCATTCGCCCAACCAACTTTCAATTATTTGCTTATCGTGTAGCCTTTGATCTCCATACCCACCAAAGAAAGAGCACAGTTAACAGCATCTCAAAACTCAAAATGCATCTTTATTACTAAATGAAAATTTATAATATTTATTCAGTTTTATTAAGTTAAAAATATATCAAGATTGAGAAATTAATATCTACCTTTCTATAGATCTATCAATATATCAATATATCTATCTATCTATGGAAAAACAACAGGTACCCAAACTGGCACCAACACTCCCAGCATCACTTACATCACATAGCCATAGAATAGAGAAATGTCCATTTCTTTTTCCCTTTCAATGAAATGCTGTATTTCCCCTAATTTGGCAGCATTCTGATGCTCTAGTTGAGCCTTCCTCTTCATGGCCTCTCGATCTGGCCTCTGCTCATTTGTGATGGGTGTTGACATTACTGGCCCTAGTACCTCAGATTTCCTCCATGGAATTGGTTGGAGGGCAAAATCCTGGAGAAGATAGTGGTTGTGAGGCTTGAGCGGGGTCCGGGGCTGGCTCACAGCAGTGTGAACAGGCTCCCGATGGAAACAAGCATGAGATGATGTTTTGTAGGGTGCAGGCCTAGAAGCAAGAGGCTGAGGGACACTAGGCTGGTCATGGTTGTTCAAACCTGGTCTGGCTGAGTTGGTAGACATTGGCTGAGCTGATCTGACAGAGCCTGTCATAGATGCAGGAGTTGGCTGGGATGAAGTGACTGCAGCAGGCTTGGCAGGGTTGGTCACAGCAGATTGACGTGATGCCTGAGTCTGTGGCCTGCAAGGAACACGTCTAGCTTGAGGCTTGTCCATGGTTGGAAAAACCAATGGCACCAACTTGACCTTCCCCGGAGATGGCAGCTGGTCCTGGGATGATGATGAAGACCCTTTGTCAGTACCTCCATGTAGCTTCTGGCATTTGACTTGAGTTATCTCAGGACCTTTGCCCTCCCCGTGAGAATCCAGCCACCTTTTGATAGCTGGGCGTGGCTGGGGGCCTTTGGTGTTGCTTAAGTTTCCCTGGACCCATGAGGAAGACAGGTCATCTTTCTTATCACTTTTCTTGCCCAGTGCATGGAAAACCTGCACAGACTCCAGCATGTGCATACCAAGGTCGCTGCGAGGCTTTTTGATGGCCTCTTGTGGCAGCTCAGGGTGACTTTTCTTCCTCTTCATCTTGGGAATGGCTGGCTTCTCCTCTGCCTTAACTTTGTTCCCTGACTGCTTCCTCTCCTCAGCTCTCTTGGAATAGTTTTCTTTGTTGCTTTTGGTGTTTTTTTGCCCATGGCTCTTAATTTTGGTGGTGCTGCTGGCTGCAGTTTTCTGACGTTTGCTGTTAGTATGCTTGGCCATGTTTCCAGGAGCAGCATTGCAAAGAACCACTTCTCCCAGGAACACACAGTCTGGGCTCTCGGGCTTGATCTTGGCCTTGGGAGCATCACTGATAGGCTCAGAGGCTTTATGTTTGATCTTCCTGCCTTGATCAGAGCGAGCCTTTCTGACCCTTGACTTTTTGTGCACCTCATGCAACATGAGGCCTCTGGTTTTGATTACCTTGGAACCTTGGGGCTGATCAAGGTCATCCAAGGAAGTTAAGACCTCTGGAAGATGAATGCCCTTCACCAGTGTAGCGATGTCTGCAAAACTGTCATTAGATTCAGCCCCATTTTCAAGTCTTTCTTGTTCCTTAAGACTCAGGCTATTCTTCCCCAAACCAGCCTTGTTCCAACTAGGCTGTGTCTCTTGGTCAAACGGATTGATGCAGTCCAGGACCTGCAGAATGTCAGGGATACCTAAAGGGAGCAGTGGAGAAAGAGAAACTCTCTTAGTTTTGACTAACATATAATAAATCTAGAAATAACAATAATAAATTTAGAAATGTAATATTGAATGAATAATTGATATATTATGTTTGATTTATAAGAAAGATTTAAGTTCTGGAAAGACAAAGAGAAAAATCATATACATCAGGAATATAAAGACAAATGTAATTATAAACTAATGAACAGAAAGATAGATATAGTGACCATAAAGCAACAAGCAGACTGTCAAATGACAGCGGGGAGGGTAGGGAGATCTGGGGGAGATAAGAGATCAACCGAAGGACTGGTATGCATGCGTATAAGTACAACCAATGAACGCAAAACTCTGGGGAGGGAGGGCATGTTGGGAGGTCGGGGGAGGGGGAGGGCAATGGTAAGCTATGTACACATATAATACCTTAATAAATTTAAAAAAAAGACATATGTAGACACTAGTACAAATTTGGGCACAAAAGAAGCATCAAAGCCTAAAAAATTTACTAACAGATGAAGTTCTGTTTTATACATTTGATATCATAAAATTAAATATTGTCTATTCTATTTTAGTAAATACTGTTACCGTATTTGCCGGCGTATAAGACGAGTTTTTGGCCCTGAAAAATATGCCTCCAAGTGGAGGTAGTCTTATACGGCGAGTATATAACAAACTGTATTTTTAGTGGAAATGTTAGGGGGTTGTCTTATACGCCCAGTCGTCTTATACGCCGGCAAATACGGTATTTTTCAGGGCCAAAAAATCATCTTATACGCCGGCAAATATGGTAACTAAAACAACCCACAATAGGTGATTTTGAATAAGTTCCTAGCCAGTACATATAGACAGAGAAGATTTATCATTAAAAATTGCATAACAAGCAGCACAATGCAATCAATGTGGATGGATATGTGCTCCATTAAGTATATATGTTGACCAATATTTCAGTAAAAAAAGACCAATATTTAAAGCAGAGAGCCAAATAAGTGTAAAGGAATTCCATTATTGTTTCTCATTTATATTTCTCTGAATATTTCCCAGCAAGTAATAGATACTTAGTCTATTAGAAATACATATTTCAATTGATATAACCTCATAACAAAGAGAAAATAACTGTTGAAAACTATGAAGGTTTTTCTATTTTTCTGACAACCTAGATTATCATCTTCAATATTCAGGAAAGAGTCGTTCCCAAATCCTTTAAAACCGTCATCTCTAGATTCCAATTTTAAAAAAATTAATGTAGGATTTCCAAGAGACTCCACAAAATTGTTTTAAGAGCAATGTGAAATTAGAGATGTGGAGCTTGAATTTTTTTTTTCTCCTTCGGTAGCTAGGATGTAAAGGGAGGTGGTGGCTGTGAGTCAGGGTGCTTGCTCTCTGTGTTTTGAAGAAAATAACTGTAAAGTTGAAAAGCAGCTCTGACTTGGAACATACTAATCACACAAAGAATGTATTCTTTCTCATTCCATTTAGGATTATCTTTTAAAAAAATCTTTTTGAGCCATCAAAGCTCAGTGTTTTAGTGTGGACATATGAACCAGGAGGTCACAATTTGATTCTTGGTCAGGATACATGCCCAGTTTGTGGGACCACTCCTCAGTGGGTGAGTTGCAGGAGGCAGCCCATCAATGATTCTCTCTCATCACTGATGTTTCTATGTCTCCCACCCTCTCTTTCTCTCTAAAATCAATAAAAATATATTTAATATTTTTAAAATTTCATTTTATTAGAAAAAACATTGTCTTAGTTTAAAAATGAGGATGAAGTGAAACACTGAAAATTCTGTTTACTCCAATCCCGTAGATCAGTGGTTGGCAAACTCATTAATCAACAGAGCCAAATATCAACAGTACGATTGAAGTTACTTTTGAGAGCCAAATTTTTTATTTTTTATTTTTTATTTTTATTTATTTTTAAAAATATATTTTATTGATATTTTACAGAGAGGAAGGGAGAGAGATAGAGAGCTAGAAACGTCGATGAGAGAGAAACATCAACCAGCTGCCTTTTGCACACCCCCCACCGGGGAGGTGCCCGCAACCAAGGTACATGCCCTTGACCGGAATCGAACCCTGAACCTTTCAGTCCGCAGACCGACGCTCTACCACTGAGCCAAACCGGTTTCGGCGAGAGCCAAATTTTTTAAACTTAAACTTCTTCTAATGCCACTTCTTCAAAATAGACTTGTCCAAGCTGTGGTATTTTGTGGAAGAGCCACACTCAAGGGGCCAAAGAGCCACATTTGGCTCACCAGCCACAGCTTGCCAACCACAGCCCTAGATAATCACCCTTCTTAGTTTCTTGAATAGAAGAAACATAACTTCTGAAACATATTTTTAAACATTTATGTTCCAAACTGTCACGTGCCATCTGTGTTCAGAGAGGTAATAGATAACCACAGGCAACTGAATATGACTTTTTTGATATGCACTTTTCCTAGTGGTGCCCTATTCTGCCCTTACTTTCCTTCCTAATCCAGCAATGTAAGCATTTGCTAAGATCAACTTTATTTTGCCCTACTCTGAGCTGGTTTCACTCTTCGCTTTCATTTAAATTCTTTGGTTCTCTTTAACATTCCTTCCAAACTATCCTTTTTGCTCTTGAGAGCTCTTCCATGCTCTCTTTCTTTATTCTTTAGTTTCCCCTTCCTCCTGATTATATTTTCCCATTCCCTCACTTCCTGTTGACCTGTGCTGATAAAAACATTCTAAACTTACTTACATTGAAATACTTGCTTTCCTATAGCCCAGTCCTCTCTATCCTCTCTCCCTATTTTCTTAGTTCACTTAGTTTGGCTAGAACTCTTCAAAAACGGGTGAATATTACTTTTTGAACAGCACTCAATTTAAAATACTGAAGTTGAAACGTTAGTAGTGGGAGACCATTACACACAAGACATCCTGTATATATACATATTATTAGTTTTCTACATCACCCAAGTTTTTATTCAGTATATGTTCATACACTGCAAAGAAGTCTTGATTTCATTTTCAACATGAGTGTTCTTTAACACTCAGTATTAGAAAAAAGAAGGCATTAGACAGAACAACCATTCTAACATCCTAATCTAACAGATGAGGAAAAAACAGGTTTTGTGAGAGAGCCAATGTCTTGTACAAAGTCACAAAGCTAGTAAATGTCAAAATCTAAACTGAAATTAGGTCTGCAGACTTCTAGTTCAATATTTGCCCAAATTATTCTATGCTCTTTTGACACTATTGCTAAATTTAGGTACAAAAAACAATTGAATGAAAAACTTCAAAGAGTTTCTTTCCTTACCTGACATGGTCACAGAAGAGCAAATATCAACTGAAGATCCAAGGAATGAAGATGTCCCAGTGGCTGAAGCCAAAGAGCACATGTGTCCAGTACGAAAGTCACTGGTCCTACTGGACACTGGTCACTGGTCACCAGTTACTGGTCACTGGTCAGTTGCGATGATCCAAATTTGTTTACAGACAACTCCATGGGCACCCCAAGATTCTACCAGGTGGTGGTAGGTTTGGTGGGAGAATTATGTCACAAGCAGGCAGTTTAAAGGGATGAGAGAGCCAATCAGGAGGTTAGATTCCCAAGAAGACAGGATTGGATGGATGGAGTGGTAGGGAAGCTAAACCAACACTTAAATGGCTGAGCTCTCAAGACAGATGTGCTAGATGACAATACAGCTGTGATAGTCTCACTTTCCCCAGGCTTTTACGTTAGGGAAATAATATCAAAGTTTGTTACAGATATTCATGAGTATAATTAACTGCTAGTTACTTATATTCTCTAAATTATATCGTATAGCACGTTTACCATTATATATATTGCTAATATGGATAGAGAGAATGGAAAGGGACATCTAAGTTGCATAATTACAGTTGTCCTGAAATCATACCAGTCCATCTCATTAGTGAATTTGCCATGGCTTTGAGCAGCAAATGAAGAGATTAAGGTGCTCTTTCTGTCAGTTGGTTCAAAAGTAAAATGAAGTTTCTTGAGTGTGTTTTGTGCAGAGTGATGTGTTCCATGGCTCTTCTCCGTGAATCGTACCTTCCCTGGGCTGGGCTGGAACAAGCTAGGTTGACTTGCATCTCCTACCACTCTCATTTTGTCTCCTTCTTCATTGTAGGCATTGTTTGTAGACAAGCTTTGATCCTGCATTCTGACACTCATGGAGGTTACTTTCTGTCCACTTCCAGCAGCAGGGTCTTCTTTGTAGTGTCTGCTGCTTCCCCCAATGGACTCCGTTCGTTACAAGCAACTACCATAGAGCTAGGAGTCAGCTGACTGCAAACCTTTTCTCTTCCAGCCTTTGGTTGCACTTCTTTTGCCCATAATGTGCTCCCTCTGGATCCTTGGCCCATGTAAGCATCCTGCCATCCTGCTCTATTATATGTGAGAGGCAGTCACAATATTTTCCTTTTCCCTTCTCTCATAAAGTGTATCCAGTGTGGCAGTTACTGCAGTCTCCTCCCCCTTTGCAAACAGCCACTGTAGAACTTTGAGCCTCTAGGATTCTCTGTCTGCCATGCTTGGGTGCAAGGCCAGGCAAAAGTGAGGGGGAGAATGGTTAGAGAAAGACAAGGATATTCTTAGAGAATATGTGAAATTGTCAGGGACCAAAGAGATTCGTGTGGATATTTTAGGTTCTGTGAAAAATAAGCTGACACATTTTGGTGTCATTTTGTATTAAGATAGCAGACAATTTACATATATATACAATTTATCTAGTGCAGCATATGCAAGGAATTTTGCTCACTAGAGATTATAATCTTAAATATATTTTTACTTTCTTTTATGTCATACTAGAGGCCCGATGCACAAACATTCATGGAAGAGTATGCCTCCCTTCCCCTGACTGCCAGTCCCACCTTCACTGTGGCTGGAGCCTTCTATCCACCTTCACTCAGGCCTGGAGTCGCCTTTCTGCCTCTTGCCTTGTTTCATTTTGCATATTCTTTCCTTATTGGCTGTGGATGCTGTCATCTATTTTGTGGAGTTGTGGTCAATTTGCATATTGCATCCTTATTAGATAGATATTCCATCCTTATTAGATATTAGATATTACGTCATTTATATAAATCATCAGTGTGTTTAGAGAACACGGATTATTTTTATGCTGTGTGTCAATTCTCTGGTTTTGTTCATATGTCTTTTTCCTAGTCATATTTTTATTTATTTATTTATTTATTTATCTTTATTACTGTATTAGAGATGTCCCCATTATTTTCTGTTTTTGTTTCTCCCTCATTGACCCTCTTCATCCCACCCTTACCATCCCCACTTCTACTTTCACCACTCCATTTTCTGTGTCCATGGCTGTGCATATATGCATACAAATTACCTGTTAACCCCACCCACACCCATACTTTCCCTCTGAAATTTGTCAGTCTTTTCCATGCTTCTTTGTCTCTAATCTATTTTGCTCATCTATTTATTTTGTTCATTAAGTGGATTCTACATACTTTGTAAACCTACTTTCCCCATGCTGTCTATGGATTTAGCTGGCTTGAAGGAGGAAGTCTATGGATCTAGTAGCTTTTCTTGATGACAAGCTTTTAGGGTGCCTGGAGCAATCTACCTGGGGGCTTTTTATTGCCATTGGGTATGAACTATTTGATCCAAGAGGTCAAGTGTCCACAAGAAGATAGCTCCTATAGATGGAATCTCCAGGGAGACATTTCATTTGTAGGCCAAGTTTTCCTCTTGTGCAATGAGTTTTTTTCAAAGATGGTACATGATACTTATCTGAGAAGAAACTGGGAGAAGTGTTACAGTGTAGAGTAATGGCTTAAATTTATATTTTTTCAAATATTTTCCTCATGGATTCCTGCATTACCTTGCCAAATTCCTGATACTAATCTATTTATATAAAAGCCTAAGTAACCATCGCAACTGAAGGGACAACTTAACAGGCTGCATGGGGCATTTAGGCCACTAAGGGGGTTAGTGAGCGGCATACCAAATGACCGAGCAGCAGGCTGTGTGGGGTGACCAGGCCAGCAGGGGGAGAGGGGGAGTTGGGGGCAACTAAGCTGGCAGGGGAGCAGTTGGGTGTGACCAGCAGGGAGGCAGTTAGGGGCAATCAGGCAGGCAGGCAGGTGAGCAGTTAAGAGCCAGTGGTCCCGGATTGTGAGAGGGATGTCCTCAGATATCCCCCAAGGGGTCCCAGAGTAGAGAGGGTGCAGCCTGGGCTGAGGGGAAACAGCCTCACCATATGCAGACATTTCCTGCACCAGACTTCTAGTATGTAATATGAAACTAACACTATGAACTAAATATCTCCAGGCCAGACCAGTCTGTCCTTTTTCTGTGTTCCCATGGAAATCAAGGGAATCCCTAGCTACTGAAGTTAGGGGGCTGGTAACCTGCGACCCAGTGTATCTGCCTATTGTTCTTGCCAGTAGGCATGAATGCTCCCAAAGATTTTTCTCTTGGGTTTTGCTCCATTGATGGTGGTGTTTAGAAAAGGCGCATGTGCAGCCTGGGATCATGCAGGAGGTCCTTTAAGTTAATGTTTAGGCTTCATCTGTTGTTTGATCTCATGCAACAATAACCTCTGGATGCTGTGCTCTGGCAGCCAGTTGGCCACTGATGGGCACTTGCAAATAATGAAGACTTAGGAGACAGGCCTCAAATGGAGGCTTTACTGCATGCAATGTGACCTCAGCCCATTGGTGAGCCTCTCGGGTAATGTGACACAGGGATACTGGCTTTGTATGTTGTAAAGATTAACTGAAGTGGTGTTTTGGGCCTGGATATAGGTATGGAGTAAATGATCATTTATTTCCCAAATCTTGTCCTGCGTGGGCTTCCTACTACAGACATTAACTTCTGTAGGTCCCTGTTTTGAGCTGCCCTAAGAAAACTCTAAGCCCTTGCCACTCATCTGGTAGATTCCCCTGATTTGTTCTCACGTACCCCAACTATAATCATATATGCGTACGACAATCCAAACCTGTAGGAAATGTGTCCTGAATCTGTTTTCTGAAATACTTAGGTGGTCATGAGACATAAAGAAAATCTCCACAAGAGCTATTTTACATTTCTTCTAGTCAGCCTATACTCAGCTTCTGCCCTCTCAACTCTATTGAAATTTTATTCTTTTTACACTAACCTCACATCCTACTTTACACTTCTGCCATACATCCACCTACTGCTTCTCCTTATCAGTCCCTAACATCTCTACTCTTTAGGCCTTTCTGGCCATGGCCCACACTCTTTTCCCCCCACAGTGCTTACCCTTGTCTCTCATTCTCCCATTCAACTTCCAATTCTTTCCTTATCATGCAGCCTTTCATCTCCATACCCAACAAAGAAAGAGCACAGTTAACAACATCTCAAAACTCAAAATGCTTCTTTATTAATAAATGGTAATTTATAATATTTATTCCATTTTATTAAGTTAAAAATTATATCAAGATTGAGAAATTCACACCTACCTATCTATAGATCTATCAATATATCAATCTATCTATCTATCTATCTATGGAAAAACAACAGGTACCCAAAGTGGCACCAACACTCCCAGCATCACTTACATCACATAGCCATAGAATAGAGAAATGTCCATTTCTTTTTCCCTCTCAATGAAATGCTGCATCTCCCCCAATTTGGCAGCATTCTGATGCTCTAGTTGAGCCTTCCTCTTCATGGCCTCTCAATCTGGCCTCTGCTCATTTGTGATGGGTGTTGACATTACTGGCCCTAGAACCTCAGATTTCCTCCATGGAATTGGTTGGAGGGCAAAATCCTGGAGAGGATAGTGGTTGTGAGGCTTGAGCGGGATCCGGGACTGACTCACAGCAGTGTGAACAGGCTCTCGCTGGAAACAAGCATGAGATGATGTTTTGTAGGGTGCAGGCCTAGAAGCAAGAGGCTGAGGGACACTAGGCTGGTCACGGTTGTTCAAACCTGATCTGGCTGAGTTGGTAGACATTGGCTGAGCTGATCTGACAGAACCTGTCATAGATGCAGGAGTAGGCTGGGATGAAGTGACTGCAGCAGGCTTGGCAGGGTTGGTCACAGCAGATTGACGAGATGCCTGAGTCTGTGGCCTGCGAGGAACACGTCTAGCTTGAGGCTTGTCCATGGTTGGAAAAACCAATGGCACCAACTTGACCTTCCCGGGAGATGGCAGCTGGTCCTGAGATGGAGATGAAGACCCTTTGTCACTACCTCCATGTAGCTTCTGAAATTTGACTTGAGTTACCTCAGGACCTTTGCCCACCCCCGGAGAATCCCGCCACCTTTTGATAGCTGGTCGTGGCTGGGGGCCTTTGGGGTTGCTTAAGTTTCCCTGGGCCCGCCAGGAAGACAGGTCAGCTTTCTTATAACTCTTCTTGCCCAGTGCATGGAAAACCTGCACAGACTCCAGCATGTGCATACCGAGGTCGCTGCGAGGCTTTTTGATGGCCTCTTGTGGCATCTCAGGGTGACATTTCCTCCTCTTCATCTTGGGAATGGCTGGCTTCTCCTCTGCCTTAACTTTGTTCCCTGACTGCTTCCTCTCCTCAGCTCTCTTGGAGTAATTTTCTTTGTTTCTTTTGGTGTTTTCCTGCCCCTGGCTTTTAGTTTTATTTGTCTTGCTGGGTGCAGCTTTCTGAGGTTTGCTGTTAGAATGTTTGGTCATATTGTCAGGAGCCTTGTCACCAGGTGCAGCATTGCAAAGAACTACTTCTCCCACAAACTCACAATCTGGGCTCATGGGCTTGATCTTGGCCTTGGGAGCATCACTGATAGGCTCAGAGGCGTTATGTTTGATCTTCCTGCCTTGATCAGAGCAAGCCTTTCTGACCCTTGACTTTTTTTGCACCTCTTGCAACATGAGGCCTCTGGTGGGTTTGGTTTAGTTCACCTTGGAACCTTGGGGCTGATCAAGGTCATCCAAGGAAGTTAAGACCTGTGGAAGTTGAATACCCTTCACCAGTGTAGCAATGTCTGCCAAACTATCATTAGATTCAGCCCCATTTTCAAGAGTCCCTTGGTCCTTACCACTCAGGCTATTCTTTCCCAAACCAGAGTTGTCACCACCAGCCTGCTTCTGTTGGTGAATCGGATCAATGCAGGCCAGGACCTGAGGAATGTCAGGTATTTCTAAATGGAGCACTGGAGAAGCTTGGTTTTCTCTTGGGATCTGGCAGTCATTCAGATGTTTGGAAAGCGTGGCTTTAATATTTTCCACATTCTTATTCTCTTTCTGTTCTGGGCTTGGAGCTGGAGGCAGTGCCAGGAGATTACTAGCACTCTGGACAAGAGATGACATTGCCCTGTCCCCACTCTGAGGTGGTGGGTAACTCTCAAGTACCTGGATATGTGTGTTACTGCAGGACTTGAGGAATTCTGGAGGTGGCAGATAAAATATTTGGCCTGGAAGTTGCAATGCCTGGGAAGTCTCCATCTCTACAATGGAATCAAGGGGAAGTCAGTCAGTCCCTGTTAATAAGATGCTCCCCCAGCACCACCAATGAAGCAGCCATGTGCCTTCCAGCAATGGGAAAGGCATTCCTATGAGCTCTTTTGCAGGATCATGAACAGCGCAGAGTGCTAGGAGATAAAAGGCAACCGTTCTGTTTCTAATGGGACCATTTGTTGTCATTTTTTCATTATTATTTTTGCTTTCACAGGGTTGTTAGAAGTCAAGTAAATAATAAAAGTGATTTTTCAAATATGTTTCCCAGTCTCATATTTAATTAACCCATTTAATTCTTCCAACATTCCTGAGTGAATAAATATTCCTCCCACCAAGGACTAAGACAGGGAATGGGGCTCTTCCTGGTGAAGTCTATAAGCAAGGGGAGACCATAGCCCGGTTGCTTTGGACAAGATGTTGGGACATGAGGTCCTACCTCCTGGTGTGAACTAAGGAATGTTACACAGACACTGTCACAATGATGTTCCAAAATATCTTAGAAATAGACAAAGGCAATGAATTAAGAGAGGTTATTTCAGGGGGACTCATCAGGTAGGGCAGTGGAAGGTGTGGTGTCCCTTGGTATGCTCTTCATTTCTCCCACATTTTGCATCCAAGGCCGCTACAGTGCCCCACCTCCACCTCTATCAGGTGTCCTCATGAAGAGTCTGACAGTGGAGGGCACTGAATGATGGTGGCAGTGGTTAAAGTCATAGGGCTTACATACTTGTTGTCTGAGGACCACCACTTGCCAGCTGCAGGCCGACCCTAGTTTTGAATTCTCCCTTATTCCTCTTCCTTGTGGTTATTTGTACTCACCTTGGACGCCTGTTCTTGTGATGGGTTGAGGAGGCACAGAGCAGCAGATTCCAGAGGTGGAGACTGGTGGTATCACATTTGTGGGATGGGCCTCCTTTCGCACCATGACCATCCCTGGGCCAGCGGCAGAGGCCCTGCTCTCTGTGTAAGACACAGAGCCATAGGACTGCAGGGAGGGGCCACTTTCTGCACAAAGCTGAGGGCCCTGATGATAGTAACACAGGTGGCTTCCCTCCTGGTAGGGAAGTGGCAGTCTATGGCCCTGATTTGGAATGTGAGATGGTGCCTGCTGAGCAAGGCTGACAGAAAGTTTTGGATACAGAGGGGCCATATCAGGGACATCTGCATTGTTTTCACACTGGGACACTAGAGACATGAAGGAGATAGCTGTGTCCTGGTCAGTGACAGACACATAGAAGTCTCTGAGTAATGGTGACTTGTTTGTAATGCCTCCTTTTAGAGCCCACTCAGAAACCCCAGGATTGGAAGCAGCTGGAACTCCAGATAACACGGTTGTGCTAGAATGTTGGTAAAAGTAGGCACCACCCATGAGAGGTTGGAAAGTGGTGCCAGAGGCTGATGGCAGGTGCCATGCTGAGGTGATGGCTGGAGCAGAGACTCTGTAGAAATTGCAGACACTTCCTGGTAGGGAGGCTGCATGGCTCTCCACAGGAAGAGAGTACTGCAGACACTTTGAAATTCCAAGGAAAGGTGCAGTTTTGAAATTCTCTGTAGGGAATAATAGGATGATGAAAAATTTCAGAGATTGATAAACAATATGTGTGAAAAATAGCATTATTTTAAGATGGTTGCTATCAGAAAGCCTGAAATACCAATACTCACTGCGATATCAAAACTCAAAGTTTATCCTTTCTGTAAATGCTGGTGCTGCAACTTGGGCAGTAATGTACTCAAGACCCAAGTGGTGTGGTTCATTCATTGTTCTCTAGGCTAGAAGCAACTGCTCCCTGACCTATCACGCCCTTGAACCTGTAATAGTATTGATTTGTATGCTCTTTCCTAGAATCATAACATTATAAGAACTAGGAGTCCTTAGAGAACCTCTGTCCTGACAATCTCTTTTCATGAGGGAGGAAACTGTGGCTTGGTGCTCTCTCTATGTTAGTATTAGTACCTGGTCCCATAGCCTGAGCATCCTGACTTCCTTGCCAGAGCTCTGAGCATTACACTGCCAACATCCAGGAGCAATAGAACTTCTGATGCAGGCGTTTGTTTGTCCATTAGCAACAGTACAACTATCGCCATTGGTACATTCTGTGGCTCATTTTGCCTGCACAGTTTACATGCTGTTTTGGAGAATTCACATAAAGCTGAATCCAGTTGGTATGTTTAGAAGTTTATTCTTACTTTCTTCAAGCCTGGTTTTGGATCCTACCTCAAAATGACTACATGAAAGTGAGTTTCTCAAGGAGTGAGAAACTCTCTTAGCTCTGGGCTCCTCATTTATAAAGCCATAATAATGATGATAACAGTAATAATTCATGTATAAGTGATGTATTTCATATGATTTATATCTTATAAGCAGGGAATATGGTCATTGCCTATCCTGCCCTCAAAGATGTCTGTGCCCACAACCAATGAGAGAATATGCTAATTAACTGCCATGCCCCCAAAATGGTGGTGCCCAGAGCCACAAGATGGCGGTGCCCAGTCTCCTCAGCCCTGCCACTCAGGACCGGCCCGAGGTACAGGTAAGCCTGGGATGGCAGCTGCCCAGCTGTCCAGGGCTGCCTGAGGCTCAAGTAACCAGGGCCAGATGAGGCTTGCACTGACAGCAGTGGCAGCAGCAGAGATGTGATGGGGCATTGCCTTCCCCTGATCACTAGGTCGCCTCCCACCCCTGAGGGCTCCTGGACTGTGAGAGGGACAGGCTGGGCTGAGGGACACCCTTCCAGTACATTATTTTCATGCACTAGTCTACTAGTAAAAGATAAAAATTCTGAAAAAACAAAGAGAAAAATCAAATACCACATATATCACAGGAATAAATCGACTTGAGTATAAATGGTGACATGTAGCAAACACCAAATCCTAATAAATTTATTTTGAAATGAAGCTATGTTTGATAAATGCAATATCATAAAAGTAAATGGTGCCTATTCTATTTTAGTGAATACTGTTAACCAGAAGCAATCCCCAATAGGTGATTTTAAATAAGCGTCTAGCACAGGGGTGGGCAAACTTTTTGACTCGAGGTCCACAATGGGTTCTTAAAATGGACCGGAGAGCTGGAACAAAAGCAACCTAACCATGCTGGCACTCTCATCTTGGGCTGCTGGTAAAGGAGCGGAGGGGAGAGCAAGAGAACCCTCCTCTCTTTCTTCTCCGCAGGCCGGACAGAACAGCCAAATGGTCCGGATCTGGCCCGCGGGCCATAGTTTGCCCATGGCTGATCTAACTAGTACATATGGAAAGAGAAGATATATCACTAAATATTGCAGAACAAGCAGAACAATGCAATCAATGTGGCTGTATATGTGCCTTCAATATATACAGACCAATATTTCAGTAAAAACTGGTTTAAAGCAGAGAGCCAAATAAATGTAAAGGAATTCCATTATTGTGTTCATTTGTGTTTCTCTGAATATTCCCCAGCAAGTAATAGATACATACTCTATTATTAATATATATTTCAATTAATGTAACTTCATAACAAAGAAAAAAGAACCATTGAAGTGTATCATGAAGGTTTTTATATTTATATTAAAACCTAGATTATCATCATCTTCAACATCCGGGAAAGGGAATCTACCAAAGTCTTAAAAACAATAATCACTTGATTCCAATAAAAAAATTTAATGTAGGAATTTTCTAGAGAATCCATAAAATGGTTTTTAGAGAAATGTGAGCTTAGAGATATAGGGCTTGATGTTTTCTTTTTCTCATTAAGTAGCTATGACCTAAAATTGGGCAATGGCTGTGTATCAGGGTGCTCTCTGTGTTAGGAAGAAAATAACTGTAAAGATGAAGTGCAACTCTGACTTGGAACATTCTTATCACATAAAGGATGTAGTCTTTGTGATCCATTTAGGATATATCTTTTAAAGTCTTATTATTATTTTATTAATAGAAAAAACATTGTCATAGTTTAAACATCAGAATGAATTGAAACACTGAAAATTCTGTTATTTTCAGTGCCCTAGATCAGTGTTAGGCAAACTGATTAATCAACAGAGACAAATATCAACAGTACAATGATTGAAACTTTTTTTGAGAGCCAAATTTTTTTTTACTTAAACTATATAGGTAGGTAAATTGTTATTAACATAATTCGGGTACTCCTAAGCTGGCCTTTGTTAAAAATGCAAGGGGCCAAAGAGCTGCATGTGGCTCATGATCCACAGTTTGCCAACAAATGCCCTAGATAATCATCACCTTTCTTAAGATCTTTTATATGAGAAACATCATTTCTGAAATACATTTTTACATGTTTTTATTCCAAACTGTCACATGTCACGTTGTTCAGACAGGCAATGAAAAAACAGAGGAAATATGACTGTTTTGACACACTGCTTTGGCTAGTGGTGCCATACTCCAGCCTTCCTTCCTTCCTAGTCTATCAATGTAAGCATTTGCTGAGATCCACATTATTTTGCACTACTCTGAGCGGATTTCGCTCCATGCTCCTTCTGCTTTCATTTAAACTCTTGGGTTCCCTTCAATATTCTATTTCAAACTACACTTTTTGCTCTTCAGAGCTCTTCTTCTTAAGTATTATGTTTTCCCCTCCTTCCTGCTTCTATTTTCCCCTCCCTCCTTGTTCCTGTAGGCATGTGCCCATGAAAGCAATTCTAAATTTTTTACATTTATATACTTGCCCCCCTTATAGCCCAGTACTCTGCATCCTCTCTCCCTATTTTGTCTGGTCACCTAGTTTGGATAGAAAACTCAAAAGCCACATGAAGATTGCTTTTGGAACAGCACTCAATTTAAAATACTAAAGTTGAAACCTTATGGGTGGGAGATTGTTACACAGGAGATATCCTGTACATACACATATTGCTAGTTTCCTACATGACCTAGGTTTTCATTCTATTGCTGTTGAAAGATTGTCAAGAAGTACTGATTTTTATTTCAACATGAGTGTTCTTTAAGACTCACTATTAGAAAAGGAAGGGCTTAGAGTCCACAACCAATCTAATGTCCTAATGTAGCTAATGAGGAAAAAACAGATATTGTGAGAGTCAATGAATTGTCCAAAGTCACATTGCTAGTAGATGTCAAAATCCAAATTGAAATTAGGTCTGCAGACTTCTAGATCAATATTTCCCCAAGTTATTCTGTTCTCTTTTCCCTCTATTGCTAAATTTAGGGGCAAACAAACATCTAATGAGAAACTTTAAAAAGGTTCTTTCCTTACCTGACATGGTCAGAGAAGAAGAGGAGGAACTATCAACTCTAGATGCAGGGGATGAGGTTGTCTCAGTGGCTGAAGCCAAAGAGCACATGTGTCCAGTATGAAAGTCACTGGTCCTACTGGACACTGGTCTCTGGTCACCATTTACTGGTCACTGGTCAGTTGCGATGATCCAAATTTGTTTACAGACAACTCCAGGGGCACCAAAAGATTCTACCAGGTGGTGGTAGGTTTGGTGGGAGAATGATGTCACAAGCAGGCAGTTTAAAGGGATGAGAGAGCCAATCAGGAGGTCAGATTCCCAACAGAAGACAGGATTGGCTAGAAGGAGTGGTAGGGGAGCTAAACCAACACCTAAATGGCTAAGCTCTTGGGACAGATGTGATGGTGCCCAAGACAGTTGTTCTATACTCGCTTTCCCAGGCTCTTGTGTTAGGGGAATAATTTCAAAGTTTGTTACAGACATTCATGAATACAATTAAATAGTAGTTACTTATATTCCCTATATTATATAATATATATATTATTGTTAGAATGGAAAGGAACATCTAGGTAGCACAATTACAGTTCTTCTGAAATCATTAGTGAATTTATGACACCATCTCATTAGTGAATTTACCATGGCTTTTGAGGAGCAAAGGAAAGGATTAAGATCATTTTGTCAGTTGGTTCAAAAGTAAAATGAAATTTCTTGAGTGCATTTTGTGCAGAATTATGGGGTCCACAGCTCTGCTCTTGTAGTTTCTTCTCCTTGAATCGTACCTTCCCTGGGCTGGGCTGGACCGGGCTAGGTTGACTTGCATCTCCTACCACTCTCATTTTGTCTCCTTCTTCATTGTAGGCATTGTTTGTAGACAAGCTTTGATCCTGCATTCTGACACTCATGGAGGTTACTTTCTGTCCACTTCCAGCAGCAGGGTCTTCTTTGTAGTGTCTGCTGCTTCCCCCAATGGACTCTGCCCGTTACAAGCAACTACTATAGACCTTGGAGTCAGCTGACTGCAAACCTTTCCTCTTCCAGCCTTTGGTTGCACTTCTTCTGCCCATAATGTGCTCCCTCTGGATCCTTTGGCCATATAGGCATCCTGCCATCCTGCTCTATCATAGGTGAGAGGCAGTTACGATATTTTCCTTCTACTTTCTCTCATAAAGTGTATCCAGTGTGGCAGTTACTGCAGTCTCCTCACCCTTTGCAAACAGCCGCTGTAGAACTTTGGGCTTCTAGGATTCTCTTTCTGCCATGCTGGGGTGCAAGACCAGGCAAAAGTGAGGAGGAGAATGGTTAGAGAAACACAAGTCCATTCTAAGAGAATAGGGGACATGCTAAGTGAAATTGTAGAAGAGAAAATATATTCATGTGGATATTTTAGGTTCTGTGTAAAATAAGTTGCCACATTTTGGTCTCATTTTGTATTAATACAGTAGACTTATCTAGTCCAGCCAATCCAAAAAATATTGCTCACTGGATATTTTATTTTATTTTATTTTATTAAAATGATCTCATTTCAGTTTTATTTATTTATTTTCTTTTTTTCCACCACCATTTTTAAAAATTAAGATATTATATGTGTATATTGCTTACCATTGCCTCCCCCTCCCCTTGACCTCCCATACACGCCCTCCCTCCCAGAGTTTTGTGTCCATTGGTTGTACTTATATGCATGTATACCAGTCCTTTCGTTGATCTCTTATCTCCCCCAGATCTCCCTATCCTCCCTGCTGTCTTTTGACAGTCTGCTTGTTGCTTTATTGTCACTACATGTATCTTTATGTTCATTAGTTTATAATATTCTTTATTATCCATAAATGAGTGTGGACTTGTGGTGTTTCTCTTTCATTGACTGCCTTATTTCATTCAGTACGATGTTCTCCATTTCCATCCAGGTTGCTGCTATTGATGAGAATTATTTTTTATGGCAGCATAGTATTCCATTGTGTTGATGTACCATGGTTTTCTGCTGCAATCATCTGCTGATGGGCACCTAGCCTGTTTCCTAATCCAAGATATTGTAAATTGTGCTGTTATGAACATACGGGCTCCCCCTGGTCCCACAGCTCCCCCTCCAGGTCAGAAGGTTCCCCCTGGTCTCACCCCTTCCCCAGGCCAAAAGGCTCTACCGGGGCACAGGGCTCCACCGGGTCCCACTTCTCCCCTGGGGCACACGGTTCAGCCTGGTCCCACAACTTCCCCGGGGCACAAGGCTCCCCCAGATCCCATTGCCCCCCAAGGTCACACGATTCCCCCTGGTCACACCGCTCCCCTAGGGCATAAGGCTATCCTGGGGAACACGGATCCCCTGGGTCCCACCGCACCCCTGGGAAACTTGGCTCCCCCAGGTCTCGCTATGCCCCCAGGTCACACGGCTCCACCTACTTCCACTGCTCCCCCGGGGCAGAAGGCTCTGCCGGGGCACAGGGCTCCCCCTGCCCATCGCCCCTCCAGGTCACACGGCTCCCCCTGTTTCCACTGTTCCCCGGGGCAGAAGGCTCTGCCGGGGCACACGGCTCCTACTGGTCCCACCCATTTCCTGGGGCACTAGGCTCTCCATGGCACACGGCTTCCCAGGGTCCCACCCCCCCCCCCAGGTCACAGGGCTCCCCCTGATCCCACTGCTCCCCAGGGCACTAGGATCTCCCGGGGAACACGGATCCCCCGGGTCCCACCGCCCCCCAGATCACTGGACATTTTAATCTTAAATATAGTTCTATTTTCTTTTATGTCATATGACCTCATTTATTTAAGATTTATTTAAGTCATTTATGTGTTTTCAGAACACAGAATGTGTTTTTTATTTTCTTTTTTAAATTTAATAAATCTTTTTTGTTCCAATTATTACAATTGTTCCTCTTTTTCCCCTGCATAGCTCCCCTCCTCCCAGTTCCCACCCCACCCTCTGCCCTTACCTCCCCCTCACTGTCCTCATCCATAGGTGTACTTTTTGTCTAGTCTCTTCCTGTACCCCCTATATCCCTTTCCCTCTGAGTATTATCAGTCCACTCCCTTTCTATGCCCCTGATCCTATTATATTCACCAGTTTATTCTGTTCATCAGATTTTTTATTCACTTGATTTTTAGATTCACTTGTTGCTAGACATGTGTTTGTTGTTTATATTTTTTTCCTTTACCTTTTTCTTCTTCTTCCTCTTCTTAAAGAATATCTTTCAACATTTCATATAATACTGATTTGGTGGTGATGAACTCCTTTAGCTTTTCTTATCTGTGAAGCTCTTTATCTTCCCTTTAATTCTGAATGATAGCTTTGCTCTGTAGAGTAATCTTGGTTGTAGGTTCTTGCTATTCGTCATATTGAATGTTTCTTGCCACTCCTGTCTGGCCAGCATAGTTTCTGTTGAGAAATCAGCTGACAATCATATGAGTGCTCCCTTGTAGGTAATTAACTGTTTTTCTCTTGCTGCTTTTAATATTCTCTTGGTCTTTTGCTCTTTGCATTTTAATTATGATGTATCTTGGTGTGGTCCTCTTTTGATTCCTTTTGCTTGGGGTTCAGTGCACTTCCTGGACTTGTAAGTCTATTTCTTTGACCAGTTGGGGGAAGTTTTCTGTCATTGTTTCTTCAAATACATTTTCAGTATCTTGCTCTCTCTCTTTTTCTGGCACCCCCATAATTCTGATGTTGGTATGCTTGTGGTCGTCCCAGAGGCTTCTTACACTATCTTCAAATTTTTGTATTCTTTTTTCTTTTTGTTTTTCGGCCTGAGTGTATTTTGCTTCTTTGTATTTCAAATCATTGACTTTATTCGTGCAGTCCTCTAGTCTGTTGTTATTTTAGTCAGTGAGTTTTTACTTAGTTGGTATATGTTTAATATTTTTTATTTTAGACAGTGTGTGTTTAATTTCTAGTTGGTCCTTTTTCATATCCTTTAGGGTCTTGCTAAATTTATCGGCCTTTTGTGCAAAATTCTTGAATAACTTATTACCATGGTTTTTAACTCTACACCCAGTTGTTTGTTTTATTCCATTTCTTTTGTTTGTGATCTGTTTCTTTGTTTCCACATTTTTGCTGCTTCCCTGAGTTGGTAGAGTATCTTTGTGTGCTGGGTGTCCTCCAGGACACAGTGTCTCAGCCTCCCCAGTTACCTGAGGTGGATGTGGACACTCTTGGCACCCCTTTTTGGACTGTGTGCTCAGCCTTGTTGTAGTTAAGTCTTGATTGTTGTTGGTATCACTGGGAGTTATTGACCTCCAGACCAATTGTCAGTGAGGATCAGCTGTGTCTATGCTGGGAGAACTTCTGTGCTGGAGACACTCTTAAGAGAGAAGACTTGAAAAATTGCAAATGCTCTGTATTCAGCTTGGATGGGGTGGGGTTTCAGGGCATAGCAGACAGCCTTGATTTCTCATCAGCCCTGTCCTATGAGGCCCCTGGGTCTCAATGTCCCTTGGTAATCACTGCAAGGACCTCTGGGAGAAAGGCGCATTGGAGCTTTATCTGCTGCCATACAGTCCAATTTCTCCCTGAATGATTCAGGGTTTCTAGAAACTTTCCAGGAACTGGAAATCACCTCTGGACCCTTGCCTTCCACAGCTTCCGAGTCTCAGTGTGTTTTCCCTTTTCCTGACAGTCCAGATTCTCCCTGAATGAGTCTGGTTACCCATCATCTTGCCCAGGACTGGAGTTCAGTGCAGTCAGGAGTTTCCTTCTCCCTCCTGCTTAGAAAACCAGCTGCGCACTCAGCCTCCTCTGAATTCAGCAGTCAGTGCTCTCTGTGCATGCGGCGCCTCCGGACCTCTGCCTTCCGCAGATTTCGAATCTAGGAGTGCTTTCTCTTTCCCTGATTGTCCCAATTCCCCCCGAATGAGTCTCGTTTCTCAGCATCTCGCCCGGAACTGCTGTTCTGCTCAGATGGGAGCTTTTTGTCTCCCTGTCGCTTTAGAAAGCCAGATGCCTTTGCACACATCGGTCTGTCCTCTCTACATGCAAGTCTCTGTACCTCTGCCTTCTGAAGTTCCTCTGATTCTCAATATGCTTTCCTCTTCTTCTAGTTGTAGAATTTCCACTTGGCCAGCTTTCCTGTGGTTTTGAATGGTGTCTGTTTTGAAATTTAGTTGTAGTTTTTATATTGTTGTGCAAGGTAGCAGTTTAGGTGTTTACCTATACCGGTGTTTCCCAAAATGTGGTACACATACCCCCAGGAGTTCCTGAAGAGTTTGGTGGGGGTACGAGTTGCACTGAAGTTTGGTGGGGATATGCACTGCACCGTGTTTAGCTGTGCCTATTTCTACATTCCCATGAGTCAAGTCAAGATAGTCTGGTGAGGCATGAGATGGTGCGGTGTGCAAATAAATGTTATTTATAATATAACTTTTATTTATATTTTATTATGAATAATTTTATTTTTCGTTTATTCTTAATTTGTGTATGTACCAAAAAAATAAAGAATAAAAATATTTATATTGTTGTTAAAATACATCCTTCTTTTTGATGAGGGGTACTCAGGGTTATGGAAATTATGGAAGGGGTACACATATGTCAAAAGTTTGGGAAACACTGACTATACCAACATCTTGGTTTCTCCCACAGATTGTTTTTATACTGTGTGTCAATGCCCTGGTTATCTCCACATGTTTTTTCCTAGTCATATTTTTTTATTTTTTTATTCATCTTCATTGTTGTACTAGAGGCAGGATGCACAAAGATTCATGCAAGAATGGGCCTACTTTCCTCTGGCTGCCAGCATGGCCTTTACTTTGGCCAGAGCTGCCTTTCTGCTCTGGCCTGGAGCCAACTTGTTGCTTTCTCAGGCTGCCCAGTTTCCATGAGTGGCTCGGGTGGTGGGGGATGCCTGTGTCATTGCCATGTGCTCTCAGTGCCTGCCTATGTAAATTAACCCACCATCTATGTTGATGGTTTTATTTGCATACTCACTCCTGATTGTCTAGTGAGCTTCACGAAGATATGATCAATTAGCATGTTACTCTTTTATTAGGTACATTAGAGATGTCCCCTTAATTTTATGGTTTTGTTTCCCCCCCCCCATTGAACCCGTAAATCTCAACCCTGCTATCCCGCCTTCTACCTTCACCACTACATTTTCCGTGTCCATGGGCTATGCATATATGCATACAATTCCCCTGTTACTCACACCACACACATACAACCCCATTCCCACCTTTCCTCTGAAATTTGTCAGTCTGTTCCATGCTTCTGTGTCTCTAAATCTATTTTGCTGATAACTTCTTTTCTTCATTAGATTCCACATAATAATGAGATAATACTTTTCTTACTCTGGCTTACTTAGCTTAGCATAATACTCTCCATGTCTATTTATGCTTTGCAAATGGTATCAGTTCTTTCTTTTTTTACAGCCACATAGTATTTGATTGTGTAAATGTACCACAGCTGTTTTATCCACTCATCTGCTCATGGGGCCTTATGCTCTTTTCCAAATCTTAGCTATTTTAATTTGTGCTGCTTTGAACATAGGTATGCATATATAATTTCTGATTGGTGTTTCTGGTATCTTAGGATATATTCTTGGAAGTGGGATCATTAGATCAATTGAGAGTTTCATTATTTTTTAGGAGACCCTTTACTGTTTTTTACAGTGGTGATACCAGTCTGCATTCCCAGCAGCACCCTATTCTTATCTTTAAAGATTCCACCATGGAAAGACATAATGCATATTCTTCCCTTGATTAATTTTTCTTAAAGCATCATGAACTAGCTTGTTAGGATTGATTTTGTGGAGAAGCTTAAAAAGGGGTCTGTGAAAAAGGACATTGTAGTGAGTTATGCTCTGCACACAAGCATAAGGAACAGATGTGTGTAGTCAGCCGGACATAGCCAGGTTTGCCTCTTTTTCCTCCCTGGTTTGTGCTTTACTCACTAACTCTCTTGTGACTGTGGGATGTCAAGGCTGAGTTGCTAATCCAGTCTTCTACATGGGGGATAGATAGAAAAGGGGGGCAAAACTAGGTATAAAGTTTATTGAATGGAAAATAATTCAATCATGTATAAATAGTCATACAACTGTAAAGTCTGTGTTTCCATACGCTCAACTGGAAACCTACTTTGCCCCATGTTGTCCCATGGAGTAAGCTGGTTTGGGAAAAGAAGTCTATGGATCTAGACTTCATTGTAAGCATTTAGGGTGCCTGGATCAATCTCCCTGGGATATTTTATTACCATTGGGTATGAAGTATGTGATCCAAGAGGCCGAAAGTCCACAAGAAGATAGCTCCTATAGATGGAATCTCCAAGGAGACATATTTCACTTATAGGCCAACTTTTCCTCTTATGACATAAGAGGTTTTTTGTTCAAAGATGGTGCATTCTTACCTGAAAGAAATTGGAGAAGTGTTGCAGTGTAGAGATGTGACTGAAACTTATAAAATTCTTCAAGCTTTTCCCCATGGATTCTTGCATTAATTACTAAATTCCTGATACTAGTATGTAAATGAGACTATCACTATGAGCCAAATATCTCCAGTGAAGACCAATCTCTCCTTTTTCTGTGTTCCCAGGGAAATCAAGGGAATCCCTAGCTACTGCAGTTAGGGGGCCTGTCACCTGCGACCCAGTATGCCTGCCTATTGCTCTTGCCAGTGGGCATGGATGCTTCCAAGGATTTCCTTTTTTTGTCTTTGCTCAGTTGATGGTGGTGCTTAGACAAGGCAGGATGTGCAGCCTGGGATTATGCAGGAGACCTTAGCTTGCCCTTAAAGTTAATGTTTAGGATTCATCTGATGTTTGATCTCATGCCCCAGTAACCTCGGAATGCTGTGCTCTGAAAGCCAGTTGGCCACCTATGGACACCTACAAATAATGAAGACTTTGGAGACAGGCCTCAAATGGAGGCTTTACTCTACTGCATGCAATATGACCTCATCCCATTGGTGAACCTCTCAGGTAATGTGACACAGGGATACTGGCCTTTTGTGTTGTGAACACTACCTGAAGTGGTATATTGGTCCTGGGCTTAGGTGTGGAGTAAATAATCATTTATTTCCCACATCCTGTTCTGGTTGGTCCTCCTACTGCAGACATTCACTTCTGTAGCCCCAGTTATCAGCTGCCCCATGATAACACTAAGCCCTTGACACTTGTCTCATAGATTCCTCTGATTTATCTCACTTTCTCCAACTATAATCATATGTGCACTAGAGCCCCAGTGTATGAGATATGTGCACTGAGGAGGTCCCTCAGCCCAGTAGCCTGCCCCTCTCTCACAGAAAGTCCTAGGGGATATCCAACTTGCTTACGGAGCTGGCCTGGGCTGGCAGTCGGACATCCTTAGCACTGCTGGTGAGGTGGGAGAAGCGTCCACCAACGCCACTCCGATGGCTAGCTGTGAGCGTGGCTTCTAGCTAAGCAGGGCTCCCCTCTGGGAGCACACTGCCCACCAGGGGACAGCTTCTGTGTTGAGTGTCTGCCTTCTGATGGTCAGTGTGCATCATAGCAACCGTTCAGTCAATTTGCATATTAGCCTTGTATTCTATAGGATAAGGCAACCCAAACCTATAGGAAAAGTGTCCTGATCTGTTTTCTGAAATATTTATCGAGTGGTCATGAGACATAAGGTCAATCTCCTCAAGAGTTTTTTACATTTCTCCTGGTCAACCGGGTCAACTTCTGCCCTCTTAACTCTATTCAGATATTCCTCTTTTCATACTAATCCCATATTCTGTTTCTCACTTCTCCCATATATCCAGTTCCTGCTTCTCTTTATCAGTCCATAACATCTCTCCCCTTTTGGTCTTTTTGGCCATGGACCACACTCTTTTTCCCCACAGTGCTTACCCCTTGTATCTCATTTGCCCATCCAACTCTCAGATCTTTTCTTATCATGCAGCCTTTGATCTCCATACCCACCAAAGAAAGAGCACAGTTAACAGCATCTCAAAACTCAAAATGCTTCTTTATTACTAAATGCTAATTTATAATATTTATTCAGTTTTATTAAGTTAAAAATATATCAAGATTGAGAAATTCATATCTACCTATCTATAGATCTATCAATATATCAATATATCTATCTATCTATCTATGGAAAAACAACAGGAACCCAAAGTGGCACCAACACTCCCAGCATAACTTACATCACATAGCCATAGTACAGAGAAATGTCCATTTCTTTTTCCCTTTCAATGAAATGCTGCATTTCCCCCAGTTTAGCAGCATTCTGACACTCTACTTGAGCCTTCCTCTTCATGGCCTCTCGATCTGGCCTCTGCTCATTTGTGATGGGTGTTGACATTACTGGCCCCAGAACCTCAGATTTCCTCCATGGTATTGGTTGGAGGGCAAAATCCTGGAGAAGATAGTGGTTCTGAGGCTTGAGCGGGGTCCTGGGCTGGCTCACAGCAGTGTGAACAGGCTCCCGCTGGAAACAAGCATGAGATGATGTTTTGTAGGGTGCAGGCCTAGAAGCAAGAGGCTGAGGGACACTAGGCTGGTCACGGTTGTTCAAACCTGGTCTGGCTGAGTTGGTAGACATTGGCTGAGCTGATCTGACAGAGCCTGTCATAGATGCAGGAGTTGGCTGGGATGAAGTGACTGCAGCAGGCTTGGCAGGGTTGGTCACAGCAGATTGACGAGATGCCTGAGTCTGTGGCCTGCGAGGAACACGTCTAGCTTGAGGCTTGTCCATGGTTGGAAAAACCAATGGCACCAACTTGACCTTCCCGGGAGATGGCAGCTGGTCCTGGGATGGAGATGAAGACCCTTTGTCAGTACCTCCATGTAGCTTCTGAAATTTGACTTGAGTTATCTCAGGACGTTTGGCCTCCCCCGGAGAATCCCGCCATCTTTTGATAGCTGGTCGTGGCTGGGGGCCTTTGGGGTTGCTTAAGTTTCCCTGGGCCCGTGAGGAAGACAGGTCAGCTTTTTTATCACTCTTCTTGCCCAGTGCATGGAAAACCTGCACAGACTCCAGCAAGTGCATACCGAGGTCGCTGCGAGGCTTTTTGATGGCCTCTTGTAGCAGCTCAGGGTGACTTTTCCTCCTCTTTAACTTGGGAATGGCTGGCTTCTCCTCTGCCTTAACTTTGTTCCCTGACTGCTTCTTCTCCTCAGCTCTCTTGGAGTAATTTTCTTTGTTTCTTTTTGTGTTTTCCTGCCCCTGGCTTTTAGTTTTATTTGTCTTGCTGGGTGCAGCTTTCTCAGGTTTGCTGTTAGAATGTTTGTTCATATTTGCAGGAGCATTGCCACCAGGTGCAGCATTGCAAAGAAGTACTTCTCCCACAAACTCACAATCTGGGCTCTTGGGCTTGATCTTGGCTCTGGGAGCATCACTGATAGGCTGAGAGGATTTATGTTTGATCTTCCTGCCTTGATCAGAGCAAGCCTTTTTGTCCCTTGCCTTTTTTTGCACTTCTTGCAACATGAGGCCTCTGGTGGCTTTGGTTTTTTTCACCTTTGAACCTTGGGGCTGATCAAGGTCATCCAAGGAAGTTAAGACCTGTGGAAGTTGAATACCCTTCACCAGTGTAGCAATGTCTGCCAAACTATCATTAGATTCAGTCCCATTTTCAACATTCCCTTGGTCCTTACCACTCAGGCTATTCTTTCCCAAACCAGAGTTGTCACCACCAGCCTGCTTCTGTTGGTCAGTTGGATCAATGCAGGCCAGGACCTGAGCAATGCCAGGTATTTCTAAATGGAGCACTGGAGAAGCTTGGTTTTCTCTTGGGATCTGGCAGTCATTCAGATGTTTGGAAACCGTGGTTTTAATATTTTCCACATTCTCATTCTCTTTCTGTTCCTGCCTTGGAGCTGGAGGTAATGCCAGGAGATTACTAGCACTCTGCACTAGAGATGACATTGCTATGTCCCCAATCTGAGGTGGTGGGTAACTCTCAAGTACCTGGATATGTGTGTTACTGCAGGACTTGAGGAATTCTGGAGGTGGCAGATAAAATATTTGGCCTGGAAGTTGCAATGCCTGGGAAGTCTCCATCACTACAATGGAATCAAGGGGAAGTCAGTCAGTCCCTGTTAATAAGATGCTCCCCCAGCACCACCAATGAAGCAGTCATGTGCCTTCCAACAATGGGAAAGGCATTCCTACAAGCTCTTTTGCAGGATCATGAACAGCGCCGTGTGCTAGGAGATAAAAGGCAACTGTTCTGTTCCTTAATGGTGACCATTCAATGTCATTTTTTCATTATTTTCTTTGCATCTCACAGGGTTGTTAGAAGTCAAATAAGAAATAAAAGTGATTTTTCAAATATGTTTCCCAGTCTCATATTTAATTAACCAATTTAATTCTCTCAAACTTTCCTGAGTGAATAAATACACTTCCAACCAAGGACTAAGACAGGGAATTGGCTCCTCCTGGTGAAGTCTGTAAGCAAGGGGAGACCATACCCTGCTTGCTTTGGACAAGATGTTGGGACATGAGGTCCTACCTCCAGGTGTCAACTAAGGAAGGTTAAACAGACACTGTCACAATAATTTTCCAAAATATCTTAGAAAGAGAAAAAGGCAATAAATTAAGGGAAGTTATTTCAGGGGGACTCATCAGGTAGGGCAGTGGGAGGTGTGGTGTCCCTTGGTATGCTCTTCATTTCTCCTACATTTTGCATCCAAGGCCGCTACAGTACCCCACCTCCACCTCTATCAGGTGTCCTCATGAAGAGTCTGACAGTGGAGGGCACAGACTGTGGGTTGCACATGCAGTGCAACCTTGTTAAAGTCACAGGACTTACATACTCCTTGTCGAAGGACCCACCACTTGCTAACTACAGGCTGACCCTAGTTTTGAATTCTCCCTTATTCCTCTTCCTTGTGGCTGTTTGTACTCACCTTGGACGCATGTCCTTGTGATGGGTTGAGGAGGCACAGAGCAGCAGATTCCAGAGGTGGAGACTGGTGGTATCACATATTTGGGCTGGGCCTCTTTTCGCACCATGACCTTCACTGGGCCAGGGGCACAGGCCCTGCTCTCTGTGTAAGACACAGAGCCATAGGACTTCAGGTAGGGGCCACTTTCTGTACAAAGCAGAGGGCCCTGATTATAATAACACACCTGGCTTCCCTCCTGGTAGGGAAGTGGCAGGCTATGGCCCTGATTTGGAATGTGAGATGGTGCCTCCTGAGCAAGGCTGACAGAAAGTGGTGGATACAGAGGAGCCATATTATGGATATCTGAGGTTTGGTCACACTGGGACACCAGAGACATGAAGGAGACAGTTGTGTCCTGCTCAGTGACAGTCACAGTGAAGTCTCTGAGTGATGGTGACTTGTTTTCAATGCCTCTTGTGAGAGCCCACTCAGAAACCCCAGCATTGGAAGCAGCTGGAACTCCAGATAACACGGTTGTGCTAGAATGTTGGTAAAAGTAGGCACCACCCATGAGAGGTTGGAAAGTGGTGCCAGAGGCTGATGATGGCAGGTGCCATGCTGACGTGATGGCTGGAGCAGAGACTCTGTAGAAATTGCAGACACTTCCTGGTAGGGAGGCTGCATGGCTCTCCACAGGAAGAGAGTACTGCTGAGACTTTGAAATTCCAAGGAAAGGTGCATTTTTGAAATTCTCTGTAGGGAATAACAGGATGATGAAAAATATCAAAGAGATTGATAAACAATATGTGTGAATAATAGCATTATTTTAAGATGGTGGCTATCAGAAAGCCAGAAATACCAATACTCACTGCAATATCAAAACTCAAAGTTTATCCACTCTGTAAATGCTGGTGCTCCCAACTTGGGCAGTAATGTACACAAGACCCAAGCGGTGTGGTTCATTCATTGTTCTCTAGGCTAGAAGCAACTGCTCCCTGACCTATCCCGCCCTTGAACCTGCAATAGTTTTGATTTGTATGCTCTTTCCTAGAATCATAACATTATAAGAACCAGGAGTCTTAGAGAACCTCTGTCCTGACAATCTCTTTTCATGAGGGAGGAAACTGTGGCTAGGTTCTCTCCCTATATTAGTGTTAGTTCCTGGTCCCATAGCCTAAGCATCCTGACTTCCTTGCCAAGGCTCTGAGCATTACACTGCCAACATCCAGGAGCAATAGACTTCTGATGCAGGTGTTTGTTTGTCCATTAGCAACAGTACATCTATCGCCATTGTTTCTCAGGGAGTAAGAATTCTCTTAGCTTTGGGCTCCTCATTTATAAAGCCATAATAATGAAGATAACAGTAATAATTCATTTATAAGTGATATATTTCATAAGATTTATGTCTTATCTAATAAAGAGGGAATATGCTCATTGTATATCCTGCCCTCAAAGATGGCTGTGCCCACAGTCAATGAGGGAATATGCTAATTAACTGCCATGCCCCCCAAAATGGTGGTTCCCAGAGCCACAACATGGCGGTGCCCAGTCCCCTCAGCCCTGCCACTCAGCGCTGGCCCAAGGTACAGGCAAGCCTTGGATGGCAGCTGCCCAGCTGCTCAGGGCAGCCTGAGCTCAAGTAACCAGGGCCAGCTGAGGTTTGCACTGATGGCAGTGGCAGCAGCAGAGGTGTGATGGGACATTGCCTTCCCCTGATCGCTAGGTCTCCTCCCACCCCTGAGGGCTCCTGGACTGTGAGAGGGGACAGGGTAGGCTGAGGGACGCCTTTCCAGTGCATGATTTTCATGCACTAGGCCACTAGTAAAAGATAAAAGTTCTGAAAAAACAAAGCGAAAAATCAAATACCACATATATCATAGGAATAAATCGACTTGAGTATAAATTGTGGCATGTAGCAAACATCAAATCCTAATTTACTTTGAAATGAAGTTCTGTTTTTATAAATGCAATATCATAAAAGTAAATAGTGCCTATTCTATTTTAGTGAATATTGTTAACCAGAAGTAATCCACAATAGGTGATTTTAAATAAGCATCTAGCACAGGGGTGGGCAAACTTTTTGACTCGAGGGCCACAATGGGTTCTTAAACTGGACCGGAGACCCGGAACAAAAGCAACCTAACCATGCTGGCACTCTCATCTTGGGCTTCTGGTAAAGGAGCGGAGGGGAGAGCAAGAGAACCTCCACTCTTTAAGCTCCGCAGGCAGGATAGAACAGCCAAATGGGCTGGATCTGTCCCGGGGGCCGTAGTTTGCCCATGGCTGCTCTAGCTAGTACATATGAACAGAGAAGATATATCACTAAATATTGCATAACAAGCAAAACAATGCACTCAATGTTGCTGTGTATGTGCCTTCAATATATACAGACCAATAGTTCAATAAAAACTGGTTCAAAGCAGAGAGCCAAATAAATGTAAAGGAATTCCATTATTGTGTTCATTTGTGTTTCTCTGAATATTCCCCAGCAAGTAATAGATACTTAGACAATTAGAAATATATATTTCAATTAATGTAACTTCAAAACACAGACAAAAGAACCATTGAAATGTATCATGAAGGGTTTTATATTTATATTAAAACCTAGATTATCATCATCTTCAATATCTGGGAAAGGGAATATACCAAAGTCTTAAAACCATCATCACTTGATTCCAATAAAAAAAAAATTTAATGTAGGAATTTTCTAGAGAATTCATATAATGGTTTTTAGAGAAATGTGAACTTAGAGATATGGGGCTTGATGTTTTCTTTTTCTCATTAGGTAGCTATGACCTAAAATTGGGCAATGGCTGTGTATCAGGGTGCTCTCTGTGTTAGGAAAAAAATAATTGTAAAGATGAAATGCAACTCCTACTTGGAACATTCTTATCACATAAAGGATGTAGCCTTTGTGATCCATTTAGGATATATGTTTTAAAGTCTTATTATTATATTATTAATAGAAAAAACATTGTCAAAGTTTAAAAATCAGAATGAATTGAAACACTGAAAATTCTGTTATTTTCAGTTCCCTAGATCAGTGTTAGGCAAACTGATTAGTCAACAGAGCCAAATATCAACAGTACAATGATTGAAATTTCTTTTGAGGCCCAATTTTTTTTAAACTAAACCTATATAGGTAGCTACATTGTTATTAACATAATTAGGGTACTCCTAAGCTGGCCTTTGTTAAAAACGCAAGGGGCCAAATAGATGCATGTGGCTCAGGGGCCACAGTTTGCCAACCATTGCCCTAGATAATCATCACCTTTCTTAAGATCTTGTATATAAGAAACATCATTTCTGAAATACATTTTTAAATGTTTTTATTCCAAACTGTCACATGTCACATTGTTCAGACAGGTAATAAAAAAACAGAGGAAATATGACTGTTTTGACACACTGCTTTGGCTAGCGGTGCCCTAGTCCAGCCTTACTTTTCTTCCTAGTCTATCAATGTAAACATTTGCTGAGATCCACATTATATTGCCCTATTCTGAGGGGATTTCACTCCATGCTCCTTCTACTTTCATTTAAACTCTTGGGTTCCCTTCCATATTCTATTCCAAACTGCCCTTTTTGCTCTTGAGAGCTCTTCTTCTTAATTACTATGTTTTCCCCTGCTTCCTGCTTCTATTTTCCCCTCCCTCCTGTTTCCGATAGGCATGTGCCCATGAAAGCAATTCTAAATTTTTTACATTTAAATACTTGCCTCTCTATAGCCCAGTACTCTGCATCCTCTCTCCCTATTTTGTCTGGTCACCTAGTTTGGATAGAAAACTCCAAAGCCACAAAAAGATTGCTTTTGGAACAGCACTCAATTTAAAATACTAAAGTTGAAACCTTGGGAGTGGGAGATTGTTACACAAGAGATATCCTGTACATACACATAGTGCTAGTTTCCTACATGACCTAGGTTTTCATTCTCTTGCTGTTGAAACATTGTCAAGAAGTACTGATTTTTATTTCAACATGAGTGTTCTTTAAGACTCACTATTAGAAAAGGAAGGGCTTAGAGTCCACAACCAATCTAATGTCCTAATGTAGCTAATGAGGAAAAAACAGATATTGTGAGAGTCAATGAATTGTCCAAAGTCACATTGCTAGTAGATGTCAAAATCCAAACTGAAATTAGGTCTGAAGACTTCTAGATCAATATTTCCCCAAGTTATTCTATTCTCTTTTGCCTCTAATGCTAAATTTAGGAGCAAACAAACATCTAATGAGAAACTTTAAAAAGGTTCTTTCCTTACCTGACATGGTCAGAGAAGAAGAGGAGGAAATATCAACTCTAGATGCAGAGGATGAGGTTTTCTCAGTGGCTGAAGCCAAAGAGCACATGTGTCCAGTACGAAATTCACTGGCCCTACTGGACACTGGTCTCTGGTCACCAGTTATTGGTCACTGGTCAGTTGCGATGATCCAAATTTGTTTACAGACAACTCCATGGGCACCCCAAGATTCTACCAGGTGGTGGTAGGTTTGGTGGGAGAATGATGTCACAAGCAGGCAGTTTAAAGGGATGAGAGAGCCAATCAGGAGGTCAGA
The DNA here is from genome assembly GCA_963924515.1 of Vespertilio murinus. Lineage (NCBI taxonomy): Eukaryota > Metazoa > Chordata > Mammalia > Chiroptera > Vespertilionidae > Vespertilio > Vespertilio murinus. The sequence continues at coordinate 128,885,473 of OZ004705.1, read as the reverse complement.
TTCCCAACAGAAGACAGGATTGGCTAGAAGGAGTGGTAGGGGAGCTAAACCAACACCTAAATGGCTAAGCTCTTGGGACAGATGTGCTGGTGCCCAAGACAGTTGTTCTATACTCGCTTTCCCAGGCTCTTGTGTTAGGGGAATAATTTCACAGTTTGTTACAGACATTCATGAATACAATTAAATAGTAGTTACTTATATTCCCTATATTATATAATATATATATATTATTGTTAGAATGGAAAGGAACATCTAGGTAGCACAATTACAGTTCTTCTGAAATCATTAGTGAATTTATGACACCATCTCATTAGTGAATTTACCATGGCTTTTGAGGAGCAAAGGAAAGGATTAAGATCATTTTGTCAGTTGGTTCAAAAGTAAAATAAAATTTCTTGAGTGCATTTTGTGCAGAATTATGGGGTCCACAGCTCTGCTCTTGTAGTTTCTTCTCCTTGAATCGTACCTTCCCTGGGCTGGGCTGGACCGGGCTAGGTTGACTTGCATCTCCTACCACTCTCATTTTGTCTCCTTCTTCATTGTAGGCATTGTTTGTAGACAAGCTTTGATCCTGCATTCTGACACTCATGGAGGTTACTTTCTGTCCACTTCCAGCAGCAGGGTCTTCTTTGTAGTGTCTGCTGCTTCCCCCAATGGACTCTGCCCGTTACAAGCAACTACTATAGACCTTGGAGTCAGCTGACTGCAAACCTTTTCTCTTCCAGCCTTTGGTTGCACTTCTTCTGCACATAATGTGCTCCCTCTGGATCCTTGGGCCATGTAACGTCCTGCCATTCTGCTCTATCATAGGTGAGAGGCAGTTACGATATTTTCCTTCTACTTTCTCTCATAAACTGTATCCAGAGTGGCAGTTACTGCAGTCTCCTCCCCCTTTGCAAACAGCCACTGTAGAACTTTGGGCCTCTAAGATTCTCTGTCTGCCATGCTGGGGTGCAAGGCCAGGCAAAAGTGAGGAGGAGAATGGTTAGAGAAACACAAGTCCATTCTAAGAGAATAGGGGTCAGGCTAAGTGAAATTGTAGAAGAGAAAAGATATTCATGTGGATATTTTAGGTTCTGTGAAAAATTAGTTGCCACATTTTGGTCTCATTTTGTTTTAATAAAGTAGACAATTTACATGTATATACAACTTATATACATGCATATATCCAGTGCAGCCAGTGCAAAAGATATTGCTCACTGGACATTTTAATCTTACATATAGTTCCATTTTCTTTTATGTCATATGACCTCATTTATTTAAGATTTATTTAAGTCACATATGTGTTTTCAGAACACAGATTTTGTGTTTTTCATTTTCTTTTTTAAATTTAATATATCTATATTGTTCCAAGTATTACAATTGTTCCTCTTTTTCCACTGCATAGCTCCCCTCCTCCCAGTTCCCACCCCACCCTCTGCCCTTACCTTCTCCCCACCCACTGTCCTCATCCATAGGTGTACTTTTTGTCCAGTCTCTTCCTGCACTCCCTATACCCCTTTCCCTCTGAGAATTATCAGTCCACTCCCTTTCTGTGCCCCAGATTCTATTATATTCACCAGTTTATTCTTTTCATCAGATTTTTTATTCACTTGATATTTAGATCCACTTATTGCTAGACATGTATATGTTGTTTATAATTTTTTTCTTTACCTTTTTCTTCTTCTTCTTCCTCTTCTTAAAGAATATCTTTCAACATTTCATATAATACTGATTTGGTGGTGATGAACTCCTTTAGCTTTTTCTTATCTGTGACACTCTTTATCTTCCTTTTAATTCTGAATGATAGCTTTGCTAGGTAGATTAATCTTGGTTGTAGGTTCTTGCTATTCGTCATTTTGAATGTTTCTTGCCACTCCTGTCTGGCCAGCATAGTTTCTGTTGAGAAATCAGCTGACAATCATATGAGTGCTCCCTTGTAGGTAATTAACTGTTTTTCTCTTGCTGCTTTTAATATTCTCTTGGTCTTTTGCTCTTTGCATTTTAATTATGATGTATCTTGGTGTGGTCCTCTTTTGATTCCTTTTGCTTGGGGTTCAGTGCACTTCCTGGACTTGTAAGTCTATTTCTTTGACCAGTTGGGGGAAGTTTTCTGTCATTATTTCTTCAAATACATTTTCAGTATCTTGCTCTCTCTCTTTTTCTGGCACACCCATAATTCTGATGTTGGTATGCTTGAGGTTGTCCCAGAGGATCCTTACACTATCTTCAAATTTTTGTATTCTTTTTTCTTTTTGTTTTTCGGCCTGAGTGTGTTTTACTTCTTTGTATTTCAAATCTTTGACTTTATTCTTGCAGTCCTCTAGTCTGTTGTTACTTTAGTCAGTGAATGTTTATTTAGTTGGTATATGTTTAATATTTTTTATTTTAGTCAGTGTGTGTTTAATTTCTAGTTGGTCCTTTTTCATTTCCTTTAGGGTCTTGCTAAATTTATTGGCCTTTTCTGGGAAATTCTTGAATAACATTATAACCATTATTTTGAACTCTCCATCCAGTAGTTTGTTTTTCTCCATTTCTTTTGTTTCTGATCTGTTTCTTTGTTTCCACATTTTTGCTGCTTCCCTGAGTTGGTAGAGTATCGTTGTGTGCTGGAGGTCCACCAGAGCATAGTGGCTCAGCCTCCCCAGTTACCTGAGGTGGATGTGCACAGTCTTGGTGCACCCCTTTGTGGACTGTGTGCTCAGCCCTGTTGTAGTTAAGTCTTGATTGTTGTTGGTATCACTGGGAGTTATTGACCTCCAAAGCAATTGGCTGTGAGGATCAGCTGTGTCTATGCTGGGAGAACTTCTGTGCTAGACACTCTTAAGAGACAAGACTAGCAAAATTGCAAATACTGTATATTCAGTTTGGATGGGGTGGGGTCTCAGGGCATAGCAGACAGCCTTGTTTTCTCATCAGCCCTGTCCTATGAGGCCCCTGGGTCTCAATGTACCTTAGTAATCACTGCAAGAACCTCTGGGAGAAAGGCTCTTTCGAGCTTTATCCGCTGCCAGACAGTCCAATTTCTCCCCTAATGAGTTCGGGTTTCCAGAAACTTTCCAGGAACTGGAATTCAGCACAGTCAGGAGTTTCCTTCTTCCTCCTGTTTTAGAAAGCCAGCTAGGCACTCAGCCACCTGTGCATTCAGCAGTCAATCCTCTCCACTCACGTGCCTCTGGACCCTTGCCTTCCACAGCTTCTGAGTCTCAGTGTGTTTTCTCTTTTCCTGACAGTCCAGATTCTCCCTGAATGAGTCAGGTTACCCAGCATCTTGCCCAGGACTGGAGTTCAGTGCAGTCAGGAGTTTCCTTCTCCCTCCCACTTAGAAAACCAGCTGGGCACTCAACCTCCTGTGCATTCAGCGGTCAGTGCTCTCTGTGTAAGCGGCATCTCCGGACCTCTGCCTTCTGCAGATTACGAGTCTCAGGGTGCTTTCTCTTTCCCTGATTGTCCAAATTCCCCCCGAATGAGTCTCGTTTCTCAGCATCTCGCCCGGAACTGGTTTTCTGCTCAGTTGGGAGCTTTTTGTCTCCCTGTTGCTTTAGAGAGCCAGCTGCCTTTGCACACAGCACTCTGTCCTCTCCACATGCGAATCTCTGTACCTCTGCCTTCTGAACTTCCTCTGATTCTCAATATGCTTTCCTCTTTTTCTAGTTGTAGAATTTCCAGTTGGCCAGCTTTCCTGTGGTTTTGGATGGTGTCTGTTTTGAAATTTAGTTGTAGTTTTCATATTGTTGTGCAAGGTAGCAGTTTAGGTGTTTACCTATACCAGTATTTCCCAAAATGTGGTACGCATACCCCCAGGAGTACGGGAAGAGTTTGGTGGGGGTATGAGTTGCACTGAAGTTTGGTGGGGATATGCACTGCACCGTTCTTAGGTGCGCCTAATTCTACATCGTCATGAGTCACGTCAAGACGGTCTTATGAGGAATGAGATGGTCCGGTGTGCAAATAAATGTTATTTATAATATAACTTTTATTTATATTTTATTATGAATAATTTAATTTTTTGTTCATTATTATATTGTGTATGTACCAAAAAATAAAAATCTTTTTATTGTTGTTAAAATACATCCTTTTTTTGACCAGGGGTACTCAGGGTTACGAAAATTATAGAAGGGGTACACTTATGTCAAAAGTTTGGGAAACACTGACTATACCAACATCTTGGTTTCTCCCACAGATTGTTTTTATACTGTGTGTCAATGCCCTGGTTTTCTCCACATGTTTTTTCCTAGTCATATTTTTTTATTTATTTATTCATCTTTATTGTTGTACTAGAGGCAGGATGCACAACGATTTGTGCAAGAATGGGCCTACTTTCCTCTGGCTTCCAGCATGTCCTTTGCTTTGGCCAGAGCGGCCTTTCTACTCCGGCCTGGAGCCTCCATTCTTTTCTGGCCCGGAGCCATCTTGTTGCCTTCTCATGCTGCCTAGTTTCCAGGATTGGCTGGGGTGGTGCGGGATGCCTGTGTCATTGCCATGTGCTCTCAGTGCCTGCTTATGTAAATTAACCCACCATCTATGTTGATGGTTTTATTTGCATACTCACTCCTGATTGGCTGGTGAGCTTCACGAAGATATGATCAATTAGCATGTTACTCTTTTATTAGGTAGATTAGAGATGTCCCCTTAATTTTCTGTTTTTGTTCCCCCCACCCATTGAACCCCTATATCTCAACCCTGATGTCCCCCCTTCTAACTTCACCACTATATTTTCTGTGTCCATGGGCTATGCATATATGTATACAATTCCCCTGTTAATCACACCATATACACCCACCCCCATTCCCACCTTTCCTCTGGAATTTGTCAGTCTGTTCCATGCTTCTGTGTCTCTAAATCTATTTTACTGATCAACTTCTTTTGTTCATTAGATTCCACATAACAATGAGATAATACTTGTATTACTCTGGCTTACTTAGCTTAGTATAATACTCTCCATGTCTATCTATGCTTTGCAAATGATATGAGTTCTTTCTTTTTTTACAGCCACATAGTATTTGATTGTATACATGTACCACAGCTGTTTTATCCACTCATCTGCTCATGGGACCTTGGGCTCTTTTCCAAATCTTAGCTATTTTAATTTGTGCTGCTTTGAACTTAGGGGTGCATATATCGTTTCTGTTTGGTGTTTCTAGTATCTTAGGATATATTCTTGTAAGTGGGATCATTAGATCAATTGAAAGTTCTATTTTTTTTTAGGAGACTGTTTACTTTTTTTTTTTTTTCCATTGGCTGTAGCAGTCTGCATTCCCAGTAGCACCCTATTCTTATCTTTAAAGAGTCCACCATGGAAAGACATAATGCATATTCTTCCCTTGATTAATTTTTCTTAAAGCATCATGAACTAGTTAGGATTGATTTTGTGGAGAAACTTTAAAAGGGGTCTGTGAAAAAGGACATTGTAGTGAGTTATGCTCTGCACACAAGAATAAGGAACAGATGTGTGTAGTCAGCCGGACATAGCCAGGTTTGCCTCTCCCGGCCCCCCCCCCCCCCCCCCCGCCCCTGGTATGTGCTTTTCTCACTAACTCTCTTGTGACTATGGGAAGTCATTGCTGAGTTGCTAATCCAGCCTTCTACATGGGGGATAGAGAAAAAAAGGGGGGGGTACTATGTATAAAGTTTATTTTATTTTTTTAAAAATATATTTTATTGATATTTTTTTAAGAGAGGGACAGAGATAGAGAGCTAGAAACATTGATGAGAGAGAAACATCGACCAGCCGCCTCCTGCACACCCCACTCCGGGGATGTGCCCGCAACCACTGTACATGCCCTTGACCGGAATCGAACCCCGGACCCCTCAGTCCGCAGACCGACGCTCTACCACTGAGCCAAACCGGTTTCGGCTATAAAGTTTATTGAATGGAAAACAATTCAATCATGTATAAATAGTCATACAACTATAAAGTCTGTGTTCAAAACTCATAACTGGAAACCTACTTTGTCCCATGTTGTCCCCTGGAGTAAGCTGGTTTGGGGCAATAAGTCTATGGATCTAGTAGCTTCTCTTGATTGTAAGCTTTTAGGGTTCCTGGATCAATCTCCCTGGCATATTTTATTACGATTGGGTATGAAGTATGTGATCCAAGAGGCCAAAAGGCCACAAGAAGATAGCTCCAATAGATGGAATCTCCAAGGAGACATATTTCATGTATAGGCCAACTTTTCCTGTTATGAGATTAGAGTTATTGTTCAAAGATGGTGCATTCTTACCTGAAAGAAATTCTGAGGAATGTTGCAGTGTAGAGATGTGACTGAAACTTATGAACCTTTTCAAGTCTTTCCCCCATGAATTCTTGCATTAATTTCTAAATTCCTGATACTAGTATGTAAATGAGACTATCACTATGCGCTAAATATCTCCAGTATAGACCAATCTCTCCTTTTTCTGTGTTCCCATTGAAATCAAGGGAATCCCTAGCTACTGCAGTTAGGGGGCCTGTCACCTGCGACCCAGTATGACTGCCAATTGCTCTTCCTAGTGGGCATGGATACGTCCAAGGATTTCCCTTTTGCGCTTTGCTCAGTTGATGGTAGTATTTAGACAAGGCAGCATGTGCAACCTGGGATCATCTAGGAAACCTTAGCTTTCCCTTAAAGTTGATGTTTAGGCTTAATCTGGCGTTTGATCTTATGCCCCAGTAACCTCTGGATGCTGTTCTCTGAAAGCCAATTGGCCTCCTATGCACACATACAAATAATGAAGACTTTGGAGACAGGCCTCAAATGGAGGCTTTACTCTACTGTATGCAATATGAGCTCAGCCCATTGGTGAGCCTCTCCGGTAATGTGACACAGGGATACTAGCTTTTCATGTTGTGAAGATTAACTGAAGTGGTATATTGGGTCTGGGCGTAGGTGTGGAGTAAATGATCATTTATTTCCCATGTCCTGTTCTGGTTCGGCCTCCTACTGCAGACATTCACTTCTGCAGCCCCAGTTATCAGCTGCCCCATGATAACTCTAAGCCCTTGCGACTTATCTCATAGATTCCTCTGATTTATCTCACTTTCTCCAACTATAATCATATATGCACTAGAGGCCCAGTGTACGAGATATGTGCACTGAGGGGGTCCCTCAGCCCAGTAGCCTGCCCCTCTCTCACAGTCTGAGAGCCCTTGGGGATATCCAACTGGCTCAGGGAGCTGGCCTGAGCTGGCTGTCGGACATCCTTAGCACTGCTGGTGAGGTGGGAGAAGCTTCAACCACCGCCACTCCGATGGCTAGCTGTGAGCCTGGCTTCTGGCTAAGCAGGGCTCCCCTCTGGGAGCACACTGACCACCAGAGGACAGCTTCTGTGTTGAGTGTCTGCCCTCTGATGGTCAGTGTGCATCATAGCAATTGTTCAGTCAATTTGCATATTAGCCTTGTATAGAATAAGGCAACCCAAACCTATAGGAAATGTGTCCTGATCTGTTTTCTGAAATGTTTATCGAGTGGTCATGAGACATAAGGTCAATCTCCTCAAGAGCTTTTTTACATTTCTCCTGGTCAACCTGGTCAACTTCTGCCCTCTTAACTCTATTCAGATCTTCATCTTTTCATACTAATCTCACATCCTGCTTCTCACTTCGCCCATATATACACTTCCTGCTTTTCTTTATTAGTCCCTAACATCTCTGCCCTTTTGGCATTTCTGGCCATGGCCCACACTCTTTTTCCCCACAGTTCTTACCCCTTTTCCCTCATTCGCCCAACCAACTTTCAATTATTTCCTTAACATGAAGCCTTTGATCTCCATACCCACCAAAGAAAGAGCACAGTTAAAAGCATCTCAAAACTCAAAATGTTTCTTTATTACTAAATAATAATTTATAATATTTATTCAGTTTTATTAAGTTAAAAAATATATCAAGATTGAGAAATTCATATCTACCAATCTATAAATCTATCAATATATCTATCTATCTATGGAAAAACAACATGTACCCAAAGTGGCACCAATACTCCCACCATCACTTACATCACATAGCTATAGTACAGAGAAATGTCCATTTCTTTTTCCCTTTCAATGAAATGCTGCATTTCCCCTAATTTGGCAGCATTCTGACGCTCTAGTTGAGCCTTCCTCTTCAGGCCTCTCGATCTGGCCTCTGCTCATTTGT